>CM069598.1:41892937-42507937 GCA_035771175.1 Paratinospora sagittata
TTTAAATAATAAACTTTTAAAAATCAAATAAAATTATTCAGCCCTATCACCACAATACTAACAAATTAATTAACCCACCCCTACTACTCTAAACTACGTCACGAACTCGTGATTTTATTCTCTTAAGTACCTGCATATGAAAAATAGGGGTGAGCTTGAAAGCCCAGTAGGTCATCTAAACAATTCACAACATTTTATCATGATATATACACAAGAACATTACAAACAAGTTTCACACATTAATCGTTGCAATATTTGATTGTTTGAGTTGAGAATTCTATTACGTTTTAAATCACCTACCTTTAGGAAATCAAACCCCGGGCGGCACTACCCAAAATCAGAAATTCGTTGGCGATATTCATTATGAATAACTGTCCCATAATAAACATTGGCGATATTCTTTAGAATAACTGCCCCATAATAATCATTGACGATATTCCTTGGAATAACTGCCCCATATGTGTGATTCTTATCTTAATTGTGTTCTTTAGTGATGTCACACCATACATACAACATAAGTATGATATTAATTGCATTCACAAGACATATTCAAACTCCACTACACATGGTATCATGTCACAATGCCAAATATAATAGTATTAACGCATGAATTTTACTATGTCAATATTCTCAAGTCATGTATTTCATCATCAGGCATTATAATATACAAATGAATCTCAATTACCACATGAATTGCATGCATCCAATTATCATTTGATCAGAACAAGAAATCATGCTGACACACATATCATCATAGTTAACAATCACAACATGATATATATAAAATCATGTAAAACAGACATGCAAGAGCAATCTAATAATACTATAGACCTAATTATTTTAACATTTCTATCTATATATCAAAATAAAACATTGTAAATGCATAGAATCTTCCCCACCTAAATCGGTTAGTCCCAAAAGTGTTAAGATTCCTTGACGTTGGGCGTTATCAACCTATCCACGCATAAATCATACATTAATTAATTGTTTTGTATTATATTATATTATATTAATATAATGTGCATACATTTCTATACATATAACTTAGCTAATAAACTTTCACATGATATAATATGATGATCTAGATTGTAAAAACGTAAAATATGATATACCATAGTCTAATATATTATATGTGGTATTGTATGTATGATATATATAAATATATTATATAATATGGGATAGGGCACGTGGTTCATTATATGCATGACGTGTGTGATAGTAAGCTACTTATCTCAAATTAGGTGGGGTGATGAGATGGTATTTACTATTTGGGTGGTGGTAATTTCTTTACCCGGTTGCTTTGCTTAAAAGAAAAAACAAAGACTTGAGTTGCAGAGAAATTGAGAGAGAGATCTAGAGATCGAGAGATTCTGAGATTCAGAGAACACAAGAGATCGAGAGAAAGTGAGAGTGAGCGACAGTGAGGAAAAAGAGAGCATGAGGTCTGTTAGAGAAGCTTGGTGGAGAGCAGAGACAGTCGAGGCGAGAGCGAGCGATTGAGGAACGACAACGGCAAGTGCGTCCAACAACTTTTTTTCTGCCCTAGTTCCGTCTCGTGCTCAGATTGGACACCAAGCAATCGCGCATTTGAAGCAAAGAGATGCCCTAGTTTCGTCAATCTCCTCAGATTGAGTGTTTGGTGAATATTGGTGTAGAGAAACGGGGAGCAGAGGAAGAGGGCGGAGAAGAGAAGAGAGAAGAGAGAAAGAGGGAACGGCAGAAGTTCACCGGAGTTTATGAATCGGGCAGCGATTTTGGAGAACGTTGGCGAGGTGCGATTCTGGGGAGAGATTTGGTGAGGTGCGAGAACAGGGTTTGCGATTTTGGTGAACTTTGGAGAGGGGTTTCGTTTGGCGATTTTGGAGTTTGGCGATTTTGAAGAAAGCAACTGCGATTTTGGAGTTGCAGCGGAGAGAGAGAGGAGTTTGGCGGTTTTGAAAAATGCAGCGGCAATTTTGGACAATAGTCACCGGTGTACAGTTATTGTCACCGTCTTTTTCTTGGTGATTTTTCAACTTAGAGAAACAGAGCATCAAAGCAAAGAAAAAGAGAAAGAAAGAAGTCTCACCGTGGTTGTCGTTTCCACTTTTCTTGATTACTGGTTCAAGAGAAGAGGAGCGTGAAAGAGATGGACGAGACGGCTGGGTGCATAGGTATTATACATAGTATTGTTAATTCTAGGGTTTAATGATGAGTGTGTTCCATAATAGGAAGGTTAATAGTATTGGAAACTTGCCATAATTTTGCATTAAAAAATTTGCCAAGATTTCTTTGGTGTGATTTGTAATTGATTCCTTAAAGGGATGCGAGAATAATTTTGAAATTGGAAAGTAAATATTTTTCAGAATTTTCAGGGGATTACATTCTTCCCGCCTTAAAAGGAATTTTGTCCCGAAATTAATGTTTAAGCTTACTTACTTGATGATGTTAAATTTTTTCCACTGCTGACCAGTTGTATCTCGAAACCTAAAACGTTGAAAATATTCCATTAGCAGTCTATTAAGTTTACCAACCCATTGGTGAGTTTGAAGAAAGAATTGATAGTACGCACATAGAATGGAGTACTATTAATTACCTAGAGTGTTCTTTGAAATAAGTCGGCATATTTGGCCTTCATTTCACTTTCAGGTTCCCAAGTGGCTTCTTCAACTCCATGATGCTTCCACAACACTTTAACTAATGGAATGTTTTTGTTTCTTAAACTATGAACTTTCCAATCTAGGATTTTTAAAGGTCCTTCTTCATAGGTGGCATCAGCTTGTACTTTTACGTCTTTCCAATTGATGGTGTGGGAAGGGTCTGGTTCATATTTTCGCAACATCGACACGTGGAACACGTTGTGAATGGCGGATAAACTAGTTGGCAAGTCTAGTTTGTAAGCATTCTCGCCAATTCGATCACTAATCTTGAACGGGCCGATGAACCGAGGCCATAATTTCCCTTTCTTACCAAACCTCATGATGCCTTTTTGAGGGCTTCATATGGAGCCATTTGTATACTTGTCTGGTAACTATTGTTATAAGAAAACTCTGCTAGGTGTAAGTATTTATTCCAATTTCCCTTGAAATCTAATACACAAGCTCTCAACATGTCTTCTAAGATCTGAATAACCCTTTCGGATTGACCATCTGTCTGAGGATGATAGGAGATGCTCATGGTTAATTTGGTTCCCAATTCCCGCTGTAAGCTCTGCCAGAATTGAGATGTGAATAAGGAATCTCTATCTGACACTATCGATTTGGGTACTCCGTGTAGCTTCACAATCTCTTTAACATACAGCTCGCTCAGTTTACTAATTGGATCTGTGGATTTAATAGGTAAGAAGTGTGCCACTTTAGTAAGTCGATCCACAATTACCCAAACCTTATCCTCACCTTTCTGATTTCTAGGAAGAGCTCCGACGAAATCCATTGCTATGTTATCCCATTTCCATTCAGGGATTTTCAAAGGTTGTAACAATCCAGACGGTCTTTTATGTTCGGCCTTAACTTGCTGACATGTAAGGCATTTAGACACATATTTGGCCACATCTCTCTTCATACCTTTCCACCAGTAGTTTTTCTTCAAATTTTGGTGCATCTTATCTCCACCAGGATGTAAAGTGTATTTAGTCTGATGTGCCTCATCAAATAAGATCTTTTTAATTTTCTCAATTCTAGGTATACAAATTTGTTCTTCGAATCTCAATAACCCCTCTGAATCGATCTTGAAATTTGCATTTCCATTATTGGCTCTAGCACCTGCCATCCATTTTATCAATTTTCTATCCTGAGCTTGACCTTCCTTAATTTGATGTAGTAGGTCTGGCTTGCAACTCATATTATATAAGAAAATCTGATTTTCACCTTTTTGTACACCTAAATTATAATCTTCAATCAATTGGTACATTTGGGCTTTTTCTGCATCGTTCTTATACGATTTTCGACTTAAAGCATCTGCGACTACGTTGGCTTTCCCTGGGTGATAATGCAGCTGAAAATCATAATCATTCAGCAATTCCATCCATCTCCTTTGCCTCAAATTTAACTCCTTTTGCGTATAGATGTACTTCAAACTCTTATGATCAGAGTATAGATCAAATTTCTCTCCATAAAGATAGTGTTTCCATATCTTCAAGGAGAATACAATAGCAGCCAATTCTAAATCATGAGTCGGGTAGTTCTGTTCATGAGTCTTCAGTTGCCTAGAAGCATAAGCAACCACTTTACACTCCTGCATCAGAACAGCGCCAAGACAATTCTTAGAAGCATCAGCGTAAATAACATATCTGACTCCGCTTGCAGGAGTGATCAATATTGGGGCTGTGGTCAATCGTCTCTTCAACTCTTGAAAGGAATTCTCACATTTCTCATCCCAACTAAATTTGGCAGTCTTCCTTGTTAGCTTTGTCATAGTGTGGCGACCCCGCGCCCCAGACCACCAACCCCGCAGGGAATGACATGCGGAATGCCGGGGCGGGACGCCCGGCGTAGGCATCTCCGACCACTCCTCAACTCCCGTGAGGTGGTTGAGACCCTACGAGCCTTATCTCAAACAACGACATAATATCAAAAGGTACTAAACAAAACTACCCACCGTATTAATCATCCAAGACAAGAGATAATCCATAAAAATGAACCATAAATAAAATCATAAGCCCTACAGTCCATTAAAATTGACATACACATAAAGTCCAAAATTGTGGGTACAAATAAAAACCGTCATATGCCCACATGGTCTATCTAACAAGTCCCAACTCACCCATACTACAATGTGGTAAGTATTATAATTACATAATCCAAAATATAATACTTCATAATTTAAAACACAGTTTAATCAAAATGCCTCTCAACTCATATCGAGGCTTTGGATTCTCTCGCAGGCAAGGCCCTCAAGATATGACTACTCCTTTGCCCTTATTAGGGACAGAAGGACCTGAAAGAGGAAAATGAGGGTGAGCCAACGGTGCCCAGTGAATAGAATTCAAATATGCTATCAATACTCATCAATAAATATCATGTATGCATGTCAATGTGTAGCATGATTAAAAGCTCATAACATATAGATATCAAACATTTATAATAAGTTCGATGCAAGTAAAAGCTTATCAATTTGGATCAACATTCCACATGCATTGGGGTTACTAGTGCACGTCTATTTCACCTTACTGTTGACCCCAATCATTTCCTTTTTAAAACCCTCCTATGACAAGGATATGTCCCCCTATTAGCCAGATAGATGGGCCCAACCAAAGTCCTAAGGTTTTCTCAAATCAATGCATCATTCAAAACATTAGAACACATTCATGCTTTCAACATACAATATATATAAGTGATATGATGACATAAAAGATATAATCATAAATGAAGTCTACTCACAACCAAGCCTCGCGAGAGTATTTAACCACACACGACCACCAAACCGAATCAACTCAATCAAGATCCTGAAACATTCATCAATATTCTACCATACATCAATTTATATGCTCAATCATATAGACATTACACATCAACCCTAAATCAGCCCAAGACTTGTACATCCCATAATCAACGTCAAGTCTCTGTTGGTCAATTACCTCCTGGACTTGTGTAGGCTGAGCTCTCATTTGAGCACATATCACAATCTGATCTGAAGGGGTAGCACATATACTCATAACCGTAACCGCCTCAAGTAGTCTCCACTCATGAGAAATCTGGCGTGCTACCATAACTGTCTCTACCCGCTTCCTGCTCAACGCATCAGCCACTACATTGGCATTACCTGGGTGGTACTCCAATGTAAAATCATAGTCTTTGAAGAGCTCTAACCACCTTCTCTGCCTCATGTTCAATTCCTTCTGAGAGAACAAGTACTTGAGGCTCTTATGGTCAGAATACAAAGTGAATCTTTCACCATAGAGATAATGCCTCCAAATCTTCAAAGCAAAAACCACTGCGGCCAGTTCTAAGTCATGAACAGGGTAGTTCTTTTCATGCACCTTCAACTGCCTCGATGCATAAGCAATGACCCTATCCTTCTGCATCAACACGCAACCCAAGCCGATACGAGAGGCATCAGTATAGATAACCAACTCCTGATCAGGCTCTGGCAAAATCAACACTGGCGTAGATGCCAATCTTTTTTTCAGCTCTAAAAAGGCATTCTCACACTCCTCGGTCCATACAAAGGACACATCTTTCTGGGTGAGCCTAGTCATAGGCATAGCTATCTTGGAGAATCCCTGAATGAATCTCCTATAGTAACCAGCTAACCCAAGAAAGCTTCTGATCTCGGTCACTGTGGTAGGCCTAGGCCATCTGATATTGGCTTCAACCTTAGACGGATCAACTGAAATCCCCTCAGAACTCACCACATGACCTAAGAACTTCACTTCGGTGATCCAAAACTCGCACTTGCTCAGCTTTGCATATAGCCTATGCTCTCTTAGAGTTTGCAAAGTCACTCTAAGGTGTTCCTCATGCTCAGCCCGAGTCTTGGGATACACCAATATGTCATCAATGAAGACGATGACAAACTTATCTAGATACTGCCTAAAGACCCTCTGCATCAGGTCCATGAACATCGCCGGTGCATTAGTTACACCAAATGGCATCACAAGGAACTCATAATGTCCATAGCGGGTTCTGAATGTTGTCTTAGGCACATCCTCCTCCCTAATCCTCAGCTGATGATACCCGGAGCGCAAATCAATCTTTGAAAAATACCTCGCTCCCCTCAACTGATCAAACAAGTCATCAATCCTTGGGAGAGGATATTTGTTCTTGATGGTCACCCTGTTCAATTGGCGATAGTCGATGCACAACCGCAAGCTCCCATCTTTGTTTTTCACAAAAAGAACTGGAGCTCCCCAGGGTGACACGCTCGGGCAAATAAAGCCCTTAGCCAATAACTCCTCGAGCTGTTTCTGCAACTCTCTCAACTCGGCTGGCGCCATTCTATATGGTGCCATGGAGATAGGCTTCGTGCCAGGGACTAGTTCAATAATGAAATCGATCTCTCGCTTCGGTGGTAATCCTGGAAGATCCGCAGGGAACACATCTGGAAAGTCCCTAACAATGGAAATATCCTCGAGTACTACCTCACTAGTCTCTTCCTCATCAGGCACTAACCCAGCCAAAATCTCCCTATCTCCATCAGTCACAAATCTACCCCTTGTGACTGTCTGGTCTGAAGCTCTACCCTGTAGAGTAAACACTGGGTGTCCGGGGATCTGAAAAATGATTCTCTTCACGAAACAGTCGACAACTGCATGATAAGTCGCGAGCCAATCCATCCCTAGAATTGCATCAAACTCTAAAAACTCTAGGACTCAAAAGTCAATAGGCATCTCAACATCACCAATCTGAACCACACACTGGCTACAGATCATGTTCGGGTAGATCCTCTCCCCAGCTACAGTACTCACCACTAACCATGTACTAGCCCTAATGGGAGTCAAATGCAAACTATTTACCATACGTCCAGATATGAATGATAATGTAGACCCAGCATCAAATAATACATGCATAGAAGTACCACAAATAATAAGAGTACCTTCCACCAAAGTCCTGAATGCTGTCGGGTCTGGCTCAGTAGCTGCCTTCGTTGTCTCTCTGGCACTGTACTGCTGCACAAATCCCTGAGCTCTCTGAAAATTCGGACACTCAAACTTCCTATGCCGAGCCTGCCCACATTGAAAACATAAGAACGGAGCCCTGGGCGCAAATGATCCAATCTGAGATGTCGTCACATAGCTTCCTCGGCCTCTACCTCTGCCTCGGCCAGCAGTCTGTGGGAATGGGGGTCGCGATGCACTCGGTGCCTGAATAGGAATCGGGACAGGAGAGAAAACCACTGGTGAGGCCATCATACTAGTCTAAATCTGGGATGCCTTACTCTGAGCACCATCAGACTGTGTTCTTCCATAAAATTTTCTCTTCCTTTCCCATTTTCCCTTCTTCCACGGAGTCTGAAACTGTCCCCCAGACTCTGCTTGTGAAGTCTGTTCACCTAGAGCTGCCCGTGTAGACATACCATCAACCCGCTCAGCCAACTCATACTGTTTGGCCCTCTGGACCACTATGGTAAAATCAGTCATCTTCGTCACAGACAAGGCCTGTCGGATCGCAGGGCTTAGGTTCAAAGAAAATCTCATAATCTTGTCACTCGGCGTCTGAACTAACCCAGGAGCATAAACTGCGAGCTGCCTAAATCTGAGCTCGTACTCCCTGACTAACATGGTGCCCTGTGCAAGATTCAAAAACTCGAGTTGCTTAGCCTGTCTCTCAGTCTCTGGAACGTAAGCCTGTAAGAACAACCGTTTGAAGGTGTCCTAACTCTTCACTGCCCCCTGTGTATCCAACACTGAAAGCCACCAGTCCTCTGTATCACTATTCAGTGTGTGAGCAGCACATAGGACCTGAGACTCCTCATCAAGCTCTAAGGAGCGACTGATCTTCTCGACATTCTTCAGCCAATCTTCGGCCTTCTTCAAGTCAACCCCACCAGTGAATTCCTTAGGCGTTAGCTTCATGAACTTCTCTAGCAGTCTGATCCGCCGATAAGTGGGGTTCTCCACAACAATAGGAGCAAGTGTAGGCATAGGCTGAGGTACAGCCATTTGAGGTCCTGCTACCCCTGCAGCTCCACTAGCCTCAGCCCCACTAGTGCCCGGCTCCTGAGGTATTGTTTGGGGTGACTGTGGAGCAATAGCCTCAACCTGCTGCACTAACGCCTGTATCTGTGAAGTCTGGGTTGCCATCAAGCGGCCCTGTGCCTAAATGATCTCCTCCATCCTCCCCATCCGGTCATCATCAGATGGCCCTATGTGTGGCTGTCCCAATCTCTCGCTCCTCCTCATGACACTGAGAAGTAGAAATAGGAGCAACCATCACACATTAAAGAATTTAAAACATTAACAAAGCCTCATAACTACCCATATCATATAATACACACAGAAAATATGATAGTAAGGCTTTTAAGTTAGTTCCTTTAAGCTTTTTAATCACCTAAATCTCTCACCCAATTCCTAGGTCAAAGTCATCTAAGTCCAATACATAAACCAAACCTAGTAAAATCAGGCTCTGATACCAACTGTGGCGACCCCGCGCCCCGGACCACCAACCCCGCAGGGAATGGCATGAGGAATGCCAGGGCGGGACGCCCGGCGTAGCCATCTCCGACCACTCCTCAACTCCCGCGAGGTGGTTGAGACCCTACGAGCCTTATCTCAAACAACGACATAATATCAAAAGGTACTAAACAAAACTACCCACCGTATTAATCATCCAAGACAAGAGATAATCCATAAAAATGAACCATAAATAAAATCATAATCCCTACAGTCCATTAAAATTGACATACACATAAAGTTCAAAATTGTGGGTACAAATAAAAACCGTCATATGCCCACATGGTCTATCTAACAAGTCCCAACTCACCCATACTACAATGTGGTAAGTATTATAATTACATAATCCAAAATATAATACTTCATAATTTAAAACACAGTTCAATCAAAATGCCTCTCAACTGACATTGAGGCATTGGATTCTCTCTCAGGCAAGGCCCTCAAGATATGACTACTCTTTTGCCCTTATTCGGGACAGAAGGACCTGAAAGAGGAAAATGAGGGTGAGCCAACGGTGCCCAGTGAATAGAATTCAAATATGCTATCAATACTCATCAATAAATATCATGTATGCATGTCAATGTGTAGCATGATTAAAAGCTCATAACATATAAATATCAAACATTTATAATAAGTTCGATGCAAGTAAAAGCTTATCAATTTGGATCCACATTCCACATGCATTGGGGTTACTAGTGCACGTCTATTTCACCTACCGTTGACCCCAATCATTTCCTTTTTAAAACCCTCTTATGATAAGTTTAAGTCCCCCTATTAGCCAGATAGATGGGCCCAACCAAAGTCGTAAGGTTTTCTCAAATCAATGCATCATTCAAAACATTAGAACACATTCATGCTTTCAACATACAATATATATAAGTGATATGATGACATAAAAGATATAATCATAAATGAAGTCTACTCACAACCAAGCCTCGCGAGAGTATTTAACCACACACGACCACCAAACCAAATCAACCCAATCAAGATCCTGAAACATTCACCAATATTCTACCATACATCAATTTCTATGCTCAATCACATTGACATTACACATCAACCCTAAATCAGCCCACATATAGACAATAGGCCTAAATCCCATCTAATCCCATCATTCAACTCAAATCACATGACTTAGGCCTCTAATGCATAGTTCTCATTCATAAACCATTTGAGTCATGTGATTTGAGTTGAATGGTTCAGTGGCTACTCCAACCGTGAAATCTAACCTCTTAAGGGGGAGGTTGCGAGTTCGACTTGGGGGGAGGCCCTTCACTATTCATGAATAATGGGGATAAATGATCTAGTCCGTTACTAGGGCCCTGTTGGGTATCGCGAATTCGGCTAGATGTGACAATATTATGTGGTACTATGGCTAGGCATTCGCCCCGAGGAGGTGCGCCCGCACCTGGGTAGGGGGCACGCTGTGCAATCCAGGGTGTGACAATATCAAGGCAACACATAGAGTTTGGGCAAAGTGGAATTGGGTTATGGGCTAGATGAAATAATTTTCGGGGCGTCACACATAGGCTCAACTAGTCTTGAAAAATTTAGAATAAATCTTCTATAGTAACCAGCCAGTCCCAAAAAGCTTCTAATTTCTGTCACTGATTTTGGCTTTTCCCAGTTCATTACTGCTTCAACTTTTGTTGGATCTACGGATATCCCTTCTGATGACACTACATGGCCCAAAAATTTGACTGACTTCATCCAAAATTCACATTTTTCAAATTTGGCATACAATTGATTCGCCTCAATGTTTCCAAAACTATTGTAAGGTGTTCCTGGTGTTCCTCCTTGGTCTTCGAATAAACCAAAATATCATCAACAAATACCACTACAAATTTGTCTAGATGAGGCCTAAACGTCCTATTCATGAGGTCCATAAATGTTGCTGGTGCATTAGTGAGTCCAAATGGCATGACTCTGAATTCAAAGTGTCCATACCTAGTCCTGAATGTTGTCTTCGGTATGTCTGACTCTTTGATTCTAAGTTGGTGATAACCGGACCTTAGGTCGATATTGGAAAAACAAGTTGTTCCCTTCAGTTGATCGAACAAATCATCTATTCTGGGTAGGGGTACTTGTTCTTGACTGTGACTTGATTTAATTTTCTATAGTCAATACACAGTCTCATCAACCTGGTACTCCCCAGGGTGATTCGCTCGGCTGGATAAATTCTTTCGCACTAAGATCATCAAGCTGAGTCCTTAGTTCTATTAATTCGCCAGGGGTCATTCTGTAGGGTGGCATGGCTATGGGGTCTGTTCCAGGGTATAGTTCTATCTTGAATTCTACTTCCCGCTTAAGAAGTAATCCAGGTAATTCTTCTGGAAACACTTCAGGGAAGTCTCTAACCACCAAGTACTCTTCTAAATTCCTCAAGGTCTTTAGAGGCTCAACTTCTGTTAGGGTTTTGAATTCCTCTTTATGATTCACAGATTTGAGAAGTGCGGACATGATATTCCTCGGGATTTTGTTTCTATCCCCATAGATTTTCAACAACTCTCCCGAAGGTAACCGCAAAGTAATCTTCTTTCGAAGGCAATCGATCTGGGCTTGGTACTCAGATAACCAATCCATTCCCAAGATCACATCATAATCATTAATGGGTAAGAGTATCAATTCAGTTGAAATCAGCTTATCATTAATTCTAAGGTCACAACTACATTTTTCAATTGTTGGGACGTTTACTCCTACTGGTGTTGAAATCTTTATAACAACAGATAAGGGTATAGTGGAAAGTTGTAGTTTCCTGGCTAAGTTTTCATAAATAAAAGACCTTGATGCTCCAGAATCAAACAAGATTTTAACTGTAACCTGAAATAAAATGAAAGTACCTTCCACTACTTCGTTTGCACCAACTTCTAGCTTAGGATTTCCTTCTGTCATTGCAAAGACTCTGCCTTGATTTTGATTTTGGATTTGATTCTGATTATAGCTTGGACGATTGGCTTGATTTCTTCCTTGCACATTGTTGTTGTTCTGCCAGTTGCCCGAATGAAAATTTTGTCGAACTCTTTGTATAGTGTAGTTTCGTGCCAAATGACCCGGTCGATTGCATTTGAAGCAAAGTCTCGTGGCTACTACTTGATCTTTATGTTGTTGGGATGCACGAATATTGTTCTGCTGCATCTGTTGTTCACCATTATGACTAGACCATCTTGATCCGTTGTTGTGATTCTGCACCCTGTTCCACTGGTTTCCATTGTTGAACTTGTTCCTGTTCCAACTATTACCATTGCCACCAAAGTTATTCAGATTTTGCCTCTTGTTGTGATTACCCTGGTAATCAAAATTTTATCATTGAGGCCTTTTGTTTCTGTTCCATATTGTCTCTTGCAGGTTCAGTTCTCTCTCTACCAACAAAGCTCGTTCAACCACCTCTTTATAAGTCTCCAGATTCATAGGAACAACCATCTTTCTAATTTTCATTCTGAGACCCTCTGCAAATCTACTAGCTTTCATCTGTTCATTAACTACCAGTTCATGAGCAAATCTGGAAAGTTCAATAAACTTAGCCTCATATTCTGCCACTGTCATGTTCCTCTGTGTCAGCCTCACAAATTCCAATTGTATTTCTTTTCTGTTCGCCTTGGGGAAGAATTTATCATAAAATATCTCCTCAAAAGTTGTCCAGGCCATAGTGTAAACGTCCACTGTAGGACTTTCTTTAAACATTCTCCACCAATGTTTGGCCTCACCTATCAATTGGTGAGCCGCAATCGCCACCATTCTTGGACTAGTCACTCCGAGAACTTTCTAATGTTCCTTAACCTCCTGGAACCACTTGTCAGCTTCCCTTGAATCTGGTTTTCCTTCAAATTTCGAAGGATGCATACGTTGGAAATCTCTCAATTGATCTGCCCATTCCTTTTCTTCAGGCCTCCTGATGTTTCGAGCTCCTGGTTTATTCTGCGCTACAATTCGTGGATTCAGTTGAGGTTGAGGCATCTGTCTAGTCACCTGTTCCACTACTTGTCTCACAAATTTTGCCATCATCTCTGGTCCCAAAAAGATTCTGGGGGTTGGGGCTGTTGTAGGTCAGACATTCTCTGCTCCAGTAGAGTCAACATTCTCTGTCATGTTTGCATGTTCTTGCTCCGTCGGCTGAGGTTCAAGTATCGATTGTGTCTGCACAACTGGTTCAGTGTCCCTTATGAGATCACTTACAGACCTTGTGTTTCTTCTTCGAGGTGCAGCCATCTATAAAATTTCAACTCATCTTTAGTACTACATGAGATAATTATATTCGGGTAGGGTGACTCTAGATTCAAAATTCTAAGTTCTCGAAAATAAAATGATCCTAGTGGTTCAGTTTCTAGGTTTTATAAAATTTTGGCAATCCATGATTGTCACAGGGTACAGGATTTGGTTTTGATACATGTAAACAAGACAAGCAAACAAACAAACAACACCACACAACAATGGCATAAAGAGATGCCCAAACTTTCACTTATATTCTCCGTATTCAAGTGTCCCATACCACTCTAGCCTAGTGATATAAGCTTCCACAAAGAAACTTCAATACACCCAAACAATGTGCAAATGTCCTACCAACTAGGGCTTCCCAGGTACCCACTATGTCCAAGCTGTCCCATACTAGTTGAACGTAGTGATACTAGCTCGTCCAGAGTTGTTAGTCTTTTACCAAACATGGCCTATCAGTCTCCAAGTTCAAGACTCCTCAAATACCCTTAAATTCCTCCACGTCCCATACCGCTTTGGAACCAAGAATAAAAGAATCATCCTGATCTTAGATTCTAACCAAACAGTTTCCATACAAGTTCTCGTCTCTAACCGATGTCCTAAAAGTTTTGAATTTGTTAAACCCACTGTACTTTCATTCTTGAGATTATGTTATAAATTTTATAATTGCCATATTTATCTAGTTCAAGCTGGACCCTAATCTCATAAAGATTTGATACCTACTCACTGATACTAAACTTCTCAAAATTTGTTGTAACACTTCCCATGATCTGAAGCCTAAGTTCTGATACCAATTTGTAACACCTCGATTTTTAAAACTTAAATTTCAAGTAAAATAATGAATATTTTAATTTTATAGAGAAAGATCACTGAAAATCGAGAAGCTAATCGTATCTGTCTATCTTAACCCATAACCATTATACAGATAGTAAAATTTGCAAAACTATGAATTTGTATTCTTCTAACCAACTTACTGGTTAATATAAACGAATACCCTTTCATCTTCATACCAATGACCACATAATTCCACTATACAAATTTCTATATTGAATTGTGAGGATACTTGCCCTTGTCCATCCATTATGGACACAACATTTAAATACATTCATCAAATAGAATTAATGAATTCAAGTCCAAGGCATTCTCACGTGAAATAAACCACAGGGTCTTTACTAACCGTAATAATATTCATTAAATTTTGATTGTCAATACAACCCGTTTAAATAATAAACTTTTAAAAATCAAATAAAAATATTTAGCCTTATCACCACAATACTAACAAATTAATTAACCCACCCCTACTACTCTGAACTACGTCATGAACTCGTGATTTTATTCTCTTAAGTACTTGCATATGAAAAATAGGGGTGAGCTTGAAAGCATAGTGGGTCATCTAAACAATTCACAACATTTTATCATGATATATACACAAGAACATTACAAACAAGTTTCACACATTAATCCTTACAACATTTGATTGTTTGAGTCGAGAATTCTATTACGTTCTAAATCACTGCCCCATAATAAACATTGGCGATATTTTTTAGAATAACTGCCCCATAATAATCATTGGCGATATTCCTTTGAATAACTGCCCCATATGTGTGATTCTTATCTTAATTGTGTTCTTTAATGATGTTACACCATACATACAACATAAGTATGATATTAATTGCATTCACAAGACATATTCAAACTCCACTACACATGGTATCATGTCACAATGCCAAATATAATAGTATTAACGCATGAATTTTACTATGTCAATATTCTCAAGTCATGTATTTCATCATCAGGCATTATAAGAAAAAACAAAGACTTGAGTTGCAGAGAAATTGAGAGAGAGAGAGAGAGAGAGATCTAGAGATCGAGAGATTCTGAGATTCAGAGAACACAAGAGATCGAGAGAAAGTGAGAGTGAGCGACAGTGAGGAAAGAGAAAGCATGAGGTCTATTAGAGAAGCTTGATGGAGAGCAGAGACAGTCGAGGCGAGAGCGAGCGATTGAGGAACGACAACGGCAAGTGCGTCCAACAACTTTCTCTCTGCCCTAGTTCCGCCTCGTGCTCAGATTGGACGCCAAGCAATCGCGCGTTTGAAGAAAATAGATGCCCTAGTTTCGTCAATCTCCTCAGATTGAGTGTTTGGTGAATATCGGTGCAGAGAAACGAGGAGCAGAGGAAGAGGGCGGAGAAGAGAAGAGAGAAAGAGGAAACGACAGCAGTTCACCGGAGTTTATGAATCGGGAAGCGATTTTGGAAAACGTTGGCGAGGTGCGATTCTGGGGAGATATTTGGTGAGGTGCGAGAACAGGGTTTGCGATTTTTGTGAACTTTGGAGAGGGGTTTCGTTTGGCGATTTTGGAGTTTGGCGATTTTGAAGAAAGCAGCAGCGATTTTGGAGTTACAGCAGAGAGAGAGAGGAGTTTGGCGATTTTGAAGAAAGCAGCGGCAATTTTGGACAATAGTCACCGGTGTACAGTTATTGTCACCGTCTTGTTCATGGTGGTTTTTCAACTTAGAGAAACAGAGCATCAAAGCAAAGAAAAAGAGAAAGAAAGAAGTCTCACCGTGGTTGCCGTTTCCACGTTTCTTGATTAGTGGTTCGAGAGAAGAGGAGCGTGAAAGAGATGGATGAGATGGCTGAGTGCATAAGCATTATACATAGTATTGTTAATTCTATGGTTTAATGATGAGTATGTTCCATAATAGGAAGGTTAATAGTATTGGAAACTTGCCATAATTTTGTATTGAAAAATTTGCCAAGATTTCTTTGGTGTGATTTGTAATTGATTCCTTAAAGGGATGCGAGAATAATTTTGAAATTGGAAAGTAAATATTTTTCACAATTTTCAGGGGATTACAGATTACATAGCGGCTGCCCACGTAGATGGTTCGGTAACAAATGGTGCTCTCAATTTTTTCACATTTGATCAATGAAAGTGTAATGAACCACATAGTTACACGCCTTAACACCTCTCTCTACTCGAGTTGGGTGCATAGGATCACGTGGGATCGATTGTACATATCCAAGTTGACAAAGAAAATAATATGAGTGATATGGCTCAACCACTTCCAAACACTTAAGGCATGATGTGTAGAATGCAACTTCATGTAGAGGGCATAGGTCCCTACAATCTGTATAAGGGTCCCATATAACCTAAACAGAATAATGGAGAACGATTTCAAATATAAGTTGAAATTTGTATACATAACATTTAATTTAAACGATTAACATTTACCTGATTCGATTGAAGATCATCAATCATCTCACACAATGTTTCAAAATTCTCTTGGCCTACTCTCATTTCTTTTCTAGGCTTCCACTTTCGAGCGCGTGGGTAATTGTTTGTATAAGCACGATTAATGTGCAGTGGAACCAAAGGTATGTGCTCGTACAGCCACGCCTAACAAATATAAGGAAATTTTTTTATTAGACATAAAAGAAAATGAAAGCGTTCGAACAACAAATATGTTTTTCATAATTTACATGAAAGAAAATAAATAAGGTAGTTTTACCTCTAACAAACTTGTGTATCCTGCAATTTGTTGTACGCCAAATCTTGTCACACAACCTAATTAGCGATATAAGAAAGCCAGACACGCAGAACCCCATGCATATGTGTTGATCGCTTCCAGGTTAACCAACAATTGCAAGTAAATTATGTTCACCCTTGAAATGTTCTTGTCAGTGAAAATCGCACAACCTAATATGAACAACAAATATGCTCTTGTTGTATACTAAGTTGAAGGATATGGTTCATTTTCTTTAAGTTTTGACCAAAATCTTTGTTTTAACCAATCCAATCGCACTGACTGTCCTCTATGCGTGGCGATCTCATCAGTTGCATGTTGAATTGACACTCCTAATGCTTCATGGAGTAGTAGGACTGCCTCTTCATTGTCTATTACTTCGCAATTTACTACCTTGCCCAAAGGTGGTATGCGAAGTAAAATCATGACATCATCGAGAGTGATGCTCATTTCCCCGAAAGGTAGGTGAAATGTATTTGTCTCTGGGTGCCACCTCTCCGCGATAGAAGAAATTAAAACTTTGTTGGCACTCTTGTACGTGCATTTTAACAAAGGATAAAACTCAAACTCTTTAATAATTTCCATAACCCTTTGCTTCTCAGGGTGTTGACTGAGATCCCATGTCACCAATTTTGTACCATGATTGATGCATTTCAGAAGTTTGTGTTTCTGCATGAGTAAATAAAATATCAAAATCGATTAAATAAATTCATTTAGACGTAATCATAAGAATTGAATAAAAAAACATTATATACCTTGTTCTGCCACATGAAATATGCTACATGTGTTTTAAAATGTGTAAGTACTGATGGATCAATAGGTCCACCAGGGCAAGCACCAATCAGTACTTGTGAACCGGAACCTGTTCTTTGGCCTCTTCCTCCACCTCTTCTTCTTCATCTTCATTTATAATTGGTGGCGGTAATTGCTCTTGTTGGGCACGTCTTCTCCTAGCCGAGGTCGTCGATCGATCTCTTTGGGAGCTTTGCCCCTTAGTGTTAGAGACAGTGGATCTTCTTTGTCTCGGCCGGCATGTCTAAATAAGAAATAAATAAATAAAAAAACATGTTAGTACCATAGGTTAGTGTAATAATTTATTAAAAAAAATAAAAATTAAGTTGGTGGGACGGACAATGCTCTGTTCGTCCCACCACTGTCGGACAAAGGCGCGTTGTCCAGTCCTGTAAACCGAACAGCTCGTTGCAAGCCGCGAGAAAGGGTTTTTCAAAATCCTTTCTCATCCCATTTTAACAATTTCAACCATTTCTTCTATGATTTAGGGCCTAGATCTAGGTAGAAATCAACAAATAACACAAAATAAGATAACAAATCCAACTTAAAACTTAAAAGATTGAAGATTTGCTCACCGATTTAGATTTGAGATTTTTTTACGAAATCTTTAGATTTCACCGCTAGAAATGATCATTTTGTTGTCAAGAAGCTAGATCTAACTCTTTGAATACTTGAAAACAAGCAAGAAATGAAGATTAAAAAGAGAGAGAATGGGTGGCGTTGGAGAAGAAATGAGAAAGAGGAAGAGGGGCCTTGAAGAGGGGTCTAAGTGTGGGAAGGGGGGTAGAGTTGGAATTAGGGTGGGTGGAAAGATTGGTTTTAGGTATTTTTAAATTTTAAAGTAGGTAGGTGCCCTAATAGGAATAAGTGGGTGATTTTAACTATTTTTACTTTTAATTAATTCTATGTACTTTTTTTTATATTATATACATATGCTTAATTATGTATATATAATATAAATATAAACACTTAATTATATTTTTTATAATATATATATATATATATATATATATATATTTCGCACTTGAAAATCAATTGAGATAATATCAACAAAAGGAAAAATATATAGTGACATGTACAATATTAGATGAGATAGAGCTCCTAGCTACCGCAAGAAGGAAAGGAAGAGTCCTTTGAGTTAGTGCATGGCCAATAGAGTGCCAGCTGAGCACAAAAAAATCTACCTCCAGCGGCAAACAACCAATTAGAAGAGAGGAAGAGATCTACAAAGCTAAGAACCCTTTTTTATTCTCTAACACTATAAAAAAGCAAACTCAACAGCTTCAAAAGCCACTCAAACATCTCCCATTTCTTTTTCTTCTTCAACACACGTCAAACACTTGATTTTGCGAGCAATGGCTGCTTCTACAATGGCTCTTTCCTCTCCACCCTTTGCCGGCAAGGCAGTGAAGCTTTCTCCATCTGCTTCCGAGCTCCTAGGAGAAGGAAAAATCACCATGAGAAAGACTGCTGGCAGGCCCAAACCCGTCTCTTCCGGAAGCCCCTGGTACGGTCCCGACCGTGTCAAGTACCTCGGACCCTTATCTGGTGAGCCGCCGTCCTACCTCACCGGTGAATTCCCTGGTGACTACGGCTGGGACACCGCCGGGCTCTCCGCAGACCCAGAGACCTTCGCCAAGAACCGTGAGCTCGAGGTCATCCACTGCAGATGGGCCATGCTTGGTGCCCTTGGTTGCGTCTTCCCGGAATTGCTATCAAGAAACGGCGTCAAGTTTGGCGAAGCTGTGTGGTTCAAGGCAGGTTCACAGATCTTCAGCGAGGGTGGTTTGGATTACTTGGGAAGCCCTAGCTTGATCCACGCTCAGAGCATTCTGGCCATCTGGGCGTGCCAAGTGGTCTTGATGGGTGCTGTTGAAGGTTACCGTATTGCCGGAGGACCCCTCGGAGAGGTGACCGACCCACTTTACCCCGGAGGGAGCTTTGATCCCTTGGGACTTGCAGATGATCCTGAGGCATTTGCAGAGTTGAAGGTGAAGGAGATTAAGAATGGGAGATTGGCTATGTTCTCAATGTTTGGGTTCTTTGTTCAGGCTATTGTGACTGGAAAGGGGCCATTGGAGAATTTGGCTGATCACCTTGCTGACCCTGTTAACAACAATGCTTGGGCCTATGCCACCAACTTTGTTCCCGGGAAGTGAAGTTTGAATTGATTTTCTTAGAGTGTTGTTAATTTGTGATGTAAATTGATGAGTTCCATTGAGTAAGATTTTGTGCATTATGTTAATCTCAAGCGCCCAGAATCTTGTTTCTTTTGATAATTTGCGTTCATCGTGGTTCTAAAATCTAGAGTAGCCGTCTGGCTCAAGTTTAATCAACTAGTTATAACATCTAAAATAAGAATTGCTAGACCTGCCCGAGTTAATCTAGTGATTTTTATATTGGAACTTTTTATTAATTTTTGACTACTAGAACAAATATATAGCTGGATTAGGTAATATGGATGAGGCAAGTTTTGCCTCTCTATAGAATCATTCTATGCTAATCCTTCATAGCATATATGATTAATATTGGCCTTGTTATGGGCCAAAAATCCAAATTAAGGCATCAAGTTTAATAATCTAGCTTGGGCTTCAGGTAACTTGAAAAGGAAAGAGGTGGTAAAACTTATTCAGGCCCAATTGTCCAATTTTTTCCTACCTAGTATAAAGCTAGTCGGGACAAATTAATAAATAGTACTTTTGGAAAGTGAAGCATTAATGTTGTAGAGAGGCCAATAGACCTACTAATTGGCTTACTGCTTAGGAAGTTGATGCAATCCAACAAGAATTGGAATATTTTCATAAGTTAGAACATCCCAAGAAGGAGAAGGTGTGATGAAAACGACGTAGGCGAAATTTTACTAAAAGATTGTGCATAAGATTTTGCGGAATTTTGACAAAGCGACATGTGTTTTTGAAGAAAAACGGTGTGTCAATCCATACGCACAGCTGTGACTTATGCCATTTTTGGGCAAATTCCTTCATTTAGGCCTCAAAATTCACATTTTTATTATTATAGAAAAGTTTTGCTTCGAGTAATAACTCGAGTTAGGAGAGTCCGGTTTTGTTTCTGTTTTTTCTTACGCTATATATATGGCGAGATCTTTCATTTTAGGTAGATTTTAGCGAACTTTCTATTTTTAGTAATTTTTGCTATTTTTAGTATTTGAGTCGGATTAGGGTTTTTTTTAGCGGGTTTTGTCTCCCCGTTGTTTGTCGACTCGAACTCCCGACCCCGTGAAATAAACCTTAAGCTTGACCACCGTGTCAACGCGCAGTTGGCTAAGCTTGCTTAAATGTCAAGTCGCTCATTTTCTCCTCTTTTTGTATTTTTGTGACATTTTCACCTAAAGAAAGGGCAAAAAGGACAAAATTGATATTATGATAAAAGTTTAAGGATAAAAGTAAAAAGGATATAGTTGTATTATTTAAAAAGAATTTTCTCGAGATATATCTCAAGAAAGGATATAGATGGTATTAATTAAAAAAAATTCTGAGAGATATCTCGAGAAAGGATATAAATGGTATTAATTCAAAAAAATTGTCTCGAGACCTTAACCGAGCACAGGACCGAGACGAGAATTATATAAAAAGTCTAAGGGCATTTTGAAAAAGTGCCAAAAATTTCATACTATATATAGGGGGGTCATTTTCAAATCTCATTCAAACTTTTCAAAACTCTTCTCTTTTAAGATTTTCGATATTTTCAAGAAAAGCTCAAAGAGTTATTTTACTACGCATTTCAAAGTGGGGAGGAACCTATGGTTTGTCATATTCTAGTCTTTTCATTAAATTTTTATATTCATACTGTAATTATGCACACATAGATTTGGGTTGAAAGTTGGCCCTTGCTGGAATTGTTAAATGCTACTTATTTTAGTTGGAAGTTGGCCCTTGTTGAATTGTTAGACACAACTTATTTGGGTTTGAAGTTGGCCCTTGTTAGATTGTTAAATGCAACTTGCTTATTTTGAAATTCATACATGCATTATTTTTATTGCTCGCAATCTACTGTGTTGTATATGTGTGCTCAATTATTGTTGTTATAATTTCAATTGTTAAATATTATGTGTAATATCTTGCTTATAATGTAGAAACCTGCTAGGGGACCCATTGGGCATAAGCTCACCCATTCATCTATATCTCCAGGAAATTAATGGCGAGAGAAATTAATAGGGAAGAAAGGGAAAGAGAAGAGAATGATAAGTTTGGTTCCTAAACAATGTATATTTGTGAATATGCTTAGAATAAGTCGTACTTTTCAACCTTAGATTGCATATAAAGGTGGTAATGTTTCGGCATTTGTGTGATTTAGTTAAAGTTAGAAATATGTAAAAATTACAACGTTTGTAAGAAAGTAACGTTGAGTCTTGTAAAATTTTAAATAAGTTATGTAATAAAGTGAGATTTTTTTTTGGCAATACAAAAGTTGTAACCTGAAAACTTCTCTTGTTGTTATTTACCATCAAATCCCTAATTAAAAAAATTTACGATTAAGAAAATTTTTGGGATGTGACAATTTTTGTATCTTTTGTGTATTTTTTAGTTCTTTTTTCTCTTACAAACCTTGAATAATCGGGTCAGCTGGTCTGGATAGAGATCTTATGTCTTAATTTAGATTTTAAATTATTTCCCATTTTATCATGCGACTTGTTTATAGTTTGTAATCATAAATAATTATTAAAAATTTAAGAGAATTTCTAATTTTGATAATTGTGTTTTTTATACATGGGACAAAATTAAGAGAAAAAAACACATTTTTATTGGTTTGGACGACAATCATGCATGTTATCTCTACAAATTATAATTAGTTTTTCAATATTTCTTTTAAGGTTTTTATAATAAGTTCCTTTTTATTTATTAATAATTTTTAATAGAATTGTATTTTATTTATTAGAGTGTGCACGGTTAGTGGTGGCAATTCAGGCCATTGGGCCTGGCCCAGCCTCGTCGAGCCTAGGAATAATCGGGTCGGGTCGGGTCGGGTCAACATTACAAATTCTTGGCCAAAACCCAACCCAAAAATATAGATGGACCGGGCCTTTAAACTGGGCTTTTAGACTACTAATATAACTAAATACATATTTTAAAGTTAGATTAGTTACAATAAAATATAAATTTTAGTTAAATAATTAAATAAAACATACAAATTAAAAATATTATTTATTAATTTCTAAATAAATATCAAATAATTTCCAAACAGTACAACAAATTTCAAAATAAATAAAAAATAATTTCTAAACCTACTAGATACTTTTAGAGAGTGTAATTAGCTCAACCCTTATTATAATTTAGTTAGATTCATTATATATTTATATCTAGCCTTATTACATACTTTTAGAGAGTATACTTACCACAGTTGAAATGCATACATGTATTTTTAATTAATTATATGTACTATTTTTTCCTATTATATACTTAATTGAACATATTCTTAATTATGTATATACAATACAAATATAAACATTTAATTATATATAAGTATATAAAATTCTTGACTATTGTATTTTCCTTATTACACACTTTAAATACTCTTAATTATGTTTTTTTCTCTTTCATTTTGTAAACTCTTAATTATATATATATATATATATATATATATATAAGTTTGTGCATGTGTATATGTATGTATAATATATTCTCTCTATATATAATACTCTTGAATCTTAATTATATTTTGTTTTTACCATTTTATACTATAATTATTTACTATATATACTCTTATTAAGAAATAGATTAGGTACGTAGATTATTCGTACTATATACATAATTGAACGTACTCTTAACTATGTATATATAATACAAATATAAACCCTTAATTAAATAACACTATTGACTTAATTAAATATATATTATACACACTTTATACACTCTTAATTGTAATAATATACTTGATTATATTTTTTATCATTATATATATATATATATATACATATACATACATAAATACATACATACATATACATATATGCATATTATTTTTTTGACACAATGTATTATGTATGTGGTACGTATTGTATTTATATATATTATATATACTTTAATTATATAGCACAATTTTAATTATGTTTTATTTTTTTATTTTATACTCTTAATTACGTGCACATATATATTTTATATTTATTAATATATATATATGTGTGTGTGTGTGTGTGTGGCCTATAGTAGGCCGGATCAAGCTCATGGCTTCGGGCCAAATTACCACCCCTACACACAATGCACATAATTTATCTATTGAAAATATAAAGTTTTAATTAAAATAAGTTATAAATTATGATACTAACCAAAACATAAAAGTATATTATATTTACTTGTTGGTATCAACTATCAAATTTCATTGAATAGCTGAATATTGTAGTAATAATAAAAATAAAAAGGCTTACAATTCGGATACTGATGATGGTTCAGTTTTATAAGTTAATATAAATTGTAATTTGGACCCAGTTTTTGTTGGGACTTGAATTTTTTTCCACCTGTACTTTAAAGGCACGTCATAACTCCTTGAACTACACTAATATATTGCAGTTTGAGTTTATATACAGATATTATAAACTTTATTTGAGTTTAATATATACTTTACAATATTAATGGTTACAAGTGCTATTTTATGTATTAAAAGGTATTTGTCATAGTTTGAGGAAGTAGTGTTATACTATGTATATACGTAGGACTTATT
This sequence comes from Paratinospora sagittata, assembly GCA_035771175.1. Taxonomy (NCBI): domain Eukaryota; kingdom Viridiplantae; phylum Streptophyta; class Magnoliopsida; order Ranunculales; family Menispermaceae; genus Paratinospora; species Paratinospora sagittata. The sequence continues at coordinate 41,917,234 of CM069598.1, forward strand.
CTCTGAGAGAAAAAAAAAACGACTATATATGTTTACAGTAATAATTAAAGCAAAACATGTTATAAACCATGTTTTTTAATAAACTTTTATTGCTATATTACTACTACAAAAAAAAGTTATCCATAACATTACAAACCCAACCAAATTATATATAAAGAACCATCTTAAAAAGAGAAATATATTTATTTCAATATTCATATATAAACAAGTTGAACAATTATTTAATATTTATTTTTTAGATTAGCGAGTATAAGAAACTTACGTCCTTCAGCCCTAATTCTTCTGGAGCACGATTACAAACAACACTCAAGAACATCGTTGGCCAATAAGTGGTGGAAGTTGCATCGAACTCGAGCCTTTTTTGGTAGGTGTGCCTACACTAAACCACTGAACAAACCTACCGTTAGTTAGTTGAGCAATTATAAATAAGTATATAAATGATTGGTTATTGACTTCATAAGAATATGTTAAATATTCCAATATTGTCAAGATGCTGGTAATAATTCAACTTTCACTCCTATATTGCCTACATTCATACGGTATAATTTGAAATAATAGTGACAATAATTTGTATGATAAAAACAAAACAATTGGATGGAACATAGTTTGATTTAATATTCATATAGATATTAAATTAATTTCATCAAAATAACAGAATAAGCCAATATTCTTATAATTTTTTTACCAAACGACCACAATTGATGACAACTGATTCAAGAGTATTAAAAATATATTTACTTTATAATAATTGTGGTGAAATGCATATATACTGTACCATGACTATCATTTGAAATACTACAATAATTGTAAAATTCCATTTAATCACATCATACTTTTGTTTTTTTTCAAAGCATTAATCATTATAATACTTTTCAAAGAAAGATATATTTTTGTGAAGATAACAAGATGAGTGTAATCTGACATAAACCAGGTGGCAGATGAATACTGGCTGAAGCCCCTCAATGAAATCCATCCACACAGTTCACATGAGATAGTAACAAAAACAATAGAACGGATTGGTGGAGCAGATTTTTCCAACGTCCAACTCCCGGAATCACAAAAAATTAAAAAGAAAAAAATCTGAGAGATTTATTAACTGGTGGACTAGAGATTGCCAAGTGTTAATACTTCCACCACCCTTGAATCTCAAACACCCAATGAGAAGAGAGAAACAGATATTTATGGATAAGGACCCTTAACTCTCTACTTCTATATAATAATTCTCAAAACTTCACAACCTCAAACACTACTCCTACTATTATAGCTGTGTTTCAATCTTTCTCATTTTGCATTCTAAGTTTTCAGTTCTTGAAGCTCCAATGGCTGCTTCTACAATGGCTCTTTCCTCTCCATCCTTTGCCGGCAAGGCAGTGAAGCTTGCTCCATCTGCTTCTGAGCTTCTAGGAGAAGGAAGAATCACCATGAGAAAGACTGGCGGCAGGCCCAAACCCGTCTCCTCCGGCAGCCCCTGGTACGGCCCCGACCGTGTCAAGTACCTCGGACCCTTCTCCGGGGAGCCTCCATCCTACCTCACCGGAGAATTCCCAGGTGACTATGGCTGGGACACCGCCGGGCTCTCCGCCGACCCCGAGACCTTCGCCAAGAACCGTGAGCTCGAGGTCATCCACTGTAGATGGGCCATGCTCGGTGCCCTTGGTTGCGTCTTCCCGGAACTGCTCTCGAGAAACGGCGTCAAGTTCGGCGAAGCTGTGTGGTTCAAGGCAGGTTCACAGATCTTCAGTGAGGGTGGTTTGGATTACTTGGGAAACCCTAGCTTGATCCACGCTCAGAGCATTCTGGCCATCTGGGCGTGCCAAGTGATCTTGATGGGTGCTGTTGAAGGTTACCGTATTGCCGGAGGACCCCTGGGAGAGGTGACTGACCCACTTTACCCAGGAGGGAGCTTTGATCCTTTGGGTCTTGCAGATGATCCCGAGGCATTTGCAGAGCTGAAGGTGAAGGAGATTAAGAATGGGAGATTGGCTATGTTCTCAATGTTTGGGTTCTTTGTTCAGGCTATTGTGACTGGAAAGGGACCTTTGGAGAACTTGGCTGATCACCTTGCTGACCCTGTTAACAACAACGCCTGGGCCTATGCCACCAACTTTGTTCCTGGAAAGTGAGAGAAAGAAGAAGAGACGTTGGTGAATTGGTGGTGATGATGAGATGGGGAGGTGATCATGTAAATTGATGAAAACCAGTGGGGATTTGTTTGAATTTTGTGTACTATTTAAATGTTTTTATAAAAGTTGAGTTTGTGTTTTTCCATGATCTTCAAGAAATTTTAAGCAAGCAATATATATCTTCATTAGCTTACAATAACAAAATAATAAGAAAATAGATGCGAAATGTACATTTTAGCTTTACCAATCATTGAGTGGTTCAATATTTTTGAAGACTCTTTCAATGTTTTATCTTTATTAACTTGATAATTTTTTAATTAAAAGATATATTATATCTAATTATTTTAATTAATAATATTAGAATTTTAATACATTATAAAATCATTATTTAAAAAAACCAGATTTAATAATTCTTTCTATCAAATTTAATTTAACAGTTAAATTATGCTACACTTACATAAATAATAAAAACTGAGTTTTTTAAGGTTGAATTTAAGTAAATCAAGTTTTTTTCTTGTTCTTTTTCTTTCACTTTATTTATTTATTTTTTTTAGAAGATACAATCGACCTAAGCCTGTGTGTCCCTCCCGTGATATATCAGGCCCACCTACCAATCCCCATACTAACGGATTGACAAGATGGTCCCTCAAAGATTTATAAAAGTTAGTTGAGTTTGATAATCACCCTCAGCCTGTGTGTCCCTCCCGTGATATATCAGGCCCACCTACCAATTCCCATACTAACGGATTGACAAGATGGTCCCTCAAAGATTTATAAAAGTTAGTTGAGTTTGATAATCAGCAGACGACACTTCCTCCTTGAAGAAACCTACGATGTCAGGCCTTTGGAACTTACTAATCTGGCCTTTGGAACTTACTAATCTCCAAATCAACGGATTAACAAAATGGTCCTCCCAAAGATGTCGCCAATTAGTCAGAGTTTGATAATCAAACACGGTGGATCGGGTGCGACGCTTCCTCCCCGAAGGAGGATCGGGTGCGACGCTTCGACGCTTCCTCCCCGAAGGAACCTACGCCATGAAAGCCTTAAACACGAATGTATTTTATCATTTATATTTACATGTGTATGAGGTATAAAAATGCATGGCAGCAACTTAACGTATCCAACTCTGTACAAAGTTAGAATTCCAAGTCTTTTAAAGTGGCTCATTGATGACTCGAGCCCCTCGGAAGGGAGCTTCGATACCAAGGGACTTCAACATTCATTAAGAATTAAGAACATGGTAGGCTACAGAAAGTAATAGTTTTTGTGACATTTCATAATGTCGAGAATAAATGAATAGTCTTGCAATTATATATATATATATATACATTTGCTGTAATTTTGGGCATCCCGCGTTGTTGGAACCGGTAGTTCTCAACAAACTGAGGTTCATATTTACAATTCAATAACATCAGTCAGTAAGCACAATTTCATCTAGCGAAGGGTGTATTATGTAATACATCAAAGGGTAGAGGAAAAAAAAAATAAAACAAGAAATAAAAATATTTCCAATCACATGAAAATGAAAAGAAGCTTAAGAACCACTTCAATATTCATTATGAATTATAAGAACAGAATGTACATTTGTAAGCAAATGTAGTGATTAATAAACAAAGAATGATGTGATCAGATATAACAATATACAGAGTGGAAGGGGGAGGGGGTCCCTGGAAACATTGGAGCTCAAGAACATAATTTGTGGAGTCCTCCCAGCATTAAAATCTGCGTTGTGGGTTAGTATATCTACAAAATTTTCGGAATTATGAATGCCAGCAACGAGCAAATGTAAGTAAGTATGATTCGGCATGGAATAGACCAGCTCCAGCTATTTTTAACTTGTCTTTGTGAATTGGGTTCTATTGAGCTTCAATGAATCGATGTCTTTCTGCTGTAGAACAAAATGGAAGAATCTGATGTGGATAGAATCAAGAACGACTTGCTGCGGCTGCCCTAGCTCTAGCAACAGATTGCTCATAAAGTTCTATATATTGTGTAGCTGAAGAATCCCAACTGAAATCTATTTTCATGTTCCTCTGAACAAGTTCACGCCAACTCTCATAATTCTTTTTATGGTGGGGAAAAGCCCGTTCCAATGCACCGCTAACTCCCTTTGTAATGTTAAAACCAATACACAAAAATAAGAGTGGTGAATGAATAGATGGAATTATCAATATTACAGGTATTAGACAAGAATGAAATGAACTACTGGTACCTGCTCATCAGGAGTCAAAAATGTAAAACCATTGCGAAACTGAGATGGGATTGTATCATCATCGAGATCAAAAACACTAGGGAGCAAGGATTCAGCAAGAAACGTAAGTAAATGATTCCCAAAGTAAAAACAACCTTTGGTAGAATGACAACAGAAAATACAGAGAGAAGATTTACCTGTCGTTTAAGCCCCCAGTTTTTCTAGCAATGGGTACAGAGCCATATCTCATTGCTATCATCTACAAAATGAAGCGTAAATGTTACGTCAAATTAAAATTCAAATGAGGAAAGCAAGCTTTCTGGTGGCTAAGGCCCTGTTTGGTTTAGAATTTGAAAGCGGTTTTTCATTTTCAAAAACAAAGATTCCTTGAAAAAATGTTTGGTTGAAGTGTTTTTGAAAAAAATTCTAACAGGGTTTCGATCCAATCTTAAAGTTTGGGAAGGAAATAAGAAAACAACAAAATTTGTTTTCTAAACACAAAACTCAAAAAGCTGTTTTTAAAAATTTTGCTTTGAAAAACTGTTTTTAGATCTTAAAACAAACAGGCAGTAAAGGTTATGTCCTCGTTGTTTTCATGTATATCCATCTACAGTTACAAATTCTGGTGGCTAAAACTAAAAGTTCAAATTCCATGGAGGGTAATTTCACTACCTCAATTATTGTCTTGCATCTCGTTCAGTTAAGAAGAGGAGTAACTATACCTGTGTAAGACCACATGGCTCAAATATTGATGGGATAATGAACATGTCAGATGCCGCATAGATGAGATGTGAGAGAGCTTCATCATATTTCAATATCAACCGAACTTGAGGGTGACTATGGAAATGATTTGCAATACCCTCGAACTCCCTCTGCAGAAGCAAGAATCAGTTATATTATGTGTTGAATGAAGATTTAGAAATATCCACAGGGTCTGGTTTAACATTTTAATAGCAATAAAACCTCTAATGACCGGAAGAAAAAAGGACTAAAAAAAACCTATCTAATACCACCATATTTGGAAAATTATGCATGCTATGGCTTTTAAGCCTGCATCTTGATAACTCAAGGCCTATATAGTTAAACCATGTGTATGGGCATGATATCCAAATAATACCTTAAACATTATATGGTTTATGCTTCACTGGATATTTGTATGTAGTGTCGTGTGTGTGCATCTCTATGTGTGCTAACTCTGAATGACTACTAAATGCACAAAGAGTAAAAAGGGGGGGAAAAGAGCGAGTAGCAAATAAAGCTTAATATATTTGGAGATTGTTTGCACCTCTGTAATAGCTAGCTTGTTTTAATGGCATGTAGGAATCCCAAAATTAGAAGCAAAAAGCCTCTTCGACCGGGTATCAAATCTTACAAGGGAACTAATTTAAAAAACCTCTTGGACTACCATACATGACTTCCTATTGTATTAATTCCTACAGCAACAAGGATGGCAGAGTTTACAAAGTTGCTACATTTTAGGGATAAACAAATAGTGTCCTAGAGAAGGCTGGATTCCATGCATAGATCAAGTTTGCACCGGATAAGGTAGCACAAGAAATTTCTACTTTGTGAATACATTTGCAAGCTGTCCACTTGCAGATAAATTAATAGATGATTTGGGTGAGCAGATTTCACCATGGAATTCATCTTCCTGCCACCTTCTGCTCCCCCTTTCCCCGACAAATGAGAAGGGGAAAAACCCCCAAGTTAACAGTGAAATCGGGCAGTTTTCATCAACTAACTTTCTAAAAGATTCGTTGGACTCCCTCATGGACATGTCATATTCTTTTCATACATACCATTACTAATCCCATCAATTAATTAATGAGCCTATTAATTTACTGGTCACTACATTGTCAAAATAAATAGGTATGACGAAGTGTATGCAAAACAACACAACAACCAAAGTTTTTAGTGATGGCCCAGTGGTTCATGAACTTGTGGGTAAAGATGTTCTGAATGACAGGTTTAGAGTAAGGTATTTTCTCGTGGTGCCAGATTTAAACTAAAATGTTTTGGAGGTTAAATGGAAGTAACTCTAATATCCTAATCTTTGTAATAAAAAACCTAAGACTCAAAAGTTAAATTTGAAATAACTTAAAGCACCACAACCCAGTTCATGTTCATTGCCCGGTGCAGTCTTTGCCATGGTGGTCTCAGTGTTGGGTTGGGTTTCCCTTTCATGTGAAGGATGGCTCATTTACATCAAGCCCAACAAGCCCTTAGACGAGGCAATATTGTAATTTGATGTGTGTATTTTTGTAGCTCTAAAAAAATTTTTTTTTTTGTTGGTGTAAGAAGTGGGAACCATTTTTGAATTGAGAGAAAAAAAAAAAAAAAAAAAAAGAGGGGGAGTATTGTTTGGAAGAAGAAGAACCTTTCAGTAGTGTTTTACATCAAAGCTTGGATCTCTCAGATCCATGGTCAGATTAAGCTAAAATTTTGTCAGCTTATTTATCTCAGATAGCTCTTCGTTTTGGTCGGTGAAGATCATAATCGGAGTCTTTTGTTGAGAGCTATTCCCTTCCAAACATAGCTGGCCGGAGCAGCAGTTTTTCTCGCGCAATTTAGATCAAATTGCTAGATCTCCCATTTGCACCATTGGCTCAAGCCGAAACTTTGTCAGCTGGTTTGTAACTCATTTCTCTATATTCTAAAAGGTTAATATGTGGAATGGAGAACCAATGTGCGAATTGCAATATTCTGAGTCGAAGTGATTGCAGTAGGAGAGGAGCAAATCACTGTTCAGAGCTGCTTCCATCATAGAAGCACATCTTTGTGATCTACCGTTAGATTGAGCTAATTTTCGGACAGTGAGCTCATCTCTTGATATCCTTCAATCTCAGCGGTTGTTTTGATGATTGCAGCTTTCTGCTGGCAGCTTGACGCATCTGAACAGAATACTATATTGGTGAACCCTTTCCTCTACTTTTGGTTATTGTTTTGGTTGTATGTGTATTTCCAAGTACATACAAGAGATGAGCTCACTGTCCTAAAATCAGCTCAACCTAACGGTAGATCACAAAGATGTGCTTCTTTGATGGAAGCAGCTCTGAACAGTGATTTGCTCCACTCCTACTGCAATCACTCTGACTCAGAACATTACAACTCGCATATTGGTTCTGCATTCCACATCTTAACCGTTAAGAATGTAGAGAAATGAGTTACGAACCTGTTGACAAAGTTTCAGGTTGATCCAATGGTGCAAATGGGAGATCCAACAGTTTGATCTAAACTACGAGAGAAAAACTGTTGCTCCGACCAGCTATGTTTGGAAGGGACTAGCTCTCAACAGAAGACTCCGACTACGATCTCCACCGACCAAAATGAAGAGCTATCTGAGATGAATAAGCTAATAGAATTTCAACTTAATCTGACCATAGATCTGAGAGATTCAAGCTTTGATGTAAAACACCGCTGAAAGGTCTTCTTCTTCCAAACACTACTCCCCCTCTTTTCTTCCCTCTTTTTTTTTTCTCTCCCAAATCAAAAACAGCTCCCACTTCTGACGCAAAAAAAAAAAGTTTTTAGGGCTACAAAGATGCACACATCAAATTATAATATTGCCCCCTCATCTAAGGGCTTGTTGGGCTTGATGCAAACAAGTCATCCTTCACATGAAAGGGAAACCCAACCCCACAAATCTCCCCCTTTCCCGATCATGTGGGGGGGATTCGCCATTCCGGCGATCATGCGACAAACTTCAAGCTTCTCCCTTGGCAGTGACTTTGTTAACATATCAGATCCATTATCATCTGTATGGACTTTTTCAAGTTCTAACAACTTATCATTCAATATGTCTTTGATCCAATGATACCTTACATAAATATGTTTTGATCTTGCATGGAAAGAGGAATTCTTACCAAGGTGAATGGCGCTTTGACTGTCACAATATATAGCACATACTTTTGTTGCTTGAAACCAAGTTCACCGACAAACTTTTTCATCCACGGCAACTCTTTACATGCTTCAGTTGCCGCAATGAATTTTGCCTCTGTAGTAGAAAGAGCAACACATTTTTGCAATCTTGATTGCCAAGCCACACTCAGGGGGTCTAGACTAATGACAGTTCCACCTCTTCAGCATTTTCCATGAAAGTGGTCATCCTAAAAGACAACTTTACAATCCCACCACATAAATTAGAAAAGTAAATCCTAGGGACATCCCTTCAGTAATGCTCGGACAAAGTTATGACAGAGTTGGTCAAGTTCTTGGTTTTAACTCCCTATTAAAACACCTTCTGGTGGATTTGCCCCTTCCTTCGTGCAAGAACCATCTCAACTTTGCTCCCAATCCAACACCAATTAAGATGGGTGGATTGATTTACATATCATTTATGGCATTCACAACTTCTATGAAACAACCTATCCAAGGTGGAGATAAGGCTGCATACCCCGTCCCTTCCGCAGACCCTACAAAGGGAGGAGTGTCGTGCACTAGATACGCCCTTCTTTTAATAATTTATGACGTATATTACACGTTCTGGCTAATGGGTGTGTAAGACACTAGATTGCTGGCAATGAAACGTGGCTGGTTTATGTATGTATATGGTCAACTGGTAAAGTGCAACAGCATGCCACATAATCCGAATTAAATGTATCAAAGCTTCACTTGTCGTCCCATGTAGAGGATGGGGATAGGGTATCATGAATCATTAGCCTGTCTAAAGATGGAACCACCAGTTTTAACATATTAACTTTTCTAAGAGAGTTCCATGTCAAGTGAATCAATCAAACAAAAATCAAATATCAAATATATAAAATGAATTGTAGCTAAACATTACATGAACATGATAGCTTTTGGTTGAATTGATGTGCTCAATGGTCGTCTTCTCTTGTGTTTTATAAATAAGAAGGGAGAAGCATGCACAATTAAATTCATAGATTAAGAGATCATTACCTGAATATGTTGCACAGGGCTTGAACCCAGAAGTACAAACTGTCCTCCCAACTCCAATGTTCGATATATTGCATGCCTAATAAGATGAACACCCTTTTGTGGCACCAGTCTTGTTATGCAACCAACCTAATAAAGAGTAGAGCAAAGAATTCAACAAACGTAGTTCATTACGATCAACCACCTAAACAGCAGAGCTACCAAGATTATAGTTCCGATTCATCAAAAGTGAGATACTAGACTTTTTAACTCTTTTAAAGAATGGAATACTACTATCTTTTGACATTCCATATTATGGATTTCAAAACAATTTTCTCTATGGCATAATTAGGGTCAAATCAATCAAAATTATGAATCCTTAATGATAACTTTTCATTGTGAATAATCTGGTCATATTCATCAGTCCAAATTTGCTATTGATGAAGAATCTTTAGCATAATACCAGGAGGCAGAAGATAGATATCTCAAAAAAGAAAATTACCAGGGGCTGTGTGGAATCATCTGTGGAGAGCTTTAGATGCTTCCTTAGAGCTTCTTTATTTTCTGCTTTCCCATGAAGATCATCAGCATTGTATTGGACTTTGAGAAAAGTGTCAGTGGAAGGATCCCACACCTCAGTATCTATTCCATTAAGAATTCCAAAAAACTTTTTGGAATGAGAATTTAACGTAGCATGAAGACCTCGTCCCCCCTTCAAGATTAAATTCAAAATGATTATAGACCACAATAAGGAAGCATGGTTTCCATATTACATGGGAAGCATGGTTTTTGGAAAGAGAATTTAACCTCATCCCCCCTTCAAGATTAAAATCAAAATGATTATAGACCACAATAAGGAAGCATGGTTTCCATATTACATGGGAACAGATTAAATCACACTTGTAACATATTGAGAAATTGTTAGAAAATAACCTTCCATAAGAATGGAAAGAAACTTAAAAATTTCATTAGTCTTTGAGAAAGATGGTATGATTTGAACAAAACAGCAAAAGTAGATTAAAGGGGGAATTTAAGACATGCATAGAGAAAAAATATATAATAAAAAGCATTTACGACTACTGATCAATTCTGTCAAACTATTCTACCTTGGGCTTCACAAATTTAGATCCTGTAAATCTTTTCAAGAACCTGGCTTGGACAATTCACAATTAAACCTGGCAGATTTTCATTCATGGAGAAACCCATCCATCCAAAATGAAAGATATTTCTAGTCCGCTGATCAACTATTAGCTCTTAAACCAACTAGAGATACTACAACGGACACTGCTCATGTGAAATTAAGGGGTGAAAAAGGATCAGGAATCCGAATTACTAGTCTCCTTTTCCCTACATATCATCTTGTTGTTTCTTTTTTTTTCTTTTTTTCTTTTTTTTGAGTAGATACAATGGTTCCGGTGCCATTGCACCCACCCGAGGGGTATCCATGGGCCCCCTGGGCTTGGGACAAAGCCCATGACTAATCCCCTCACCAACTCATTGGAGTGGGAAGGACCCCGTAGCGATCACCACAAAATTCGAACTCACACTTGCGCCACTAGGCCAACACCTCGTTGGCGAGAAAGTTTCATTATATAATACAGCACCTCACTCTCTTCTGATATTATTTCTCAAAAATTCAAAATCAACTCAGAATCAAGGTTCCAAAAAATTCACCGAAACTCAAGATTTTTTTTATTTTTGGTTTTTTGAACCATCAAAGTACAAAGTGAATCTAACATAAAAAATGCAGAAATTTGCCAAAACAAATAAAAAAATTCGATAAACTTCAATAAAATTTTAATTTTTCAATTAGAAATGCGAATTTTAGATGGTAGCAATAGAGGTAGAGGGAGACCTAAAATAATATGGACGGAGATAATTAAAAAAGATTAGACTTCTTGTAATTTATATGTTGACTTAGCCCTCAATAAAGAGGAGTGGAGGAAGCGGATTCATGTAGCCGAGCCCATATAGTTGAAAAAAAATTTAATTGAGTTGAGTTGATTTGAGTTTAAAGTGCAAAAATTCGACCAAAATTCGAAGAAATTTGACAAAGAAGTAATGCATGTGTTATTTTATCAATAAAAACAAAAGAATTACCAATAGTTATGTGCACTCTTTTTTTAATTTCATCAACCAACAAAGCAATATTAATAAAAAAATAATCTTAGAAGCTAACAAATCATATAATTTTACACCACATACCTTATGGAAAAAAAAGAAGAAAAGAAGCAAGAAAAGCAAAAGTAAAGAAAGAAAGAAAATTAAAATGAAACAAAAATTTTAAAAACATTAAAAGAGTTCCCAAAGTCATCTTCTTTTATTTAAAATACCATATAACAAGATGAAAAAGCAATACATTTGAATAATAAATAAATAAATAATTAGGAAATGTGGAATGCCAAAACTAGCAAATTATATGGTCTCGAAGCAAACCACCAGAAAATTGAAAAATCAAAACATAGAAAAGGGATCAAAATTAAAGATCAAAAGCCATCATCTCAAATTCATCAACCACTTAACAAGTTCGATTTTGTTAGGTTATTTATGGATATTTTTATCTATTAAAAGTGTCTATCTATAATAGTTTTTAGTTTATATTACAATAACTCTAGATATTTTAGAATCTATGCAAAAATTCTCCATGACGAATTTATCTTCTCTGAAGTAATTTTTATTTTCTAGTAACCGAAGTCTAGGGTGAAATTGAATTTTCAATCCTTGCTCGGAACTTTGTGGATAGACCTTGTTAGGCGGTAACTCAACTTAGCTCAACAAAGCTTTTCCTAAATATATGAGGCCACATAAATTTGCTTCCTCCACTCCGCTCTATTAAGGGCTAAGTTGATAGTTATAATAAAAGTACTTAACTCTTTTATAATTTGTCTCTAATGTTGTTATTTAGGTCTTCCCCTGTGTCTATCAACACCATTAATTGTAAATAGGTTACTCTTCCTAATAGACACATCTAATGGTTTTGGTAGTATGTGTCCAAACATCTTAATCTAATCTCTCTTATTTTATATCCAATTAATGCTACTACCCTACAATTTCTAGAATATACACATTTCTAATTTTATTTTTTAATGACTTACTAATACTAGTTACTACATATAAATATTTAAGAAAAATATTACTACTCATAATTTAAGTATTGATTCATGTAGTCGACCCCATGTAGTTGGGAAAAAGCTTAATTGAGTTGAGAATGTCTTATTACATATCCATCTTATCACATTTCAGTTATTCCCAACATTTTGTTCCATAAGCCACGACTGGCCTAATACTAGTCTTATAAAACTTGCCTTTCAACTTCAATGGGATAAGTCAATCCTATTATACTTTAGAAGCACTCCTCCACATAACCCATCCTAATTTAATTTTGTGCTTCACATCATCTCATATTTCTCCATCCTAATGAATAATTGAGCCTAGATACCTAACATTTGCACTCCTTACTATGTTTGAAAATCTTGTTTCTTCTGGGTATGCCTAGCCAAGGCATCCTACACTAAGAATTTCCAAGAGGAAAAATTAGAAATTGATGATGATATACTAAATTTCGATTGGTTCTCTCTCTCTCTCTCTCTCTCTCTCTCTCTCTCTCTCTCTCTCTCTCTCTCTCTCTCTCTTCTTCTTCTTTTTAAAAAAGAGGAAACAAAATTTGTATTGATAATAAGAAAAAGATTAACAAACCAAGAGCATCAGGGATGCACCGAACAAAGCCACAATGACAAAAAACACAAAACCCCAAAGTACCTCCCCACCAAACTGCTAAGGAACACGCAATGGCTCCAAGTACGAGTACAATACAACTCTAAAGACAACTAGCCCAACTCCTACACCAATCCGAAACAAAAAAATCCCCCACACAACTTTGAGCGAGCCACCGAATTGCAAGTATGCCACTTCGCTTCCTCCCAAATGCTAAAGCAGTCCAAAGACCAATCTCCAAATTTCGATTGTTCTCTCTCTTTATTAACTGTTCAATATAGAGATCGAGCTTGAATGTTCAAACCACTAGCATCTCTTTGACTTGCTCTAGAAATGGTTTCTTGTATGAAGATTTTTAATGAGAAGATTTATAATCATAGCAAGCTCTACATAAATAAGTTTTCTACAAAACATATGGTTGTGATATGAATATGATTTTGGCCCTTTGCAGAAAAATCCTACATTACTCTTTTAAGAATTTGAAAAATAAACTATACAAGATGTTAGTTGATCACCGAGAGCTTTAGAGATAGATGTCGTTTTAGTTTGGGTCATGTATCTTGTCCTTGATTTATTAATATTAATAACCATTGTTGTAGTACAATCAAATATAAACCAAATGATCAATATCTAAGCTCGATTTATGTTATCAATGCACAATGATGGTTGAAGATTGTATAGGCTCTAAATACCGAAGCTCTATCTCCATTTTGGAACCATAAAAGACTAAGTACAAGGATCATTGCATGGATGGTACATTTTTTATAGCACTATAATCCACTTTGTTAATTCACGAATTTGAAAATATATATGATTGCGTTAAAACCTTTTGATCTCATTTAGATACCTCAATTTCAAAACGTTTGATGAATTGGATGGAAAGACACTAGAAGAAGATTTAAGGAGTAGGAACTTCTCCAAGCCATTCATGACCTAGGAGGAGCTAGAGCTATAAATCTTGGACAAAGTGAATGTAAAAAACACTTGCACTCAAAACACTATCTAAATAGTTTCAGATAGGAAACTAAGAGTTTTGGAAGTAACTTATGAGTAACATGAGTTCTCAAAAGCTTGAACTTTGAGAAAGATATTGAGTGAGATCATGTGTGCACAAGGGCCCATGTGCTACAACCCATGATTTTGGGAACCACTTAATTGGTCATACAACAAGTGTGTATCATGCGTGTACAGGAGTGCAAATCATCCAATTGAGCCCAAGGAAGGGAGGTTTTTCCCTACGAACACGACATACACTCTCAATGGCTAGGCGCCACTCTCTTTCTGACTTATTCTAACTTCTTAATAAGTTTATTACTATTTTAAATTTGCGATCAAGAAAACGAAAAAATGTGTAGCATGCACGTGAATTATTCCCACACAAAATCGTACAAGTGTTTCTTTGAGCACCCAATTGTGGATTCACAACAACTGCCCGAATGAAAGATTTATGTGTCCTTTTGTACAGGCACCATCTTTTTATGTAAGTTGTATTCTCCATTTACAAGGATCATCAAAATCGCACAAGTGTCTCTCCAAACACCCAATCACACATTCACAACAATTGTGTCCAGATGAAAGATCTATACTTCCTTTCATATAGGCACTGCCTTACTATATAAATTTGATTCTCCATTCACAAGGATCATAAAATCCATTGATCTCCCTCTTTTTCATATTTCTCTTCTTTGCTATTTTGTTCAATTTTCTTTGGAGAGCAACAACTTTGTCAAGTTTGTTTAGATGATCCAATTAGAGTACTGCTTCTTTGAATTGCATAGATTGTCAAATCTTAAGGAATGATTACCTAGGGAACCGCATTACTAAAGTATGTGCATTTTTCCTTTAAGACAATGTGACTACGCATGCCTAAATTTTCAATAGTTAAAACTCTCTTTTCCATCATTCTCTTTAAAACTTTGAAATTTTGAATTGAGTTCTTTCTTCAACAATTTTTCAATACAATCCTAACAATAACACCAAATAGTTTCTTAATGGAGTGTAACAAACAAAGTTTGGATATAATTCAAAGTGACCTCGTCCAAGTAGTTAATGACTCTTCATAAACCACCTCCCTTTGGATTATATTATAGCTTAACTTCTTGCGTTTGTGTTTGATCCTAAAGAACAAGGGGGCAATGGATAGCAAACTTTACGTCTTAATAATATAATCACTTACAACATCATCCCCAAGGTCTTTGCAACCACAATATTTAAAATGGTAATAGCACGGGTTTATTAACAAAATGGTGGCATCCAAATAGCTACATGAAGTTTCGTGTCCCTCTTTTACAACAAATCTTGCAAAGGAGGTTTTTTTTTTAGAGGAAACAAGAAACTATATACTAATGAGAGAGAAAGAAACCAAAAGAGAAAATAGAGTACCAACAGTATGCAAGCACAACCAAAGACAGGATCCAAAACCCCAAACAACCTACATGCCCAATTCCTACTCCAATCAGAAATAGTGTATGTTGGGATTTGTTTCCTATTGTTGATAGATTTGTTTCTTGTACAGAATTATTTCCTTAAGGATTTATTTCCTTTAAGGAATATAGCAGTTACCAAAATTGTAAATGTAGCCATAAGTACATAGCCCGGTATGTCTATATATATGGAGTCCATCCATTAAGACATTACACAAGAATAAAGATTATTTCTCTTCTCCCGTGGATGTAGGCTATAAAGCCGAACCACGTTATATCTTTGTGTCTTTTATTATTCTAACATGGTATCAGAGACCTAGGTTATTATTACTAGGAAATTTATTTCGACCTTCATCGTTGAAATCATCATTGCCGGCCTTCATCGCCGGAATCCCCTTGGTGGACTTCATTGCTGTCACTGCCGGAATATTCATCTCTGCTGTTACTGCTGCTATTGCCGCTGCAACTGGATCGTACATCGCAGTCGTTATCTCTGCCGGCGTCATCTCCATCATCGTTTCTTCGTCTGGTTCGCGCAACTATTCACCACCGACTCAGTTTTTTTTCGCCTGCAACTGCAAACGCATCGCAGTCTACATCCATCTCAATCGCGATCTGTTCTTCCTCATCTGGGTTCGTCTTCTTCTTCATCAGCTTGCGAACTGTCTTCCTGAAGAAGAAATAAGCCTTCGTCTTCGTGTTTTCTTCATCTTCGTCTTTCGTCGCCGTCATCTTCTTCTTCTTCCTCGGCAACTTCCTCTTCGTCGGACAACTGGATCGCCTGCAAATCGCGACTGGTTCGTGCGATTCACTGTTCATCGTCTTCTTCAACAGGTTCCACGTACTCTCTGTTCAACAGGTTCCACTGTTCATCGTCTTCTTCAACAGGTTCCACTGTTCATCGTCTTCTTCACTGTTCGTGCGATTCACTGCAAATCGCGACTGATTCTGCTTCTCATTCTTCTTTCTTCTTCATCGCGAACTGGTTCGCAGTAACCTGGTTCATCGCGAACTGCTTCGCAGTGGTTTCACTGTTCACAACTGGTTCATCGCGAACTGCTTCGCGCTGTATCACTGTATCACTGTTCTGCAACTGTTCATCATCTCAATCACTGTTCACTGATTTTGATCACTGTTCACTGGTTTCGATCACGTATCACTGTTCACTGGTTGATCTATCTTTGTCTGTAACTGTTTCTTCTTCTTCACATCATCGAAGAACGACATAAAATAAAAAATAAAAAAAAATAAAAATAAAAATAAAAAAAATGTCGGTTACTTCCGAAACAGTGCAGATAGAAGAAACAGTCGATAAAATAGAGAAAGGCGAACTACCGAACATTCAAGCCGCCTACAGACTTGATGGAAAAAATTATCTGAAGTGGTCTCAGCTGGTACGTACTTTTCTGAAGGGCAGAGGAAAACTAAGTCATCTTCTGGGCACTGGACCTACACCCGGAGATCCTAAGTTTAGAGCGTGGGATAACGAAGATGCTTCTATAATGGCATGGCTATGGAATTCAATGGCACCAAATATTAGCGATACATGCATGTTTCTAACTACTGCCAAAGACATTTGGGATGCCGTTCATCAGACATACTCTAAGGCCCATGATGCAGCCCAAGTGTATGAAATCAAAGTGAAAGTTGGAACAACAAAACAAGGCAACATGACAGTCACTGAATATGCCAATGTCTTGAAAAATCTCTGGCAAGAACTTGACCATTATAGGTGTATTGAGACTAAATGCCCTGCAGATGCTGTAATTTTGAAAAACTATATTGAGAAGGATCGAGTCTATGATTTTTTGGCTGGACTCAATGCAGAGTTTGATCAAGTAAGAGTTCAAACTCTCAGCAAAGAGTTACTAACTCTGAATGAGACTATCTCTGCTATCCGGATTGAAGAAAGCAGAAGAAATGTTATGCTCACACCTCAGAAGTTGGAAGGCTCAGCTATGATCGCCAATCGGGGAAATGATCAGAGGACACACACTCCGCGCGCTGAATCATCAAAGGTCCCAAATCGAGACAATAGGGACAATCTAAGGTGTACTTATTGTCAGAAGACTAGACATACAAGAGAGAAGTGTTGGAAACTTCATGGCAAGCCTTCAACTTCCAGTAAAGACTGGGGCTACACCGGAGGACAGCAGAAAACCAGTGGTCAAGCACATCTGTCTACTGAACCAACAATTGCAGCCTCCCCGGTAACAGACGGATTCAGCCAAGACGACATTGAAAGATTAAAATCCTTGCTTGGCACTCTTGACAAACCCTCAGGTACCTGTTCATTGGCACATTCAGGTAATTTTCCTATTTCTATTGGATTTAACGTCTCGGATAAATCTTTTGCTAACTCTTGGGTTATAGACTCTGGTGCTACTGATCACATGACCAATTCTCCCAATATATTTCATACTTACAACCCATGTCCTAGTAGTTGGAAAATAGCCACAGCTGATGGATCATTAACCACAGTTGCTGGTATAGGTGATGTTCACATCAGCCCCACCCTTACACTCAGAAATGTTCTTCATGTTCCTAAACTATCTACCAATCTTATCTCTATTAAAAAATTGACCCATGATCTGAGTTGTAATGTGACCTTCTTCCCTACTTACTGTGCATTTCAGGACCAGGACTTGGGGATGATGATTGGACATGCTAAGGAACAGGACGGGTTGTATTACCTTGAGACACCAGTACATCCTATCACGAGTACCACTACATTTCTCTCTGAGCACAAACTTTCCAATAAAGAAAAGCTATGGCTCCATCATCGCCGCCTTGGCCATCCTTCTTTTCGATCTCTTAAAATCATGTTTCCTGTTTTGTTTAAATCTCTGAATGTTGAAGATTTTCATTGTGAAGTGTGTGAACTTGCGAAACACAAACGTATATCCTTTCCACTTAGCAATGAAAGAAGTTCAGATCCTTTTGATCTCATTCATAGTGATATTTGGGGTCCTTCTCCAATCCCTAATGTTTCTGGAGCGCGATGGTTTGTGTCATTCATTGATGATTGTACTAGAGTCTCGTGGATATTCTTATTAAAACAAAAATCCGATGTGAGCTTTATTCTCCCTACCTTCCATAACATGATACATACCCAGTTTGGTGCTAAAATCAAGAGATTTCGATCTGACAATGCTCGAGACTATTTTAATCAAACATTGACCAATTTCTTCCAAACTGAGGGGATCATTCATGAATCATCCTGTGTTCACACTCCACAACAAAATGGAGTTGCTGAAAGAAAAAACGGTCACCTACTTGATACAACCCGAGCCTTTTTATTTCAACATAATATGCCTAAGTCCTATTGGGGGGAAGCTGTCCTTACTGCAACACATCTTATTAACCGTCTACCATCCCGGACCCTTGATTTCAAAAGTCCTATGGAAAAGCTACGCCAATTTTATCCTAAGCTTAAAATCTCCAATAATCTTATACCTAAAATATTCGGGTGTGTTTCATTTGTCCATGTTCATCAACCCAACAGGGGAAAGTTGGACCCTAGAGCTCTTAAGTGTGTTTTTGTCGGATACTCTTCCACTCAAAAGGGATATAAATGCTATCATCCGCCATCAAAGAAATTCTTTGTCTCAGCCGATGTCACTTTCTATGAACCTGAGCCCTATTTTACCGCTCCTTCTCTTCCGGGGGAGAATGACATCATGGAAGATAAGGATCGGAACTCCCTTGATAATCTTTTTGACCCCTTTACTCTCCAACAAACCAAACCTGAATCTCCCACAACCCCTGTACCCAATGACGAACCTAAGGATCGGATGACTGGACAAGTGTACTCAAGGAATAAAGCCGCAGCTCCTGAACCAATGCAAGCTCAAGAATCTGAACCAATCCCTGAGAATGAGGTAACAAACCCTGAACCCTCCTTACAAATTTCATTAGTTCCTGAAACTAACAATGATCTTTTAGCCTCTGAACCTGACAATGACCTTCCCATTGCCATTAGAAAGGGAACAAGGGAATGCACTAAACATCCCTTGTATCCATTATCTCATGTTGTATCCTTTGAGAAGTTCTCACAAACCCATAAGAGTTTCCTTACCAGCCTAAATAATATTCAGACTCCTACGTCATTATCCGAGGCTTTATCTAATACAAATTGGAAACAAGCTATGAATGTGGAAATGGAAGCCCTGGAGAAAAATACAACATGGGAGTTGGTAGACTTGCCTCCAGGAAAGAAACCTGTTGGATGCAAATGGGTTTATACAGTAAAATACAAAGCAGATGGGTCACTAGAACGCTACAAGGCAAGATTGGTAGCCAAAGGATATACTCAGACATATGGTGTGGACTATCAAGAGACATTTGCTCCAGTTGCAAAAATGAATACTGTGAGACTTCTTTTGTCATTGGCAGCTAATTATGACTGGGATCTGCAACAATTTGATGTAAAAAACGCATTTTTACATGGGGATTTAGAGGAAGAAATCTATATGGAAGCACCTCCAGGATTTGGCGCCACAGATAAAGTGTGCAAATTAAAAAAGGCCCTGTATGGACTTAAGCAATCTCCGAGGGCATGGTTTGGTCGGTTTACCAAAGTAATGACAAGTATGGGATATAAACAAAGCCAAGGAGATCACACTTTGTTTATTAAGCACTCGACTTCAGGGGGAGTTACAGCTCTATTAGTATATGTTGATGACATCATCATGACAGGAAACAATGAGAACGAGAGACAAATTTTGAAGCGGTGTTTGACCAAAGAATTTGAGATCAAGGAATTAGGGAGATTGAAATACTTCCTAGGGATTGAAGTGACACACTCTAAACATGGAATCTTTATCTCTCAACAGAAGTACATTACAGACCTTCTTAAAGAAACAGGGAAACTAGCATGCAAACCAATGAATACTCCTATTGATCTTAATCACAAGCTTGAAGAAGCTGAAGAAGCGCCGACTGTTAATAAAGAGACGTATCAAAGACTAGTAGGAAGACTAATCTATCTCTCTCACACAAGACCTGATATTGCATATGCAGTGAGTGTAATAAGTCAATTCATGCACAATCCTAAAGATATTCATTTGCAAGCGGCTAATCGCGTTCTACAGTATCTTAAAGGAACTCCAGGACAGGGTATCTTATTTAAACGACACACAGGAATGGTTCTTGAAGCATATACTGATTCAGACTATGCTGGTTCAGTAGTCGACAGAAGATCAACTACTGGATATTGTACGTTTCTTGGTGGGAATTTGGTGACATGGCGAAGTAAAAAACAGAATGTAGTAGCCAGATCTAGTGCTGAAGCAGAATTCCGAGCAATGGCACAAGGGGTTTGTGAGTTATTATGGTTGCAGATAATTTTAACAGACTTGAAAATACACTGGGATGGCCCTATGAGACTCTATTGTGACAATAAATCTGCAATTAGTATTGCCCATAACCCAGTTCAACATGATCGAACCAAGCATATAGAGATTGATAGACACTTTATTAAAGAGAAGCTTGATAGTGGGTTGATCTGTACTCCATATATGTCTACCAATAATCAGCTCGCCGATATGCTCACTAAAGGGTTAAATCATACTGCATTTCAAGCAAATGTGTCCAAACTGGGAATGGTAAACCTTTATTCACCAGCTTGAGGGGGAGTGTTCGGATTTGTTTCCTATTGTTGATAGATTTGTTTCTTGTACAGAATTATTTCCTTAAGGATTTATTTCCTTTAAGGAATATAGCAGTTACCAAAATTGTAAATGTAGCCATAAGTACATAGCCCGGTATGTCTATATATATGGAGTCCATCCATTAAGACATTACACAAGAATAAAGATTATTTCTCTTCTCCCGTGGATGTAGGCTATAAAGCCGAACCACGTTATATCTTTGTGTCTTTTATTATTCTAACAGTGTACCCTCTACTTTCTTTAGATTAAGCCACCCAAATACAAGCCACCCATTTAACCTCATCCTAAAGCCAACAAAAGTCCTTCCCGACCCCTTCGAAGACTCTCCTATTATGTTCTAACCATACAGACCATGGCATAGCATAAGATGCAATTGATAGCTTTCCTTCTTCTAGAAAGTCATGGAAGATGGCCCAAGGACATGCTCACCTTGCAAGATGTAGGAATAGCAAAACTGTCGTCAAGAAAGCCAACCCAAGATGGGCAAGAGCTTTTGACATTGAATTTATCATCCTTTAAAGAACACTACCTTTTTGTCTAGTGGAAGATACATTAAAGAAACTATTGAAGGTCAAGGGTGTTCAGGACAACTTAATTTGAGTTTCTACTATTGAATGAAAAATCAATGTAATTCTCCGAGTTTTCATCAAATTTTATCGATTTTTCAATCATCGAATTAGGAATTACATTTAGTTGAATTATTAAAAAAAAATCCCTCGAAGGTAGGCAAAATATCAAATAATTTGTAAAACAAAAAAATTCTTCAATATTTTTTACTTTTCAAACACAATAAAAAAAAAATTAATGTTAACTTCAACTTTTGTTAAAAAAAAAAAAATCCTAAAGAATAGAAGTATATGAGATTGAAGTACAATTTCATGTCATCGATAAAAAGTAAAGAATCAATTAAGATTTAAAAAACTCTAATTTATAACTATGGAAAATTGAAAGAATTGGAAAAATAATGTTTTCCTTGATGATTAATTTTGTACAAAGGCCCTATATATATATACAATAGCTCTAGAACATAAAAATAAACGTTCCTAAACACAATGGATCCCTGTAATAGGAACTTTCTAATTCTAAAATATACAATCTTCTTAAATAAGTGATATTCCTAAAATACATGGATTGTGTTTCCCACACTCCCCCTCAAGCTGGTGAATAAAAGCTTATCATCCCAACTTGGACACGCTTGCTTGAAATGCAGAACCGCTTAATCCTTTGGTGAAGACATTGGCAAGTTGATGATTGATAGACACATATCGAGTACAGATCAACCCACTATCAAGCTTCTTCTTAATAAAGTGTCTGTCAATTTCTATATACTTGGCTCAATCATGTTGCACTAGGTTATGTGCAATGCTGATCGCAGATTTATGTCGCAATAGTCTCATTGGGCCCTCCCATTTGATCCTCAAGTCTTCCAAAATGATCTGCAACCATAGTAGCTTACAAACCCCTTGGACCATTGCTCTAAATTCTGCTTCAGCATTAGATCTAGCCACCATATTTTGTTTTTACTTCGCCATGTCACCAAATTCCCACCAAGGAATATACAATACCCAATGGTTGATTTCTTATCAATTATGGAACCAACATAGTTTATGTTCGGATATGCTTCAACTTCAAGCACTAATCTTGTGCTTTGTTTAAATAGGATGTGCCTAGAGCCCCTTTAAGATATGGTAACACACGATTAACAGCTTACAGATGAACTTCTTTGGATTATGCATGAACTAGCTAACCACACCCACTACATATGCAATATCAAGTCTTGGGTGAGAGAGATAGATGAGTCTCCCGACTAATCTTTGGTACATCTTATTTACGGCAGTAGCTTCTTCAACTTCTCCAAGCTTGTAATTAGGGCAATGGGTGTACTTGTTGGTTGACATGCCAACTTCCTTGTCTCCTTAAGAAAGTATGTGATATATTTCAGTTGAGAAATAAAGATGCCTTGTTTGGGAGTGCACAAATTTCATAATTTAATGAGCAATAAGCATATAATTATGGTTGTTGCAACACAACTAAAAGAAACAGAGATTTTTAAAACACTTATATCTATACTTCCCTACAATATCGAGCTTTTACAAATATTCTCTATGTCAAATTGGACTTCCCTAAATTAATTCCGAAGTTCAGGAAGAATTCGAATTTTTGATCCTTCGTTATTAGATTGTTGTTGTTGTCGTTGTTGTTGTTGTTGTTGTCGTCATCGTCGTTGTCGTCGTCGTTGTTGTTGTTGTTATATATATATAGATTGTTGTTGTTGTTATTGTTATATATATATAAACTTTTTATCGAAGTTTATTGAATCTTATTTAATATTTTTAAAATTTTATTGAATTTTGTCAAATGCTTTGCATTTTCGAAATTATCTACACTATTTAATTCGACAAGTTTGACATCAGAAAAAGTCAGCAAATTCGAAAAATTTCGTCAATTTTTCATACCTTGCTAGAGATTAAATCTGCTAGCAACAAAAAAAAAAAAAAAAATTTGTTTCTCTAAAGTGGAAGACGAAGAGATGGATTGCAAAGTATTAGTAATAGCTCGATATATATTCTTGGCCTCCACCTATCAACTAGAGAGCATTTAGGTCGAGTGGTTTCTAAAATGGTATCATATCTTTAGTTTTTTGAGAGGTCATGGGTCCAAGTATTTTTCTAGGTATTTGAATAATTGAATGTTTGGTAATTGTCCATTCTTCTATCTCCTTTCTATCTCTACATGTGCAAAATGGAGTTGCACATAAGGAGTGTTAGTGATAATAGTGATAGCCTAATATGGTATCATATCTTGTGTTTTGTGAGAGGTCATGGGTTGAAGTCTCTTTATTGGCATTTGAATAATTGAATGTTTGGTCTTATCATATCTCTACTTGTTTCATCTCAAAAAAGAAAAAAAATGCTTGGTGTTTGTTTGTTCTTCTATCTCCTTTTTATTTCTACATGTGCAAGATGGAGTTGCACATGAGTAGTGTTAATTATAGCTTAATATATATTGTTGGACCTCCACCTATTAGCTTTTAGCTTTTAGGGCTTCTCCTTTGTGTGAGTAGTGAGATTTGGACCTAGGACTTTTGAGGTTAGAGTTGGTCCTTAGTTACCACCACACCATCACTTGGATGGTTAATATGCAAGCTTTGAGGTCATGAGTTCACCCAACCCAAAAAAGAAAAAATTTTAATAGTTAATGCAACAGAACTGCCTAGCAATAATTTATTGTTCTTTTTGGTTTGGCTCATAGGACATGCATGTAACATAAGAAAGGAACTTAAAATACATAATTTTTGCAATTATATGATGGAATAAGTGCTTAGCATATTGTCCCTAACCAAACTCCAGAACTATGAGACAAATGCTCACAAATTGAGCAATGCATTAGTATCAAGTCAAAATTGTCATTTGAATCACAAATTCATTAACAAAGCACTAAAGCATAAGAAAGAAATAGAGGCTACAACATCAGAAGCATGAACACATGACAAATAATGGAACCAATCATTATAAGTCTATGCATCCGAGAAGTATCCATACCTCTGCAGTCCGCACCTCTTGAGCATAGGTGGGAGATACTGTTGTCACAATGTTAGAGAACACAACTGCACCCTACAATATAGGGACTTGTGAGAGAGGAGAGAGAGCGAGGCTAATTTCTTACAAAATGAAATTGATTTACTTGATCTAATAACAATCAAAATTATTTACCTTAATAGGATTAACTATGTCATGTGATGAATTGTCCTGCATCCTATCTGGTCTATTCAGTTGGTGAACATCAAGGCCACAAGAAGCCAAATCTTTTGCTGGTGCAGTCCCTTGATATTCAAAATTGTGGCAAGTAAAGCAAATTCTAGCAGAATTAAGACCTTTATGTACAAACAGGTCCCAGTATAATGGTGCCTAGAAAGGAAAGAAAAGAATCTCATTAAAGCCTCCAATTAGAACTTAATATTCCATGTAGCGATAAAACTGAAGACCATAATGACATGATTCCATTAGAATTTGTGCTTACAACAAAAGCTGTTTGCCAATCATGGCAATGGATTATATCTGGCTTCTTGCCAACTCGAAGAAGCAATTCAAGGGCTGCACGGCTAAAATATGAAAAACGTCTGAAATCGTCATGCTCCCCATAAAATTGTCCCCTCCAGAAGAATTTAGCAGGATGGTGAGGCTCAATAAAGTAGACAGGAAGACCTGCATTGTCAGTTCTTTGCTCAGCCTGAACTACTTATGATATTACACTCACACAAACCTAATTGTTTGACATGCATGTTGCTTGTAATCAACAAAATTATAATTAAAGAACAAACTTAACCTTCAACAGTTCCCACCCAGATTTTATTTTTGAACAGTTGCCCATCAAAGTAGGACTCTAACAGCACATCTAAGGCCTGCATGAAAAATTATAATTTATGAGAAAATAAAGAAGTCTTCAGATCCCAAGAACTTGTTTCGAACATAATTACCAATGCGTTTTGGAAGGTTAGAAGAACATTCCAATGAAACAGCTTCCTATCTATATAACCCATCTTACAATTACATACCCTGAAGTCTCTGACACGATCATGTTGCATGCAGTCATATTTGGGAAGAACAACTTCCACAAGGTGTCCTTTCTTCTGGATAGCTTTACTAAGACCAGAAACAACATCGCCCAAACCACCAACCTATGAAACAACAGATTACTTGATCAGAATCTCAACGTATGAGGCAAGTAACATTACCTTATCCTCCTAACTGAATTAAAGGATAACAAAATAAAAATAAATAAATAAATAAATAAATAAAGGAAAAAGGGAAAAAGGATGTAAAATTGATAATATAGTTCATAAAACAATATATATCAAAAATATTATTATAATTCATAATCACATAACATCTATAGCACAAGCACACATGTATGGACAAGGGAATGTTATAGAAAGCCCTTCCTAAAGGCCCCTCACAAGCAAGTGAATGTGCAAAAGTGCAAAGATACTAGGTCAGTCAAACACAAGCCATGTTATTTCTTCTTGTTGGAATTAGTATGATTTAAAGTATTGACCTCTACCTATTAGTTATAGATTTTAAGTCAAGTGACTTTTAAGTTTGTGATAGGTCTTGGGACTAATTCTCTTTGTTGGCATTTGCATATTCCCCATTGGGGAGTTTGGTACTTGTTTGTTTTTCTATCTCCTTACTGCCTCTCCACATGTAGGATGGGGTTCCACATGATGGTGAGTGTTGAAATTAGTTTAATATACCTTATTGGGCCTCCAACTATCAACAATAGCTTTTAGGTTTATTGGTCATCAATTATCTAACACTTCCATCCTCCTGTAGTTCTTCAATCTTATATTTATTATACATGAGATGCATTTAATAGCATTCAAATTAACTTTCTAAAATTCATCATACTAGCCATATGCTAAATCATCATCTCCAAAGAAAGTAAAGCATTCACAAATTCACTGAAGGAAAGGAAACATACATGGATAAGGCCACCTAGTTGCTTATAATCCATTAGTGAATGAAAACCTAAAAATTAATTCGCAACCATTAAAAAAAAACAGAAGTGTATATAAGGACAGAAAAATACTCAGATAATACAAATCCTACTTTTGTAGGGTCTAACGAAGGATTAATATACACAACCTTGCCCCTGCTTTGCGATGAGGCCATTGTTCTCAATTCTAACTCATAGCCTAGAGATCACAATGAAGCAACCTTACTACAGCAGCCAAGCCCTCCCTTCAAGAAGATCCTATCTTGATATACTTATCTGAACCCTTGCCTTAAAGCATGAAAATTTTGTGGACTTGCACCAAAATCCCCTTTATGATTAATTAGAGAACAATGTTGAAGACAAAGAGAGAGAAAACCCCAATGTGCTTCTACTCCCGTTCCACTTGTGTTTTAAAAGAGAGAATTTCTACCCTTCCTTACAGAATTTTAGTTTTAAAATTCCGTAATTCATCCAAAAAAGGTTCTTTTTTCACTTTTTATGATACTTTCCATCTTAAACTCTTAATATCTAGACCACTTCTAACTCACCACTGAAACTCAATTTCAAATTTTGAGCTCCAACATAATAAAGAACAGGGAGCAAAAAGAAAGCCATAGAGATAGCACAGAACACAATTAGACTATCTTTGCAATTTCTTACATATATTAAAAGGTTTAACACTTCTAGTGGGAATACAAAAAGTAGCCAACCAGTCTACTGCATGGTTGGCCACTTCGCCTCCCTCGAAATGATAGAATGAGTACCCATAATAAATCTATTCTCCTATAAGTTAAGTTCGGATGCCTTTATTAAGAAGAACATAAACAATATTGATCGTCTAGAAACAAAATGCAGACACACCATAAGATTTATCCCTTGGAAGATAGATATAATTTGTCAATTTCCATACTCCTAAAAACAATTAGAAGGGAGCTTCCAAGTTATCATTATAATGCAGTCAAAATATTGACTATTTAACAGAAGAATGG
Source organism: Paratinospora sagittata (assembly GCA_035771175.1). NCBI lineage: Eukaryota > Viridiplantae > Streptophyta > Magnoliopsida > Ranunculales > Menispermaceae > Paratinospora > Paratinospora sagittata. The sequence goes on from CM069598.1 coordinate 41,944,720, forward strand.
TAATGACTAGTAAAAAGAATTTGTTTCACACAAAAAAAAAATTACCAAACTGATATTAAAGAAAGAGAATTTAATTTTACTTTTGCAATCGGCGCCATCTCTGCTGCAATATGGATGATATGCAATCCTGGACTGCAATAATCAACAAGAAGTATAAATCAGGAAATATATATATATATATATATATATATATATATATGTGTGTGTGTGTGTGTGTGTGTGTGTGTGTGTGTGTGTGTGTGTGTGAATGTGAACTTTGCAGTTTTCCATAATCTTAAACCAAGCTTATCTAACAACTGACTCAATATACAAGAACTTGATACAATACCGGTTTCCTGGTGAAATTAGCTTGAGAAAAGCAGCCCGAATTTCAGAATCATTTTTGTCTTTGCAAGCCAGGTATGCATCAAAAATACGACCATCTCTCTTCCACGTCATTTCTCTCAACAGTCTCGCATCGTTGGAGGATATTTTCTTCTCAAAAAGCCAACCATCAACCATAAGCAATAAATTACTCCAAAATCCCCACGGCATATCATTCACAGGCTTGTCCAATGCCCTTCGTTTGCTCTCTTGTTTTAGACTAGTAAGTATGTCTTGGAATTCCTTGACTGACTCCTGGTATGACTGAACATGAGAATGTATCTCTTGGTCAGACCTTCGAAGGCGCTCTTCTAGAAGTTTTATCTTCTGATGCATTAACTCGTTATAATACTGCATTTTCTCAGATGATAACCTGTAGGAATTTGCTTCTTCCAAAGATTCTTCCAACTTATCAACCTTCTTTCGCAGATCATGAGTTTCCTGTAAAACTGAAATAGCTTGATCGGCTTGTTTGGTTGCCTTATCAAGCAATTCTTGCAATATTCCAACCTTTTCCCACAGCTCCCTGCATTCATTTTTCAGAGAAGAAAGTCTTAAAACATCATCATTTGCAGCAGTAAGTCTGAACTCCAAATCCTTCAAGGTAGCTTCCAAACTAGAGCGCTCTTTCTCTAAGGCTAAAACACGTTCATCTGTTTCCTTAAAATTATTAAGCATGTCCTTGAGTTTGTCTATATCATCCTTCAGTGACACATTTTCTTTCCTTAGGGACTTAAGCTCTTTTTGGAGGGAATTAAAGTTACTGCCATCCATTGTTGTTTCATTCACATTTATGTCATTCCTACTTCCATCAGCAGCACCTCTTTCAGATACTTCACTCGTCAGCTTCTCCAACTGATCTTCCAAGAGTTCCACATGTACTTTTTCTTGTGCTGCAACTTTAATTCGGGCATCAGTTTCTGCCAGCTTTGTCTCAAGAATGCTAATTTCTCCTTGCAAAGCGTCCTTTTCAATAAGAATTTTATCAAGATCTTCGAGTGCACGAACCCGAGCTTGATTGAGAAGCAAAATATCTATCAAAGATACAGAATATAAAAAATAAAGAAAGGAACCAATTTTCTCTTCAAAGAACAGAAACTACAGTAGAAGGCAAGAACAAAGAAGATTTTAGTATAGTAGAAAAAACTGCATACTTTTCTCAGCGTTCTTTATCATGCCTATCAAATCCTCAAGTCGAACATTAGAAAACTGATCCACATTGTTATCATTGTCATTCTGTAAGATGAAGAGCACATTTATTAGGAATCTACAGAACTTGCTTCAAGAAACAATCATACGTGATAGATAATGCCTTCAGAAAATATTAGTTATTATCAATAAAATTTGTGGAAGAGGAGATTATTTCTGGTGGGAAAATACAATCCATGTAATTTAGAAATGTCACATATTAGAAATACTATATATATGGTTATGTACATTTTAGAATTTGAAGTGATTAGAAATTTGCACTTCTCTCTCTCTTACTCTCACTCTCTCTCTCTCTATCTATTCTTTCAAACGCTCATTCCCTTTTACCTCTTTTCTCAAATCTCATTAGTTCTCTCTCTCTCTCTATGCTTATCTTTTATCCTATGGCGTACAATAGCAAACTCCCCTACAACAATGATGATATCTACATGCTCTACCATTCAAAGTCATCAAACAAGGAGATTCTCGTTTGCAAGACTTGCAAGTTGCAATTGCAACACCCCTTGGCACGTGGCTTGCTTGTCGACTCCATCAAAGAGCCTATCTCTTCTATGGAGTGGGAGTGCCTAGACTACTCTCCTATCACTGCTAAAACACTAGTGACAATTATCAGACCATCGATTGTCTCTTCCAATAACTTGGTCAAGTAGAAAGATCGTTTACCTATGCTTTGGTGCATTTTTAACTCATCGGAGTTGAATTCTTCAAGTGGAGGAGAATTGTGCAGCGCGAGAAGAGAAAATAAATAACATAACATTTTTAGATATTTAATTTTAGGATTTTAATTATTGTTATTTATTTTTAGTACGATTTTATTTCTATTCAAATATAGTAGTTTTGCTTTAGTAGGACTTTAATCTTATTATTTGATAAGATTTTAACTTCCAAACTGTAGAAGGAATCAACTTTTATTATACTAGGAATTTAATTTTGTAATTTAGCAAGATTTTAGTTTACAATTTTTAGTAGTCAAACTAGATAATTTGGATTTTTATAAAATATAAATAAAAGTTGTCATAGAGTTAATATCATAATTAACTAAATGGAAAAATATTGATTATCTCTTTCTCTTCTTCTTCTCTTTTATTCTCCTTTCTCTTCTTCTTCTTCTTCTTCTTCTCTCTTCGCTTTCTTGTCTTACATCATTGGGAACCATACCAGAACCAAAACAAACCCCATAGGATCTTACAAATATTAGCCTCTAGATACAGCCTATTCAAAACAATAACGATTGGCTCCAGATTCAATAAGAACAGACTTAAACAGCTCCTGCTGTAATCTTAGTAAAAATTTAAATAAATGAATGAGAACCAAACCACACCCTTATAAAAATAAATGAATAACATTTCATGATAATAACAGTCTAGTTAAGGTTGCAATGGGGAAATGAGGGCCACCAATGCATGAGATTTCACAGTCTAATCCAGTGCCTTTCCTTTCTCTTTTTTAATCACTATCTCTAGCTTATGAGCTCCTCTTGTTATCACTATAGGCCCTATGTCCTATCAATAAAAATAAAACATGAATTCAAGGTATTAAGGGATAAAAACCTTTAATTGAAACCTAATGTAGCAGTCTATTAAAAAACAAGATTCAGAGAAGAATGAATTGTGTTGCATAGTTATGTGAAAAATTCTTAACTTAGACAAGATGGTTCATGATTTTGGCGAGAGCTGAAAATGGCAGTTGTGAGAAAATTCAGGACAGAATATGGTTGCTAGTTTGTCAGTCCATCAAGCCAGAGTTGATGGCATGAAAGGACTGTCTATCTTTCTTATTTGTTTCTCGTCAGAAAGCAACACATCTTGGATTATACTTCAGAACAGCAAGCTTAATATTTATATAGTAGTGAAAACAATACCAAAGACTTTGAATCCTCTGAAAGTGGACTGTCAAATTCTGCACTGTTAATGCTTTTAGCAAGAGAAATTGCATCACTCTCACTGCTAAATGTGCCTTCCTGATGTGAATTTGAGAAGCTATCTGCTGCAGCAAGATGAACTTCATAATGTTCATCACCATTGGGTGGTAAGTTCTCATTAATTGGTGACTTTTGGGATGAACTCGGCATTGTATCTGCTGTATCAGTTTTAACTTCGGTGCTGTCATCATCATTGGACTCAAGGTTCTCCTTACGACTTGTCTCATGCGAACTTGCACCAAAATTGACAGGGCCATTTTTAACTTTAGCACTCTCATTGCCATTAGGCTGGAAGCTCTCATCTATTGGCTGGTCTTCAGGAGAGATCTTTTTAGCTTGCTGTCTCTTATGATGAAAGCTGCAGAAATTCCAATTTTTTGTAAATTGAATGCATGAGAACAACATAGAAAGAGTGCAAAATGAAGATGACACAAAAAATCCAAAAGGAACAATGCCAAAAGAAATTTAATATTCAAAAAAAAAATAAGTCTATCCGATCAAAGACAAGTTGACACAATGTATAAACTTCTTTCATGGAAAATAATGGCAATAATCTAAACTATATCAACTAGACAAAGACATGTGCCAATCTCTGCAAAGTAAACACATCGATCCCCACAAACCTAGAGTGAGTCTTACTCTCTCAACTATGGGTGCACGTGCAGTCGTGCACCAATATTTAGAGAAGGCAATAAAATTGCACTTTACAAATCTGATACACAAAGCCAATGGAATGAATAGTGCCATGTTCTTGAAATATGGGTACACATGGTCCAAAACAAAAGATTACTAAAAATTGGATTTTCTTTGCAATTTAACATAATTCAGAAGTGCTTGAGTCCAAGAAGTAGGAAGGCAAATGTTACTGAACAAATACATTTTTATTCTTTCCTAAAAATAGTTTTGGATTATTTAGAGTATTTTAACTGTTGGAATTAGATTGTTATAAATTGTTGGACCTTTACCTGACACCTATAAATTTTGGGTTAAATATTTCTAGCATGGTATCCAAATAGAGCTTGTTAAGGCCTTGGGTTCCGGACTGTTTCTTAGCATTTGCTCGATGGACGCACACGAGGAGGAGGAGGAGGAAAGAGGGGGAGGAAGGGTATTGGAATTAGCTTGATATACTTCACCATGCCTCTACTGAATAGTTATAATTTTTGGGCTACGCAGTTACCTATCAACAAACCAGATAATAAAACAAAAGGCTAATTGGAACTATGGCGTTCAAAATTTACAAAATATGAGGGTGAGGATAACCTATACAAAGCTATCCAACAAAATTGAACACTGATATTTTTTAGCTATGAAAATATTTGAGAATAAAAAAAAAATTCAACAACAATCAAGGGATTGTTTGAAATGGTAAGGGAAGTTTTGAAAATTAAATTAAAGCATCTGCAAATAGTCACAAAACCAATCGCCAGGCAGTATCAATTCTTCAGATGTAACAAAGATCCAGGTAGTCAAAATCGTGAATCGGTGGGGGGTCCTTCTGAATCGAATTGGGATTCGTATTGAAGAATTGTAGGATTCAGGATATAATTGTGAATCGTATATTAATTTAGTTTTTAAAGACATTAATCTGTATTTTTAATGTTATATTAGATTTCCATTATATATTTTAATATTTTGTTTTTTATTTGTGATTTAGTCTATTAAATCTAATCATTGAATTTCAAATTTTGAAGTTTTGAACATTGAAACATAATTTAAATTAAACAAAGTTTGTCCAAAATAACACCTAAAAATGATTCAAAGCATGATGTCGAGCCAAAAAATAAATCAAAATCTATCAACAAAAAAAAAAAAAAAGGAAAACAAGGTTTTTTTTGTTGTTGAGCATGAACACAAGAAGCCAATAAAAAAAGCTCCCTGAATTGGTCTGAATCGCCAAATCATGCAATTCACATTAGAATTGCATGATTCACACTAATTCGGGAGGGGGATTCATAAGTGGGATCCAGATCGATGAAGGGGGAATCAAGTCGTGAATCGTAGGATTCGCAGATTCAAATCAGGATTCTGTCAACTTTGGCAAAGATAAACGCATACTTCAAGCAGAAAGATCAGAAACTGAAAGTTAAGTTTAATGAGGTATGTTTAGTTATTGTATTTAAGGTACGCTGATTATTACAAACTAACTTCATAATAAATTGTAGATAATTTTGACAATTAAGATTCGTGATGTGAGGAGGAACCTGGTATTTGATTGAACTTAATGCCATTTGCAGCTCTAGGAAAGTTTCCCCTTTTACCACAAACTTTTTAGGAAAACTAGAAAGCTCACCTACCTTTTTGGTGGCTAGTGAAATGTTGACTTTAATTATTGAACAGAAATATCTCAGAAGTATTTAATGCTAAAGAGAGTGTAAACCGAAAAATGATATTCAAATATACATGAAACATGTAGAACACATGAAAATAATAAATGGACTTTTAAACACACCCAATAAGAAGCTTTCCTACCAAAATTGGATCTACATGGGAAAGGCTTTTTAGTTTCTTTTCAACACCTAAAATAAGCCCCCTCCAACTAATTTTGTGGCAAGAGAAAATAAAGCTAAATCCCAACCAAGCATTCATCAGTAACATATCTTGAAATGATGAGAGGCCTTCAATCACAAAAGTTTTTTTTAGTTTTTTTTTTTGAAAGCACAGAAATTAAAACATACATAAGAAGGGTGGGAAGATCATATAAGTACAACAACTGTGATGACAAATATTAGGATGAAAATCAAGTATGAAACAAAGAATTGAAAACATCTTTATTAATAAAGTTATTGATTCAAAGTTCAAACAAATCTAGAAGCTTGATTCTGTTTGTTTCCCCACCAACTCAGGAATTCTCAACTAGAGAATGAGCTCTTTCATTTGTCAAAGAAACAATCTCATCCAAAGAAACAAGTGATCAAAAGGACAGTAACAACTCACACAAATTTAACAACATAAACCATCAATGGAACTTTCCTATGAAGAGTTAAGAAAAGAGAATGCATTTTACAGTTGCAAATTGCACTCTAGTGTTCCAAGTGAGACTATTGTTTATGATTAATTAGATATCTTTTTTTGTAATAAAATTTGGCAACTTCTCCAAATAATCAGAAAGAAGTCCATAAAAAAATAACAAAAATTAGTTTGGCTCTTTTTTCTTTTTTAAGCCAATGAAAAGATTGAGTTTAATTAGCAAATTTCACAATAGTTGGTAGGCTTTTCTTAATTTCCCGACACTAATTGAAGTTGTAAAGGACACAATTAGATCAAAGTTATTTACAAGCAATTAGATCAAAACTTCAAGAGATAAAGATATTACAGATTGTGGTATAATCTTATCTTTTTAAGATCACTAAAGGAAATTCACTAAACAAACAAAACGCAATACAAAGAAATAGGTTAAGATGATGCAAAACAAGAGAAAAAAATTAAAAAAAAAAGACACAACATGGACGAAATAGGAAAAAAATTAAGGGGGAAAAAACACAAGGGGCTGTAAGCAATAGAACATGATGAAGGCCCAAACTCCAAAAGCACTAAAAAGGATATTCCTTGGCATTAATATAAAAAGAGTTTGGATACAAAATGAAATCAGCCCCAAGCGAAAGATTTCACACTTTCCCTTTGATGTAGTGAAAATTCATCTATTCCACTCAACCAAAAAATAAAAGGGCTCTCCAACACCTAAGTATCCCATAATAAAGCTAGTAGTTAACCCTCAAGGCCACTGAAAAAATGTTCCAAGTGAAGAAACAAAATAAGAAATAAGAATGGAGAAAATGAAGATTGGTTACCTCTATGGAAGATAATCATGATAAAACAATCAAGAAGAATTTTAACATGATGACAAAGTGAGCCGATATTTGAGATCTTACTATGAACAACAAACCAAAACAAGAACGTAATTTTTGAAAGAATTTTGACACCCCAAATTATGAACACCAAAAATGAAAAAACTATCTATGGAAATAACGTTTGATATGGAAGCCTATTGATAAAGTAAATAAATAAATAAAAACCTAGAAAATGAAGAACTGAAAGCTGAACTTTCTCGCAAAATTTTAGAAGGTATATGTTTGTTGTGCGCAGCGGAAGCGAAAACCAAATCAAACGCACAAACCAAACGATTCAAATGAATGCAACGAACAAATAAATCAAGAACACACAAATTTTACGTCGTTCGGTGTATGTACACCTACCTCCATAGGAGATAAGAATCAATTCACTAATGGAGAAGAAACAAATAGGTTACAACCTAAGTAAAGATCTAAATCCAAATTCTCCCAAATCAAAAGTGCTCCCACACAATTCTCAAATTCTCTTTTTTTTTTTTTAAAGAAACAAAGTAATCGTGTGTGTATATATATATATATATATATATGCAAAGAAAGAGTCCAATGAGACTGTACAACGTGGGCTAGCCAAGACCCCACTACAAGGATACAAAATTGCCACACCCTCTAAGCCAATCCCCTAGAGTGTAGCCCTTCGAAAACTTACTATTGGCAACCCGAATGACGCTAGTAGGTGAGAATTCTCTGACACTTTGGCGGCCGAAAACATTTCCCCATCAAACACCCGTTTATTCCTCTCCTTCCACAGGGACCACGTTACCACCAAGCACACCACCACCCAATGGTCCCTCCACTCGACCTGAATAGTATCCGTGTATGGAAAAATGCTGAAATGTTGGTCCAAAATTCCCTCTCCACTCATCATAGGAAAGTGATGACACCATCTGGACCACACCTCTTTCGAAAAAGAGCAATGCCAGAATATATGTCCCACTGTCTCCAAGTTCTGATTACAAAGAGGGTTAGGATTATATGCCAGAATATATGCCACAATTCTCAAATTCTCACACACACCTATCACGTACCCCAATGAGGGTTTATATAATACAAGGTGTTAGGATTAGTTTCCAACAGAAAATAGGAAAGTTTCCAATTTAGACTAAAAAACTAATACATAAAAATAGAAATAACCAGTTGGTTGGACCGAGCCACACCATATATAACAATCTCCACCTTGGCGAGGACCACTTCAACTATATCACCCAAATACCAAATTCCCATCTCCACATGTGCTCAAAGGCACTCAGCTTCAAATGACATCTTTATAAGTGGCATGTATGCTACTTATGTTATCTGCAATAATTGGGAGTGCATATGCTTTCATATCTGCAAAACATACAGAACGTCGAATATTCCGTCTTTGTTTCTTAGCTGCAACTAACTCTGACTGTTGTAAAGACTCACGAGCAGGAACATCGTCAATTGTGTCAGCTCCACCTAAAATTGTACTCCCTTGCAAGAAGTACAAGTTATTCTTCCTTATTCCTTTCATCAAGACCAATGCACCCCAAACAATCTTCAGAATATCGACTTCAATGGTGACTTTGAAGCCCTTAGATTCCAATGTACCCACAAATTGTTCCATCATGCAATTCAACTTGATTGTACCTATCCCTTTGGTTTTACAAGTACTGTCATTACCCATAAAAACTGAACCACTATCAAATTCCTTAAGACTGAAAAGCAATCTATATTAGGACACATATGATAAGTACAACCAGAATCCAAGATCCACTCATCAAATCGACATACCAATGATGAACAACTCAGAACAAAATCAGAACCTGTAGCATCTTCAAAGAGAATGTGCAACATTCGTACTGGCATTGTTCTTCTTCTATATTTTTGGACAATCCTTACAATGCCCTTTTTTGGTGACAAAATGCGCATTCATCTTTTGACAAACTCCTCCTCTTTGAAGATTTTCCTCTCAATTTGAATCGAGACCTACCATGCTCACCAAATTGCTTATGTTTTGATTTACCCCTTACAACTAGACCCTCCGCTTGAGGATCACTGACTAGAGATTTCTTATGTATCTCATTCGAAAGAAGTGTTGCCCAAACATCAGCAAAACTAATAGTCTCCTTACCATAAAGCAAAGTAGTGGCCAAGTGCTCATAGGACTCAAGGAGCGAACAAATAAGGAGTAGACTTCATCATCCACCTTCTGACCAATATTTAATAGATCGGCAACAATTCCATTAAATTCATTAAAGTGTTCATTCATAGTTGTACATTCTTTCATCCGAAACATGTACAACTTCTTCTTCATATACAAGCTATTTGTGAGAAACATGTACAACTTCTTCTTCATATACAAGCTATTTGTGAGAGGCTTTGTCATATACAAGTTTTTCAACTTAGACCAGAATGATGCCGTTAATTTCTCGTGCCTGACACTATTCGTGATCTCCTTTGTCAAACACACTAATGGTACTACATGCCTACACATCAAACTTTTCTCAATCTTCATCTGACATTTTTGTTGGTCTTCCACTTGGGCCCTTCAAAGCCTTTTGTAAACATTGTTGTATCAAGATGCTCAGAGTTGCACCTGCCACATGCCAAAATCGTTCTTGCCATCGAACTTTGCATTCAATACGCTCGCAATGTTGCTCGCCATAGTAGTCGCCACAGGAATAAATCGCCAAACTTTTCCAAGTTTCAAAATGAAGCCAAATCCCAAATCCCAAAATCCAAGTGATTAAAAAAAATCACAAATCAAATTTATCCAAATTCTAAAAGCAATTATCAACTTCGATCACTGTGTAGATCTTGTCGATAAGAACACACAGCAAAAACAGGCATTGAATTCTGACTCCAAATGGCTTCAAAATCAACGAAGATAACCTATGTCGTTCAATTATTCAACGTACGTTTTGTGGTGCGGCAACGGGAATTTCTTCCTTTCTAATTCTTTGTACGAGCTTGTGAATCAGAGAACAAATACATTCAAGACCTCAACCAATTGACTTTTCAAAGCCACAAAAAAAAAAAAAAAAATGATTGTCTTTTATGTGTTACAATTGCAACTTGCAGGAATTTAACTTCAAACTATTCGACTTTCCCAATCGCACCCACGCAATTGTTCCATTTTTTTTTTCAATACGTTACAGCCGAACACAATTGCCACGATCTCAATTCTTCTACCTACACCAAAGTTGCACGGTACCAATAGTTGCACTAGACAATGATCACACTCTATTACTTGTGGTGCTACACAATTTTCCTAGCTCTAATACCAATTTGTTGTGCACAGCGGAAGCAAAAACCAAACCAAACGATCCAACCAAATGCAAAGAACAACTAAAGCAAGAACACACAAATTTTATGTGGTTTGGTGAATATACACCTACGTCCACGGGAGATGAGAATCAATTCCCTAATGGGAAAGAAACAAATAGGTTACAACCTATGGAAAGATCTAAATCCAAATTCTCCCAAATCCAAAGTGCTCCTACACAATTCCCAAATTCTCACACACCCCAATAAGGGTTTATATAATACAAGGTGTTAGGATTAGTTTCCAACACAAAATAGGAAAGTTTTCCATTTAGACTAGGAAACTATTGAACTAGGAAACTAATACACAAAAATAGAAATAACCCATTGGTTGGAACGAGACACACCATATATAACAATATTCCCCCTTCAATGAGAAGAGAGACCTCTAAAGTTTGAAGGACCAAACCAAAAACCTTCAAATCCACATACCAACTGTTAAAGTTCCTCTAATGACCAAAATACCAAACTTCCCTATCATCATCCCAAAGAATGATATCTTTACTAGGCTATTCCCTTACACCAAACAAGGAATAACTATTAGGAGATTTGTTCATAATAGGATGGACCAACAAGTCAACAAAGATGAGAAAAATGTCATAGCTTTTTGGTTTAGGATTCAAGTCATTTTTTGCATTTATTAAGCCTCTAACTAATTGCCATAGCATTTAGGTCCAATGGTTTCTAACAAACATCACATATCATTTTTGCCTCCACAATCTTTGCCACCTAGGACTTCTAACCCCTCTACCTCTTCCAACTTCCTAATTATTAAATAGGTCTGAACATTAACAAACTTCTCCAAAGAGGCCCACCATCCACATCATGATTGATTCATTGCTTTGATTTTCCATAACCCAAAACCCCTTATCTTTTGGCCACAAACACTTCCTCACCAAACTTGATATTGTTTCCCACACTCCTAAAAATGACCCCATAAGAAAATTTCAATGGTTAGGAAAATACAGAGAAAATAGGGAGAAGTAACTTTAACAAGAGGACCATCTTAGCACTCATACACAAAAACCTCCCCTTCCAAATGACTAACCTCACAGAAAATTTATATGATCCTAGATAACCTTAGATCAAAAGTTAGTCGCAATTCAAAGACATGAGGTAGATGAACATTCTACAGAGGTAACCGTTTCTTTGTCATCTTACTATTTTCCCATACCTAGCTTTTTGCACTTCCGAAATTAAAACAAAGCCATCATTTGAATTCCTTTACAAGACTGAGGTTATCGTCCCCTCCTGCTCCCCCCTCCCAGTACTACTTTTTTCCCCTTTTCTTTCTTCTTGCTTCATTGCCTCGGGTTTTTTTCTGCTAGCACATCTTAATTTTACCAGGTCTTGTACCCAAGTTCACCCTCCATCCATCGTTCAACTTTAATATTGGATGCAATCTAACTAGCAAAGTCCCACCAATTTTGATAAAGTTCTGAGCATTATACCCCCATTTGCAACTTCAATATGCAAACCAAATCCCATATGCAGCTCCAACTTGCACACAAGATCCACTCTATAACCATTTGTTAAACATGGAAACCAGTACGAATCAGCACCTTCCATTCGCATAATATCTGTGATTTTCATATAGCCCTATTGGTACAGTTGGCACATTTATTGAACATCTAACATTAGCATTACAACTAGTTTCAATCCAATCCAATCCATTAGGATTTTTTTTTTTATTTTCATTTATGCCACTTCTTGACTGATATGGAAATACTAAAAAAGACCACCAAGAATCCAACCAACCAACACCATTAAACCATTAACAAATCACATGAGACTTCCATAACCGCAAATCTGAATAACTGAAATTCATACAAACTCAAACGAAATGAGTAAGATCACATCATGTACAAAGTGGAAATTCATCAAAGAAATAAAAGAAAACAATGTTCAAGAAAATTCATTTGGCAGCGAGACGAACCAACCTGAAGTTCCTACGCATCTTGCAAGAGATTGGCAGAAAACAAGGATAATGAAGCATCAAGCGTGCATTCGAAGAAAGTCTGTAACTAAGGCCACACAAATCTTGTATTACAAACAAGCTCGAATGCTTCGTCGCCATTAGAGAATTCTCAGTAGTAGTAGCAGAAGAAGAAGAAGAAAAGTTTAGCAAGGGTTTCTAGAAAATTTAAAGAAATCAACTGAAGAAAAAACAGAGTAAGAAGAACAGTACGAGCAGCAGAAGATGTCTTTCTGAGGCCTCTTCATCACCTTGGCGCTCCTTTCCTCTTTCTTTCTTTTTTTTGTCTTCCACAACTTTTTCAAGGAAAGTAGACTTTGTCTTCAAGCTAATCCAAAGCACCTTATTCTCAACCTTTTGTTTTCAGGTGGTGCCACATGTATCCCTCCCATCAGCCTAAATTTTGACCACCAAGTGTTTAAAGGTACCAAGATATTTTAATAGATAATTTTAAGATAAAGTTTATAAATATTTCAACAAAAATAATAATAACAATAATAGTTAGCACTTATCATATCAATAATCCTTTGGTTATCTAGTGTCTTAAAACAGTTTAAAATATGTACTCAAATTTATATTTAAGTTGATGTAATAATAAATCACATTATCATAATACAGAAAGAAAAAAAAAACTCTTCATTTAACATACACCACATCTTAGCATGATATTATTTGGAATATAATTTTTTTATCGTAAAAGCATTTCTTATATATATATATATATATATATATTGTGTTGATAAGTACATTGATAATATTAAGTATAATTCTTGTATTTGTGTCATCCACTCATCTATTGATAATATGTTGTTTATTTTTATGAGGCCCACAAATGCCAAAGTTTGGGTACAATAAATGAGATCCTTTTAAGTGAAAATAATGTTATCAAAGACTGATCAAATGATGATTAATTTCATGTTGAAAAGCTTATTATATAGAAAGCATGTGCTTTTCAATCTCTAGAGAGGGCAACCAAAGTTGTTTGGCTTTACAATTTTTCTAGGGAATGCAGAGGGATTTGATGAATAAAAATAATAATAATAATAATAAAGCTTATTGATCAGCTTATGAATTGTTGGGGAAGTTACCACTTTTATTGAACTAATAAAATATGATTTATTGTGGGGATTTTGGAGATACAATAAGTGATTACATTTTATCATACAAAATGAGTGTTTTTCAATGAAAGGTATCTTTTTTCTAACCATTTTGAAATTTTTCTATGTTCACCTAATTGAATGCACCTAAGCTTCCAACTCATCACCTTACTTTAAATTGGTGCAATTATATAAGATACATTTTTTTCCCAAGGCCCAGGCCCCTAAACCTTAAGATATCAAGCCCTTTTTGAATATAGAAACTGGAGCCCCACATCCAAAAGAAGGTATCAAAAACAAACCAAAACAAAAAAAAGAAAAGAAAAAAAGGCAAAGGTGTAATCACATGTTTGAATTTAGTTGCATGAAGTAATTATTAATTTTCAGGTCTACATGTTCTAATAAATTTATTTTGGCCTTATTCTTGCCTAGTACCCTCATAGTGGGTCAACAATTTAAAAATAACTCTTTAATGTCCTTGTTGAACCTAGTTCGCCTTTCCATTGGTCCTGATTAGTTTGTTTGGTCCCTACATCCTTCTGACACTTTCTCTTGTAATTTTTTCTTTCAGTTTCTCATTGATGACGAGTCTTTTCTTTCTTTTCCTATGGCTGCTAATGTGTGGAAAGCTCACGTTCCTTTCATTTGAGTAGATTATGGCTCATAAGAAACTTAATATGAGCGATCTTCTCCAAAAAAGAATGCCTTATTTTGCTTTACTTCCTCATTGTTGCCCTTTGTGCTTACAGGATGAAGAAACAACTGAGCATTTTTTTTATTAGATGTTTTTTCTCTACCAGGTTGTGGGAGGAGTGGCATCGGTGGTTGGGGGACAGATTCTCAATCCCTTTGTCTTGTGATGAATGCTTGTCTTTAAGAAATACTCATGGTTTGTCTAGAAACAAAATAAAAGTAATAAAAGCGGTTTCTCTTGCAACACTTTGGATAATTTGGTTAGAACGAAATCACCGTGTCTTCAATGATCGAGCTAGATGCGTTAACACTCTATGGGATGACATTATTACTATTGCAAGTTCGTGGGTGGTGGCGTTTAATATCAATGGGGATTATTTAATCAATGATTGGGATAATTGTTTGTCTTGATTTGCAATGCTTTTACTCTTGCGTCTGTTTGTATTTCTGTTTTTGCGTTCATTTTTGTTTTTGTTTTCTGTTGCAACACCCCTGGTGCTCTTTTTGATGTAACTTGACTTTGTTTTTATAATATATGTTATTGTTTACCCTCAAAGTTCAAATCTCATAAATTAATTTTATAATTTGCTTGTGAATATTTATACTTGATTTGAGGGGAATGTACCATATGTTTTGCATGATATGGGAGCTTTGTGAACAAACTGTAAATCGAAGCAATTACTTAACAACAAACAACAAAGTGATCATGATCATGATCATGATCAAGAGAAAGAACAAAGTAAAGAAGGTGTAACTTTCTCATATCCCCTGTTTTCATTGTTACATTGCCTTTTATAATACAAGGAGGAAAAAAGGAGGGAAAAAACTAACTGGTATAACTCATGTGCTGACTAAGCTTCCAGTAACTAACTTAACAACTTAGCTAACTAAAACTAACTAATCAACTAATTAATTAGCTTAAGTAAACAAGAAGTTGTACATCTCCTCCTCAAGTTGGAGCTTGATGAAAGTCAAGCAAGCCCAACTTGGAGATTAACTGAGAAAAAACATACACTGATAAGGACTTAATAAAAGCATCAACAAGTTGTAGCTTGGTGGAAATATGTTGAGGGTGAATAAAGTTTTGTTTGAACTTATCACGAAGGAGATGACAGTCAATCTCTAAATGCTTTGTTCTCTCATGAAATACTGGATTGGCAGTAATGTGAAAAGTTGTTTGATTGTCACACCAAAGAGATATAGGCAAAGAGGGTGGAAGGCCAAAGTCTTGCAAAAGGTAGGAAAGCCATTGCAACTCACACACCGTGAAGGTCATGCCACGATACTCAACCTCTGCAGACGAATGAGATACAGTGGATTTTTTTTTGGTCTTCCAAGACACCAAAGTAGGATCCTAGAATACACAATAGACAGTTAATGAACGTCTTGTATCAAGGCATGAAGCTCAATCAACATCACAATAAGCCTGTAATTGGAGAGAATTTTTTGAGGGATAAAATAAATCTTTTGAAGGACAACCTTTAAGGTACCTAAGCACATGAGTAGCAGCATCCCCATCGCCTTAGCATGGAGCATGAACAAATTGACTCAACTGTTGGACACTATAGCAAATATCAGGTCATGTGAAGCTTAAATATAGAATTCTACCAACCTGTGAAGCTTAAATATAGAATTATACCAACCAGTCACCTAAATCTGTCAGAATCATTAAGCTTAAGCCCCATTTCATGTGAAAATTTATGACTCTTAGGAAGTGGAGTAGAAGCAATCTTAGCACCCAATAAACTTGTGTCTTTTATATTTTCACTAGTTTATGTAAGTCCCTTTAACAACATGAGCAATTTCTAAACCAAGAAAATATCTGGCATAATCCAAATCCTTGATGGTAAACTGAGTATGAAGAAATGTTTTAACTGCCAAGACATCATCCTCATTTGATCCAGTAATTAACACATCATCAACATATACTATCAAGATAAGAAAAATGTGGAGAGAATTTTTAACAAATAGACAATGATCATGAGTTGATTGAACAAAGCCAAAAGTGCATAATCTAGAAGTGAACTCTTGATTCCACTATCGAAAGGCCTGCTTAACACCATAAAAAGGATTGTTTAAGCAAAAAAACCTCACCAGGCTTAGCTTTAGAATAACCTTGGGGAGGCAACTCTTCATTTAAGTAACCATGAAGAAAAGCATTGTTAATCAACACATCATCAACATATACTATCAAGACAAGAAAAATGTCAGGAGAACTTTTAACAAATAGATAATGATCATGAGTTGATTGACAAAATCCAAAAGTGCATAATCTAGAAGTGAACTCTTGATTCCACTGTCGAGAGGCCTGCTTAAGACCATAAAGGGAACGTTTAAGCAAACAAACCTCACCAGGCTTAGCCTTAGAATAACCTTAGGGAGGCAACTCTTCATCTAAGTAACCATGAAGAAAAGCATTGTTAATGTCTAATTAATGAATGGGCCAAGACTTTGTTGCTGCAATAGTTAGAAAGATTCTGACAGTGACCAACTTAGCAACAGGTGAAAAATTGTCGAAATAGTCTTCTCCCTCTATTTGATTGTATCCCTTGGCAACAAGTCTAGCCTTGAACCTGTTCACACTCTCATCAGGTTTAAACTTTACTTTATAAACCTATTTAGATCCAATTGCCTTCTTACCAGGAGGTAAAGAGGTCAATTATTGTTTATTATTTTCTTCCAAGGCCTGAATTTCTTTGTTCATAGCTTCGACCCACTCTGCTTGAATACTTGCTTGATTATAAGATGATGGTTCTTGCACAGGAGACACATTAGCAAGGAAAGTCAAATATGAAAGAGAAAAAAATAGGAGAAGTGCATAAGGAAAGGTGTTGGGTGTAAATGAAGAATCAGTGTGTGTAACTGTAGATAGAGTAGCACCAGACATAGCAACATGATGCAATACATTTGAAACAAAGTCATTCATCCAAACAGGTTACCTTTTAACTCTTGTATTTTTCCTAAGTGAGATTTTTGTGGGAGGAGCATAATGAATAGGAGACAAATCTGGCATGGGTGTATTTGACTGTTGAGAAGTAGGATCAAGAATAGATGCAATGGGAAAAGAAAGAGAGAAATTAGGAGCTGAAGAAGATGGATTGGAAACAAGACTAACATTTTCATCAGCAGGATTAGATGGTAAGTCTGCTTTCCCTCAATTTCACTCAAAGGTTTGGTTTTAAATTAACAAAATGACTAACATAGCTTCATTTTAATTAATTTAAATAATAATTAAATGTAACTTATAAAGGTCAGTTGTGAGGTGTTCTAGTTGAGTATAAATTGAGAATTTGTTGAAATGATAGTCAGTAATGAATCGGGAGTTTTTCAATGCTTATGAATCAATCAATGTTAAGGTCATAATAATGGAACATGTAATTCTCATGTTATTAGAGGTTTTAGCTAATATGAAAATCAGTTGGAGAGGTTCTTGCAATTAAATTTGATTTGGATTAATGCTGGAAGTTGCAAAATTTGCATGAGAAATGAGTAATTTATTTATTAAATGATACTATCTTACCATATATGTAAACCATGTACTTTTGATCATCAAACATGAGTAACATACATGAGTAGCATTCTTAGGCTCTCTTATGGGAAGTGAAGAACATACTATAGTTGAATGCTCGGCATGGTTTAACTTACTTAGAAAAGGTTCTTAGTAGCTAATTTCAATTGACATTGATATAGGTAAGTAGAATTTTTATTTATTTATTTTTATTTTTATTTTTGTCAAGATTACCCAGAATGGAAATGGCCGAAGGTTTTCCCAAGTTTACCCTTAGGTCGACGGAATCGAGCTTCAATGTGAGTAATAAGTATTTTGTCTTAAAAAAAGGATTTCATGACGATGTTTCGGTAATATTCTACAAAGAATGGCTAGGAGGAACTTTTTCATTAAAATAGAATATGAATCCACGTTCTGCCTTCTCAATCAAATTAGTAAGCCTAATAAATTCTAGGGCTAAGAGAGGATTTAAAGCTTCTTATAGAGGAGTAAATGAGGTGATTATTATTAAAAAGAATGGAAGTGGTGCTTTCATGAGGATAATGAAGGTGGTAGAAGGTTCCTCCAGGATCAACATTATTCTAAAAGAATCAAATGGGAAAATATGGTTTACATTTGCGTTGAGTTTGCATAGGTTTTTGGCCAGCAAATATCAGAACGTACATGAGTAAGCTTTGTTGGAAGCTACTCATAAACATTCATAGGAGCTTGTCGTTATTGTTTTCAGAGCTTGTTAGTCTCTGAGATGGGGTAATGCCCAATTGAAGCTCTCAGAAGTTGTTCATCGCAAGGTTGAACTATCTGTCATGGTGAATATATGATAAGTCATTATGTGGTGTTTGGGTTTGGAGGAAAAAAAGTCTCTTATTTCAAGCTTCTCATCCAATTAGATAGGTTTGGCTAGTTGGTATGAAATGCTCCAATGGAATCATCTCTAGGTTAGGTGCTCTAATTCATAACTAGATTGGAGTGGAAGGGATTCCCTTTGAAAAATGGAATTTGAAAGTTTTCAAAGCCATTGGAGACCAATGTGAAGGCTTCATGAAGGTTGATCGACCAAAAAACATATTCTTTCTTCACTTCACTTAGATAAAAATGAAAGGAAACCATGATGGCTTTGTTCCAAAAAACACTCTCATCTTAATCGAAGGTTCATAATTCAATGTCAAAGTTTTTCAACTAGATGATCACTGACGTTCAGGTATTTTCAAATATGGCAGCAATAACTGTGAATAGTTGAAGATGTTTCCTAATTTGGTAATTGGTCCCTAACAAGGTCCATCTCGATCAGGGTTCTGCCACTTCCCTCTGCTACCTGTGATGGTTGTGGTACCACAGAGGCGTATAATGCTCAAAATGGTGCTACCTCTCAGAGACACACATCTTTTATCACTAGTAGATAAGATTCGTCTTTACATCGTAGCTCATACAAAGATATTTTGCTTATGCCTAACCCTTTTTAGAGTAAGCAATGAACACGTAACAGGTGGTCTCAAGCTCTACCCAAACAATACGAGCACTCAGTGTATGGAATTGCTTAAAATTCACAGCCCACGATGGGTTTCCTGTCTCAGGTGCATCAATTTAGTGGGCCCTTTAAGCCTTTTGATAATTGCGGTGGCTTAATGGCTTCTCAATCTCATGATCATAACTCAATCCATTACTCTGTTCACAACTCAAAGCATTTACCTATTTCAAATTCAAATAGATCCAAAACTCATTCACATGTCTGCTATTTCACTTGATATTTCTTCTCGAGCACTTCAAGTCTCATCTCCTTCAAACAATGAGCTTAAGGATGATAACGGTGGATTGATTTGGAGCTTTAAATCTAAACTTCACGTTGTTACAATTCCTTAGTAAATTCTTCTACTATGGTCGACCCATGGATCATGATTCTCATGACAGCGTTAGATTGAGGTGAGATGTATTGTCGAAAGCCATGACTATTATTGAAGGAGAATGCAAGGATGCTTAATGCAAGGCGGTTTCGGTTGATGATGATGCTCCTAGTAATGATAAGGCCGAAGGGGTCCTTGAAGAAAAAAATTTGTTATTTTTATTACAATACTCATTGGAGCTCATCTTAAACCTGACAAAATTCAATATTCTATTGAAGATTGATTTCCTCAAAACAATATTGAAGAAAAAAGCTCTAATGGGGTTCTTTTTGGCTAGGTCAAGGGCTTTTTAAAGGGATTCAAGCCACTCCTCAAAAGTTCAACTTTTTAAGGTATCAAGAAGGCAGCTCAGGATAGTCTGTTGAGCAACAATTTATAACATGACTTATGAAGACCGAAATACAATGCAAACTGCTATGGGTTTTGATGGCGACGATAGGAGTTGGGAGGTAGATAATCAACAAATTGATCACAATAATTCCGATTATGAGACTAATTTTTCCGATGAGAAGTAGGTGTGCATGAAAAATGATAGATGTTCGGAGTTAAATTAGAATAATTCCTTTTTTAGCTGATGACATGGTGGGGTCTTAGGTAGGGCGACCCTCTTCCCCCCTTTATGTTTACTTTGGTGGTTGACGTGTTGGGACATTTGATGCTAAAAGGCAATGACATTTTTTGTTAAGGGGTTTTCAATTGGGAAAGAATAATGTTGAGGTTTCCCATTTACAGTATGTTGATGATACCCCATACCTTTTTCCATAGTTCAAAGTATAATGTTTTGAATTTTATCAAGCTCTTGCAATGTTTTTGCATCTTTATGGGCTTCATGTGAACTTGTCTAAAATTTAGATTGTTGGTATTAATTTGGACAAGGATATCCTTGACCGGTTGGCTAGTAAAATTGGTTGCGTTATTGAGGTTTGGCCTTGGAACTACCTTGGCTTGCCATTGGGAGGAAACCCAATATCCACTTTCTTTTGGAAACCTATACTTGCTAAGGTGGCAAATAAATTACATAGTTGGAAAAGAGGTTTTCTTTCCAAAGGGAGTAGGCTTACACTAATTCATTCAGTTCTAATGCCTATTCCCAACTATTTCTTATCTCTTTTCAAATTCCTTCAAGAGTTGCCAATAAAATTGAAATAAATAATTTGGTTTTTCCTATGGAGCGACATGGATAAGGTTAATAATTGTCATTTGGTTAATTAGAAGGTGGTACAACAACTTATTGTCAGAGACGGGGCGAGAATTGGCAATTAATTAACCAAAAGGAATATGGCCTTAGCTGCTAAGTGGCTTTGAAAGATCTGGTAGGATAGCGGTTCTTTATGGGCTTAAGTGATCATCACTATGCATGGGTGGACATCAACAGGTCGACCTTTAGAAGTCTTTGGAAATACATATCATCTATTATCCTTTATTTTTGCACTTATTTATCTTCTAAAATCAATAATAGTCTATCTTTTCGATTATGGGAAGATAGATGGCATGGGATTTCACCTTACTAATCATTATCCTGTCTTTACCATTTGTCTCGCCTACACTATCGCCCTATTACTTCTTTCCTTTCTTCTTCCAAAAATACTCCTGATCCTTTTCCTTCTTGGAACTTTAACTTCATTTGCCCCTTTTTACAAGAGCCTTTCAATAGTTTAATGACCTTTTTTGTTTTCCTTAACATCAGTCTTTTTAACGATCAAGATAGGCATATTCAGTCCTTTCATCCATCAACTCTCTTTTCATGTAAGTCTTTCTTTGAATATGCCACTTTTATTCCTTTCCAAAATCCCTCTCTCATCATTTTTCTTTTTTGAAATGCTTATAATCCTTTTAAAGTCAAGTTATTTGGGATGGACTTTGGTGTATAAAAAGTTGAATATTGCGGATGTTCTTTAGAAGAGATTTCCTATCTTTGTTTGTCTTCGCATTGTTGTGCTAGCTTAAGTCTTCAAGACGGTGAGTCTACGGAGACCTTGTTTGTTCATTGTGCTATTATTAGATTTTTATGACATAAGTGATAGTTTATTGCAATGGTATTCTCATTCCACCTTCATCTTATAAAAAATGTTTGCTTCTTTCTCAGAGCCTTGCGGTTACAAAGAGGATTTTTGTCATATGTAAAATTGTGTATTTTGCCAATTTTGTGGAGTAAGTGTGTTTGGCTAGAAAGAAATAGTCAGTTGATTCAAAATAGGTCCAAGGTTGTTTCATTGATTTGGGAAGATATTTTGTTGCTTGTGGCTTCTTGGTTGTTGTCTTCAAAGATTGTAGGGGAATTTTCTATTTTTAGATTGGGTTAGGGGTTGAAACTTTGGTTCTTGTTAGGTATGTAGTGTTTGTCTAAAGTAATGTTGGTACTCTTTGTGTTTCCTTTTGTTTTCCATTTAATTTAAGTTCATTTTGTTTCTACTAAAAACACAATAACTCTTCATTTCTAGAGTACATCTTGCCAATAATATCATAAATCATTTAAAAAAACATATATATAGGCACAACTGGAGTCATAAAAGTAAGGTGGATGCATCAGCCCCACAAAAGAGCCAACAAGGGCTTGATAACCAAAGAGCATAGCCCATACACACATATGGCCCAAACAATAAGGGTCATAAGCCGCAACAAAACTGCTATAAAGAACTAATAATCATAACTACACCATCTATTATGTTGGTGATGAGACTTGAACCTTCCCCTCTTATGAAAAGGGGAAGGGTGCCAACCACAAGACCAAGTGCATGCATAAACAATCAATGGATCCACTAATGTATCTCAACAAATTGAACTAAATATGGTTAGTCCCTGTCAATAAGGGATGTTGCATTTTCTTTAGTCAATCATGAGGATGGGGTATGCATGAATTGGGTTAAATTAAGCCAAAAATCACCTCAATATAATTGACTCAAGTAACCCAAGTGCCAACCTAATCCAATCCATTGGGTCTTCAAAACTCAATACAATCCAAATCAAATAGCATTAGGTTGGTTTGGATCGATTGGTCGGTCGGCTCAGGGCATTGAGTTGGTTGTTTCTTTTTATTTTCATGAACTCAAACTTGTACAACCTTTAAATCTTAAATGAATATAAAACCTCGTTTTTTTTCCTAAAACTTTAACCCACCAAATTAAAAGAGCTATTGTCTTTTCTTCTTTCTTCTTGATATGCTTGTGAGTTCATCTACCTATATAATGAGCTATTTGTAAATTGTATATTTTAGTTTTGTATTTCTTAACGGTTAATATAAACAAGTGAATAACATTTCAATCGAGTTGAGTTTGACCTAATCAAGTTTAATTTTTTACCCTTAACAAACCTAATAAACTAATATAACTGATTAAAATTTGAACCCAACCCAAAAAAATTGTAAGACCCTTCAATTTTTTTCCTTTGCTGCCGAAAAAGAATATAGAAAGACTCAAAAGAAATTAGGTTATATTGTTGCAATTACAAACTTATATGGCATTATACCGAAAATGAGAAATACACAGTCAAATCAAGTTATCAACTTGCTCGATGCTTCTTAGAAACTATATCTATGGAGCTACTATTATCATAACTTCCTTGCTTTCAAAGCCTTCTTGGAGAAGAGATTCCTCGAGATTGATACATCATGCCCCTTTTGTTTATCAATATCAAAAGATAGTGTCATGCACTGTTTTTCTATCATTTTGCAAAAGTATTCTTGTTTAGCTATCCCTTGGTCTACATTCTTCAAACATTCATGAAGATTCTTTCTTTACGATGTGGGAAAATTTGATGCTTTGACTAAAGACCCCGGATGAAGATCAATGTGATACTTAATGGATTTCTTTTGGTTCGCGGCGGTTCTAGAAAAGAAGAAATATACATATGATATGCTTCACAGGGGCTGACATCTTACTTGAAGAATGCATTCAACTAACCTCCCTTTAGTTGGGAGAATTCTTGTTTGCTACCACCAATATCCATCAATCCCTCTCTCGTGCCAACGTCCTATAAACTTTCTACTGATACAACTAGGTGCCCTTTGTCCATGGATTTAAGGCTAAGATGGGGCTCTTTTCTCACTTGAGGGGCTTATCATAAGTATAGGTTGTAACATTTTAAGCTCAACCCTCTCAACAGATGCAGCTGAAGCCAAAACAATTCTCCAAGCTTTAGAAGATCTTCCTATTCTTTTGGCCAATCTAGTTATTTTATCAGATTCTAGTTCTATTATTGATACACTTTCTTTTTCTTTTGGCCACCATGAAGCTATTGAACCTTTAGTCCATGATATCCATTTCATACTTAACTTTGAGTCTTTATGCATGTTTTTTAACTTTAAGTCTCATCTCTAGAATGATTAATGTATACCCATTTGGCTTGCTCATTCCTTTAGGGAGACTTTGCAATAAATATACTTATTGACAAAAATAAATAAATAATAACAATAAAAGTATGAAGAGAAATTCACCATAGAGTTAACGTAATATGAATATTTGACTTAGGGATGCCTAACTATTGGCACACTTTTCAAAACAATATTAAATTTGGTTCATATAGTTTGAATATGCTCCACTTCAATCCACTACTGGATGGACACAATTCTCGAAAAAATCATAGATCTTCCTACATGTTAAGAAAACAAATGATTACTAACGCCAGTACAAATATTGAGAAACTACTCAAAACATTACAACCCTATGACTAGGGGTGATAAAGTGTGCCCAAACCCGGTTGCATGATTTTGCCTATATAAAAAAAAGTTTAAGTATTATTATTAAAAATTAGGGTTGGGTTCAGATAAAAAAAAAAACTTAGGGCCGTTATTCAAAATTGAGTAGGGTCTGAACAAAAAATTTTAAAAATCTAGAATTAACCCCATTTATGTAAGGGTAAAATTGTCATTTTTTCTTATCTAGTCTAAAATACATTAGTAATCACATAGTTTTGTCATAAAAATAAAAATAAAAATTGTTATACTATAATGAGTTTTTTTAAATATGAATATATAGGTTAGTCATAAATTTTATACATTATTATTTATATTCTTTATTAATAATAAGTATAATATAAGTTTTTAAAATTTGGATAAAACCGAGCAACCTCATTTTAAATAAGATTGGGTTTGGGCAAAGACATGTTGCCCAAGTTTAAAATTAGGTCGGGTCTAAGCTCTTCATATATATGTTAATATAAGATGTTGCCCCAACTTGGTTTTTACCACCCTACTTAGGACTGAGAATGTAATTTTGTTTAAATGTGCCAATGGTATACATTTCTTTTTATTTAAATATTAATCCCTAAATATTTATGAGTTAGTCTTTGTGAGAATTGGTCAATAGTTTGCATCAATTTTTAAATATTTTTTTATATAATAGAATAAAACATTTAATTGTTGAAACAATGAAAAAATAATAATAATAATAACTAGACTCGGTTATCCAGTTTTGCCTAATTTAAAGCATGTCTAGACATAATTATTAAATAACTTGATGGGGTCTGAATAGAAACATCACATTTGATTTTGAATTGCAAAGACAAAAATAAGATGTCACTTTTATTGCCGGCCGGTATCACCCAATAGGTTAAATTCGGACATGTTTGGTATGAGATTTAAAAACTGTTTTATTTTTAAATTCAAGATGTCTTTAAAAATGCATTTGGGACGTATAGATGTCTTTTCAAAATTTAAAAAATGTTTTTAAATTTTAACTTTAAGTTCAATTGTGAAGGAAATAAGAATACAATAAAAAGTTGTTTTCCTTAATTTTTAAAAATAAACTCCAAAAACAAGTTTTTAAAAACTTATTTTTAAAAACAATATTTAAATTTGATGCCAAACAAGCCGTTAGGTCACCTTTACCAATTTAGTATGTCACTTATTTGTTATTTGTTATCATAAGTAATTGAAAAGATTTCAAAGAAGCATATATACTTAAAAATTATATTTTGTAAAAAGTATATTTATTGGTTTAGAATAGCAAAATAGTAATAAAAAAAAATGTATACAAGTTATTATTCATGCTCTCTTTATCATAATCATTGATTTGATTGATATTTCTTTTCAGAATTTTATTTCAATTTTTTTAATTAATGATTACTTTTTAATAAAAAAAATATATATCTAGCTATATTATTTGATAATATTATAATGTGAATACTTTGTAATTTAATAAATATAGAAGGGATGAGATTTAATTTTTTAAGAGAAACAAATATTGGGCCCTACCTCTCTCCATGAAAAATTTAATCCCTTACAAGACTGACTATATTCACCCCAACAACCTGATCGACATCTTGCTGCCCCTTAAACCAAGCACACAATTAGACACCGAAGCAAACTGCGTCAATAAAAAAATGAGTGCATTTGGTAGTGACCGACATTCTGACTCAAACTCTGATCTCCATGAAATAAACTTGGCACTCGAGCTACTGTGGTTCTGTTTGAAAAATAAACTAACATGAAAGATGTGTCCAAATTCAAAATTATTTTGTTAATATATAAAAATGTGTCGTCCACACCCCAATTTTGTCTAAACGCCTATTTTTGCTTCTCTTATAGATGATGTCTTTTGTAGAATTTTCTTGTTTTAATATTGTGACTTCTCACTTTTTCTCTCAACCTATCTTCCTTCTTATATATTTCTACCAAAAGGCTAACCGCGGTACACATGATGTCTATTTATTTAGAGTAATGTTATATTAATATTCAAAATATATATTTAAAATGTACGTTACCACCACAAATCAAGGTAATATTTATACTAGAGCAATGTGTTACATGGCAAAATACGTGATAGTTATGACTTG
Organism: Paratinospora sagittata; assembly: GCA_035771175.1. Lineage (NCBI taxonomy): Eukaryota > Viridiplantae > Streptophyta > Magnoliopsida > Ranunculales > Menispermaceae > Paratinospora > Paratinospora sagittata. The sequence goes on from CM069598.1 coordinate 41,971,294, forward strand.
AAAATGGTGCCCACTAAGTCGTTGCCATACTAAGTATATATACTATCTAAGTTGGTATTACTAACCTAACTCCTAGGACACCGTTTAGATCAGTAATCTAGGTTATAATGGTATTTAAAAGTTTTAGGGGATATAAGAATACTGTATATATATATATATATATATATATATATATATATATATATATCCATAACTAAAAGTCAAACATGCTCATATTATTTTTGTTCATTTTAACTCAAGTTTCTCTCTAGTTTGGTTTTCTTATTCTAACTTTTGGTGATATTTCTAATTTTAAATAAAAATGCATTGTGTTCCTCTTTGCTGTTAATAAAAGACACTAGTGTTTGTTCACCTGCATACAATATTGCATGTAATTTTTATTATTTATTACTTAAAATAATCAAATAGTTTATAAGAAAAAAATAAAATATTTATGGTTCTTTATGTAATCAAAAAAATAAAGTTGTCTCTTGTATTTAAAAATATGAGTCAATGCTAAAGATACAAGAAATGAAACATGGATAAATAACTGGAAATGCTAAAGTGACATTTAAAGTTTACACCATCATTAAATATAAATGAATTGTCTCGAATCATGTACCAACACATGATTTGAGGTAATATAATTGTGTAAAAAGGTGATATACACTGTAGAGGTATATTTTGATAGCATTATTCTTAACATAAAACTCGTCTTAAATTGTTCGAGAAGTGTTTAAGTCTTTACTTGGTTGAGGTATCGAGATTCATTCTCCTATTATTATTCTAAGGTATGAGCCCGAACGAAAATTTTTTCTAGAGTTTTAGAAAGTGTCCCTTTGCGGGCTAGGAAATTGCGCCAATCTGAAATTAGTCAGGTGCGTGTAAGCTGACCTGAATACCAAAATTAAAAAAATATAAAAAAATGAAGCAACCAAACTATTATTATTTATTTATTTTTCCTTTTAGCAGTAAAATGAAAGAAAGGAGGGTGAAACATGGGGGAGGTTGTAAGCTTGTAAGAGCAATGGGTGGATGGCACGTGATGCACATGGTGACCCATCATTTGAATGGGTCCCCAATTAAAAGGAGAACTGCTGATTTTTAAGAGCAAACAGATCTTAGCACATTTATCAAGATTTCTGATTGGTTGATCCAAGAAGAATAACACCACAGAGACACCAATTCATAAGCTTATAAACAATTAGAAACACAGATAAAAGGCATATATAGTTTAATGAAATTCCATCAGAAAAAAGTTCTTTTTCATGCTTCTAATCAAAGCATTTGTCTCTTTCCAATGCTTGCTGCATGCTTTATCTCCTTCCAAATTAACATGACACCCAAGAAAATGAAAATTTTAAAAACCTTTTTTTTTTTTTGAGGTCACTCATCACTTCCTATCTTGAGTATATATAATTTCTCTCTTTGACAATCTTGTTGTGCACATTAATTCCTTTCTTTCTCTTTTTATAGCACCCTTTTGAGTTTTATTTTTAAAAAATGAGGTCAGCATGTGGGAATTGTAGAAATAATTCTGGAAGAACATGAAACATATATTGAGATCAGCCACAAAAAAAATAAAAATAAAATAAAATCATGTGACTATTATTAATATGAAAGCAAAATTTATCATGTATTTTAAGTTAAATTTATAGTAAATATGTACAAGTTAATATTTGACGTTAGATAATTAGGTTGGTATATATATATTTTTTTAGCCTTTGATAGAGTGGGGTAGAAAAATCAGATTCATGTAGCCCACCCTATATAATTAAAAAAAAGCTTAATTAAGTTAAGTTGAGTTGAGTTATAAGGTAGTAATTTATTTTCTATTTCTCTCCCCCTTTGTTTATGAGAATAAATGAAATGCTGCTGATAATGCTTCAAACCTTATGCTATGCATAATTAATAGTTGTTAATCAAATGGTATGCTATTTTCTATGAAAACTAGCTAGATCAAAACTTGACAAAAGAGAAAACAGCCCTGTAACCCCTTGGAAAGTTAGTTAAAACTAGAGGCTGGAAAAAATGGAAATTAAAATTTTATTTTGAAATGAATGAAAAATTGGAAAGATAAAAATGTGTATTAAATGGATGTGCTCATTCACATAACACCTATTCATTTAAAGAGATGTGACTTTTTAAATAGTGTCTATTATCATGTATAGACATGTCCATTGGAAAATGACTTTTCCCAATGGTGTCTCTTTGTACTACACCCTTTCAACAAGTACAAATATTCCTTACTAGAGTCATTCATTCATCCATTCACTTAGAACATGAATTCTTCATTTTAGTCATAGTGTATGTGTGTGAGAGAGTACTACATATATTTTGGTTTGTTATTCTTGTAATTTGGAGTGTTTGTCACACCCCACCTGGATGTGCCTAAATTGGCGGGACACTCATAGGCGGGGCGTGAATGCATTATAACAGTTACAGAATTTCATTTTTGATTCCCATAGATTTCTTCCTCCGTGACCCATTGATGAGTGGGTTATTCATTATTTGGGTCTGGGTTCCTTTCAGTCCTCTGACTTGTTTCTTTATTTGACGTTTCTCTGATAAGAATCTTGCGCCGACTTTTTCATCGACTGCACTCTATGTCGTTACTAGCTCTTCCGTTGTTTTCCTCAAAAGTGTCGCCAAATAATTCTTCATCTGTTACCCCTCCCTTTGTGATGAAGGTTTTGGAATTTAAGGCTAGTGCACCTTTTTGTATAACCGGTATAAAGGATTCATCAAATGTATTAATGTTTGTCTCGACTAGCATCTTCATGATTAAAGCTCCATAGCCGAAGTATTCCTTTTTTGTAGGGTTTTGGGTTACTCTTGTCATTTGTTGGACGATGATGTGAGGTAGGAAGATGAATATTTCCTTGTATGTGCAGTATAGGACAAGGAGTTGTGCCCTTGACATTGTACTTCTACTCACCACTTCAGGCAGAATGTTATCGACCACAACCTTCCTAAGGCCTGTAAGGGTTGGTTTTAGGAGATTATTTGGGAGGTGGGCGTATGTCCTTTCGGCGTATGCCTTCTGGGTGAGGAAGTTGAATAGTTGTTCCCTTGATTTAGCGATCTCTACGATGGCCTGGGGTTCATGTGGGTCAATGATCTTATTTCTTTTGGGATTGCCATTAGTCGAGAAATAGCTTCGATGCTGACATAAATTTTCACTTCCCTTATCTGTGTCTCCAAGATAGGGCTGCATCCGTCCTCCTAGAGTCCCGTAACACTCATGTTGTCGTAAAACAATCTTACCAAGTTGAGGGAGACAAAACCCTCAATATTAGTTATGTTCAACCACCCCAACTTTGCGAGCCTGTCGTGGAGGGAAGGACGGAGACGAGGATTCCATATGTCTATATTCCTCATTAACACAACCTTCTGTTTGTGAAGTTTTGTAAGTCTTGTGGAAACTTGTTCTCAACTACTGGAAGTCGTTTCTTTACCATAGGCCATTATTTTGCTGAAAGGAAGATAAAACTTGTGAAGTGCACAAAAATATATTCCTGAAATTTTTAAGATTTATGCTTGTTGGACAATATTTTCTATTTTCTTATTCATGTTTATGCCAGCATTTCATCTAAATTTCTTATTAGCAACAAATTATACACACACACACACACACACACATATATATATTATAAATCATAACTACATAGATATATAGTTATTATAAATCTCAACTATATAGATATATAGTTATATACAATATATATAATTTTTTTTTCCAAACTGGTGGCTTTGGGCGGGCCGTGGACCTTTCACTCCGATACCATTAAATGTCACACCTCGCCCAGACGCGCCTAAACCGACGAGACACTCACAGGTGGGGTGCGAATGCATTATAACAGTTACCAAGTGCGCAAGTAAAAATTTAAGTACAAGTATGATTTCATTAATTACAGGATATATCTTGAACATAATGTAGGCGGTCTGGGACCACCAATAATAAGGGAACATCCTCCCAAAAATAGCTCCCGAACCATAAGGGAGTACAAAATGAGGGCCCAAACATCTCTACCCAATCCACCCTAGACTCTTGTAAAAAGGTTAGCAATGAGAGTGAGCTATTGCCCAGTGGGTAAAATAGTTCATGAATATGACAATTAATAAAGAAGACTTCATAATCAAACATCACATATCACAACATAACATCATAAACAATACAACATGGCTTAACAAGAATGTATGCATAACACCGTCTCGTAAGGCTCTGTGATCGTTCATCGTCCTGGGTTCACGTACAGATGTTCATCTCCAAGTAATCTTGGGTTCACATTGTACGTCCATCTCCAGGGGAAACATCAATAATAGTGAGCATAATTGCTCCAATAACTATTCCATAAATCACAAACCACTTACGTCCTTAGGTGGTTCTTATTTCATATATGAGGACTATGCATATGTGGTCCGGTCTTTCCTAATATTAAACAAGATTTGGCAACATCTGGTGATACTTATTAAGGTCGGCATCACCATGTGCGTTGTTAGGATGTCCAATATCACTTATACAAACAGATAGCTTTCAAATGGACCAACCAGACCAGTCTCTAAGTCGAGAGGTGAGGACACGAGGTCCCGCTTAAATACCAAGTCTTCTAGAGTAGCAAGTTGTTCCCCGTTCACTATTCAAAGTTACTGAGGACAAGACTAAGTCTGGTTTAGTCAAATTGACTACTAATCCGACATAGTAACAATGTAATACATAGACTCCAAATATTAAGGCATAACTATGGCATGTATGAACATTATACGCAATAATGCAGTTTAAATAAATAATAGACATAACGATAGATAAATGAAAATTTTATGAAAAGTCATAAGACACGCAAACCTATGTTTCATTTCCTACCTTCAAATTGAACACTTGATGTTTCGCACTCCTTGCCGCGCAGCGGCTCTATGCCATACCAGTGGAGAGTCTTTAAGATAGAGAGTCTCAAAAGAGAGTGAGAGAGAGAGAGTGCTTAAAGAGGGAGAGATGAGAAGTTTTGGTGTGAAAAGGAGGGGGGAGAGTCTTTAAGAGAGAGAGAGTCTCAAAAGAGAGAGAGTGAGAGTGCTTAAGGAGGGAGAGGTGAAAAGTTTTGGTGTGAAAATGAGAGAGGGAGGAGGGGAGCTTTTATAGAAAATGACATGTCCAAAGGATCGAGATTCGGACTTTTCGTTCGAACATTCGGGTTTTTGCCCGAACGTTCGAGCAATGGCCCAATTTTTTATTTTTTATTTTTTTTGTGTAAACCAAGGGTATTACAGTGCTACTATTAAAAGATGTGATCGTTGTATCCTCGGAGACAATCGCCAATAGACCCTGAGCACCAGTGCGAGATGAGATTGTCTTAAGGACATAAAGTGCAAACTTTAGTCTCGATCAATTTACTTCGTATTCTACTTTGTAAGTAACCGCCCAATCCCTCAATAGGCATGTAATAGTAGCAATACTAATAATTGTTAAAAACCAAATTATAGTTTGTAGCCAAAAAAAAAAAAAAGATCTAGTAAAATATATTTTAATTATTTTCTTTCAAAAATTACACTGGAGGACTATGTAATGGAATGGAATATAATAAACATCAAGAGAAAGAAGAAATACAAGAAATCAAACTTATAATTAATAAGTAATTTTGAGCCAACCTCCATAGCAATGAAAGATGACAAAATACCATGAGTTAGAAAGGTTGGAGTGTTATACGTGTGGCTATATATATATATATATAGGCAATGTTCTTGCTGGATATATAGTTAAAAAGATTTGGTCCTAATTGAGTTCATAAAGAAAACAAATTAATTAATATAGTTGACTCTAATTAATATAAACTAATTAATGATTGATTTGAAAGTACCTGAGTATCTCAATGAAGACTTCTCCTTCACTCTCAAAGTCATCAAAACTAAGTAATTTGCATGCTAATAAAAGTTGTGACAGTACTGATATTGTCAAATAAATATATTTTTTGGAAATGCTAATAAAAGTTGTGACAGTGCTGATATTATCAAATAAATATATTTTTTGGAAAAATAAATTACAAACACACACACACACACATATATATATATACTTTTAAATTATTTGTTAGGTATATATATGAAGTATTACACAAAGTTCATTAGTTTTTGAAAAATGTTATAAGTCAATGTCAATGCATTAATTGTCCATTATTAGTGATTAGATAAAGACAATTGCAAATATTGGTGCATAAGAAGTTGATAGTATACCACACCATCAATCATACATTTTGTTCCATTTCATGTGATTGTGTTAAGGATTTTCTCACCTAATAATTAAATGATACCATTATTATTTTATATATTAATAATAGGAATATTTGGAAAACTCATTTCTTTTGCAAAACTTTTAGTTGTCTTTTTAATTAAACCTTTTAATCTAATCAAATATTCATATATTTTTATCAGATATTCATATAAACCTTTTAATTAATCATTTTTTTCCTTTTAATCTAATCAGATATTCATATATTTTTATTAAAAGCGTTCCCTAATATTGCTACTTAAAAATATTATTTAGTTATATTTAAGTAATTTGATAATTGTTAATTCAAATAAAGATATGCAAATATATATAACTGTAAGATATGCAAAGCATATGTCCAAGTTGAAGTTAGTCTAAATCATAATGATCATAGTAATTTCAAATAGTCAACAACATGCTATATTTTTTTCATGTACCAAAAATTCATCCCCCCTCTTTTTAAATATTCTACGTATAGCTACGAGACATATTGTAGATTAAATATTATGCATCTATTTTCTTTTTTCTTTTTTCTTAAAGTTGAGTCTTTTCTCTTCAAATTTGTGTCAAAAGTTCCTTGCCGCAAACTTTAAAAGGAAAAAAAAAAAACATATTTGTTGAAAACTAGGGGTGGCAATATAGATCACGACACGATAACACGATTCGAAATAAATGGGTTTGGGTTTTGCATAAACAGGTATGAGTCAAAATAGGTTAAACCCTATTAGACACGATTAAATTTTAGGTCAAAATTAGGTAGACCTGCTAAACTCGAAATTGACCTGTTTAACACGATTATATTTTGTGTTAGACTTGTGTTATGTGTTAAGCTTTTTTAATATTTTACGTCATGTGATGAGACTCTAACTTTATAATATTTTATTTGGTCTTTATTATATAATTGCATAATTATGATTTTGAATTTTTGATTTATATGTTAATTTAAAATTTATATATGATAAATAGGTTAGAATGAACTTGTTTAAACTTTAAAGATTATAAACAAGTTAACTTGTTTAACCCGTTTATTAAACGTATCGGATTTGAGTTTATATATAATGACACGTTAGTTAAACGTGTCGTGTTTAGGTTTACAATATATTTTATTGTACACGATTACGACACGACAACACAAATTACCACCCCTATTGGAAATACATTCTTTTTCAAGGGTTAAAATCCTCTATTGTTCTCAATATCTATGTATACTATAATCTTGTAATTGTTTTATAATACTAATAATTAAATAGCTTTATAATTTTTTTTAACTTTGATTATTATTAAATAATAGTCAACCCTTGTATTTAAGAAAAGAGAAATGCTAATTCAACTAAAAAAAAATACAACTGCAATTGCAATTACATTTTAAATATCATTAGATCATTCATTATATACATTGAGATGTATAATGCATGCATATTTAAAGATATTAATGATGTAGTTACACTTGTAATTGTAGTTTTTACAGTTAGATTAATATTTTATGAAAAGAAAAACTTTAATTGTTGAGGTAAGTTGAGCTGAGAATATTAAACAAACAAATTAGTGTGAAATAATTAACAAACTTGCAATATAAATTCATTTGATTAATTCACTAAAATTCATCAATGCATTTTTCTTTTCTCAAATTAATAATTTTTTTTATTCCTAATAATGTTTTTTTTTCTTCTTTTCTCCAAAATATAAAACCCCACTTGACTTCTGATTCGAATATAATTTTATAATTCTAAAACTTGAAATATGTGAAAAGTGTTTTATTTGGTTAGATGTGAAAATAGTTTCCCATGATTTTATTAAGAAAATAAGTTTTTTTTTTAAATAATAACAATTTATATTCCAAATTTTACTTCCTATACATTTTGCTGTTTTTGTTTTAATTTCCTTGAGTAAAAAACAATTTATAAAGATCCAAAATAAACATATTACCAAGAAGCAGAAAAACATTAATGCCACACATGTTTTTATTTCTAACAGTACTATTTTTTTCATAGTTATTTTATATATATATATTTTGAAAATAATAATTAGTTTTAAAATTTCACTACCTACATTTTTTTTTCACTAAGCAAAGAGTAATTACTAAAAAACTAAAAGTAATTAGGTATAAAGAGTAGAAGACATGACCAAAGCGCAGAAAACATTGTCACATGTTTTTATTTAAAAAAGTACTAGTATTTTATTTCAAAAACTCAATTATTAAAAAAACAATGGTGCTTATTTAATAGAAAGTAGGATAAATAAAATCATTAAAAACAACAAAACTTCTAAGACCCCTTTTATTTCGCCTAACAGATCCGTCTCAACGTATTTTATCACAGTCTTCGTCATCGTCAATCTATATATCTAAAATTTAAAAAGGACATTTAGAATTAATGATCTAAATAATTCTTATATTTCTTTTGATAAATTTTTCTTTCTTTTCTACATTAATTAATATTGTGTGATATAGACAAAATACCCATAAAAACCCATTAATCTAAACATGAAATACCTTTTTTTTTTTTTTTTAGTACAAGAGGCATAAGGAACAAGATTGACGAATTAATTACTATGGTCTCGCTCCCACTTTTATTAAGAGAAGAAAAATTATTATTTATTTATAAATAAAAAAAGAATCAAATTCTTGACTTCAAGTAAAAGAGTCCGAATACACCTTGTTAAAATTAGCTAACCTTTGCCCATACTTAATTACTTAGCCACTAATCTATGTTATTTATTGTCTTTTTCATCCATAATCTATTTAAGATTTTTTTAGACATGTGGAAGGCACTTGCTCCTTTTCTAGATTACTTGTAACGAAGAACTATAAAAGTAAATACGAACCAAAAAAATCAATGAATGATTGGATCAGGTTGAATCCTGAAATTATTCAAGAGGTATACCATTTGGCTTTCGTCTTCAATAACGGTGAGGGTGCGAGGATAAACATAAAAAAATTCAAAAATAAAAAAAGTCTAAGAAAAATTCCTTCGACTTAAGGGTAGTTTCGGAAAAAACTCAATTTAATAAAAGATTACTTGACTTCATTACTCACTCTATCTATTGACCTCTCTGTCTCTCTCTCTCTCTAACTCTTTATCTTTCCACCTTTTTTTTTTTTTTTTCTTTAGGGTAACAACTATTATTTAATTTTTTATTACGTACTTGTCAGTTTTCCATCTTTAACAATATATATAATTATTTTTTCCCAAATGCCCAGTTATAAGTGCAAACTGTTCATCTCAGTTGCTTTCCCTTTACTGTTCCTCTCTCTCTCTCTCTGGTTTTCCTCCATTGCAAAACAAGCTTCTTAAATTTCTAGCTTTTCATCTGTGAATCTCTCATCCTAAAAGGCCACTTCACCAACCCATTACACCAACCTCTGCATTTTGGGCCCTCAAAATTCTCTCCTGAGATAAGAAGCTGTTTTTTATGCTTGATTTTATGTCTGTTGGAGACCCAACTCTTTGTTTTTTTTAATTGATTTTTGAACTGTTTTTTCCTCATTTCTGATCATAAAGTCTACTTCTAAACTATTATTCTGCATTGGGCTTTCTGGATTTCCACTCTGGTGTGGGCATTACTGTTACTGTGCCCTGTTTGAGACTCTGCTAGCTTCAAATGGAGACCCCTACTTGCTTATTTAGGGATGTCGGTGAGGAAGATCAGAAGGATTAGCTCACCTGTAAAAAGGTTTTTTTTTTTTTTTCAAGCGTTTTTTTTTTTTGTTGGATTAGTGGTGTTCTTAGTCTTTTAATCTGGAGGGTATATTATAGATGTCATGGTTTCTGAAATTTATTTGCTTTATTTTTTCTTCTGATTTGTTATTGAGTGTGTTATAAGGATTAATCTTTTGTGGGTTGTGGATGAGACATTGGAGAAGATTATTGGAATAGCTTATGAGGGTGTAATGGATTTTCATCAATGACCCAATTTAGCTTTTTTTATTTATTTTGGGATAAATATTGCATTTCTACTGCTTGAAGGGACGTATCAGATGCTCTTTTTCTTTTCTTTCATTCCTTTTTCTTCTTTTTATTTGCTGGTATAGAGCCAAGTAAGTCAAGAATATATATATATATATATATATATATATATTTTTTTTTTTTTGAAATGGGTATCTTATGTTCTTACCTGGCTTGATGCTTAACCAAATAGAAAGCTCTTTTTTATCAAAATGGATAACATTCCATCATGGGTATTTCACTTGTTCTACAAGCAAATGTGGCATGGGGGTTATTAATGCGCCTTGCTTTATTTATTTTTTAAACTGTTTCAAATCTTAGCAGTTTTGATCTATATCTGGTGCTGCTTCAATGTCTAAAGAATAAAGCAAAATTTTCACAATTCAGGTGAAGATGCACTGAGTTCACAGTTCATGAGATCAAGCCCAAGGATCTGGTTATCTACTTATACGTTGTTTCATATAGTTGGATCTTCGGGGATAAAAGAAGATGTCATCTGATAATTCTTTGAGTTCAGAACTATCTAAGAAGACCCCAATTTTTTCTTTAAAATTATGGGTTTTGATTGGTATCTGTGTTGGAGCATTTATTGTGTTGGTTCTCTCAATCTTATCTATATGGATGGCATCTAGGAAGAAATCAAGAAGAACCATCGATAAGTTCCCAACTTCCCAAATACCGAGCATATCCAAGGAAATTAAAGTTGATAGTATTGGGATTCACAACGCCCATGATCAACGTGAAGGATTTGCCATAACAGTTCATGAAAAATTGGGCGATAAGACATCGGAGAAAATGTTTGTTCATTTGGCTAAAAGCAAATCGAGCGAGGCAGATAATATAAGTCAATGTAGCTCGGTTTATCAGAATGAGAGAGGCTGTAGCTCACAGTCCGGGGAAGAAACGAGCTCCGGGACTACTCGGAAATTATCATATTTGATGGGTGGTATTGCTTCAGCTTCTCCATTAATTGGCTTGCCCGAAGTATCACATCTTGGTTGGGGTCATTGGTTTACTCTCAGGGATCTTGAAATCGCAACAAGTGGATTTTCACCAAAGAATGTGCTTGGAGAGGGTGGTTACGGGGTTGTTTATAAAGGGCGTTTGATCAATGGAACCGAGGTTGCGGTGAAGAAACTCCTTAATAATCTGTAAGAACACGACACCATTAGAGTCTTTGATTCAATTTCAGCTTTTGTTTCACTTTTTGATGAATCATGAAACTTAGGTGGCGTTTGTTAACTCTACTAGTAACCTCTGAAAAATGACAGTTATGAAAAAGAATAATTTTTTGGATAAATATTTTTAATTTCTCTACATGTAATTGAAGTAGAGGTATAAGCTTTAAGAATGAGCAAAATATTTTGGCCAATTATATTAGAGCTTAAACCTCTACTACAAATTGATGTTCACTTTAAAGTAGAAGTAGAGGCTAGATAGAGTTATCAAACAGGCTTTTAGTTAGACTCTTATAATTAAGTTCTTGTGAAAACATTAATTTGTAGGGGCCAGGCTGAAAAAGAATTCAGAGTTGAAGTGGAAGCTATAGGTCATGTCAGACATAAGAATCTTGTCCGGCTTTTGGGTTATTGTGTTGAAGGAATTCACAGGTAAGTTTGTTTAAATTCTCCTGATATTTGTGTTTTTCTCGGTTTTTTGTGTTTATTGTTATAAGCTTTATGATCCTGAAATGTCTTCTTTTTTTCTATAACATAGAATGTTGGTCTATGAGTATGTAAACAATGGGAACTTAGAACAGTGGCTTCATGGAGCTTTGCGCCAGCAAGGGTCCCTTAATTGGGAGGCCCGGATGAAGGTTATCCTCAGTACTGCTAAGGCGTAAGTCTTTCTTCCTTCTCGAACTTATAATCATCACTAATTTCTGTATTCCTAAAGAGTGATTTGGTTTAGCAATTGGATGAATAGACCGTTTCAAAAATGTGATGCAGACTTGCATACTTGCATGAAGCGATAGAACCGAAAATTGTACACCGAGACATAAAGTCGAGCAACATATTGATTGATGACGAGTTTAATGCCAAAGTTTCTGATTTTGGATTGGCCAAGCTCTTGGATTCCGGAGAAAGTCACATCACAACCCGAGTAATGGGGACATTTGGGTATGTCACATTGTCATCCAACTTCTTTTCTGCTTTTCTTATATGTGTGAAAATATTCTCTCCATCTTGTAAAATCTTTCAAGATATATCTATAGGTTGAATGATTTCTAACATGTTCATTCTCTCAGGTATGTAGCTCCCGAATACGCAAACACCGGCTTCTTGAGCGAGAAGAGTGATATTTACAGTTTTGGTGTTCTACTGCTAGAAGCAGTTACTGGTAGGGATCCCGTTGACTATAGCCGACCTGCTAATGAGGTACTTGTTACTGGTTCTCTAGTTGGGTTTCTGTTGATATAGACAATGCTCTCTTGTTCTTAGTTAAAGAGAACAATATACTATAATTTGCACGAGAAAATTCTAGTGAGTAAACACTAAACAACCCTAAGTACATTGTTGGCAGGTTAATCTTGTGGAATGGCTTAAAATGATGGTTGGGAATAGGAGGGCTGAGGAAGTTGTGGACCCAAACCTCGAAGTGAAGCCCACGACACGTGCTCTTAAGCGTTCCCTTCTGATTGCTCTAAGATGTGTTGATCCTGACGCAGATAAAAGACCAAAAATGGGACAAGTTGTTCGAATGCTCGAAGCTGATGAATACCCATTACGAGAGGTTTGGTGATCTATCCCTTAAAATTAAAGAAGTTATTTGACTATTATTACAACACATCTGATCATTTTATAGAATTTGATTCAACCCATATCCCTTAAAACTGAAGAAGTTATTAGACTAATATTACAATTTATCTTTCCATTTTATAGAATTTGATTCAACACTCCTAACTTTTGCAGGATCGGAGGAACAGAAAGAGCCGCACGGCTAGTATGGATTCGAACCCATGAAGGAAGTTGACATGGAAAACATGTTCAGAGGTACCACACCATTCATCAAGACTCAAAAGGCTCATCAGAATTGCAACATTATCTTTCTTTTTCTGATCAATATTTGAAAAAACTCTTCAGTAAGCCATCAAAATATATATCTAAAACACAGTATGAAGTTCATAGTTGAAACCATCATTCTATTCTCATGGAGGATGAAGAACACAAGTGCCCCCTAACTCATACTGGGATTTCTTACTACCATATTTAAAAAAAAAAAAAAAAAAAGAGCTGAAATTCTTCTTGTACAGATTGTTCCAAGGTTCAGTTCAGTAGGGCTAGGGTCTATATTTTTTGTTTTCTTTTTTTGGATTTAGATCTTTGTTTTGTTTTTTGGATGTTGTTAAGAGGTGGTTGGTGGTTATTGGTGAAAAGAAAGCCCTTTGAGTTTCACTTTTATTTTTTCATCCTCCCCTTTTGTATTGATGGTTATTATTATTACTTAAATTAATGATTGATCTTCTCTCCTCTTTAGACCTTTTGGTAGGAATGCTTTGCTTTTTTATTGGTAAGAGTAGAAATGATGCTTAAGCATGGTGTCTGTCTACTGCCCTTTTTTCACTTTCCTTTATTTATTTATTTTTTAACCTTTTTGTTGCTGGCTTTCTGTTTCCCGTGGCTAATACCTTCAATTCTAATTATTAACCACTTTTGGGTGATTCAAGATCAGATATGTATTACACTCAAACATTCAAGTCAGATTTTAATTATTTCCAAATTTATATTAAGTATATATACACCTTACAATTTTTATTTATTTATTTATAAAAAAGGGTAGACAGGATAGTAACTGAGTGTAAAGTTAGCTTGAAGAATAATTAACAGTGAGTTGGTTCAGTAGTTGAGTACAAGCGTATTTATCTTAAAGGTCTTGAGTTTAACATGTTTTTTATCATTTGTTGGTCAATGATGTTTGACGTTTTAGAGTGTTTGTAATTTTGTTCTAAAGGTGTTTTAGGGGACGAAAGTTCTTGATATTCATGGACTTTTAATTAAATAATTATATTATTATATTAATGTTTTTGTTGAATGTTATTATATTAAAATTAATTATTTAAATAAAAAAGTAATAGGATCAATAAAGAATAATTTTTTTTATTTGAAGATTTTATGCCCATTAATGTGAAAAATGTCTTTGATCTAGTTGGAAAATGGCCACCCTATGTGGGCTGTTGGCACGTGTACTTTAATGGCTTTGTGCCATAGAGAACAGGTAACCCTATAAAAAGATAAATAAAAGATGTGCTGCTGGCATCACGAGTTAGCTGTTGACAAAATAATAAAATAATAATAATAATAATAAAAGAGAAAAAGCAGAGATTGGAGACTTGAACACGTATAGTTTGAATTTCGTTTGAGATCCAAGCCTCTCTACCTTTCTAACGGTCTCTTTTCTTGGGTTTCTTTTCCATGTGCTCCTTCGTACGTAAGCTCTTCTGACCTAAACACTGCTTTGTTTTTTCCTGCTCGACCATTGGAAGAAGACGTGTCGCGTTATCAGTGTATTTGTTGTCGGAGGTTAATTTTTCGATGCTCCATACGGTTGTCAGTACTGAATCATACTTTTCGCCGGTTGTGTCAAAAAGAAGAGTTTGACAAATGTAGTTTAATTTAGGCGTCCGCCAATTGTTGAAACAAATATATATATAATTTGTTTTTTTTGGAACGTTGAACCGAGAATTTGAAATTCTAAAAGTGTTCTTAGATTTTAAGGGTGTATTTTGTCTGTGCGCGAGATAAGAATACAATTTAAAAAGAAAAAAAAATAAACTTATTTTTTTAATAAAAAATAAAAAATTATTTTTAATTATTTTTTAAATCAAACAAATTTTTATTATTTAAAAATTTTTAAATAAAAAAAATTATATTAGGGTCATAAACCAAATAAAATCTTAATTTTTTTTCTTTTTAAAAATTAACTGAGATACGAGGAAAGAATATATTTATTATATTAAATGAGAGGGTTTAACACAGGATGCTACAATTTTATAAAATTATTTTTGTCCTTAGCTACTGTTTCTCCAACACAAAAAGGGTACTTAAAGTGAAGAGAAAATAATATGGTAGAGGTACACCAAATTTAACTCAAAGTAGAAAGATAGAGAAGAGATGCAATATATAAGTGGCGCTGCGTAATCCAATGGATGTTAAGGTTTGAGTTTCTACTTATATTTTTGTTTAACATTTTTCTTAAAGTAAAGATACACGTTATATCAGAAGATGAGAATTTCTTTTGAATCAAAATATATTAATATTTACAAAAATAAGCAAGAAACAATAATATTTCTAAGATTAGGCAAGTTTTGCCCATGTAGGCACTCCTTGGCAAGGCTTTAAAAGAAACAAATTTAAATAATAGTGTCTTTTCAAAAGGGTTGAAACTTAAAAAAAAATAAAAAAAGACAAATGGCGACTATCGTTTTAACGTTTTTTTTTTTTTTTTGGCATTGTAAAAAAAATAAAGGCAAATGGCACGTCTTCAAGAGGTTTCATGAATTAAAAAGTAAAGGCTTTTTGATAGTAAAAAAAATGAAGATAGGGTTTAAACCTTTGCCATAACGTCTATTTTTAAAAGTTCTTGACTCGGGTAAAAAAAAAATAATAGCGGTACAAAAACCATAAACTTACCTTGATAATCGTGTCTCTAATATCGATAAAGAGGTAACTTTGAAATCTAAAGGTTTTAAGTTTAATTTTTGTTACTGTCTCACCTTAGGGATAGGCCTGATACCTTATAAAAAGTATAGTCTCGTAATAGAACTGATTATACAACTAATTAAATAATAACATTTATATCTTCTCAAAAAAAAAAAAAGAAGATAATCTCGACTCCAGCATTCCATCTCCGGCATACCGTATCCCCGACGTTGCTTTTCACAACATGCATATTCTCCCTCACCTTTTATTTTTATTGTTATGAATAGCATGCGAAATTGTGGCATGCTATATAATATCTATTCCAAGATAATTTTTAAAGAGTCTTGCGTGAAATTGTGTCCCTTGGATGGTAGGGAAGCCGATCAATACACGCTTGGTCCCTGCCATCCAAGGAGAGCTGGAGGCCAGCATCTAATGCCCACGTTGGGTTCTGGTGTCTATACAGCCGCAAAGATTTTTGCTAGTTTTCTAAATTAAAAACATAATGCTTTAACTACAAAATTGAGCAATTTAGAGACCCTTCACTTGCAATGTGATTGGCAAAGATTTTGCCTCAACGGGCTTAAACAATTCCTCCCCCCACATAGGCCTCATTTGGTTGATCGTTTGCAAATTACTTTTCCACCAAAAACATTCTTTGAAAGTGTTTTGACAACATCTAGAACATGGGACTGTAAGCCACAATTTGAGATTATTTTAAATATTTTCAATTCATCACACAATGTCGATAGCCATAAATATCACATACTATGGCATCCCAATATATTAGGGACTCCAACGTGAACATAGAAAGACATCTCTCTCTCTCTCTCTCTCTCTCTCTCTGTTGTTTTGATCACCCAAAAAAGAAAAAGAAAAGAGATGGCAGCTAACAATGAATAATGAATTATGGATTCATTTGACAGAATGATTGATCTACTTGACAAAATGATTGATATATAGCAGAGAAAAATGGTGCACAACCATTAACCTCAAGAATACAAAATCAAACTTCTTCCTAGTGTGCAGGGTTGACCCTTTTCGCGGAAACTCCAAAGAGAAAATCTACCTCATGTTCAAATTCAGCATCACAAATTCACATTTGTCTCAGCGCAGAACCCCATTGGTACCATAAATTTTTCTTCAAAAATATGGAATCGCTTTCCCAATCCATTTATTTAACTGGATCGAATTTTAGTATCCCAGAAACGACTGCTTAACAATTTTCGCCTTATATCTACATTATGCCTGCAAAAGAGAATTATAAGATAAGGACTCAGATTGATGGATGGCCATCAAAACATGCTTATGAGGTTGAGCTTGCTTTTTGTTTTGAGTACACAAACTATGATGGCATTGTTGAACTTCTTAAAAACTTAAACGGCTGCAAGAGGTTCTTATTCTAAGAGGGTAATGATTAGTAACAGACCTGCAATATGGGGATCTGAAGAAAAATCAGCGAGATCAAATACAAACACAATGAAATAGCAACGCCAGTGACCAAATTATAAAGCAGCCTTCGGTTATCTTTGGTGGGAATGAAAACTGTCTTCAGTGAATTAGTCAGTTCAAAGAGTCTACAGGATACCTACAAAAGCATGTTGAGAAAAAATTAATTCACAATAATCAGAATTAATCTGTATTTTTATTTAATCCTTTAACTACCTTAACATCAAGACGAATTACTTACCAAGAGATAAATAGCACTGGTGAGCATGAAGTTGAGCAAAGGATAACCCGGAAGAAGAGAAAGAAGCCATTTGGGCTGTCCATTAGACACGTCTGATCTGTAATTTTTTAAAAAATGGTTCATTAGAAATGGGAACAGGAAACACAGATCCTGCCTAAGTGTATTCAACTAAAGATGTAAATTTAAAGATATATTGGATTCATGTTATATTGTTACATAAACAAAATATAGAAATCATGTTTATAATAAAAAAGTACAGAATTTTATGAGGCCTACACCACCTTAGCCAGATGTGGAACTGTGAGATATAGGTCTCCAAAGTTATCTTGCCAAGCCACCTGGTAATCGTAAGGTATCACAGATATTAAATTCTGAAATGGTAGCTAAATTAAGAACTAGAGAGGCACACAAATTAAGACTTACGCAAAGAGAGTCAAAGAGAAATTACGAAGTTGCTGTGAACAGTTCCGCAAGCAAATGTAAACACTGTAACCACAAATGAAGCGGAATTCAATAAGAAGATACTAGGAACTACCGAGGAACCAGAAACTTTTAGATTTCCAAAAGTGGAACACTCACGTTATAGGAATCCATGATGTGTAAGGATGTAACTTATTGTATGTAACCTTGTCCAGCTTGTAAATATATTCATACCACAAATAGCCAACCTAAAATAATGTAAAAGAGACTGGTCAGGTATTACTACATAAAATCAGAAGTGAAAACCACTGGTTTTCCAGTGAATAGTAAAAATCAAGGATCACATAACATACCAATAAGGAGACTGAAACGATGCATGTTTTAATTGATAATCTTTGTTTGGTTTCAGCTTCTTCTATTTTCTCCATCCACTTCTCAACCTATGAGATTCAAAAAGTTTCAAAGACATTAGCAAAAAATATTGGTAACAATATATATGCCTGTAGAACAATGCACAAAACCTGCATTTGAGACATTACATTTGGGTGATAATAAGCATATAGCATTCCAATGATCCAGATATACCGATCGAGGCCTGATCTGAAATGCCATTCATGCAAAAGTGGCAAGTTCGATTTTAATGGATCTGGATCTCTGTAACCTGACATGATGAAAGTAGATGATTATGATAAACTGAACGGTCTACAATGCTGAAGATAAATGGCAATTACTGCACGGAAGACATACCTAATAGGAATGTGAAAGGACTCCATACAAGGTCAAACACTCCAGGAACTTCCCATATCAAGATAACAACCAAAAAAGATGCCATAATCTTCACAGCCATCACTGATGGTATCTCATTATGTTTGTTAAAAAGACCAAGTGTTCCATACACCATAAGAGTGAAAAGCGTGTGCATGGGGCAGATATAGTACAAGACAAAGTCATTGTTAAGAACAATGCAGCAAAATGCGACAAAGAAATTAAGCCGCCACATCATCTGCACAAAATGCTCGAGATTGTTTAGTGTGACAGATTCATGAATAGAATACAATTGAGCCAATATAACAATTCATAACATTAGA
The DNA here is from genome assembly GCA_035771175.1 of Paratinospora sagittata. Classification (NCBI taxonomy): domain Eukaryota; kingdom Viridiplantae; phylum Streptophyta; class Magnoliopsida; order Ranunculales; family Menispermaceae; genus Paratinospora; species Paratinospora sagittata. The sequence continues at coordinate 41,990,313 of CM069598.1, forward strand.
CAACATAATCACCTGAACAAAACGTGCAAGACTAAAATCTTTTCTAATGTAATAGTAGGAGAAGTTTCCAAATCCAGTCATCCAGACATATGCAGCAATGAAGACACGTATAGCATTGTATATCTCTGTCGCAGCGAAGTAATGGTACATCAAAAATAGGACCTGTAAGCAAAGACAACATCAAATACTCAACTGTAGATCTTTTAATCACAAACTATAATCTCTACTATAAGGTGCATATAGCAAAGATAGATTGTGAGTTGCCGAACTTTTTGTTTTCATTGGATAAGATTGAATTAAAAAAGAAAAAGAAAAAACAGAACATTCCCTTGGTAGAATTGTGCAGCAATTGTCTAGAATAGAAAGATTTCAACGTAAAGTAATCACATTCTATCTTAGTTTAGTCATCCGTAAGAAGAAATATAGTCAAAGTGAAGATAATTGCCACAAAAAAATAAAAATAAAGAAAGATTATACATAAGCCCTGAAGGTTGAGATGATACAAGCAGAATGAAACTAGACATCATCCATCAATGCTGCTTATGCATATAATAAAATGCGCTGTCCATCATAAAGAACTCAGAAATTGTCCCAGAAGTTCCATAACAGTTAGAACCAGCATTATCAATAAACCTATAATTTCACATGCCCTACAAAATCTCACCCATTTCTTTCTAGCACATGGTGCACATAACTGCCATGAGAAACATATACAGAATAGGTTTACCCTCTCAGACAAGCTCTTGGACTTCCAACAGTTAAGAAAAGTAATGAATGTGCCAGAATACCCAAGATAGATCAGGTTCCATGAGTAAATCTAAGTCACGGAGGTAAACAAGGAAATGGAGGAACATATGATTGGAAGCTTCCCACATAGTTGCACACAAAGAACAAAAGTCCATATTACCATGCACATTTATGGAGGAATATTTTGATGGATGCACACAAAGCAAGTATTGAACAGATGATTGGAAGCTTCCCACACAGTTGAACACACAAAGAGCAAAAGTCCATATTACCATGCACATTTATGGAGGAATATTTAGATGGATGCACACAAAGCAAGTATTGAGACTCTCAAGGGGGATTCCAGATCTTTGGAAAGTGAAGACAACATTCTTTTGAAAAAGGTGAAAAACAGGGTTTACAAGGCTTTGTAAAATGATGAAATCCACAAACCTTTTCTTGTCATACAGCCCCTGAGCTAAGTATACTGAAGGGAAAAGGGAAAAAAATGACCGTAAAGAAGGCAACAAATTCCATTCAGAATCAGTAAGGATATGCCTGAATCTAGTATCCCATGATAAGAAATCTTTAACCAGCATATTCTTCTTGTCAGACGGGGAAAAAGGAATTGGATTCATCCTTTCAAAGATAGTTTAAAAATCCTCCCAAAACCATATATTTAGCCCATTTCCCAATATATATCTCACATCTATCATCCACTTTTTCTGAATCCTATTTGATGAATTCTAAGCTCCTTAAATTTGGAGACAAATTTTGTGAGCAAATCTCAAAAAATATTAAATTTTGTTATTTAACGTGACCTTGCTGTTTCTAACATAGCACAATAAAAGTTGCAGACAAATGTATATGAGGAGTTGAGGAGTGAAGGCCGAAAGCTCCAGTCTGTCATAAGTAATGTGCAAAAGCTGATCAATGTGCAAGTGAGGATCAGAAAAAACAACAAAAAAAAACTGCATAAATTAAGGGAGTGAAACAAATCTGAGGATAATTTGACCATCAAGAGACATGGTCTACTTAGGATAGGAGTGAAATATAGTAGGTTAATGGTTTACCCAGACAGACCCCGATATTAGCAATCAGGCTTCATTCCGTCATATTGACATTTATCACAGTAGCAAGCCAATGTAACTTCTATATGCACCTTTCTAAAGATTGAAAAACAAAATCCTATTGTTATCCCACCAGTAGCACCTCCATAATTTTTTTACCTTACTAAACCATAAGATCTTTGTCACCAATTAGAACTTAGATATTAAACATAAAATACATACCTACAAATATACAACATGATCATATATGATAAATGATAAAATTAGAGAGAATTGCCGCAGAGCAATTGCACAGCACATTAGCATCTAGTTACATAAAAAGAAAAAGAAGATTGCCAGACAAGAGAGATGGAACAGGAAGACAAGAATGACCAATTGAGCAAACAACCTCTTTATTGCACTAAGAAAATAGCTATAATCATTTGATCAAAAGGGTATGAGTTCGAAAATTATAAAAAAAAACAAAAAAAAAACTTACCTGCATCCATCCTTTCCACTCCTCAGTTTGATACCGATTAAGGTAAAGTATGGATTTTCCAGAGAATGCTGACTTGTCATTATGCTTTTTGAGTGAAGTCATAGATGAGACTATGATGAGAAGAAAGTACAGGAAGAGGAAAAGATCACGATTGTATTTCTGTCAAAGAAAAATGATATAGCAGATGGTAAGTAACAAGCAAACTTAAGCTTACTTTTCTTTTCTCAACATGCATATTTAATGTACGACAAATATCTCACAGACCACTTTTAATTTCTAACAATTCATCAATAATGAAAATGAAAATCTAAACATTTTTTTTCAGTTCAATTACAGGAAAGAGATGACAAAATCAACTCTGAAATGAAACTCTATTAAGAAAACGGCCATAATGAAGGTATATAGATTTGTCAACTTAAAGTCAGAACTACTGTAATAAGACAAATCTTGATAAATTCCAAGCACGCATTTCACTAAAATCTTCATTGTGGAGTGATAGACACATGCCACATATATGCTCCTTTTTTTATAGAAAACAAGATATTTATTAAGGAAGAATAATTACAAAAGCAGGGAAGAGAGAGAGAGGAGGACCAGATGTTCTCCTAGAAAAGCAAAAACAAAAGCAAATTACATCAAGTTGCTCCAACTACGCATCCAATCTAAGAGACTATAACCATTTCCAAGATTACTAGATGCCATCCACCTTGAGGCAAAGAGTTTAGATAGTTCCCAAACAAGCAAAGGGCCACATATATGCTCTTTGATATAAATTTGGATTTTGTTGAGAAAAGATGAGGCTAGCAGATGAGTGAAACAATGCTGTTAAGTAATCAAAAGTTCTATAAATAAAGTTAATGAATTTTTTCCCTACAGTTTTTCCTGGCATATCTCTTTTGAAAGCTTTAAAAACTACAAAATTGAATGGGTTGCCAATAGCAAGTTGTCAAAGGGTTTTTCCCTTGGGGATTGGCTTAGAGGTTGGGGGAATTTCGTAATCTCATAGGGATGGGGCCTAGGATGGTATTTTATTTCTTATGCAGGCGAAGTTTGTACATTCCTTTTATGACTCACATATATACATATTATTTATATATATATATATATCCTAATTCTTAGTTCCTTTAAAAAAAAAAAAAACCCTACAAAATTGAACTACAAATAAGTATGCCAACTTTAGCAAATGCAAGCTATTAAGTTCTTATTACAACATGTTCCTCCAAATACTCAATTCAACTCAACTAAACCTTTTCCCAACAACATGGGAAACATAAATTCCTTCAAATGCAGCAGTTAATTTTTCTTGTGCACTCCCAAACTAATAAATCAGCTAAAAAAGTATCATTTGCTTTAATGTCTTCCAGAAACTTCCACAAACTTGTCCACATGACTTATTCTTCATAAAAGTGATTATGAAATGAAGGGGATAGACAGGAACCTGTATCCTATGTTGAAAGAGAAGTCTAATTGTATTAAAGGAACATTATGCTAAGCTCAAACCACATATAAAATTGTTATCAGCAAGGAGCCCTCTGTTCATAACAATACATGTTCAGGACCAGAAGAGATTTCCCTAAACTCCCATAGTATATGAGATAATCCTCAAACAGAAAATATTTAACTACTTTCCCTATAATGATCCTGTTTGATAGAGCTTCAGATTATAGCTTATAGCTTTTGCAAAAGTGAATATGAAATAAATGCTTAAGGAGAAACTCGTGAAGACCCGTTTGGTAAATTTTTTAGAAACTGCTTTTCTGATAATAAAAGCATTTGGTAAAGTATTTAAAAGTGTTTTTTTTACTTAAAATGACATCATTATCCTCCTATAGACTATCCTTAATAATTACTCAAACACAATAATTTGAATGAGGGCATTTCTATAAATAGCATTTCATACATGGGAGCTAAAAAAAAGAGCTGGTGAGGACCAGCCTTTCAAAAAGTTCCTTTAACCTATTTTTAAGTAGAAGTTGTGGTTGTCAAACATGTACAAAGACAACTTCCACATAAAATGTAAGTTAAAAGCGCTTCTAGCCACCCAGACAAACAAGGCCAATGATGTCAATATTCAACTGCCACCTTTATAGAAGTATTGATGAACAAGTGGCTATCACCTAGTTCCTTCAGCAGAATTTCCATGACAAGTAAAATCATGATGGACAAAGATGAACAGATAAGCACCTTAGTAGACTCTGAAAATATATCTGTACGATCGCAAATGTAGAAATAAACCAAAATAGCCCCGAATTCGGACCTACAGGACATGGTATAATCATGTTAGAATGATTAAAGATCAATGGTGGTCACTACCCATAGAAGAATTAAAACTTACATAGCCCTCAAAGTCACTCGATTTTCAAGCAAGAATGAATCCTCAAGTGTTAAAAACCTGGAAACATCATAAAAACTTCAGTAAGAAAGAGTTCCTAAACAGACTGAAGATGAACTGTGAAAAGAACCACCAAATAGGAACCTGATCAGATTAGCTCTTATAGATGAACTGTGAAACCTTGCAGATGCTGATTTTGTAAGGCCTCCTTCCAGCAAAATAGCCCGATCATCATCCTTGACAGTCTCATCTCCCAATTCAACCAAATTGATATCTGAATGACTAACCGCAAGAAATAACACACTAGTAATTAGAATCTTACATAGATTAAAAAAGCATGTTGCATTCAATATGAAAAGTTTATGACACTGAAACATGAGATGATTAATTTTTAGTGAGAAAAAGGAAACAATTACTTCAAACTTCAATTTATCAAACAAAGATATCCCATTGAAAGAAGCCCTTATTTCTGTTCTTTTTCTAATCACTAAAGGAAATATATGTAAAAGCCAGAAAGTTTAATAAAGAGGCTGGCCAAGTTGACCAGAAGAAAACCAAATCACAGAAAGACACCGAAGAACAGCATGTTTCTGAAAACCTAGAAAAAAATACGCTACCTTTGCAACTTAATGTTGTCCTATCCTATCCACCAGACCACCACAAGAGAGGAGAAGTACATTTTTGGCATTTGAGAACTTGCTTGGACCACAAGAAGAAGGAGCTCTAAACCTTGGTATCACACTGAACATAAAAAAGCATAAATAGGCCCCGAAATACATAAGAAAACAGAGGACTCTCAGCACCTTAGTACACCTACAATGAAGGCTCAACTAATTCAAACAACCTGCAGCACTAACTAAAATATGGCATACGGAGGAGCAATGTTAGGGAGGTTCTTGGCAAATTTACCAAAGATCACTCGGTGCAAAGGTCAAGAATAAGGCATTCCTGTTAATGAAATAGACAGTAATGACTCAAACCATTGGGCCAATGGCTCAATCTGCTCCAGGGAAAGTTAATAAACTGCAAACTGAACTTCTGGATAAACTAGACAGGAGATCCTTGGACCACAACATCCAAAACTAAATCTCTCCAAAAGAGATCCTCAGCCTTCAGCTTCACCCTTTGCCTTCAAAAGAGCCCAATACTACAAACACCTCTTGAATTCAATACTAATTACATATAATCTTATGATTTTTATATTAAATGCTTGACACTTTTAAACATTTTGAATACAGACCTTGGAGCAATGGTAACGGTTATTCCATTTTCCACAATGAGGCCATGGGTTCAAATCCAAAAATAAAATATCCTTAATGCAAGGGTGAAGCAACATACATCGACCCTCCCTAGATCTTGCAATGGTGAGGGTGAAGAGGAGAGAGCCTCACGCACAATGAATGCCCCTTTATGCTTGAAATGAAATCATTTGATTACAATTACACCTAAATACTTTATAAATTATGGTAATCTAAATTATGTATATTACGTTTTAATTTCAAGTTGAATACCTATATACTTATAACTACATAATCAATTTTACTGTAATCATTTTTTTAAAATTTTATTTTGATACTTCAATTGACAGGCAAACCTTGGTGTAATGGTAGAAGTTCCTCCAATATAACCTTGGGGTCAAGAGTTCAAATCTAAAAACAACCTCTCGTAATATGTAGACAAGGCTATGTAAATCGTCCCTTCCCTAGATCCTGCATGGCAAGAGCCACATGCATGGCTTTCATACTTCAGTTTGCAAAGGATGCAAAGTTAATAAAATATGCATTACTATTTTATTATTTCTTAATATATATATTAATTTTTTATGAATTTTTGCACCTTTTTTCAATAAGATGTGCACTTCATATTGCACCTTGCAACTCAAGCAACACAAAGCCCTTCGCCTTAGGTATGATTTGCACCTTTAGTTACTTTTATACTTGTGTTATCTAGTCCACGGTAATAGATATGACATCCATTTCCACCATTCATTCAAATGTATAGGGATCAACTCCTATTGTTTCTTTGTTTCAATTTCATTATTGTTACTTTTTCTTGATGATTTCTCTTGTATTGCATGGCTTTACTGTCTTAAACAAAAAGTGGATGAGTTCCAAGCATTCTAGTCTTTATTGTAAGATACAATTCAATTTAAACCAAATATTCTAGGGACGATGTGGCCGATTTAGCTTTTGATATAGCGGAATGGAGGAAGCGGATTCATGTAGCCAACCCCATGAGTTTAGTTATTTTAGGGACAATGGGAAATGCATGCATCAAGTAATTTATTCTTGATAAATACATCATTAGTGACCAAATTAGTTTTATTAGTAATCTTAAATAAAATGTTGTGGCCAAAAGAAAGAATTGACTAATAGAAGTTAACATTTTTTTCTATGAATTAGTCAAACTTCTTGGTTGTTGCACTTCAAATTACATCTGCCTTTAATAAAAAAAAATTCTATAGTTCTTTGCCTTTTAACTCATTGGATGTGTTTGTTCTTCCAAGTTCCAACAACAATAAAACCTACCACTCCAAAGACTTTTCTGCACACACATACACTTGATAAATGTATATCATTCTAACCACACAAACCTGACCCTCAAGGTGTACTTTCATGTGTTGTAATATCAGACTTTCAATTTAGAAAGTGTGAATCTTATCACCTTCAATCTCAAAAGTATGATATCACTGTCACATTTGGTGCATCCCATCCATTCTTGGGTTCCAAGAGTACTTCTTCATGAGAAGAATTATAGCAAAAAGATCTTTTGCTTATCTCCTCTCATATGTTATTAATGCTAGCCAAAAGATGGAAACTGCAAAGGCAATATATATGGAAAAAAGAAAGAATAGGTTGATGAGAAAAGTAAAGAAGTCATCTAAAGAATAAGGAAGAAAGCTTCTCGTGAGTCCTACAAAATAGAGTCTTCAAATCTAATAGCCAAGGGAATTCAAGCTCCTATGTCGATCTTGATTTCCTTGCAGAAATTAGGAAATCAATCATAACATCTCTAATTTTGTGTCCTATCATTTGCTCTCACTCTTGTACCAAAGTTTTTCTTTTTTCCTTGCATAGTTTGGTCTATTTCCAGCAATGAGAAAGATGAACTAATCCATGAAAAATATGGGCATTAGTTATAAATAATACTTAATAGATAATTGATGTTCATAGAAAGGAGGACATTGGTAGAAATTGTTCCATTTGAGCAGCAGGTCATGGGTTCAAATACAAGAATAGCCTCTCCACAATGCCAAGGTAAGCTTGCATGCATCAACCCTTCACCAGACCCTCACATATTGTTTTTTTTATCTCCAATAAAATTGCATTGTAGGTATTCAATTATTTCTACTAATGCCAACCCCATGTAGTTGGGAAAAGGCTTAGTTGAGTTGAGTTGAGTTTAATCTTAGTCCTACTAATCTTTGACCTACTAAAATTTAAAGCTTCTCAATCTTTTAAATTAGCATTAACTCTCAATCCGGTTTTAATGATAAACACACTATCATTAACAAGTACCAAACATTATACCATCTCGAATATGTTTGGTTAATACATCAAAATATAAAACTAAAAACTTGGAACTTAAGGCTTGAAAATTCACTAGTTTCTTCTACAAATCATTTATCAAGTCATGTACCTATTTATAAATCTAGATACTTTATCATAAACTTCCTCTCAGCTCAACTTAACAAATCTTTTTCCCAACTACATGGAGCACATGAATCCACTTCCTCCACTCTAGACTATCATAAGCTTCCTCTAAATTAATAAACATCACATGAAAGTTTGTTTTTCTCTCCTTGTGCCTCTCCATTAGTCTCCTCAGTAAATACTAGCTTCCACAATTGATCTCCAAGGACAAAAACTCAACTTGGTTTTTTATGAAATGATAGTTCATGTATTAATCGATTCTCATTGACACTTATAATTCCATTATCTACTTATCAATTTACACAACACTAAGTATCCTTTATTTTTATATACAAAGTTACATAGAAAAGTAGTCTAAGAATCTAAAAATATGGTGTTTTGAGGATTTTTCTAAAGCATTTTGTTGGGCTATGTTTTTAATTTGTTAAAGCATATTGGTTCACGTATCATTTTAAATAATAAGATCCTAAAGAGTTTTATTTAGCTCCTTTGTTGTTAGGGAGAAATCTTCCCCTACTGCAGTTTGATAACAGTTTTCCCTTCTCCCACTCTCATGCCCTTAAAATGCCATACTAAGGTAATTTTTTTGGCAATTTACAAGACTCATGCCATTGAATTCACCCATATACCTATTACCATAAAAAAGACAACATAAATAAATGGGAGTTGTGTGTTATGAAAATGATACTTTATCAGTAGAAAGATCAAGGAACACCTTCACAAGAAAAAGAATTCTAACATGCACAATGAATGCCTTCATATTGTAAAAGGAGAATTCTAATTATACGTAAGGTAACTTGTTTTCATTTGTAAACAACAAAGATAAAGCATTTTGCCTCTTGAAAACACTAAGAAAACGAGAAGTTTTACTGTTGGAGGAGGGAAAAGGCCTTTTGGTCCACCCTATCCAAGAAACAAATAAATTCCATTGAATCAGGTTTTGACTAGAAATCTGGAAGTTGTGAAATTATTTATTAGCATCTCTTTAAGCTTTCATCTAAGTCCATATGATACTATGCAATAATAGAATACAAGACATGGAAAAGCAAACTTATAGAATACCAAGCCGTAAAAGAAATAGATTTGCTCTACACTTGACCCTATCAAAGTGGAAATCGAATTATCCCAGGGGTAATAAAAGTCACAACAACAAATTTTACAAAATCATAAACTTCCCAGGATAACTTACACTTTTAAAGGAGATGATGACTTTTTGTATTCCAGTATCTCAGCATATATCCATGCAACAAAAATAGGGGGGAATCCAAGCAAAAAGGAGACCTGCAGCACAATCAAAATTAAACTTATCCTTGCAAATTAAGTATGAATAAACAAGCATTACACGAAAGATAATTGGCAATGAAACAAAGTGACATGAGTTTGCAACAACTGGGCTAATCAACAAAATACTAGATTCTCACCAATTAGTAGAAGTGCGTGTAAGAGTGTGTGTGTGTGTGTGTGTGTGTAGATCAAAGCTATGAAACTCAGCTAAATGCAATATTTTTTTAATGAATCACCCAACTTGAGCTTCAGAACAGTGGCAAAAAAAGTGGGACATGTTTTGTGTGCATGCCATTGTACAATTTTGCAATGCCCTGCCCACAGAGAAGAAGCTAGAAATGATTTAGGTGGAATAATGGAGATTGATCACACATAGAATCAGCTAATTCTAAAACTTCAAAGTGGACTACAGTCTGAAAATGCCTAGATCTTTCCATTTCTAGAAAACCTATACAATGCTAACAGTGAAATTTGAAAATTTTTTGGAGTGTTCTCAATTAGTAAACCACTTTAAATAGGTTTAGGAACTCCAATATTCATAAAATTTGAGAGATACTTTCAACTTTCAAGGTAGACTATAGCTATTTAGTACCTTTATGAATAACAAAATTCACCAAGTGCATTGTCAAAACATGAAAAAGCAATCCAAACAAAAATAAAATAAAATTGTATGACATGCCCATGAAATTTGATAATGTCATATTTTGTTCATGAGTGGACCTAAAGATCAGGTTAACCGTGATCCCCTTTTTGTCCATTAAGAAGAGAGGGAGTGAGTAGGATAGGAAAAACCAAGTAGATTGCCTATTCATAATGTAGCAAAGCAATATTGCCTAAGATTTTTCCAAGAAAATGATTTCAACTTTTTTTTTTTTTTTTTTTTTTTTAAAGGCAAGTTTTACTGCTTTTGAAAATAATAGTCATTTTTTCCCTCTTTTAAAGTACAAATAGATTTTTCATATTTAAATTTCTACATAATTTTTTTTTCCATAAGCAATCTACGGTACTTTAGGCTGAGTACCATTCTACTACCATTAAAATCCAAATAAAATCAATAAAACTAAAAGAAGGCAACATTCCTATATCACTTGAACAGTACATGTAGTTGCTTCAAAAGCTTGAAAGAAACCATTAATGCAGTTACGTAATAGCTTGAGAGATTCATTAAGAACCTAGACTTCAAATATAACTGCCAAACTATTATAGATGCATGATGCATCCAAAGTAGTAATGAAAAATCATTAATGATTAGTTGGATACTAAATGTAAGACTCTCCTCTGGAACTAGAGTAGGGGCTTCTTTGTGAAGTACATCATCCAAATACTAACTTACATTTACATCTAAAAAAAGAAAAAAGGGTATCACTACTAGTACATTTGTATCCTCAATTGATTTCCTCGCAAGTCTCGCAACACTTCCAAGCATTAAAAAAAATGTAGAAAAACTAAACCATTCAAATGAACTAAAACTCTCACAGAAACCAACAATCAACTAAACTAGAGTTCTTCTTCTACTCTTCTGCATTGGAATGGATCAAATAACCACTAAACTAAGCAATATGGAGCGTTTCTCATAGCGATCCGGATCAAGATTTTCCCACATTGAACAAAACACAAAGAAACAGAGCCGCAGCAACATTTAATCACCCAAAATATGAATCAAAATTAGCAAAAATCACAAGAAAATTTCGCACCTGACCAGGCGTCACCGGCCCAGAAACCACCATTGTTTCCTGCAAATCAATCCAAAACACAAAAATTCAACAAAAAATAAAAAAAGAAAAGAAAAGAAAAAAAGAATTGAATCACCAAATCGAAGAAGATTCGATTGGGATTGTAATACCTAATGATGTAGTAGTGTGAATAGCTCAATGGGGTTACTGAGAGAGCTTCTTCATAAATAAAAGATGAATTTGTGGAGCGGATCTATAAGCAAAGCCCTAACCACAATGATAATAATAGATTGGAGAGAAGAGAGATCTGATTTCTGAAGCAACAACAACACACGCGTAGAGGAGAGAGAGAGAGAGAGAGAGAGATTGCTTAGAAATTTAGGAAACGATGTGTTGTTGTTGTAACAGAAAAGACGTCGGTATCAGTAGTGAGCCAACCAACCGTTAGATGGTTTGTTGTTGTTGTGGTTGCCTCGCTGCTTCTTTCTTTCTTTCTCAGTGGAGCACCGGAATTTCAATTATTGTAAATCTCTCCCTACATTTTACATCTTTATTCAATAAGTTTTATTTTTATCTCTCCCTTGTGAATTCTATCTTTTTTTTTTGGGCCCTTGTGATCAACTTGTGAAAATTTGCACTTATCCAATAGAAAGTGTGTAGAAGATAGGCACGGAGATGAGATGAGATTTGAAAGGCCATTTGATTTTACAGAATGGGATTTGATACCTTCTTCTCTTTCTTTAACCTTGGTATTTTTTTGCCCTGCTTACACGAACGGACTAATCCCCTTGATGGGTACACCTAGTTTATGGTGCAAGGAGGTTTTTCCTTGATAAAGGCCGGACTCACCCTACCTGATGATACGATTCGAAGTCGTGTCCTTATAGATCATGAATACGAGCTTTAATCCACGTTTGGTTAGTTTGAATGACTTGACATATGTTCTTCTTAAGTGAGGTCGTGTATTTAAAATCCTTTTTGTATATGAAGCTATCATTTGTTAGGAGACCTTTATATATTTATAGTCTAACCTAGATCGAATTTAAAGGAATTAGTCTCGTAGTAAAGCGAAAGAGGATACCACCTGAAATACCACTCAGCAGTGAAACCAAAAAGAAAATAGAGGTTTAACCACTTATCCAACTTGTTCGGGGGTAGATTTGACACCTTGCAAAATTTCTAATCTAAGGCTTCCCACTTGATAAATATAAAAATTTAATTACAATAAAAATTAGGACTTGAATTATTTTGATTTCAGCATCAATATAATTTCTTTGACGAGTAACATCGGATCATAATTAATGACAATGTTAAGTACTCTTCACAAATCTCATGGATAATCTATCTTTGATTAGCTTGAAGAAGTAGATTAGTTAGTAACTTGCAAAAGTTAGCCTAAGATACCCTTGTCCATTGGACGAATAAGAAAAATTGTAAATATATTTGCTCTGTTATAGATAGAATTTTTTAACATAGTAATATCATAAAAATATTACACCAAATTATGTAGAGATGTGCGTCATTCATATCAAAATCAATAAATTAAACCTTACCTGGTTAGGATGAGAGCATTGGGTTTTTTTTTTTAACATGATAAATTTGATTTAGGTATTAATATTTAAAAGATTAATTGCAGATTAGGTTTGATTTTCCATTTGATATCTTCTAAATTAAACCAACCAAACATAAGGTATGATTGAAATGTGTGTTGGATGGTCAGCTCGGCATGAGCTGACCTGGATATCAACATAGCTGACTTTGTATTATAGAAAGCATAAGCCATGTGAAAAAACTAGCGAGCCGAGGTGGTGGAGTAAAAGTAGCGTACGATGATGCGACCGACAGATCAGCTCTGTCGGACCAGATCTAACCCGACCAAAGAAAATCGTCTGAGCTGAGCTAGCGAGATGATGTTTACGAAAACCTCGAAAACACGATGGTGACGATAGCTCGGCCCAGCCTAGCTTGGCGTGGTGCAACTCAAGTTGGCATGTCACACCCTGGGTTGCACAGCATGCCCCCTACCCAGGTGTGGGCGCACCCCCTCGGGGCGAACGCCAAGCCATTATGGATCCATAATATTGTCTCATCCCGGTACAGCTACCGCCACACAAGGGCGTCTCTTGTACCCGAGATCATTTGTCAATTCAGTGGTTACTAGGAATGCGAAATCAGACTCCTTAAGGGAGGTCTCGAGTTCGATTCTGGGGGAGGCCCTGCATTATTCATGAGTAAATAGTGGGGACAAATGATCTCGGGTACAAGAGACGTCCTTATGTGACCGTGGCTGTACCGTGATGGGACAATATTATAGATTCATAATGGCTTGGCGTTCGCCCCGAGGGGGTGCGCCCACACCTGGGTAGGGAGCACGCTGTGCAACCCAGGGTGTGACATGACAGCTCGGCCTTGTGCCGAGCTGATCATTCCAGATGCGATAGAGAAGATATGGAAGTCATTCCCGGCACGCCATATCCCGAGGAATCCGGAATAGTTGTAAGTATCAAACACGGACTTCGACATAGAGATAGAATAAGACTCCTTCTCCAAGACGAACCAGGAAGATATTCTTCTTCAAGACGAACCAGGAACATGAGGGTCATATGATCTGATCAACCCGAAATAAATGAGCTCATCCCACTCATCTCAACCAACGACAAGACGACACGTGACACCATATCTACTGGGCAGCTAGCCACTCCGACTAGAGGACCTCCTCTATAAAAAAGACCTACAACCCTCCTTCTAAGGTACGAACAACTTTCTACAAGAGTTATTACTATAGTTTAGAACAAGCTCTAACTTAGACATCAAAGGGTATTCGTCCGGCACTACACCGGTGTTTCATACGTAGCCCTGTTTCTTTCTCTCTTCTTCTCAGATCTAGCTGATAAACCCTCACCGGAACCCGAGAGTTCATACTTCTAGATACGATAATCTCCTACACGTGTTCATCTACTTGGTGTTGGTCAGATTCTGCATCAACAATATAAATTACTAATTTACGTATATAATCTTGATTTTCAATTTTTTTAATTCAAGATTTTATATTTAAAAAGCTTATGAAAGGTATTTTGAAAATTAGAAATTAAATCTAATAGAATAAATTAAAACCAAACTATTTAAAAATACAAATTGACCAAACCAAATCAAAGTTCTTAGAGTAATTTTAGGTTCAATTTGATAGTTTAATTATGTTACATTAATTTGCTTTATAAAATTTTTAAACCAATTATTTTATACATGATTTATGTAATTTTGGTATAAAATTGATTTATGGGCATCCCTAGCTAGTATTATTTGGCACATCACATTGCATTATTTATTCATTGATATTGTTATCATTTTTAAATATAGTCAGTAAACACAATAGGAATGTAATGGCGACATTGGTGGGTATAGCATCTACATTAATTAGTGTCATTTTCATGTTTTTTTACTTTTGTCTCAACCAATAAGTTAAGGATTATAAACATTAACTAGCTCCAAAGGTGTGCATCTAAACCCTTTCACTTAAAGTCGGGAGTTTGATTTCTTCTTCTTACAAATAAGTGAAAGTTTTTCCTCCTCTAATAAAAAGTGAGAGCAGGACCATAATAGTTGATTTGCATGGTCCTCATCTGGCCCCCTTATGTCTTTCGTCATTGTATTCGTCTTTTTGGCCTTATCGAGGGGTTTCAATTTTTTCTGGCCCCAGTGCCAGCACTAAAAAAAAGAAAAAAAAAAAAACCTAAGTTAAAATGGTATTTAATTCAAGTATGGATACTCGACTTCTATCATTAGGTCTCACCAATTTTGGATATAAGACACTATTTGACACTAACTCCTAATAAATTATGTAATTCAATCAATTGATGATGAAATATTCTAAGGAGTACACAGTACTTTTGAATAAGCTAATTGGGTGAAACCTTATGTTAGACGTTTATCATGTTGCTTGACTTGCTTCTCCTTAGATGGAAAACAAGAAAAATTCTAAGAAAAAAAAAAAAAAAAAAAACTATCATGTATATATATTATTTTGGGAAATAAAACAGATTGATTTAATCATCTCTTAACTTTTGACATATCTGTCTATCTATTTATATATTACATAAGTAGATTTAAGTATTTATTCATAATATTTAATTTAAAGTTATATTATTATTATTGTTGTTGTTATCTTATAAAAAATTATTACCTATAAGTTATAGAATGAGATAATCTCTTTCAAAAATAAGGATAAAATAAAGTGAAAGATTGAAATTAAAAAAAGTAATTAAAATTAGAAATATATGAATTTAAACTTAAAAAAGATAAATACAAGATAGCGGGTCGGTTAGATAATTGTATTTAAAATTTGTGAGATAGGAGAAGAACATTTTGCACAGCTTTAGAGCAAAAAAAAGAAAAACAAGAAGAAGATTTATTGTTACTCTTAAGTAGTCTCATTATATAATATGTGATATTCATAACTTATATTAAAGACTTGTCTATCTTGATTGTAATCATCCATTAACATACTATCAATTAAAAATAAATAATCTTATATCTTTTTTTTTGGAGAAAAACTCGTTAAAAGCTTAAAACTATTAATAATATATATCACTAATAAATATTTAATAAGTTACTCAATTATCTCTTATTTTGAAATATTTATTTAATAAAGAGATAGATGCCCGTTTGAGAGATCTTTTTCAAAAACGCTTATTCGATAAGCACTTCCACCTAAATCACTTTTGAAAAAAGGTGGTCCCTCTCAATCTTTTTTAAAAAGCTAAAAATTATTTTTTTCTTTCGCAGTTTAGTTAGAAGCAAGTATTGCTAAATACCTTTAAAAATATTTTTACCTCAAATACATTTTAGAAAAACTCTTCTAAACGGGTCAGAAAAAAAAAAAAAAAAGTACATTTAACATAGCAAAAGGCCATGAAGAAAGATAGCAACTAAACACCTGAGTGTACAAAATCTTGAAACTTTTCTAAACTAAGGGAGGAATACCAAATATAATTATTATTCAGGGAGCAAATTCATAAATGTTTACTTATACTGTTGCACGTAAACCCCACGGTTAACCGTACGTACGGTGGACAGTTTGGCCGCTGAATCCTTTAAACCTTCTTTTATTAGGGTTTTTTAAAAAATTAACCTTATGATTTTTTTATTTAAGAATTATTCTGTACAATAAATAATTTTAGAATCTATCCTAGTTGAAGAGGTCAACGGCTGTTGACCAAGTCTAACAAGGTATCTCTCTTTCTTTTTTTTTTTTTTTTTTTTTTTTTTTCAGTTTAAAAGCACTTTTTTAAAAGACGATTATTAAAGTCGCCTTTTAAAAAAACGTTTCTAAACAAAAAAGAAAAAAAAAGTCGGCTTAAAAAATTGCCTTTTCAAAAGACGTCTCTAAGAGTCACTTTTTCAAAATGTGCTTTTTACCCTGTTCGACTCAGTCAGCTATTGACTGATCCAAGTAGGATAGATTTTAAAATAATTAGTGATTCATACAAATTTTTTTAAAAAAACCCTCCTTTATTAAACAAATAATACAGTAAAAGAGCATTTATCCCATGGTCCACGCACTATCATACTTCGGTGTTCCAAACACTCTACTTGCATCTTGACCGTAAAACCTGTTTTAATCAAGATTTATTAGAAGCTGTTTAGATTTGAGAGATCAGCCACGGAGTAGTTAAGATTCGCATTTACTCATAAGAACTATTCTTTATTTTTTTTTGGATAAACATAAGAACTAATTACCGCCTTTTTAATAGCTAAAAATAAATAAAATTTCTCAAGTTTATAAAAAAGAAATTTATAATTTCCTTCTTGTTTGATTTTATATAATTTTTTTATAATGTTGTTGGATCCATTTCTCGGCATACCGAGTTGTATGTCATGTAATCAGTCAGACAATCATCCAATGACAACGTCAACTCAGCAAACGAAGGTGCTAACCAGATGCTTACAACTACTAAGCTTCCGGAGTGATGACTTGGCAGTGATGACAACGATACCAGCCCAGGCTTCCAATCAGAGACTTGGGTACCGACCAGGTACAACCTGGACTACAAGCCAATTCAATAATAAAATATAAGCTCCACCTACCGAGCTGACCGACGAAGTTATTATTCGACACGGGTAAGGATCACACGAGATCTACTGTGACAAGTTTAAAAATTAGTCCTTATTCGACTACGATAAGGCCATAATGCTCTCTCAATCTAACTAGGAGGATATTTAGCTCTCTTAATTCGACTAGGAAGCTAATAAATCATCCTAATCCGGCTATAAAGCTCTTCCACCTCAACTACAACACAACTACTATGGCCAAAGATCCTATTCTCTATAAAAACCCATCATTCCTAAGGGGGAAGATACACTATTTTCTACCCCAGTTCAGCATTATTAACTCCACAGAGCTCTAAAATAATTTAGGCATCGGAGGGTCTTTGGTCGTCATCACATCGGTATTTATCACGACAGCCTGCTCTATTTTGTTTCTCTTTCAGATCATCAACTTTCGACAATCTTTCCAGCATCCCAGTAGGTTTCGAATCTGTGTCTATTCTCCATCTTGTCATCTACTATTTTATTTATAATGAGAGTAAGAGAGTATCTCAATAAACCTTACATCCTATTTTATTTATAATTTGAATGTAATTTGCTTTACATCTTAAAAGAATTAATTAGTCAAACATGAAAATAGATTTAAAAATGATCTTTAATTATAAAAAAGTTGTTTTCTAAAAATTAAAAGCAAAGGTTGATCAAATATGATTATAATTTTCATACATTTTATTCAAGAAAAATAATTACATTGTAAAAAAAATTGCTTTTTAAATTTTTATTTTATTATAAACATTTTTATTAAAAAATAAATAAAATAAAATAGTTTTTTATTAGAAAAGAATAAAAAAAATCATAATGACTAAAGTCATTAAAAAATATGGATAAGGGCTATTAGAAGTAAAACTTACATCTTTTTATTTTTATTTTTTGATGAAATAGTAGCGATTACATAAATCAACTAGAATGAGGTACAATGTCATGTTGACATATTCGCATAAGCCAAGTGGGTACTTCCTCTATCCAAATCACGTAACTATCAAGTGATAGACCATGTTTTGTAAGACTATGTATTAAGAAATTACATCTACGAGAGATGTGTTTGAAACTTTAAAACATAAAGAATGTCTCTTACAATCAGCTCCAACTTAGGCCGGCATCTGAAATAAAACTTAGATCTAATTAAGATTAAAAAAAAGAAGAAAAGCATAAAATTTAAGGTGGAGGAAAAAAATTGAAAATTAGTTAATTGCAATTACTATTTTAACCCTGTTAACAATAAAATTAATTTTTTAAAAATAAAAATAAGATAAACTTTCTTAAGGTATTTTAAATAAAAAAAAAAAAGTTTTTGCCCTCGACTACCTTAAAGTATTCTTATCATAAAAGTGATAATTTATGGATAACTACACAATCATTATGAGATTAAACTCCTTCTAACCTGCCCATCAGGAGGACACATCCGTCCTCATCCGCATATTTGTTAGAGGAAAATCAACATCCAGATCACAAGGAGATGGAACCTTTTTGCTATAGCTTTTTCTAAAGCGTTTTTCGGAGAAACGTTTCTTGAAAAAATACTTTTAGGAAAAGTCGGTCTCTCTCAAGTTCTTTTAAAAGCTAAAAACTATTTTTTTTTTTATCACTATTTAGCTAGAAGCAGGTTTTACCAAACATTTAAAAATATTTTTGAAATTTTTTTTTCCCAAATTGGCCATGGCCACAAGGGATTTTGTTAATTTCAGGTAAAACTAAATGTTATTGTACGCCTAAGGTTGACGGTTGTGGATGCACCTCAGGCCCAGCTGTTTTACAGCTAAATACGTTACCTTGTGGTGCACTGATGAGAGGGAAAAAATACATGATTACCCTTCAAAAAAAGAATAATTTCACAAATGTCATTCCTTCAAAAATAATGTCACTTTTGCCTCGTTTTACTGTTTATTACACAGTCAGCGCACAATCAGCGGTCCAAACAAGCGCCACGTCGGCGCAGAGGTGGAATTTTTAGGGTTGAAGGGAAGGCGTCTTTTGAAAAGACGCCTTCCCTTCCACTTAAAAAAAAAATTATTGTGAAGGGAAGGCGTCTTTTCAAAAGACGCCTTCTCTTCATAAATTTTTTTTTTTAACTCGAAGGGAAGGCGTCTTTTCAAAAGACGCCTTCCCTTCGTCAATTTTTTTTAACAGGAAAATGGGTGCTTCCTAACACTTCCCCTTCTTCATCATAGGATTCCCATCGTTCAAGCCCATCTTCCTTCTTCAAAGAGAATGCCTAGAAAGAAAAGGGGACGAAGCATGGTTGAAAGGGTTCCTTCCTAATAGTTTCACTTTCCCTCCTCCCGTCAATTCTTGTGCAAAGATAGTTTCTGCTGAACCTGGAGAGAAATGTCATGGCCAAGCAATTAAAAATGGTGCCCGCAATGTTTTACCTGTGCAAAATTCTTTGATCCATATGTATGCCAATTTTGGTCTCATGGATTCTGCTTGGAGACTGTTCAATGACATGACTGAGAGGGATTTGGTTTCCTGGAACTCAATTCTTAGTGGTTACGTCAAGTTTGGTAATTTGGTTCTTGCGCATCAGATATTCGATGAAATGCCTTTGAAAAATGTGGTTTCCTTGAATATCATGATCTCTGGGTATTTGAAAGTCGGGAACCCTGGATGCGGATTGAAGCTATTCAGGGAAATGGAAAAAATAGGATCCAAAGGGAGTGCTACAACAATGGTGAGTGTGCTCACTGCTTGTGGTCGGTGAGCTAGGTTGAAGGAAGGGAAATCAGTTCATGAAGCACCCATTTTCATGTTAAAAAAAAATGACGAAGGGAAGGCGTCTTTTGAAAAGACGCCTTCCCTTCAAGTTAAAAAAAAAAAAAAAATTATGAAGGGAAGGCGTCTTTTCAAAAGACGCATTCCCTTCACAATAATTTTTTTTTTAAGCGGAAGGGAAGACGTCTTTTCAAAAGACGCCTTCCCTTCAACTCTAAAAATTCCACCTCTGCGCCGACGTGGCGCTTGTTTGGACCGCTGACTGTGCGCTGACTGTGTAATGAACAGTAAAACGAGGCAAAAGTGACATTATTTTTTAAGGAATGACATTTGTGAAATTATTCTTTTTTTGAAGAGTAATCATGTATTTTTCCCCTGATGAGAGCGCGTTTGTTGATTTGTCGTTTTCAGAGCGAGATGTGCCATCCGGCATCAACTTTATTCCACCTAATCAATTTTAATTTACGGTTTTGCCCTTGAGTTGCCTTTTGTGGACTGAAATGCCCTTCACTGAACTTTCTCTGTGGACCATGGTCCAATATTAAGGTTTTACCCATTCACATAACCAGATAATTATTTACATCCTGCAATGAATCTAACTGCAAAATGAAATGAAAAAAAAAAAAAAAAAAACTTAGGAATGTGTTTTATGCCTTTTTAGTTTTTTATTTAATTAATATATATTAGTATACTTGCATGTGTGTTGAATGTGTAATAATTAAAATTTAATTTTTATATAAAATTAAAGTTTCAAATTAAGGGTATAACTAATATTATTACTGCTATTTTAATTAATATATATCAATATTGTTTATGTTAAACTAAAAAAATATAATTTTTATTTATAAGTAGAAAGAGGGAAAGAAATTATAAAATTAATGTTAGAATTAAAAAGAGTAGAAATGAAAAATTAAATGTAACAAATAACAAATAACAAAACTTTTAAAAATTAATTTTGAAGTTTGACAAAAATGCGCCAAACCATCAGAAGTGTTTGTTTCAAAAGATGAAATGCTTAATGCCTTTTTTTTACCTGGTGAACTAATTGGATTGTTGCGAGCAGAACGAACAGAACGTGCTTTAGAAGAAGCAATTTGTTACTGAGCCGTCTTCTCGTTGTTCAATATCTTTCTTGGTTGCTCAAGAAGTTGGACTAGCTGCTCCTTCAATCCGAAGTTTGGATAGAGTTGAACCATGCCGTTTGCTTCTCATGGTTCGCCAGACTCTTGTTCCTTGTCCTTTTTAGATTCTCTAGGTCTCAGTCCTTTGTGACCAACGTGTCAATAAAACAAAAATTGACACACACACACAAAAGAATGGTTCTTAAAATAAGTCATATACTTGTTAATGCTACAAAAGAAAATTTTTTTTAGCGTCTTATTACCAAATTATTTGTATATGTATTTTTTTTTATATAAATTTATTTGACAATTTTATATTAAAAAGTAATAAATAATTTAAAAATTTATGATAAAGAACCTACAAATTGGAAAATAGGTAGGTAAGAAATTAGTCAAGATAGACTCTAATCGATGGAGCTAAAGAGATCACTTTTACCACACCTCTAGAAGAGCTTGATAGCTTCCAAAAACATATGAATACTCATCGAAAGAAGTATTGTGATAGGCTTATGATTCTACGAGGAAATCTACCCCCATCAATGAAACTCCTTATGCCACAAGAATGCTTGTGAGTCTAATGAATCTAGCAAGGAAGAACGACTTGTATATATGCTTTGCAGCAATCAATATTGATGTATGTTGTACTTTTTTGGATGCACAATTTTGTCTTAATTGGAGGGCGATTTATTACAATTGTAATGAGCTGATTCTGACATACTATGCTAACAAGATCATTGGATTGTAATAATCTCACATTGGAGAGGGGGAGTTCTTGTTCTATACTGGTAACTAGGGTAATAATCTCCATAGAATTATATGGCAAATTCAAGGGAAGAACAATAACTTAAGAAAAGAGAAGACTTAAAAAAAGGAGGATCTGTCAGACAACCACACGACCATCTTAGCTACTGTTTGATCAACAAGCTGAGAACGATCCTCTGCAGCCATGGAAGAGCCCATTAAGATCAGCTATGGCTAGTAATCATACTCTGGTCGTGCAGTCATGATTCATTCACCAGATTTTAGTTCTTGTCTTCTTAGCACCTAAAAAGAAGAGGTACGAGCCTATAGAACAGATCCTGTTTAAATAAGGTCGTAACCATATACCCCATTTACTCCATATAATAATAGTTGTATGCTTTTTAAATTTTTCGATGTGGGACTAAAAAAATCAGGAAATCTTCAAAAGCAAATAATACATTGCGAGCTCTTGGGAATATTTTTTGGTCTTTAATGTTTTTTTAATATTTTAAATCTTATACCGGACAATTCTTTACATCTAACAATAAATCTAAGTGCACTAATTAATATTGCTATGGAAAAAAAAATAATAGATATATATTTTATTTTAAAACATTAGGAATGTGCTTTTTTCTTTTTTTTTTGTCTTTTCGAAGCAACTTAATTTTTTGTTTAATTATATTATCATACCACATCAATTAGATTTTACACGTTATTTAAAACTTTCTTTGAAAAAACTTGATAACTAGATTAATTTGTTTGCTAACTACTAATAGAATTGATGGCAGATATTATATTTGATTTGATTATTCCAAGTAAATGGAACACGCCCATCAAGATATATACATACACAATATTCCAAACAAAAAAAAAGCTTCAAAAGAATTTAATGGAATACGAATCCTCAAATCCAAAAAATAAAAAAATGACAAAATGTGTAATATGGATTTTTACATTCACATATTATCTTTATAATAATCATTTTCTTTTTCTTACATATTAGTTGTTTTGATGTTTTCAAACTTCCAAGATCGAGTTGCGACTCTATCCTTTCTTTTATTGCTTTCACTATCAAATTAATTCAATTGGTATTTATTTTTTTCACAAGATTAAATGATTTTCCATTTCTACTTTACATTCTCTGGCCGACGACAAACGCCCTTAATCATTCCAAATAACATGCAGGTACAAAGACTTAGGGCCTATCTCATAGGGTTGATTAAGACAAGTAAGTACATAACCCAATGTATAAATTGACAGAGTCCTTAAGATAAAAGGGCGAAGCTCTTGCAACAAAAACAATATGCCTACAATAAAATCATTGAGAACTAACAACAATAGTTTGCCCCATTATGTAGATAGTAGGGACTCGAGGGTGCCAACATATATATACATATGAACAATAAAGTTTTTCGTAAATTGAGCAATTAACTAGACATTGAAATGTTGAAGAAGAGTGAAAGAACCATGCTTATCATGCTTATCAATCTTAATTAATTAATTAATAGAAAAACAAATCCAAAAATTGATGGTTGTGGCTCCAAGTAGGGAAATGATGCTAAAAACTACTTAATGTGATAGTCAAGAGCATTCTTAATCACATTAGTAACCAGAGATTAAATTCTCATACCCAAAAATGAAATTTTTTTGTAACGTGACAGGGGCGTATGAGCCCTTTATTTGCAAGCATATATATTCTTCTTTACTTATAGGTTGTGTAAATATAGAAGTTCATTTATGTTATCCACGGATCTATGTGATCCTTATAGGTAATATGTTCCTGCCTGCTTAAGATTATGACTTGGGCAATAAAAATAAAAATAAAAAGGTAGGAAAGAGGATGTTGAAATTAGATTATTTAAAATTTAGGGAAAAAATAATGGCCAACAACAAGAGATAATATCGTTAATGGAAAGGAAGGTACAACATGGCAAAGTGGACAATAATTTTTCCATTAATAGTTTTTTCATAAAAAAGAAAAAAAAACTATATTAAAAACATGTTTTTAGCAAGTGTTTCATTTATGCAATTTTTTTTTTTTTTTGTTCTGCTTGTAGTACTAGACTACTACTAGTTTTCACTTGAAGAAATAAATTAAAACCTTAATTTTAATTCTATTACTTTAATATTGATGGAATATCCTAATTAACCAGAGGGCACATAATGATTAATACTTTTTATCATGTGATGTTGATCGTGAAAATCCCAAGATCTATGGGCTTGAATCATGAGATATACATTAAATATCCCATAATTAAATCAAGCACTGCATTATTAATCTTCTATTACAAGCAATTACAGGTATTGGTTACCAATTCATGTCTTTACCTATAATATATCTTCCACAATGTTACATTTATAACTCTAGCACAAAAGTCTATATACCCAAATTAAGTTTCTAATGCCGTGGATCCTAATCAAGTGATTATATGTTATCCAATATATCTAATGCTAACAAGTATAGGATTTACATGCTATATTAAGGTAAAGTTACCATATTGCAACTTCACTTTTTTATTTTTTATTTTTTCAATCTCCCAACATATAGATTTATAAAATTCATTAAGAGATTTACAATTACCTATGATATAACAAAAATACTATTATTATTATTATTATTATCTTGGTAATCTAGGGTATCCGAGCCAGTTAATGCATACTGACTAATCCCTAGGGCAAACCCTAATGAGGGGAGAAAGTGACGTCCCCCCAATGATTAATGGGTGTTTAGGTGCTCCCACACGTAGTTCATAGCGTAAAGGATTTTGCTCTGGCCGTGTCCACCCCACCTGACAACAAGACTCAAACTCATGTCCTTATAGATTATGAGTACGAGATCTAACCACTTTACCATCTTGTTTGGTGATAACAAAAATACTATTGTTCCCAGATAAGCAAGTTACAAGACTCTCTAAGCTTTTCTTTTTGCTCTAGCTGACCAGGTTCATTTATAGAGAATGAAGTTTATTTGTTCCTTGGAAAGAGGACTTTCCCTTTCTTACTATGTCACGACCCCCTTCGTAGGGTGCCATCACAACCGACACAAAGGATCACACGTGTCAACTCCTGACACATTTGACACCCTGTCAGCTTTAACCTCTCTCAATACCTGTATAATTTCATTTCCTTTCATAAATGACACATAAAATTTCTTTCATCACATGTATCATATATCAAACAGTTCCATTCATCATATTTCAATTAAACACCACGAACAGGTTTTCTTATATACATGTCTACACATCTACATTATATCATAATAAGTAGTGTTATGCATGTATACTTACAAAATACAAACGTTATTTCTAAATATCTCAACAACATACATTTCTAAGGTCAATAAGAGCAGTGGTCACTCCTCGGTTGCTTTGCTCTATCACTAAACAACCTCTATATATAGCTATTATGCAAGTTGTTCCCCAAACCTCTTGCTCACACAACAAAATTCACCAATTTCACCAACAATTCAATCATAATCCTCCAATAATCTACACAAAATCATACAAAAAACATCACTTAAGTTGCTACTCAAACCCTCAATTGCTTCAACAACAGCTAGGCTTGAGCATATACACATGCAACCTTAATTTTTACACAATTTAACATGCCACAATCTCATCTTTCATCAAGGATTCATTTGAATATGGAATTGCACATCAAAACCCACAAAATTGGACAATCCAAATTCACCCAAATCGCCCAACCAACCATCAAAATCATCCCAAATTCATATATGTTATGAAACTTGAAGAGAGGAACAAGAATCTGTAATTTTTAACCCAAAAATCACAACTCTTACCTTAGAATTGCTAACCCTAAGTTCGTTCCCTCTTCTCTTTTCATTCTCCTTTTTTTTTTTTTTTTTTTTTTTTTTTCTAGAAGAAACCAGCTCAAATGAGCTAAAAAGAATGAGAAATTTCATTTATAATAATGTAAACCGCCTCACCGTCCATTTAAAAAAATTATCAGAAGGCTTAGGAGTGCGCTTCTCCTAATCGGGACCACGCTCCTCTTTGCCCAGAAAAATAGATTCCTCCCTGGTTACGCATAGAGCGTGCAACTCCTTCCTAGGAGAGTGCTTCTGCCAAAAAATCCTAAAAATTCATTGTTCTATTTTCACTGTAGCGTGTTTCTCCCCTTAGGAGCGTGCTGCCACTCAAACCCATAAATCCTTCTCTTTTTCTGCCACCACTAGAGCGCGCTTCTGATGTCCAGACTGCAATTTCTCTAAGTTTCACACCCTAAGTGTCATATCTAGGGTCTCAGGGTTCCTACATCACTAGGATATACACAATCACCATATACGACTAAGGTCGTCCATGTACGTATACGCATATAAATATACATGACAATAGGTACAAGTTAACGTATATGTTTGACCTACAAATATGGGGTATAACATACTAAGTAGTTTCCAATCCCTTTGAAACAACTTATAGAAGAAGGGAATGGAAAAAAGAAGCAGAGAAGAGAAGTAACAGAAAATAGTGTTCTTTGTTTATGGTATAAGTCTCGCAAAGAATACAATATTACAAGAGCTCTTACTTTATAAAGCTAGCTCATAACAGTTAATGTATATGTGGCATTCAACCATTGGGTTATTCAGATCTATAACTAACTATACAGATGGTAGTAGAGTATTGGATGGTTTGGATTTGTAACAACTTCAACAATAGCTAACTAACCAAAAGTGTTAACTAACTCAAGCTATTATGGTTACTTCAATCATCACCCCCCTCAAGCTCAGCGGAGTCGGAACTATGGTGAGCTTGCTACAAAACATAGTGAATTGAGTAGACGGTAGAGCTTTAGTGAAAGTGTTCGACCCCTAATCATTTGAAGGAGTGTATTGGATCATTAGAGAATCGTTGATGACTCTTTCACGAACAAAGTGATAATCAATTTCGACAGGCTTAATGCGAGCATGCATAACTGGGTTTGTAGCAAGATAGAGTGCACTTATAATATTGTCACACGGTAACATCGAAAGAGAAGGTGACACCACATGTAATTCACGAAGCAAGAATTCCACCCAAGAGATTTCAATAGCGGCATTGGCAAGGTCATGATACTTAGACTCGACAACTCATTGTTTTGTAGATGACCAGAAGACAAGATTAGTGCCAAGATATGTGCAATAAACACTCGTACTACGCCGATCATCTAGGCAGCTAGCACAATCGATGTCAGTGTAACACAAGAGAGTAAGATTAGGGAATGTTAATCTAATTACAAAAAAATACAACTACAATGCAACTATATGTTCATTGAATCATTTATTACACACCTCGAGATGCAAAAACCATACACATCCAATGAACATGAATGTGTAGTTACATTTTTTTGCAATTAAATTAGTATTTTCTTTGACTCTTTGTCCTTAAGACAATCTCATCTTGCTATGGTGTTCATAGATTACTGACAGTTGTTTCCCAAGATACAACATTAATCTCTTCTTATAAATGCAACACTTCAATTAGCAAGATTTTCGAACCAAATAATGGTTAATACTCTTTCAGACAAGAAAATGAATAATGAGAAAATAGAAATGCAAGAAAGAGGGCAAATTTTTTAGGTATCTAAAACCAAGGTTTGGATATCTATTTATAGACATTTTAATGCTTGTTGGTGGCGTCCAATCATGCATCGTCGGATCGTGCTTGATCGTGGCAGATGCGATCTAATGGTTGTAATCAATGCACTTGATCGTACATTGTTGGATCACGCTCAATCACTGTGGACACAATCTAACGGCTCAAACTTATGTATCTTTGACTCGTTTTCAATCACAACAAATATGATCTAATGGCTTTGATCACACGATCAAATACATTTTTTTGGACTACCCAACCATTTGATGTCAATGGTCTAGATCCCACATTGCCAGATTAATCTCATCTGTTTGATTGCCTCGATTTTAAAAAAATCAAATGATCCTCAGCTTCTTATGAAGTGCAATGCCAGTGTAATGCACTATAAGTTACCCCATCGTACTTTTGCACTTTTTTCTTTTTTCTTTTTCCATTTGGGACTAAAATATCTCCACATATTTTATATTTATCTTGAAGGCTATTTGGCTTCAATTTCTCAACAAATATGGGTTTAACCAAGTAATTATATATTTTTAATTTTCATATAAAGAAGATTAATTCTTAACTTGTTCCACCCAAAATCACCACATATGGGTCCCACTTAAATTAGGCTCAACTTTGTAAAAAATAAGTATTGAAAACTTATTTTTCCAACAGGTTGTCCTTCCTCCCCCCAAAGTTTTTCTCTCGGACCCCTCCTTAGGCTAAAAGTATTAAGTCGAATTATGATGGCTCGTTGTCTATGAACAGAGGGGACTATATATGGAGCTGTTTAGAGGGACAAGTCCTCTAATTTGATTTTGATTGCGACCATATATAGCTGGTAAGTTTGATTTATGCTGTCAGTGTCAATCAAGCTGAAACAGTATTGCCATTGAATATTAAAGGTCTTAACTTAGCCATGAACTTCATGCTTCTTTCTTTCATCCTTTCTGACAAGGTGGAAGAACCATGGAGGCTAAGTCCTATATATCTTAAGGAAGATCAAAGAAAAGTTGGGTAGACGGTGCAACGTCTGGTTTATCAAACACACTTGTAGAGAGGGAGAGTTTTTGGTATATATATATATATTTTTTTTTTAAATCTAGGCGTTTACAATTATTATATTTCTGAAGTTTAATGTGACTAATCAAGTATTACATTGTTATTACTATTACTACGTACCACTACTATTCTTGGTGGTGTCGTTTTTGTTGTTATTTAATAATTTTCTATTCTTTTAATATTACCTTTAATTTTTTTTTTTTTATTACAAATTAGTTTTTATAACTTTTCTTAGTCCTTCCCAACATATATAGTTTATATGTCGTCCTATTTTAATAGCTTATCACATTCATATGTAATTTCCCATTTTATCCTTCTGATCACTCATAATATTCTACCATTCTCTACTCTATTTCCCATTTTAAAGTAATAAAACTAAAATCACTTTCACTCTTCTATTCTCTTTAAAAGACATTTATATATCTCTTCTTATAAACATATAGTAACACCAAAACTTAATTAATAAAACTTAATTTTAAGTTTAAATATAGTAAAAATAATGTATATCACACATACATGCACATAAGTCTGCATATATATATATATATATAACATTGAATTATTAATTTTATTAATGCACTCTTAATTAGAACGCTCCTCTTGCTGAATAATCACATTGTTAATTTACATATGCTATATATATATATGTGTGTGTGTGTGTCTGTATAGTCGATTTCGCCACCATATGCTTATTGATTTAATAAATTTAATTACCATTTCACTCATATTTTATCTGAATTTATTATATATTAATCACCGATTTCGTCATATGCGCTAGCTATAAAGGACCTTAATATATATAGTAACTGTGTGTTGAAATCTACACACATCATTTTCCAAATTAGTTTTTATGGCTTTAATTAGTTAATAAGAGTCAAATTTCAGACCTAACTTTCTTAATTTGATGCACTTATCCAAACTAAAGCCAATTAACTATAATCCAATCCCTTTGGGTTCAAGTTATTTCAATATAATTCTCGCTCTTGGTTTTTCCATTTTCTACGAAATTCAGTGATATATAGCCATATGGTCGTATGAAAAACCCATAAGCCAATAATTAGTTAACACATATAATGAATTTGTATAAAACATATTATATAAATCAAGAAAATTACAAAAAAAACAACAACATGTCTATGTTATATATGAAGAAAATAGTTTTCGTTATTCTTAGCTTTTTCTTAATATCAATTATTATCCTACATAATTCCTAATAATATTCGTAAAACCTTAAAAGATAACATAAGAAATTAATAAACATATTCGAGAAATCTGGTAGGATCAGTAGCACCAATTGGAGATAAAATAAAAATTTGGTAGGAGTAACATCAATTTAAGATAAAATGAGAGAGAACCAACTAAGGTGGTTTGAACACATACAAAGTAGGCCTTTATTAGATGCATCTGTTAGGAATAATTGACCTATCTATTTCATTATTTGGTAATTATAAAGGTATAGGAAGACCTAAAATAATATGGATAGGGATAATTGAGAAAGATTTAACTTCTTATTAGTTGGGTGCCGACTTAGCCATCAATAGAGTGAAATAGAGGAAGTGAATTCATGTAGTTGACCCCGTGTAGTTGGAAAAATACTTAATTATGTTGAGTTGAGTATAATTCCTAAGTATGCATGGTTACCCAAAGTTCATATTGATTGTACCTGGTTTGCTTTTGCTGACCATTTATGTAAATTTAACTATTACTCATAAAGTTCTCATTCACCATGGGATTTGGCTTTCGCTTCAAATGGTATATATTATTATTATCTATATTCGTATTTATTAAAAAAATAAAAATAAATGATCACTACAAGAAATAGAAGAATTAGCTGTATAAAGTTATATAGTGACATATGTTCACTTATAATTAAAAGTTTGTAGTTCTTGTAGTGGATTCACAAAGGTCATAGTAACTTTTAGATTTAATTTAACACAACTGAAAAATCGTGAACCTCTCATTCTCTCTATTTTAGTAAGAGATTTTTTTTATTTTTTTTCAACTATTGCACTATTTAGTATATATGTTGATGGAGATTGATAAATCAATGACTTGATGTACCAAACCTACCTGACAAAATAAGTTAGGACCAAACCAAACATTGCTACATATACATCTATGGATGTATCTATTATCTATCTAATATGTACTTGATACAATTCAGTACTAAACCAATCTCTTGGGTTTTTGGTATGGATCATAATCAGCCCTTGACCATACATATATATATAATCTCCAAATGGGTCCCATGAATCTGGTGTTAATGTACCTGAATTATAGTCAACTAATGCTCTATTGGAAGAAATAATATGAATTGTTGCGTCTGGTAATAAGACTCCTAAATATATATATATCGTCCATGGTTCACTTTCCACGTGCCTCAATATCTAACCCCCCACTTCCAATAAGCCCTTTTTCCCCCGAAAACAAGGCACTTTCCACGTGCCTTCTAAGCTAGCTAGTTCCTTACGCATATAATATATACATATATATATATATACATATATATATATATATATATATGAAATAAAATATACATATTCCATCTATGTTCCCATCAAATTGCAACTAACACATTTCTTTCTTTTTCATCAGCAGTTAAAGCATGCAATTAAGCTATACTAGCTCGCTAGCTCTCTTTATTAGCTCCCTTATGTACCACATGTATGTATATATATATAGCTAGCAATCTCATCACGCATAGCTAGATTGCCTTTCACTGCTTCAATGAATTAAACACTGTAATTTACTCTTCTTGAAGAAAGAATTGATCAAGTGGTTTTTCTAAAATCAAGAAGAATTCTCTGTATACCCATAAAGGGCTTACTTAATAACAAGTCAAGAAGATGAAAATTATATAATGAATTCCCAAAAAACATGCCATATGCATGAGGCTAGGTATATTAATTTAGCTAACTAAATATATGTGTGTACAGTATTGACGATGGGAAGATGGCATAATTTAATTATAATATCATGATCAGCAACATGGGTGGATGGGATATTCATGGTTGTTGATGATGTTTGTGAACGAATAATGGAGAAAGCATGTCTTGTAAAAGGCCATAGTCAGGAAGTACTACTTCTTGTTGATGGGGCTGTTGATGAATATGTTGTTGTTGTTGCTGATTCATGGAACTTATTGTGCTCATGCCTATTAGATTATTACCAATACCTGCATTGGAATTAGGCACTTGATGATGAAGCAATAGCTCTTGAGGGAAGCTGCAGCTACTTGGACCTGCACCTGAAGGTAATCCTCCGGTTAACATGGAAGGTGTTGCTAGCATTCTTGCGGCGTTCCCACGCAGCGTGGCCGGACTGTGATGGTTGTGTTGGCCTTCGTATGTTGTGATCACAATTGATGGGTCTTGGAATGACCTCTCCACCCGCTTCTTCACCGTGCATTTCTGACTGGTGCACCGGTAATAGCTTCTGTATATATACGCAAGTACATCCAACATAGAAAATGTTATACATATATGGTACACCAATGATCAATAGGGATTTAATTTGGTACATCATTGATATATCAATAGAAAATAAATCCTCCATGATTTAATTAATTGTCGAAGTTGTATACATCATCCCTTCCCCAGATTTTGTAATGGGCGGTTGAAGCTTCATACACTAACTACACCATTAGTCTTTTTATGTAGTTTGAGGGAATAATTGATTTTTAAATACTTGCAATAATTTGGATAACTATATACAATCAGAAACATTAGAAATTATGATGAAACGCACACACACACACACACACACATATGGGACTAATGAAAAGTCTTAAATGGCGGATGGTGATTTATCATTTTCATGACTAATTAATTATATATTAAAGTGAAACTATATTCAACTTTCTGATCAAGTATTAGTGTATCAAAAGCTAGATAGCATACAGACCTTGGATAAGGGCTATTCTTGACTGCCTTTTGTCCATATTTTCTCCATCTATATCCATCTTCAAGATGGTCAACTTCACTTTGAGTCATGAAAGCAAAACGAGGCTCCCTTTGCCGCTTTTCAACCTTCTTTTTTGGCTTGTTCCTGATCATATATATATTCAACCCACTAAGTTACCAGTTGAAAACACGTACAAGTTAACCAAATTTACAAAGTTTAATTAAGAAGAGCACATGAGACAAAGTTAGCCAACCAAGCTGGGGGTCGGTGACAAAAGCTTATAATGTGAATACACACACATACACTTCTAGTTAGCTTTCTTTGTTTGACTCTTTGATGTTCAAAAACTATTGGCAGTATTATATTGAATTATTCAGAAAAGCAGTTAAGATGGAAACTCATTAGTTCCTTTTTGTCTTTAAAAGATGCTAGCTGAAATTTAGGTTGATGCAAAAAGTGGAAACAATTTTCTTAAAGGCTTTAGTTCTTGAATTACATGGAAATAAAAAGGATTTAACTTCTTAGGTGTTTTTGAATTTGAGTACCCGTGATACTCTTGTTGCTTGTACTGTTTTATCTTCAAAAAAAAAAAAAAAAAAAGGAAAAAAAAAATTGAATTAAAACTTAGCCCTCGATAGAAGAAGAAATAGATTTATATAACCGATCACATGTAGTTAGGACAAGGCTTAGTGTAGTTGAATTGAATTGAGCTTTAGTTCTTAATTATATGTACCTTGGAAATCCCCATATTTCATGAGGAGGTCATCTAATAGTACAAACAGTAACATCCATGCATGCATGAGAGCCCTGGCTAGTCCATTAATAAGTGTAGGATCCTTAATTGCATCAAGTTGGCAAATGGTCTACATAAATAAAAACAACAGTAAACAAACCCTAATCATGGATCTACATGTAAGTATTGATCAAGATCAACCCAATTCTTGGAATAAATAACAAATATTGATAGAGTCACAACAATCATTGAATAATCCACCAGGAACTTAACGCTATTTGAGCCATAATCTCATGTTATATATATCATCTATTTTTTTATTTTATTTTTTTTGAAGTTATATTTCATCTAAATTAAAGAAGGATTAATTTGCTTCAAATTGACAGTAGTCTGAATCAAAACATTAATGTCAAAATAAGTAGGCTATATAATAATTATAGATCCGAATTTCTCCAAATTAGTAGTTGGAAGAAACCTCAATTATTGTTCATGATACATATTTGATCATCACTACATCCCCAAGATCTCATCATGTGTACTAAGACTAGGGTAATACCAAGTTGAAGGATGGGTGCCTCAAAAACCCTAATCATTATGAATCAAAGCTTCTTATTTGAAATTGCATTTGGAGCAAGGCTTAAATCATAGTAATTAGAAGCAAAATTAAGAGAAAAATTTCAAGTAGGATTAGTAAACAGCCAAATTAACCTACACAGCTTTCTTAGGAGTCTCATTTCCATCTTGTTGATCATCACCACACAGCCGTTTCTGCTGCTTGTCTTTCTTGCTCTTTGCAGAATCTTCATCTGCAGCAGCGGCTTCATTAGACGAAGAAGACACCGAAGAGTTCGGGGTCACCGGAGCATCTGATCCAGCACCACCCATTAATACTCCTCCAGTACTTTCTCCTAACTGATCACCTCCAATACTAGTACTACTCTTCTGGACATCATGATCAACAGAAGAAGAGAAAACTTGGGACGATGGCGAACATGATATATCGAAAGCTCTTGCCAGTGTTCCATAATCCATTGAATCATTTAGACAATCAGTGAAGCTCATGTGTGTTGGATCAAACCTAAGATCTTGATGAGAAGAAGAAGGTGGTGGGAAGGTGGGATCAGCAGAAGCTTCATGACTTTGGTTGAATAGGTCAGTAAAGAATGGAAAACTGGTAGTTCCATCATGATCATGGTGGAATAAGTTCCTGGTTTCATCAGACATGGATGCTTTCAGGAAGAAGAAGAAGAAGAAGCTAGCTCACAGAAAGAAGCTTTGTTGAAGGGCTTATTCTAGGTTTTAAGAAGAGTTAGAGAGAGAGAGAGAAGAGTTAGAGAGAGAGAGAGAGTGTTTTGAGGTTTGAACAACCGAGGCATGTACACCTTTTTTCAACTCTCATTGGAGCTGGCGGTGTGGGGATGGATATAGAAAAAAAAAATTGAAAAAAAAAGAAAAATAAAAAATAAAAAATAAAAATAAAAATATATATATCTTCATAATGAATGAAAAAGTCTGTATCAAAATATTGATAAGGACATTTGTGAAAAGATATTTGATGGAAACCCTTGCGTAAATGATGGATAAAAGATTCTATCCTTTGTCCATTGGCTTTTGGTTACGCTGGCCATACTAGCTACAAGAAAATTCAACAAAATTTATTTCATGATCACAACAAGTTCGGTTTCATTATTAATTATTCTTATTATTGATACTATTACTTATTTTGATTAACATTAATGTAGATATATATATTGCATTTGCTCATTTCATGTGATATTTTGAATAGGGAAAGTGTTACTTTGAGATCACCATTTAAGCAGTACTTTATTAACACTGTAAAGGTTTAAATCTATCATCTTTATGTTTTTTAATTAATATATTCTATTATGCATAATCTTCCTTTTTTCTAAACAAATAACAATATCGCAATAAACACAAACGCGAACAACATTACAAACTAGCACATAGATATCTTAAAAAAAAATCTCTTCATTATTTTAGATAGCACTACATAGAAATAGAAGAATAACACATAAGAAGACTTAAAAGGGAAATTACAAACCAACAGGTTAGTTCTGTTGGTTGAGGAATTGAGTATAAGTAAGGTTAAGGTTCAGGTTTCGAGTTCGAGTTCGAACCTGGGTATGCCTCCTGTTGGGAAGGCCAGCTTAAACGCTTCTATTATGCTCGGTCCGTAAGGATTAGTTTGGCTCAAAGAGAAGAAAAATACCTCCATGGTGCCAAAAAAATAGGTAATAAAAAAAATAAAAAAAATAAAAATTACAAACCATTTAGTCAATCAATTAATTGATTATCTAGCTAGTTAATTAGAATCGCTCTTATTTAGCCAATCAGTTCGATACCTTGTTCGACTCGCTCCTATTTTCATATCATAACTAGTCTAATCATATCAAAATGTAATTAATTTTTAGTAAATAAAAATAATTGAAAATACACATAAGGTATTGCAATTAATGTAGTACTGCTCAAGTTAATTAGGTCTCAATTAATTGAACTTCTATGTATATGTAAAGATTTTAATTAAAAAATCGCATATTTCTAATTACACATTTTATTTTTGTCAATTAATTCTAAATAAACAAATATGATCATCAATCAAACTCAACTAACCGTCCAGAGCTCCAACCATCCATGTATAATTTTTATTTTTATTTTTAAATCAATATTAATATTAATTTATCAGCAAAAATACAAAAATATTGGCATGCACCACCAATTATAAATATAAAAAATTATAATTTAGATAAAGACGTCGGTGTATAGTGAAACATAAGGAGGGGACAAGTCGAGATAGAAGTTTAGAAACAGGAGTCATTATTGGTGGTCAACATTTCAAAGGTTACAAGCAGGGGTTAGAATATTAAGCTGACATGTGTCCATGGTGAGGCACCGGCATTTGACTTTGCCTTACCTTGGACTTGGCACGTGGTGGTGACTCTTCTATCTCGTCATCTCTTTCATATTATTATTCCCAATCGAATTATCTTACGCCAATTCAATTCTCCCCCTGCCTACTTAATTAACACAAAATTACTAATAAACATAGCATAATATATATATATATATATATATATATATATATATATATATATAACAACCAGCATAATTTTTTGATCAATTATAATAATAATAATAATAGTTATTAATATTAATATTATTATATAATAACCGGTACACCTATACTATAAATAATGTAAATAATAAGAAATAATGCATGATTTAAGTAGTTTAAACTAATCTTAATTCATTTTACTCTTAAAGGCTTGTACTTTTACATTGATATCTACATTTTAGCTTTTGCAATTATAATATTTTACTCTTAATTTCCACTTTCTTTCTACTTTTAAATTAACAAAAAAAAGACCTTTTTACTCTTTAACTCCTAAATAATATTAGTATATTATTATAAATAATTTTAATTTTAATTTTAGTTAAAATCTAAAAATTTAAGTTAATAATTTACAACCTAACAAAACTTTATTCTACTACCTATATATTTTCAGTTAAATAAATCCGTTCTATTCCGTTTATTTAAAGATTAAGTCGTCTTGTATATTAATTGGTTATATCTCTATTTATCTATTTATATTATTCTCAATCTTCAACATTTTAAACTTTAAATTAATAAATAATATATATATAATAATAATACTCCAATTATTCAACTCTTGCTTAGCACATGTCTTGTCTCTTTTTGCAGCTAAAAGTTGCGCGTTGCGCTCTTCCTTTGTCAAAGTCAGGCATTTGACTCTTGCTTTTTTCCTTCTTCTTTCTTT
The DNA here is from genome assembly GCA_035771175.1 of Paratinospora sagittata. NCBI lineage: Eukaryota > Viridiplantae > Streptophyta > Magnoliopsida > Ranunculales > Menispermaceae > Paratinospora > Paratinospora sagittata. Next base: position 42,027,273 of record CM069598.1, read on the forward strand.
AACTTTTTTTTTGGGATTTATGATTAATATTTTCTATTTTTTAATTTCTATTTTATTTTATTGAATGAGATTCGTTGATTCGCCATGCCGTTTTCTTAATATTATAATGAAAAGAATTGTTGTAGGGAATCTTTTAGTCATTGATTTAGTTCAAGGGGTCAAGTAGACAAACCCTCTCCTTAAACAATATTATTTTATTGTTGTAGGGTATGCTTTTTTATTTACCATATTTTAAAATTTCATATTTGGCCGGAGATCAAGTTTAGATGTTTATAGTTTTGTTTTGAGTAATGCTGGATTAATATATTTAAAAAAGATGTATGACTCGATGTGATTTAATGACTTTTAATGTATGACTCGATGTGATTTAATGACTTTTAAAGACAATATTAAAAAAATATTTTAAAAAAATATTTTTTTTATATGTTGGTGCTTACATATAATAACTATATAGCTCATTATAACAAAATTAAAGAAAATCCAAGCAAATAAAATAATTGTCAGAGATATTTGACAGTTCAAATTATCAAAATATTATAGAAAAAATTATTATTTTAACTATTTTTAAAATTATGGATATTTCAAACAAAGAAACAAGTTGAGTTTGAAGAGTGTATCATGTTAAAAAAGTATCTTTTGAAAGTTTGAGCCATAAAACCTTAAATATGTAGCCTTCATTAATGAAATTATTGAATAGCTTTTGAAATATAGTCTTAGGCGGCCTTGGAACATGTGCAATATTACCTATCAATGAGGACCTATATGTGCAGGAAAATTAACATTATATACATATATAGCCCCCCCCCCCCCCCCCCAAACAACAAAAAAAAAAGGTCCTGTCTTACCTATGGATGAATGAAAGGAAGTTGATGGCCTAGATTTGTAAATATATATCCCTTATTAGCTAGGCTTATTAATTGTTAATTTTGTTTAGGTTTGTATAACTAGAAATAGGTTCGGTGGAGTGAAATAACAATAATCTAATATCTTGGAGGACGAAGCAAAAACATATAACATAATATAATTTATAAAAGATTTTTCTAAAATGTTGGGGGTGAATAATAAAAATCTATCAATTTTTTTTTTTTATAACATAGCATAGTCATATACGATTTTTCTAAAATGTGGGGTGGGGGGGGGGCTGTCGCCTTCCCCCAACCCCCAGGGATCTGTCATTGGTGCCATGGTTTAGTTATTAGTTTGGCCAAATTACTATTTAATATCAGCATAACCTTAAGATATTTTACTTCTCCTATATGTACTTAAAAGTCTCTAATTAATTCATGAGATGTCTTTTTATGTTCTTATTTGGAAGAAGGTTTCTATTAAATCCGTTTTGAAGGCATCTTATATAAAAAAGAATTACCAATAAATATCCATTCTTCTCAAGTGTACTAAAATGGGAATGTTGTAGTTGATTTTTTAAAGGCATCTTATATGAGAAATTTACCAATAAATATACATACTTCTCAAGTGTACTCGAACGGGAATGTGTCTTGGTTGATTATTATTTTATTTTTTTTTGAAAAATACTAATTAAAGTGACATTGAATTGAACAATTCAAGATACAATAAATTCTTGGCAAATGACTAGCATTTTGAACAATCCAAGATACCATAAAGAAAATCAAGAAGATGAAAAGCTTCTTGGAAAAATAGTTGTGAATGGTGTCTTCATCTTCAACTACATTAATATTAAGGAAGACAAGAATTAAGGTGCTTGAAGAATGGTCATTGTGGCCTATATTTAGGAAACTAATTTTCTTAAAGTCTTAGAGTATTGATTATCCTTGAAAAATAGTGGTGGAGATTGTTCTTGTGTGGGTATTCTTCCTCAATTAGTTTTAGACCCCAAGGGATTCAACTTGATTGAATCAGTGCTAGGAACATTTGTCATGACTTGCTTGGTTATAGAAGTTAATTTGCCTAATGGAGATAACCTATCGGTTAAGGTCTGATTTTTTTGGAAATAAAAAAAAAGTCGAGATTAATCTCACGCACTACAAGAAAATTACTATACAAGGACTGTTGAAAATGTCCTTAAATTCCACGTCCTAATTAAATAAATGTCCTATAACTTTAAAGACAATTTTAGACATTTTTCAAACGTCCTTCTATAATGATTTTCTTGTAGTGATGTTTCCAACAATAACACGAGCATAGACTAAGATATAACTCTTATATGCATCCCAAGATGTTTCGGCTTCTTCTGGAAGGCTTAACACTACCAAATGGACAAAACCATGAGCTTTTGAGAAATAACGGGGCAAAGTAAATAATACATCTACAACAAAGGGGGTCAGATGTTACAATAGGTAGAAGAGTTATAGTAAATAATACCTCTATAACAAAGAGGGTCAGATGTTACAATAGGTAAAAGAGTCATCCTCTAGGGAGTGTGCTACCAAGGATGTGGCGCCCTAAGGGGAGGGATTGTAATGACCTGCCACGTGGAGAAAGTTGATCTACCTAGTAAAAAAAAGTGATCTACCTAAAGAGTGTTAACTAATTAGGATGGAATATAATTCTAATGTGGGCCTTAAATTGTCGAGGCACCTTTTAATTAGGAAGGCTTAAGGCGCCTAAAGGGACAAAACCATGAGCCTGTGAATTTGTTGGCAATAGCGGGGTAAAGTAGACAATACCCTAATAGTGAGGGGTCGAATGTTACATTATATATATTATTAATAATCATGATATAGAGCTTGGATATTTATTTTTGAAATATTGATTTTATTCGACATAAAACTAGTAATATATTATTAGTAAGTAAGAGGGAGATGACGGTGATCCAAAGTTTAATTTTGATGCTCATATTAAATTGATACTTAAGATTACCCTAATGATGATTAAAATCAAATATTAAGATTTTGATCCAATATTAGAAGACTCTAAAAGTTATAAATATGATTTCTTGGATTAAGAGTAGGCCATGAGGTAAGGGTGCTCATAAGTTAGGTTGGCACAGTTTTGGTCAAAAACTATTCCAATTTAATCAAGTCGATTGAGAAAATCTTAACTTAATGCATACTAATTTTAAAAAAGAATTTTATTTTCAATAGTTATTTCTAAGTTATAATCACGTCCTATTACTCTTAAATTTTTGAAATTATTATTTAATAATTTATTAAAATAATTTTTTTCTATTTTTCTAATCTCTTCTTCTTTTACTAAAACACTTTAATCTTCACCTTTAATACATTAAATATAATTAAGATTTATTATTTTTCTTTATCTTAATTTTACTTGTTTATATATAGTTTTTTCAACTTCTTTAGCATCTAACCTGTTATATAAATCAACATATACACTTTCAATTTAACATTACTCACCATTTGTTTAGCTTCTTTCTTTGCATCTTTAGAATTTTAATTTAAGGCTTTCCTTACCCGAACTTGTTAAATTTTACAGATCAAACTCCCTCATTCCACCACCAAAGCTTCTTTCCCTAATGTTTCCACCCTTTTCATTCTCATAAAACCTTTTTTGCTCTAGTTTTATGTATTTAGTTTCTCTTACTAGCTTCCCTTTAAATAATTCTAGTTTTTCTCCTTTCAAATTCTATCATTTAATTATTGAATTAGTAATGTACTTTTTGGCCTAGATTTCATTTTTTGTCCATATGTTTATTACCATTATCCTATGTTGCGAAGTTAAACTTTTCTTTATAATAACTTTACAGTCTTTAGACACTACTTTATCAACCTTTCTAGTGAAGAAAAAGTCTATTTATTGGCCTCATTAAATCCACTTTTAAATGTTATTTTATATTGAATGTTTGTCTCTCTTTGTAAAATAAGTTCTTGCTATTATGAGGTCACAAGCCACTTCAAAATCTACATGCTCACTCTATTTTATTTGATCTCCCATATACCATTTTATATCCATACAACTCAACTCAATTTAATGAAATATTTTTCCAACTACATGAAGTCAGTTGTATGAATTTGCTCTATCATGTTATTTTAGGTCTACCTCAACCTTTATGTAGCAATTATAAGTCACTCTTCCTAATTGGTGCATTTAACGGGGAAAGGTTACGTTAGGTAGCTGACAACCAACATAAAATTTCGTCAAATCAACTATGAACATGAATCCAAACTATGAACTATTTTGTATCCATCCCTTTCTTTTTACATGTCTATTAAAATCTCCCCTCATATATTTTAGTTTTTTTGATATGGTGCGCCACACTAACTATGTCAAATACGATTTTATCTCTTTTCTAAGTTATCTTAACGATATATTTCTTAAGTTCTAATCTATAATTATTCGTACTCTCCATTTCTTTTTTACGTTTCTCAGTATTATAAATTATATCATGTGTTCTCTATTTTTCTAGATTTTTCACCTATCCATTTAATCTCTTGTAAGTATTTTATATTTACACTTCTTTTCTTTTCTTTTTCTTTTTTTATGGTAATCTAGGTGATATCCCTCAGGCCAGCTTATTTGCACCATACAGACTAATTCACCTCAAACGAAGACCACTAAGGGGACATGGTGGCATCCCAGTCAATAGCGTATGTGTGAGCATGCCACAAGTGGCCATTGTTAGCAATAATACAAGGATAAATAAATAAAGAATTGAAATAATATTAACATAAACAATAAAATTCAAACACCAATATGCTTATTAATAATTATAACAGAAATAATAGAACAAGTTTAGAAAATAAATCAAATTCAACAAAGCAGAAGTTGAACAAGATGGAACTGAAGCCTATGTAGCACGCTGTGTCCTTAAAACATATTCGCTCATTACGTTGGTGCAAGAGGTGGATCGACGTTTGTCTTCAAAAATACAATGGAAGAAGAGCAGCTAACTAGCACCTCGTCGCTACTTGGGCAAACTGAGCTTTGCTGAAGACTATCACCACAAACCAACACACCTCAAAACCAAAAAGAAGAACTAGAGAATAAGAAGAGAATTCCATAAGCAAAAGAGGGTTCTGAGAATTGGTGTGTAAAAAATGAAGGGAGCCCTTTTATACTAGTAAAAGGGGGTAGTGTTCTTAATGTCCTCATTAATAGCACTAAATTGTCTCTATTAACGTTGCAAACGTTACAAACTTTAATTCAATTAAAAACATATAACGATTTTTCTAATTTAATTTGAATTTAAAACGCAATTAAATTTAAACCATTACAAATATAATTTTCATTTAATAGTTTTTCCAACAACCATAATATATGAGCTTCACTTCGAGCAAAGGCTACACCACCCAACTCGGGCGGTGAAGACAAAAGTCTACCTGATACTTGAACTTGAGCCCTTGTGGGGAGAAATTCGTCTTCATATTACCTCGCCTAATGGATTGCTAATATTATATTCATACCTTTCTTCGGATCATTGTGTATGCCATCTCCATTCACATATTAACATTTCTATGTTTCAAGTTGCTACCTTGAACCTACTTTTATGAACTAACTTCTTTAATTGGACTTGTCTAGAATAGGGTAAAAACTCTTGCTCATTTATCCCTGCATCGGAGTGCCAATATGATGCCCAACCCTTGCCTCTTTTTCAAAACACTCGCACGCAGGTGCAATATCGCATCACTTAATTGGGGACATCCTAATCTTTTACATGGTCTAATTTAAGAAATTTATGTCATTTGATTTCAGAAAGTTTTTCGTTAATTGTTAAGTACCTAATGTAACACTCGTCTTCTATCTAGGCTTGGGACCAATTGTATTTAAGGATTTGCATATGTCCATATTAAAATTAAGGAGAACCATGTAGTTTTGGCATGTACAACAAAAGATTATTAAAATACATACTCAGCAAGAGTGATATTTTAAATATAAGAAGAAAAAAAAAACCTTAATAACATGAATATGAACAATTTAAAAAGATATGACTACTTATTAACGAGAAACTAAACCTAAAATATATACCCAAAAGTACACTCATGCTAATGTATATATCTTTTTCTCCTTATCTTATGATTTGGTAATGTAGTGTGTTGTCAATATAAACGTAGATATATTTTTGAATATACATTTTAGATAGTTTTAGCACTCTTCAAAATTACCCATTGGTATAAAAGGTGTGAAAAAAAACAAGTTCATATAATTAACTCAACGCGACTATTAAAAGGACTTTTTCAGTAAAAGTTACTAATATAAATAAGGAGCAAGACTCCGGCACAAATACAATTTGGTGCACGCACTCTTGGGTCTCTTAAATCATTTTCGAGTCACTTAGTACTAAATCCAACGGTACCCCTAATATTTCCATACAAATAGTTCAATGTTGATGCATCTCCAAGAACAACTTCACATCTACTACACGTTAAAATGCTATATATTGACTATTTTGGTAAAAAAATAAAAATAAAAATAAAAATAAAAAATCCTAGTAACCAAGCTGTGATCCCAACTACCAATCTAACGGAAAGCAGTTGGTTTAGATCCATCCAATTTTATTTTACTACAATTAAAGTTTTTTTTTTTTTCTTGTGAATTAACTTTTAATTTTATGATAAAAAATAATAATAATAGTATTTTTTTAGAAAAAAAAAAAAAAAAAAAAAACAAGCTAAATAGGAAAGGGATGGGTCAACGACGAAAAGAGAGACACAGGCAACGTGGGAGTGTTTGGGGACACAAGCCGAAGATTTTGTTGTTGATGGCGAGACGTGTACGGAGAGCGAGGGGAAAAGACTAGTTTGGAATCTGGGAAGTAGCTGATGAGAAAAATAGCAGTTACCAAACCAGTACGGTTTTTAATTATTTTTAAAAACTAATAAATAAATAAATGAGGAGCAGCTTGAGATTGTTGACCTCACAACGACAACATGAAATGACGGTAATGTCAATTGCCCTTGTTTGGGTCCCACTTTGCCTTTTGTTAAGTCTTAGCTCCCTCCCCTTTTGAACGACAATATACATCAAAGACTCAAATTAAATCAAAATGATTCAATTTAATTAAATAAATATTAATTTGCTAGACTTTTGAATTTGAATTAGTGCTTGGACAAATGAGTTGCATCGTAATTTTTATATTAATTAAAATATTTTATTTGTAAGTATAAAGGTAATGTTATAAATTTTAAGAACATCTTAGGAATAATTTGAATTCAAAAAGGCTAAAAGTAAGAGATGCATAAGAAAGATAAAATTAGTCAAAATTTGAATTTATAATTTTATCCTTATCACATAAAAAGTAATTCTTTTGTTTTTATACTTTATCCTATACTATCTAAGTATTCACTTTATATTAATATTGATCAATAATAGTTTATATAAAGGAGTCCATCACATATATAATTATAGTTATCTCTAGCTCTCAATAACATGGAGGCTAATGTAAAGTAAAGGCTTCACATCAAAATTTAATGGTAATTAAGCAAAGATAATATTAATATCTGTTGAGATCTGAACCCATCAACATATTTTATTCAAAAGAAAATCATAAATTTCACTTTCTAATGTTACCCACAATTACAAATCAGCATGCTAAACATTGGAATCGAAATAATTAATTGTCTCAATCTCAATAAGATAGGAAAAAACTAATTTATCATACTAAGATATAATTAAGTGTATGTACCTCTTTTAATAATATTGATAATTATTGAGATCTAAACCTGCTAATAACATATATTTAGTATACATTAATTAATAGTATTCTAGACAATAGCGTGAAAATACAAATGAAAGGATGGTTGGTTGGTTTGAATTTGTTAAAAAGGGTGTCTGAAAGGGAAAGACAAGGACGGGCACTTGCAGAGGAATATTTAAGCCATTTGATTGCTTCTTTCAAACTTAAATTTTTATTAATTCACAATCCGAACCTCTCTTTGACTTGAAATTAGGCCAATATTGCTTTTTCAGGTCTAACTTTATAAATGTAGATTACCTACCACATCACTCTATTCACATACAAACAAATCCACTAAGGAAAGAATATAAGAGAAGCTTTATTTAAACAAAATTGCATTAAAAAGTATAAATGAATGAGACCTTCATTTGCAAAGGCAAGGGTATTTAGTAACAAGTGGTTGGCTTAATAAAAGCGGGATGAGTGTCAAGGTCATCTCTAAACAAAAGTTTTAAGGTTCTATTTTTTTAGGTGCTCTCATTAGTAGAGGTTTATTATTCTGTTCCTGTCTCGAATGGAAACTAGTCTCGTACTCGAAGGATGTGAGGATACTAGGTAGAAAACCAAAAAAAAAATTTTAAAAAAGGGCAAGGGTGTTTAATTTAGAGGGCAGCTATTTAAATCACAAAAAAATTATCTTCTATCACATCCTATTTCTACCACACAAATATAAAAAACTGATATCTTTACCAAATTAAACTTTTCAAAACACCCTTTTCATTTCTCTCATATTTCAACCATTTTCAAAACACTCTCTTCAACTCCCTCTCTATTTTTTTCAAATTTTCAACACTCAAAATTCTAAATCACTACACCCAAAACCTTAAAATCACTACAAAAATCTTTTATTTCATTGCCATAATCTCATCTTTAACGAAAAATCACTAAATTGGTAAGAGATTTGTTATTTATTTATTTTATTTTATTATCATATTTAGTATTTAGATTACATGAAATCGAATGTTTTAGTGATTTTGTTCGCGAAAAATGTCACCGGAAGTAGAAGGAAACCGACATAGGTGAAAAAGAATCGCAATTGGTTTGGATTTATGATACTGAACCGATTGCGATAGGTTCGGTCAGAGATGACCGAACCTATTGTTTTAGGTTCTGTCATCTCCGACCGAACAACTAAAAAAAAAAAATTTACATTTGGTTCGGTCTTGTGCAATCGAGCCTAGAGCATTTCGTTCGGTCAAGCAAGATCGAACCCCATGACAAATAAATAAATAAAAAACTTTCTAAATTGAAAAAAAAATAAAAAAACTAGGGACATTTTGATATAATTACATAAGAATATTATTGAAAATCAAAATTTATGATTTTTTATGGTGTAATTTTTTTTTATATAGTTTAATTAGCTGCCCTCTTAATTTAATTGGGTATTCAATTGAAAACCCAATTTTTTTTATTATTTTTTTTTCCGTACCCCTATTAATTAAAGTAATTTTTCTCCCTTCAAAAAAAAGTTATTTTTCTCCTAAATAGAAGTTTCGAACTATTTCTTTTCATAATAGCCAATCGTTTTTAAATTTTTTCAATAATATATTAAACTTAGAAGTTTGGCATCTTTAGCATTTTTAAATATTTTAATTTCTATGTTACTGATGATGAAACTATATAGTCCAAGCTGACTGGAGACGTAATTAAGTCACCTTCAAACAACTTTGCAAATTTAGAAATCTAAAACACAATACAACCCATAGTGCAAAACCTACTCATGTATGTATAGAACTAAAGCTGACTTCATCAAACTAATCAAATCAAGAGGAAAACCAATTAAAATAAGGCCATTAATCATATATTATTATTATTTTTTTATCAAATGAAAACTAATTCAGGCTCAGACCCAGACTCATATTTCATCTATTAAAAGTTTGACTTCCATGCAAACGATGAGAAAGACAAAACATTTAATATTGGTATATATGAGCCATTATGGTTTTTGGATTATAAGAATGCATCATCAGCCAAGATTTTGAACTGTAGGATAAGTCAAAAGGGCGCAACTTTGATTCTTCTGCCAAAATAAAATAAATAATTGAATGAAAAAAAGTCATACTATTGAATAGGTAAGAGGGTTGACTGTTTTGGCTTGTTGAAAAATCATTTAAAAATCCCCTCCTTTCTTTGTCACTTAATTAGATATAACCAGTAAATGCAACATATGGGAATTAAAGGCTTCAATAATATAATGGGAAATAATGAAGATGTGAGGTCTTCGAATAATAATATTTATTTATAGCTTCTAGAAAACTAACCTATTTTTAAAATATTTAGAAGGTTATAAAATTAACTGATTCATAAAATAAAAACAATGTGTTCTTTTTTTAATGAGGTGAAAGGTATTAGTATAATATAGATCCAAACAGAAAAAAAGTATTATATATATATATATATATATGTATGTATAACATAATATATGAATTAATGACGTCGTGAAGATGTGAAACTTTGAAATGCATTCAATGTAACTGTAGCATATCATGATGACAAAAACGATAGGAGGCATTTTTGTCACAAACCCTAACATTTGTCAAGAAACAGGTGTCGCACACCAGGGTAATTATAAAAAAATCTTAGTGTATAGGATCGAGATACCCTTTGCTTAGAAATGTGTTTCATGTTCAGATGTGGTATTTGATGAGATCTAGATCTAGATAAAAGATTGAGTCAGAGGAGCAGCATTTTTTATTATTTATAATTTGTCATATACTTCGATCAAAGGTGCATCAAGAGGCTTTTATAACATATGCATAGGTCCTACAACGAGAGAAAATAAGTGGATGGAGGAGACCGATATGTATCGGTCGGTTTAGAGATTAGTGGGTTATACCCCATGGGTGGGATAATGAGACTTATGTCACGTCGTTTCTTTTTTAAAAAATAAAAATAGATAAATAACATAAAATGACTAAACCTTAAACTTTTCAAGTGATACACTTTGATCGCAAGGTTTAAATCAATCCTGAGCTTTGAAAATAGAGTATAATCTCTTAAGTAAAACATATATACACTTTCCCTTCAATGTTTCTTTGACTTTCAAAATCAGAAAATTTGAGAAAGAACTCAAGCTTTTAGCCTTCAAATAAATTAGTCTCACATATGTTATTTTAAACTAAAATACATAAGAAGTCTGACCCCTTATACTAGCAAGAAGCCTTTTTTTTTAAAAAAAAAAAAAAAAAAACTCCTTCGAAACTTGCCTTTATGGTACGCTCAAGATGGACGCCCACAGGCTCGATAGCCCAACTTAGGGGTTGACTAAACTTAAGAGCCCATAAGAAGAACAATATCTTGCGATGTGTAAGATGGGTCAAAATAAGCTTCAACAGTTGACATTTTTTATGGGGACCAACCCATCCGTATGAGATAGTGAGCCTGAAGGCCTACTGTTGATGGGTTCAACTACAAAGATTAGTCTCACATCGATTATATGTTCTTTCAAATTAAGACACATAAAAGTCTCACCCTCTCACATTAGCAAAATACATTTTTTTTTAAGAAGAAAAATAAAATCTCCTAAAACTTGCCTTTATGACACTCTTCGTGGGCGCCCACCAGCCTGATGGCTCAAATTAAGGGCCGGCCAAACTTAAGAGCCCATAAAAAAAAAAATATCTTAAAACATGTTAGTCGGGCCAAAATGAGCTTCTACACTATATTTATATATATTCATCTTTAACATTCAGATTTTTCTTACAAACCTGCGGCATGCCTCAACATAGCACTGAAACATCACAAAAAAAGAAGGAACAAAAATTCTAAATTACAACTTTTCATATATACACAAACACAGTAGCAGGCATGATATTAAGCCTATAAACCCCAATCCATTTGATTATTCCAATGAGATAATTGCTCAGTTATGACTGCCTGGAACACGATCTAAAGGCACAATACATACATGGAGAAGGCAGGGTTCTTTAAAGTTGACAATATAGGATTTAGCTTCCATTAAAATATGTAGCATTATTCCAAGAAGAGTTGAAAATAAAGTACACAAATTTTTTACATGGTTGCACTGACACTAGTTACAAGGAACATTATAAAAACACACCCTTTTTCTTCCATGAATTGAAAAGGTTAGATGCTAAACAAGAAATTCACCACCTATACTCCATTCTCTCCCTAATCAACCAAATTTCATGTTTCACAATGCAAATAAAAGATGAATTATTGTGAAATTACAGTTCCATGTTAGAAAAATTAGCGCGTAATTTCTAGTTTTATACACAAATTCACAACAACAACAAGAAGCTGAAGCCAAATGCGACCCTAGCCAGCGCATCTCTTCTCGAACCAGAGATCAAATCAGAAGGAGACTGAATGCAACCATCACCGGATCAAAAGAGGTTGAAGACGATCGAGAACCCTAAGAGAATGAGCCAAACAATGTGAACAAAAAGGAGGGCTTGGCCGAAAAGAGGAGCGGTTTCGCCATTTAGGACATGGAAAAACTCTAAATCGTTGACGGGGGCCTCCAAATTAAGCAACTAGCATCGGAGCAGGCGCACAATAGGTGTTGTCATCGATGCCACAGACCTAGTTGGGTCGGAAGCAAGTCACGGGGCAAGAACAAGAAGAAGAAGGCAGGTCGGGGTGGGTCGGGGGCAGAGGACGGGTTTTGGGTTGGATCGGGTGGAGAGGAAGATGAAGTTGGAGAAGAGAAAGAAAATGAAGACCAAGACATGGTAAATTGAGAAGGCGAGATTTGAAGAGTCGCCTTCTCACCTGTTGAAGCAAAAGGTTCGATCAGCGGGTGGGTGTTGGGTCCAGATCTAGCAGACCCGAAAGGTCCGCTTGCAAAGTCAGGTGCTAAAATTTTATATTCGATTAAACCCGACCCGCCCAATACCATATACCTATATTTATATATATATATATATATAATAAATTATTAAATTTATATTTCAAGGATTCTATTTAGGGTTAGAATCATTTTTGAGTACTCTTTCATTTAAAAAGAGGTACCCTCGTTCGTTGGCCTTTCGAAAACTTGAGAATGAGTTGATAGACAAAGTTGATGGGTTTATATAAAAAGGTTGAAAGCTTTTTTACTTTTTTTATAAGTAATGTGAGACTAAAGAGATAGCTCTTCCCTTAGTCTCAAAACAACTCTTCCCTTCTATTTACTTGGCAGCTATGTATTCATCATTTAAAACTTTTAATTAATCACCTATGTTTGCTAATTGTTTTCAATGATATTTTATAAGAGATCATTAAAAATCAATAAATAACATTAATCCATCACTTAAAAAAAAATATTAATCCAACAAACCTTTACATTATTTAATATATATGTATATACAATTAAAAGTTCTACTTCAACTTGAATATAGTTTATAATTTCTTTAAGAATGACATGTACATGTGAATTGACAAATTTATCAAATTGACTAATTAAAAAATGAGATTCATTTTGAAAATAATAAAATTATATTATAATTAAACAAAGAAACAACGAATATAGATGATAATTCAAAAAATAATTTTTCAAAGTAAATACATAGTTTAAAAGTGTAATAATCATTCTCATGATCTAGCTAGGTAACCTAATTGACTAATTAAAAAATGAGATCTATTTTGAAAATAATAAAACTATATATTATAATTAAACAAACAAACAACGAACGAATATAGATGATAATTCATGAAAAATTAATTTTTCAAAGTAAAATACATAGTTTAAAATTGTAATAATTATTTTCATTACCTAGCTAGGTAGCCTAGATAAACAAAAAAGGCCAACTTCTAACCATGTCGACTATAAATGTAATAATCACACTTAAAATATTTATTTCAAATTAAAAAATCATGTGGGTAATAAAAATTGTCAACTTCTAACCAAATCTGACTAAAAGACCTTTAAAACATGTATATTATGATATTAACTAAGTAAAATGATGAGTATATTACATATAAACTCTTTATTTTGAGTTGTGTCTCTACATTTACTATAATTGGGACAGTTTGTTAAAAGAAAAGGATGATTTGATATTGTGAATTTATACATTAAGAAATAATGAGGTTCATGAGTTATCAAAAATCAATATGTTACAACATGTAATTATCTATGAACAATAGTGCTACATCCTCATTCTATTAAGTTGTTTAATTAGTTTTTCATATGTTCGAGGGTTATTAAATGTTGATAATAATAAAAAAACATTTAATAATGATAACAAACTATATAATGTAGTCTTTAATTAATAACTTTTGTAACTTAAATGAATTTTTATATTTTTCATAGTTATATATAAAAAAAATAATATCACATCAAGTTCCACATCAAGAACCTCAAAATAGTAAAAGGAACATAGCTTGATAATAAATAAAAAGGTTTCCCACTTCTTTATTTAGTCCCAAGTAGGATATGAAAAAAGAGGGAGAGAGGGCACTACTCTTGTAAAAGTCCTCCTCCACCTTTTTCAATTCATCATTTTCACTTTTTTGTTTAGTCCCACATTGGGTAGGAAGAAAGAGGAAATGAAGAGGCTACCTCTATAAGAAAGAGGAAATGTTGGGCTTTTAAACTTGACCACCCGACCCACACGACCTTCATGAAAGACCACTTGACCCACTCACCCACACGACTTGCATGAAATAGGGTTGAGTGGGCACCTTTTTTTTGGGTGATGTCGGGTGGTATCGGGTTGGCTGTGATTACTTTTCAAGGCAGTATGATTGACCTCACTTTTTTATGTTTTTTTTTAGAAATGAGATAAAATCTTAAAATCTACCTTCTAGGTGAGGTGGTAGTCGCTTAAAGGTAGTGCATAGGTGTCCCCTACAACTGAATGTCCTTTATAAAGTTATCAACGTGTGTCCCTTGTAATTGTTTGTTATTGCTATAGTGCAAGTGTTACTCTAGCATTACCTATTCTCCTAGGTTGCGTGCATATTCTTTTCATGTAACATACTCTTGTATAACATTTACTTGGTATCAATACAATTATATTTCAAATTACTTATTGTTTGCTCTTGTGTGTTGTTATTGCTCTTTAATTGCAAGTTGACTTACTTGAGTAACTGATATCGTCGGGGGCCACACGAGAATTATCGTACATTATTAATTTCCAGTGACTAGTGGTATCAGAGCATAAAAAGAGAATAGTTACATAAAATAGATCAACTCGAGAATGATTGGAAGAGATAAAAGCTCAAATGGAGTGATTTGCTGAGGTGGCAACTAGCATGGAGCAATTAGTTGCAATCATGTGGCAAGGTTATTGAAGCTATGGGTGAGGATAATGTCACACCCCAAAATTTTCAACCTGGTCACGTGTGCTATTATGGAAAGCAGCTAACCTAAGTAGCCTAATCAAGGTGTAAGTGTCTATCATTTCTTTACAATGCCCTTATAATTAATACGAGTCTAAGGACATTGTTTAACCCTAGTCTTATTATGCCTGCAAATTCAATTCAACTGAGATTGGATGTCTCCATAATTACCTTGGTCTCACCATAGACCTTAATACATTAATTCAATCAAGAAATGTCTATTGTTTTGGCATTCTTATCCCTGCAGACATCAAAAGACTAGATTCATTTTCAATATTGATATAATTCATCAATAAAGACAAATTTATTAATAATCATCTAATAACTCACATGGTATTGAATCATACATGTGTCCACCATGTACTGAAATAATTACATAACATTGAAACTAATTACCATAGTCTAGCATACCACTTGACATACTAAAATACTAATACAGCTCCTATCGAAACCATTACTCTCATTAATAAGTACAATGACCACTACACTGCAAAATCTAAGCCACAAATAGTACTAGCTATCACTATTCTTCAATCCATGGATTTCTCATGCTGCATTATTCATTCCTGAAAAAGAAATGGGGTGAGCTAATGCCCAATGGATCATCTTAAACAATATTCATGAACTCTTATTTATTAATAACAAAATACATCAAATTCAACTAGATATTCAAACAAGTGCATACATTACGTTGCAACATTAATTCGTTTTAAGTGTCGTTGTTAACCATCCATTTGGGTTATAGACCAACTAAACATAATTACCTTTCCCTCGAAACTCCTCTCGAATGGAGTCTGAAATTCACTGGCCATTGTGGCACATAACCTTGGCCTTTCGGAACACCCCAGGCTAGGCCAAGACACCTTTCAATGTATTTGTCACGACGCCCCTGACGTAGGCTGACGTCATGACCGGCACAGTGTACTATACATTGTACATACCCATATACAATATATAATACACTGTCAGCCTTCACGTAGTCTCACAATAATTCCCAAAAGTTACATCAAATTTTTTTTTTTATAAACTATAATTCAAATCCAATATAGATCTCTATAATCATTCCATTCCTTCCACAAATTAAAGTCTCATCTGATAAATATCTATGATCATCTCATTTCATCATCCCCAAACATTATATAATATTACCACACAACCCATCTAGGTGATATTACATATATATAGTGTGTGATAATTATACATATCAAAATAACAAAAATATAATTTATTTCCTCCAAGCATACATACACGTACCAGACGAGGGTTCACGTGATTATCACTCACGGAGTTTTCCTTTTCCCTTTGACTCAATACCTGAAATATTGGAGGAAATGAGGTGAGCAATCAACAGCTCA
This sequence comes from Paratinospora sagittata, assembly GCA_035771175.1. Taxonomy (NCBI): domain Eukaryota; kingdom Viridiplantae; phylum Streptophyta; class Magnoliopsida; order Ranunculales; family Menispermaceae; genus Paratinospora; species Paratinospora sagittata. Next base: position 42,043,521 of record CM069598.1, read on the forward strand.
GTGAATATAGTTCTTGAGATGATAATTATATACATTTAGAGAAATATGACATTTAAAATTATTTCAAACACTTATTCAACACATGCATCATTCAACGAATATATCATACATGTCAACAACATAAATTGCATGAATTTTCAATAACATAATGCACAATCTCCCTCCTCCGCAAGGTAAGAGAGCGGGTCTAACCCTTGTATGGTCGTACAAGGTAGACACAGCTTCTTATCACCCAATTCACAGTCATTTCAAGGATCGCAACCCTTGTTAGGACAGACCTACTGACAATGAAGACTCGCAAAACCTCATCCGGGTCTAATTCCTAACGAAATGACAATGAGGATTCGCAAAACCTCATCATTACAATCTCCAATTGCTAAAATCAATTTGCATGAGCCATAAAACACAATGCATTATATATACATATCACATGCATACAATCAAACATTTTATATGCGTACATTGCCATACAAGAACCAAATCAAGCAAACTATACTCACAGTGGTTACACGGGTTTTCTAAGCCAACCTCTAAAATCGAGCAACAATATTGCTTCCTTAAGAGCGTTTATCCATGCCCTTAAGCTCTCAATTTAAACACTGAAATGACCATAGATTATCATGAGAATCATCATTTACTATATCGGTAGCTACTAAAATATTAAATCACTGTTCACAGTACTATTCACTATTCATCTGAAAGATGTAAATTGTATTAAAATTGTCAAATAGTTTCCAAAAATCATGAAATTGAATCTAACCACATATTCGGGGTTCCGACAGTCCAGGGAACGTTTTTCTACCTTTCTAGCGGATTTTCATTCACGTTGGGTCAAAACCCCAATTTTTTAAAAACGCCGTAAAACGGCTCCAACAACAAAATTTACTCCGCTAGAAAGGTTACATCTAGCTTAAATAGTAATTTTACGACGAAAAATAGCAAAAATAGCATACCGGCGCGTCGAATTTGGCTGCAAATCCGCCGTTTCCTTTTTCTCCTTCTCCTTATTCTCTCTGTTTCTCTCCTTCCGTCCGTTCGTCTTTTCTCTTTGATTCAGCAACTCCTTTCTATTCTTCTTTTTGATTTCTATTTTATTTTTATTTTTTTATTCTAGTTGTCACACGTTGGAAACAACTAGATATAAAGAAATTTTTTTTTATTTATATTTATATACACAAATGATTCCATGCACCTTTATCTCAATAGTTAACCAACTCCCCATCTTAATATTTTACTTTCATTCATTCAATCATACTCCAATCCACATTTTTAATTAACCAACCCCATAAATTAATTAATTTAATTCAACTCCATTTTTTTTTAATAGGATGATCCCATATGTATCATTTTCATTTCATACACGCGTATATTTAGCGCATACGTATCAAATACGTGTATTATCACGTGTATATTTAGCTCATACGTCTAAAATACGTGTATTATACATCTCAATATACGCGTACTTCAACGTATGTATTTCATTAAAATTACGGGGTGTTACAATCTCCCCAACTTAAAGAATTTCTTCCTCGAAATTTAACAGATAAGGAGAAATGTACCTCAAGTGGTAAAGAGATCAGGAAATGTCTCCCTCATCCAGTCCTCGCGTTCCCAAGTCTGTTCCTCATTATCATGAAACTGCCATTTGACTCTGACCAAAGGAATTGCTTTAGTTCGCAATTGTTGAACCTTCCTATCAAGAATCTGAATGGGCTTTTCTTCATATGTAGCATCCTCCCCAACTTGTAACTGTGTTACATCTAAAAGATGTGTCGAGGGTGGATACTTCGTCGGGTCTATATGATATTTTCTCAACATAGAAATATGAAACACATCATGAACACTGACTAACTGAGGAGGTAAAGCAATCCGGTATGCTAATAGACCAATCCTCTCTGTGATTTTAAACGGTCCAATAAAGCGAGGAGACAATTTTCCTTTCACCCCAAACCGCATCTGACCTTTCCGTGGTGAGACTTTAAGCAACACGAGGTCATCTACTGCAAACTCTAAAGGTCTGTGGCGGTTATCAAAATAACTCTTCTGTCGGTCTTGGGCAGCTTTCAGTATCTGTCTGATCTGTTTAACCTGCTCAGTGTGATCAATAACAACTTTTGGTCCCAACAACTGTGATTCTCCAACCTCATACCAGCAAGTCAGAGATCTGCATGGCCTACCATACAACGCTTCATAAGGTGCCATACCAATATTGGACTGATAGCTGTTGTTATAAGCAAATTCACACAATGGTAAACTTTCACTCCAAGTCCCACCAAACTCTAAAATACACGATCTGAGCATGTCTTCCAGCATCTGAATCACCCTCTCAGTCTGGCCATCAGTCTGAGGATGAAACGCTGTACTAAAGCGGAGATGAGTACCAAACCGGGTCTGCATGGCCTGCCAAAAGCTCGATGTGAACCGCGGATCTCTATCCGACACAATAGAAACAGGTATACCATGCAACCTGACAATCTCCCGCACATACAATCTACTCAATCTATCAATCGAGTCTTTAGTGGTCATTGGAAGAAAGTGTGCAGATTTAGTCAATCTATCAACTATTACCCAGATGGCGTCAAATCTACCCTGAGATCTGGGCAGTCCTGTGATAAAGTCCATTGTGATATGCTCCCATTTCCATTCTGGAATAGGTAATGGTTGCATCTGACCTCCTGGTCTCTGATGTTCAGCTTTCACTTGCTGACACACCTCACAATTTCGCACATACTCAGCTATATCTTTCTTCATCCCTTGCCACCATACTGTTCTCTTCATATCATGATACATTTTTGTAGACCCTGGGTGAATGGTATATTGAGATCTGTGTGCTTTTTCTAATAACTCAGCCCTCAATGCCCTATCCACGGGTATCCATAATCTCCCCTGATAACGCAGACACCATCTGGACCTCTCTACCAATCTGCCCTGTCTGCACTATCTGCCCACGACTCATACATACCAAGATCAGGATCATGATGCTGCATATCCTTAATCTTTTGAATAGACGAATCTGTCAACTGTATATGCATCTGAGCACAAATGTCAACGTGTGGAGCCATAGAGAGAACACTCATCATAGTCGCTCTCTCTAAAAGTCGCCACTCCTGGGCCATCTGACAAGCTACCACCTGGGTCTCAACCCGTTTTCGGCTCAATGCATCAGCTACGACGTTGGCCTTTCCAGGATGATATTCTAACGTGAAATCATAATCTTTTAGGAATTCCAACCATCTACGATGTCTCATATTCACCTCTTTCTGGTCAAACAAATATTTCAGACTTTTGTGATCTGAGTACAGTGTGAACTTTTCCCCATATAGGTAATGTCTCCACAATTTCAATGCAAATACCACAGCTGCTAGTTCGAAATCATGCACAGGGTAATTCTTCTCATGTATCTTCAGCTGTCTGGATGCATAAGCAATCACTCTACCCTCTTGCATCAATACACATCCCAAACCTAAATGTGATGCATCTGTGTAAATCACCAACTCCTTTCCAAGTTCTGGGAGGACTAAAACTGGGGTAATTGTCACGACGTCCCTGACGTAGTCTGACGTCATGACCGGCACAGCATACTATACACTGTACATACTCATATACAGTATACAATATACTGTCAGCCTTCACGTACTCTCTTAAACCTTCCCAAAATGTACATAAATTTTTTTTTTTACCTATACCACAAATCAAATTCCATAACCATTTCATTCATTCACACATCAAATTATCATTTCCTCATCCAATATAAATATATGCCCACACATCCCATCTAGATGATAATACATATATAATGTGTGATAAGTATACATATCAAAATAACAAAAATATAATCTATTTCCTCCAAGCATACATACACATACCAGACAAGTTCATTTTCCCTTCGAGTCAATACCTGAAATATTGGAGGAAATAGGGTGAGCAAACAACAGCTCAGTGAATATAGTTCTTGAGATGGCAATTATATACATTTATAGAAATATGACACTTAAAATCATTTCAAACACTTATTCAACACATGCATCATTCAATGAATATATTGTACATGTCAACATCATAAATTTCATGATTTTCAATAACATAATGCACAATCTCCCTCCTCCGCAAGGCAAGAGAGCGGGTCTAACCCTTGTATGGTCGTACAAGGTAGACACAACTTCTCATGACCCAATTCAATAACACCATGCACAATCTCCCTCCTCCGCAAGGCACGAGAGCGGGTCTAACCCTTGTATGGCCGTTACAAGGTAGCCACAACATCTCATTACCCAAGTAACAGTCATTTCAAGGATCGCAACCCTTGTTAGGACAGACCTAACGAAATGACAATGAGGAATCGCAAAGCCTCATCATTACAAACTCCAATGCTAAAATCAGTTTGCATGATCCATAAAACTCAATGCATTATATCTAAATATAACATGCATACAATCAAACATTTTATATGCGTACAATGCCATACAAGAACCAAATCAAGGAAACTATACTCACAGTGGTTACACGGGTTTTCTAATTCAACTGCTAAAATCGAGCAACAATAGGGCTTCCTCAAGAGCGTTTATCAATGCCCTTAAGCTCTCAATTTAAACACTGAAATGACCATAGATTATCATGAGAATCATCATTTACCATTTCGGTAGCTACTAATATTTTCAACTCACTGTTCACAGGACTATTCATTTTTTTACTATTCACTTTTTACTATTTACTATTACTATTCACTTTACTATTTACATTTACTATTCACTATTCACTATTCACTTTTACTATTTACTATTTACTATTTACATTTACTATTCACTATTTACTATTTACCATTTATTTTTACTATTCACCTGAAAGATGTAAATTGTATTAAAATTGTCCAACGGCTCCAAAAATCATAAAATTGAGTCTAACCACATATTCGGGTTTCTAACAATCCAGGAAGCATTTTTCTAGCTTCCTAGCGGGTTTTCATTCACGTTGGGGTCAAAACCCCAATTTGTCAAAACGCCGTAAAACGGCTCTCACAACAAAAATTAATCCGCTAGAAAGGTTACAACTAGCTTAGATAGTAATTTTACGATGAAAAATAGCAAAAATAGCTTACCGGCACGTCGAATTTGGCGCGAATCCCGCGTTCTCTCTTTTTCTTCTTCTCCTTCTTCTCTCTGTTTCTCTCGTGCCTCTCTGTTCTTCTGCAACTTCTTCATCTTCTTCCTATTTCATTTCTTTCTTTTTTTTATTCTTTCTTCTTTTTTTTTTATTTTTTTATTTCCTTCTAGTTGCCACACGTTGGAAGCAACTAGAAGGATTTTTTATTTATTTTATTTATTTTATTATTTTATTTTTTATTTAGATTTATATATATATATATATGATTCCATGCACCTTGACTCCCTTTATTAACTAACTCCTCCATCAAATTTCATTAAATTCATTCAATCATAATCAAATCCACATTTTTAATTAACCAATCCCATAAATTAATCAATTTAATTCACATGTATCATCTTCATTTCATAATTTTATTTATTTACTAATCATACACGCGTATATTTAGCGCATACGTATCAACTACGTGTATTATCACGTGTATATTTAGCTCATACTTATAAAATACGTGTATTATACATCTTCATATACGCGTACTTCAACGTATATATTTAATTAAATTTACGGGGTGTTACAATCTCCCCAACTTAAGGAATTTCGTCCTCGAAATTTAGACTTAAGGACTATTCCTCAAGTGATACTCAATTCCAGAAAACTGCTCCCGCATTTCATATTCCGCTTCCATGTTTGCTCTTCTTGATACGTAGTATCCTCCCCAACTTAGTGGTGAGTTATATCCATAACATAGATGGAATTCGAATGATTCCGGACACTTATCAACTGTGATCGTAGTGCAAATCGGTAAGCCAATGGACCGATCCTATCAAGGAACAAATCGCGGTACGAGCTTTCTTGTTATTCTAAATCTCATTTGGCTTTTCTGTGGTAAGACCCTTAATAAAACTGAGTCAGCCACAATACATTTCAAGGTCGATATACAAACCTTGTGTATGTACTAATATCCTCTGGCACCAATAACAATAACTCCACACTTTCAATTCAACAAGTTGGAGATCTATAAGGCTTATTATTAAACCTTTAGAGTGCCATCATTATGTTATTATCATAGTTGTTTAGACACATAAGTTTACACAAATACAACATTCCTTCCAACTTCCACCAAAATTCAAGTATATCAGACCTGAGCATGCTCGCAAGCATTCACTCTCTCAGTCTGTCAACCAGTCTGAGAGGAAAATATCACACTGAGAAGGAGATGAGTACCAAAACGAGTCTGCATCATATAGCAGATCTCGACACAATCTTCGGATCTTAATCCGACATGACAAATATCTGAGTACTCCCATCAAATCTCCCTATCGCACACATATACAACCTGCTCAGTCTATCAAAAGAATTTTGGTATTCATTGGAAGAATACGCAGACTTATCAGTCCACTAATGGTTATCCAAATAGTATTATTTCTACCCATAACCCATAAGATACCATTTGAATCCCATCTTCATTTAACACAATCCATAATATTTCATACTAATATCATACTCGTCTCATCATAACTTTTTCACTCTGAATATGAGTATCAATCAGTTGAATATGCATCCGAGCACAAATATCAACACATGGAGTAATAGAGAGTACACTCATAACTGTAACTCTCACTTACAAACAATCTCCATTTATGGCCTCACTGATAGTTACTACTCCAGTTTCAGCCTGTTTCCTGCTCAATGCCTCAGCAACATATTGGCCTTTCCCAGGATAATAAGTCAATATAAAATCAAATCCTTCGGGAATTACTGCCACATTTATTACCTCATATTCAATTTCTTTCCGTTCAAATAATTTACTTCAGACTCTTAAAATCTGATAATAGTGTGACCTTTTTATTATAGAGGCAATGCTATCATTATGTCAAAATAACTACCAACAAAGTACTAGACACTCTCAGGATAGTTATTCGCGAAATATCTGGAGACACAAGTAATTAACATATTCTTTTGTATCAATCCACAACCCAGATCTGGACGTGATATTCATCAATCACAATTACTTCCAGGTTCTGAAACTAGTCACAACATTTAATACTATGAGAGCTTCCCCATGCACAACGGTCAACACATTTTATAGCATTCATCTGGCTTCGTTTCGTGAGTGGAACAGATAGCTTCAAGGATCTTTCCACGCACTTTCTATAACAACTAAGACCAGATAAATTCTGATTTCCATCCTTTAAATCAGTTTTAATAGTTCTATGATCACTTTGACATTCCCAGCATCCTTGAAGATACTATTTAAACTAGTCACGTGATCCAAAAATTCACATCTCCTTTATATTCAAAACTCATATTCACCGGGCTTGGCACTCCATCAGTGCTCTCTCAGTGACTACAAGATAATTCCGAGGTGCTATTCATGCTCCTCTCATTTTTCTTGGGACAATTTCATATATCATCAACGAAGACTATGTACTCAAGATATGGTTCATATACCCACTGCATCAATCATATAACGTGATTGACACATTAATCAAGGATACCAACATTTCATATTACCCATATCTTGTCTTACAACAGTCTGCATTACATCCTTTTCTCGAATTCTTATTTGATGGTGCCTAGATCTCCAAATGATCTTAACGAAAATTTGGTAATCGAATTCGACCATCTATCCATGGTAAAGGATATTCATTCTTTGTTGTCACCCTGCTCAGTTAACCGTAATTCATACTTAAACATATTTCATCACAAATGCTCTCCAAGGTGGCATATCAAGGGCAATAAATCTTTTGCTCATTAACACGTTTACATACACCTTAAATCCTCACAATTCCTCAGGTACTCTTTATATGAAGGAATTGAGATACATCTTATACTGGCATCAGTTTTATATGCTATCAATCTCCTGTCCAGGTGGCAAATTTCATAATTCATCAGAGAATACACCAATATACCTGCTCACCACAGGAATTTTAAATCAACCGCATGCCTTATTATGTTACTCTAAATGGCTTTGTACTAGCCATATTCTCCATGTCCTCGTCAATAACTAGCTTATCTTAGAGAGACAATTTTAAAGGTATAAATTTCTCGAGATTCAAAATGAATTCTTTTTTTTTCACTTATGCCACATATTACTTCTTTTCGGAGAGACGCTCCACCTAGCATGAGAGTTTACCAGCCAATCATACTCACAAAGCATCCAATTCCAAAAATTTCAGATTCTAGAGCCCATAATTACTTGATGACTCTCATAGTTATTACACATAATCTTTGCTAACCATATCATGATAGATTCTTTCTTCTGTAGGCATACCCACAATCAATGATGCATTCTTTTAACAGAAGATAATACAATCTGTCTACCATATCACCAGAGATAAAGGACCAGGTAGATCTAACAACACATCAGAATATACACCATAACCAAATATTGATCATACATGTTATCAACGGCTTACTCATCTTTGGATCTGGTTTTGTATTTACTTTAATTTATTTTCTAAAATCTGGTGGAGTCACATTGATAAAATTTACTGGAGCATTCCATATCAACTAACTGGAGATTAACACATCTCGTGTTTTTTTTTTTTTTTTTTTTTTTTCAGACTGATAATCGACAATCATAGGTCGAGATACAATGTACGCAGTTTGTGACTCCTGCTCAGGCAATGGAAACCAATTCTGGTTTTCATAATTCGTTAACATCACTTTTCTTTTTCCCATTTTTATTGGGTTAGTACCTGACCCAATACTGCCAAAATCTCAACCTTACTCAATGTTTCACTTATCTTCAATTTCATATTTTTGCCCCAACATTTCCTTACATTACTTATGTCTCTTTTTACCTAACACTGGTGTTGATGACTCAGCTTCTAACGACAGCGCAAGCTATCGCACTATTGCTGGGGTTAACAATTTCACCACAGTATTGGCTAACCCGAAATGTATAGTCTGCCTTACAACCCGCGTATCTATTTATAACCCAACAATTAGCATACCTGCCGTATAGGATCCTAAAATTTATTCTAGGTCCTCCTCAATTCTCAGCGTAGCCATTCCAAAAATAAACTATATCAGTCTATTTAATTAATGTTTGTATTTCTGGTTAGGCATGTCACTACATTTTAACAAGATAAATTTTTTTCATGCCTTAAATCAATTTCAACATGATGATGGAAGCCCTCATAAAATAGCTTCTTTAATTAATCTCATGCCTTAATCATCTCAGAGTCCTTAACCCAATTTTCTATTATCTCTTATCATCAGTTAGCTTCAACTTAGCTATTTTCTATTTTCTATTTTCTATTTACATTTACTATTCACTATTTACTATTTACCATTTATTTTTACTATTCATCCGAAAGATGTAAATTGTATTAAAATTGTCCAACGGCTCCAAAAATCATAAAATTGAGTCTAACCACATATTCGGGTTTCTAACAATCCAGGAAACATTTTTCTAGCTTCCTAGCAGGTTTTCATTCACGTTGGGGTCAAAACCCCAATTTGTCAAAACGCCGTAAAACGGCTCTCACAACAAAAATTAATCCGCTAGAAAGGTTACAACTAGCTTAGATAGTAATTTTACGATGAAAAATAGCAAAAATAGCTTACCGGCACGTCGAATTTGGCGCGAATCCCGCGTTCTCTCTTTTTCTTCTTCTCCTTCTTCTCTCTGTTTCTCTCGTGCCTCTCTGTTCTTCTGCAACTTCTTCATCTTCTTCCTATTTCATTTCTTTCTTTTTTTTATTCTTTCTTCTTCTTTTTTTATTTTTTTATTTCCTTCTAGTTGCCACACGTTGGAAGCAACTAGAAGGATTTTTTATTTATTTTATTTATTTTATTATTTTATTTTTTATTTAGATTTATATATATATATATATGATTCCATGCACCTTGACTCCCTTTATTAACTAACTCCTCCATCAAATTTCATTAAATTCATTCAATCATAATCAAATCCACATTTTTAATTAACCAATCCCATAAATTAATCAATTTAATTCACATGTTTCATCTTCATTTCATAATTTTATTTATTTACTAATCATACACGCGTATATTTAGCGCATACGTATCAACTACGTGTATTATCACGTGTATATTTAGCTCATACGTATAAAATACGTGTATTATACATCTTCATATACGCGTACTTCAACGTACATATTTAATTAAATTTACGGGGTGTTACAGTAGTAGTTAGTTTCTTCTTCAACTCAGTGAAAGCATCCTCATATGCAGAAGTCCAAACAAATGACACATTTTTCTGAGTCAGCCTTGTGAGTGGGGAAGCCAATCGGGAAAAGCCTTCCACAAATCTTCGGTAATAACCAGCGAGACCCAGAAAACTACGGATCTCAGTCACTGTGGTTGGTCTTGACCAATTTATGATTGCCTCAACCTTAGCAGAATCAACAGAAATGCCTTCTGCACTAGCCACATGACCTAAAAATCTCACCTCCTGTATCCAAAACTCGCATTTACTGAATTTAGCATACAACCGATGCTCTCTCAGTGTTTGCAAAGTGATGCGGAGGTGTTGCTCATGATCCTCCTGAGTTTTGGAATAAATGAGTATATCATCAATAAACACAATAATGAACTGATCAAGATATGGTCTGAATACCCTTTGCATCAAATCCATAAACATGGCTGGGGCATTGGTCAGTCCAAAGGGCATAACAAGAAACTCATAGTGACCATACCGTGTTCTAAACGCAGTCTTTGGTACATCCTCTTCCCATATTCTTAGCTGATGGTATCCAGATCTTAAATCAATTTTAGAGAAAAATTTAGCACCATTCAACTAATCGAATAAATCATCGATACGGGGTAAAGGATACTTATTTTTCACTGTCGCCCTGTTTAGCTGTCTATAATCAATGCATAACCTCAAGCTGCCATCCTTCTTCTTCACAAACAGGACAGGCGCGCCCCATGGTGACATACTCGGGGTGATAAACCCTTTTGCCATCAACTCCTCTAATTGCACCTTGAGTTCCTGTAACTCCTTTGGCGCCATTCGATAGGGTGGAATTGAAATAGGCTTTGTAGCAGGTGTCAGTTCAATAATAAAATCAATTTCCCGTACTGGTGGTAATCCTGGTAAATCCTCTGGAAAAACATCTGGGTACTCACATACTATAGGAATATCTGCTATCTGAACGCCTAAGTCCTTTTCATTTACTGGCTTTATACTAGCCAACATCCCTATCTCTGCATTAGTGGCCATCCTGCCTCGAGTGGGAGAGTTTAAAGACGTCTTGCCACTATAAATAAATGCGGATTGTCCTGGTATTTGAAAAACTACTTTCTTCTCAAAGCAGTCCACATGGGCATGATAGGCAGCCAACCAATCCATACCCAGTATAGCATCGAATTCCAGGAATTCTAAAACCCTAAGATTCACAATCATTTCATGATCCGCATATTTGACCACACACTTTTCACACAACATGTTTGGGTAGGTTCGGTCTCCTGCTGCAGTACTCAAAACCAACGGTGTACTAATCCTAACAGGAGTTAAATGCAACCTATCTACCATGTGGCCAGCAATAAATGACAAGGTGGATCCAGCATCAATTAACACATACATCATAGTGTCGCAAATAGAAAGCATACCTTCCACCAAGTTCTTGTTCGCCTCTAGATCTGGCTCTGTAACAGCCCTGGCTTGCTCTCTGACAGGCGTGGGAATAGTAACTGTAGCAGATGGATTTGTTGGAGTCCGCGGGGTTGACTGAAAAGGACACTGGTACGCTTTATGTCCCTTGTTCCCACATCGATAACATGTGAAAAGAGGACGATATGCAGATAAAGCTGTCTGCGACGCAGTGCCTGGCATGGAACGCCAACCACTCTGACTGCCTGGTCCCTTATACGGCCACGGTGCCCGAACCGACGATCCCTGTGTCGGTGGCCTCGTAACAGACTGTGATATTCTGCCTGCCGGTGGTGGTAGCGTTGCTGCTGGAGGAGTAACTGGAATCTCCATAGCAGTAGGCCTCTCAACTATCTTTGCCTTTTTCTGTTCACCCCACCATTTTCTGTCCCATCTCTGCTTTCTCGGACTCTGATAAGGTACCTGCTGCTCTATACCTGCCTGTGATGTGGGCGTTGCCCGTGGTGGCCTATTTGTCATCTCGACTGTCTCATAATCCAGTGCCTGTCGCACTGCCTGATCATAGGTCTGAACACCAGCAAGAGCTAAACCTTTCTGGATTGGGTCATTAAATCCTTCCCTGAGCCTCTTCATTCGCATCAGATCTGTTTGTACATCTCAGGGGCAAACAAAGCTAGCCTATTGAACTCATATTCATATTCTCTCACAGACATGTTCCCTTGCTTCAATTCTATAAATTGTTTATGCCTCTTATCAACCTCAGACGGGGGATAGTAAGTCTTGTAGAATACTTCTTTAAACTTATCCCAAGTATCTATGGGTCCTTGAGCTCGGCCTATTGTCTGCCACCATCTCTCAACCTTACTCGAAAATTTAAATCGAGCAAGTCTAATCTTGTCCTTATCCTGTACATGCATATCCTCAAATATAGCTTCTATCCGCAGAAGCCAATCCTCAGCAACCTCTAACTCTAGACTGCCATCAAATATAGGCGGTTCACGTCTCTTAAATGCTTTCATCACATCTTCGTATCTGCGAGTCTCTTCTATATCATCATGAGGCTCTACTGTCTCCTGCACTGGCACAGGTCGCTCTGCAGACGCACCCGCACTACTGGCACCAACCTCGGGTACTACAGGTGCTGGAGGCCCTTGTAAATTATCCTGAAGACGTGTCAACATACGCATCATCTCAGCATTTTGTCTCTGCTGAGCTATCATCATTTCTTCCAGTTTCGTTAACCTTTCTTCTTGTGGATCCATGATTGCTTGATACTCCCCTTTCAATCTGCCATTCACAGAGATAAAGGAGCATATAAGTCAGACAATCCGATTACTCAATCTTTATAGATACGTGATTTACCCGTACATAAACCCATAAAACAAACATAAGATACTAAAGCTTTTAATCTTTTAGGCTTTTAATCCTAAACGTAGCTCTGATACCAATATTGTCACGACGCCCCTGACGTAGGCTGACATCATGACCGGCACAGTGTACTATACACTGTACATACCCATATACAATATATAATACACTGTCAGCCTTCATGTAGTCTCACAATAATTCCCAAAAAGTTACAGCAATTTTTTTTTTTTTATAAACTATAATTCAAATCCAATATAGATCTCTATAATCATTCCATTCATTCCACAAATTAAAGTCTCATCTGATAAATATCTATGATCATCTCATTTCATCATCCCCAAGCATTATATAATATTACCACACAACCCATCTAGGTGATATTACATATATATAGTGTGTGATAATTATACATATCAAAATAACAAAAATATAATTTATTTCCTCCAAGCATACATACACGTACCAGACGAGGGTTCATGTGATTATCACTCACGTAGTTTTCCTTTTCCCTTTGACTCAATACCTGAAATATTGGAGGAAATGAGGTGAGCAATCAACAGCTCAGTGAATATAGTTCTTGAGATGACAATTATATACATTTAGAGAAATATGACATTTAAAATCTTTTCAAATACTTATTCAACACATGCATCATTCAACGAATATATCATACATGTCAACAACATAAATTGTATAAATTTTCAATAACATAATGCACAATCTCCCTCCTCCGCAAGGTAAGAGAGCGGGTCTAACCCTTGTATGACCGTACAAGGTAGACACAGCTTCTTATCACCCAATTCACAGTCATTTCAAGGATCGCAACCCTTGTTAGGACAGACCTACTGACAATGAGGAGTCGCAAAACCTCATCCGGATCTAATTCCTAACGAAATGACAATGAGGATTCGCAAAACCTCATCATTACAATCTCCAATTGCTAAAATCAGTTTGCATGATCCATAAAACGCAATGCATTATATATGCATATCACATGCATACAATCAAGCATTTTATATGCGTACATTGTTATACAAGAACCAAATCAAGCAAACTATACTCACAGTGGTTATACGGGTTTTCTAAGCCAACCTCTAAAATCGAGCAACAATATTGCTTCCTCAAGAGCGTTTATCCAAGCCCTTAAGCTCTCAATTTAAACACTGAAATGACCATGGATTATTATGAGAATCATCATTTACCATATCGGTAGCTACTAAAATATCAAATCACTGTTCACAGTACTATTCACTTTTTACTATTCACTATTCATCTGAAAGATGTAAATTGTATTAAAATTGTCAAATGGTCTCCAAAAATCATGAAATTGAATCTAACCACATATTCGAGGTCCCGACAATCCATGGAACGTTTTTCTACCTTTCTAGCGGATTTTCATTCACGTTGGGTCAAAACCCCAATTTTTTGAAAACGCCGTAAAACGGCTCCCACAACAAAATTTACTCCGCTAGAAAGGTTACATCTAGCTTAGATAGTAATTTTACGACGAAAAATAGCAAAAATAGCTTACCGGCGCGTCGAATTTGGCTGCAAATCCGCCGTTTCCTTTTTCTCCTTCTCCTTCTTCTCTCTGTTTCTCTCCTTCCGTCCGTCCGTCTTTTCTCTTTGATTCAGCAACTCCTTTCTATTCTTCTTTTTGATTTCTATTTTATTTTTATTTTTTTTATTCTAGTTGTCACACGTTGGAAACAACTAGATATAAAGAAATTTTTTTTTATTTATATTTATATATACAAATGATTCCATGCACCTTTATCTCAATAGTTAACCAACTCCTCATCTTAATATTTCACTTTCATTCATTCAATCATACTCCAATCCACATTTTTAATTAACCAACCCCATAAATTAATTAATTTAATTCAACTCCATTTTTTTTTAATAGGATGATCCCATATGTATCATCTTCATTTCATACACGTGTATATTTAGCGCATATGTATCAAATACGTGTATTATCACGTGTATATTTAGTTCATACGTCTAAAATATGTGTATTATACATCTCGATATACGCGTACTTCAACTATGTATTTCATTAAAATTACGGGGTGTTACAGTATTGTTATCTTTTTAGCGTATTTTTAGTGAGACAAATAATATGACTAACATACCAACATTATTAATGTAATATATTAACACATCATGTCATTATAAAACTATTAATAAACAACACCCAACAACTTATGTCATGTCATAATTCAACAATGATCATTTCATATATATGAATAGTACCAGGTTGAGTGGTGGAGTCAAAATGGTCTTGCTTAAATACCACTTTTCTAGAGCAGCAAGATGTCTCTCGTTCACTATTCAAAGGTACTTGGGACAAGACTGTGTCTGACTAATTAAATCAATTACTAATTCAGCAGAGTAATGGTATGGCGCATGAATTTCATATACCAAGGTACATGCATAAATGGTATGGTGTAAGTGAATATTAGATATAATGAAAAGTGCATAATAACTTTATGAAAAAACATAATATATGCATCATAATAATGACTAACATGTAAATAATTTAAGAAGGTAATTCACACACACCCATCTAACTAGATAAGATATAACATGCTAGAAATAAAGAAGAATAAAGGAAAAAGTCATGGATCACACTCACTTAAACACGCATAATCTGTCGTTCGGGTTCCTCAACAGATATAAATCTCCACCCTTAAAGTATTGACTTGGGTTGGGTGCATATGTTTGGACAAATTTGGGATAGGGATCACACCTTACTAATATATCACTCAATAAAAGTAATAGTAGATGATGATAATATCTGATGTACAAGATCCACAAAAGGGAAAGCGCTGAGCATACTATGTATCACTCAATTACTACTAGCTTTTATACAACAAACTACTAAACTTTTACAATATTTGCTAGAACACTTCTAGCTCTCACTTGAATTCTCTAGACTTGAGTTTTCATTCTCACTTGGATGGTTTGGAATGTATGTCAAGCACACCTATTTATACTAATTTACAACACGTCACAACCACACAATTTAAAATTCACAAAAAAATCATAGCCTTACACACGTATTCTACTTTTTGACCACTTTTCTACTAATAATTTACACATAGTGTCGGGCTTTGACTTGGGCTTAGAATCTTTTAAATGGGCTTGGGTTTGGACTTGATCATGAGCTCAAAACAAATGTACTTCTTAGAATTGATGTTGGGCTTCGCCTTTGAACTTGATCATGAACATGGACTCAAAATAAATTTATACTATATTAATTTTCTTATTTTGTGATATTTAGATAGTAATGGTGGTAAAAATATTGATTTGTGGTATTTAGATAGTAATGGTGGTAAAAATATTGATTTTTACTTATTTATTTATTGGTTATGTATTTTATAAGTTTATGAAAATTTTGGAGTATTACAGATACCCAAGGTTCAATACAAGCTTTCTGAGAATCTCCGATTATTGAATGCTTTGATAGGGCAAGTTGCAAAGAAGCATATGGGTACATCTAAGCAATTGATGTTCATGGAGCTCAAAATCAATGGCAAATCTACTTGTTCTATGGTGGATACAGAAGCCACCCATAACTTCATTGCTGAGGGTGAACTCAAATGTTTGGGTCTCAAACTGAAAAGTGACTCGAGCAATATCAAAGTTGTTAATTTTGTTGTAAGACCCCTCCATGGTATTGCAAACGTCAATCCTATAGAGATGTGTAAGTGGTCAGGCAAGACCAGTTTTATGGCTATTCCCATGGATGATTTAAGGTGATATTGGGCTTGGAGTTCTTACATGAAGTTAAGACAGTGTCAATGCCTTACTTAGAGACCTTGTACATGCTAGGAGACTCTCCTTGCATGATTTTAATGACTGTAGTTGAGTCAAAGGATAAAAGGATTTTCGTTTTTCAACTCAAGAAGGTTCTAATGAAGGGGGAGACATATCTGGCTACCTTGGTGCTTGACAAGAAAAAAAAGCTTCATAGTGGGTATCAAGTGAGGTGTTGAAGTTGCTCCCAAACTTCAAAGATGTGATGCCTAAAGAACTTCCCAAGCAACTTCCTCCACGACAACCTGTTGATCATATGATTGAGTTGATTCTAGGGGAGAAATCACTAGCTAATCGTCCTTACAGGATGGCACTTCCAGAGCTAGTCAAATTAAGAAAGCAGCTAAGTGAGCTTATATACTCAGGCTTCATCAGACCATCAAAAGCACCTTATGTGGCACCAGTTTTGTTCCAAAAGAAACACGATGGAAGTTTAAGGATGTGTTTGGACTACATGGCATTAAATAAGGTAATTGTTCAAAACAAGTATCCTATCGTTTGATTATTTATTTGTTTAATTAACTTGGTGTGGTTAGTTACTTTAAAAACCTTGATTTGCGGTCTGGTTATTATATAGTGTGAATTACTAAAAGAGATTAACCTAAGACCACTTGTGTGACTCGGGATGGAGCATTTGAATATTTGGTGGTGCCTTTTGGCTTAATCAATACTCCAGCTACTTGCTGCACCTTGATGATTGAAATATTCAATGACTATTTTGATAAGTTTGTGATAGTCTACCTTGATGACATTGTGGTGTAAAACCCTACTCTGAAGGAACCTATTGAATACTTGAAGATTGCGTTCGAACTGCTACAGAAGAATCACCTCTACGTGAAGGAAAAGAAATGTTCTTTTATGCAAAAAGAGATTGCTTTCTTGGGCCATTATATTAGAGGTGAAGCTGAACATGAACTTGGCGAAAGTAAATGTCATTCAAGAGTAGAAGGCCTCAACAACAGTATTAGAGTTACGGTCTTTCCTTGGCTTTGTGAACTATTATCATAAGTTCATCAAGGGTTATTCTGTAAGAGCAACACCTCTAATTGATCTTTTCAAGAAGGATGAACCGTGGGTTTGGTCAGAAAAGTGTCATCAAGCATTAGATGACCTAAAGTAAGCAATGATGGAGAATTTTGTTCTTGCTCTTCTTGACTTGAGCAAGCCTTTTGAAGTATATATAAATGCTTCGAATTATGCACTTGGTTGATTGTTAGTTCTGGAGGGACATCCTTTGGTTTATGAAAGCCAAAAACTTTCTAAAATAGAGTGTCACTACACCACTCAAAAGGTTACTAGCGATTATTTATTGCCTTCAAACGTGGAGGCATTACTTGTTGAGTTCAAGGTTCATTGTGAATATTGATAATGTGGTTATCTTATACTTCTTGACTTAGAAAAAACTTACCTCTAAGCAAGCTCGATGGCAAGAGTTCGTTTAAGAGTTTCACATGGTACTTGAGCATAAGTTAGGGCGAACTAATCAAGTTGTAGATACATTGAATCGAAAAGCAAAACTTGTTACAGTGTCAGTTGAAGCTCAGAGGAGCATCACCAAGGTGCAGACTACCTTGCATGCTAGAATTCAAGATAGGTTGTAGATGAACCCTTGGGTCAAAGCTCTTTAGTCACTAGTTGAAGTCACTCGGACACGACAATTCCATACCAAAAATGGGTTTCGATCTCTAAAGGAGGGTGTCTCTATGTGCCCATACTAGTGGACTTCACAAAGAATTGATGCATGAGTATGGAATATGCGAAAACTTGCCTTACATGTTAACAGGACAAAGTAAAATGTGATCGACCAATAGGGCTTTAGAACCATTGTCAGTTCCTAAGTGTCCATGGGAGAGTGTGTCGATGGACTTCATAACAGTTTTACCAAAAGTGGGGGAGTTTGGATCTATAATTATGGTGGTGGATCAATTTTTGAAGTATCCTACATTCGTTCTTGCTCTCAAACATTGCTCAGCAGAGCAAACAACTTATCTCTTTCTACGTCACGTGGTAAAGTATTGGGGTGTGCCTCAGACCATTGTCAGTGGCAAAAGTTCAAGGTTTACTAAGGTGATTCTGAACTGAGCACTTTAAACTCTTAAGATCTCATTTGAACTTTTCCACCAGCTATCATCCTCAGACTAATGGCTAGACCGAGCGTTCCAATACATTATTAAAGGAGTATCTAAGGCACTTTGTGACTGCCAATTAGAAGAATTGGGTGAACTTGCTTAATGTTGCTAAGTTTTGTTTAATTTGCAATGAAATTCTTCAATTTCGAAGAGTCTTTTTGAGTTGATAATGGGCCAACAACCACTAACACCTCACACAGTGGCTCTAGGTTATACTTGAAGCAGTCCAAAGGCATATTAGTTTGCTAAGGCGTGGCAAAAGACGAGTGAAATTGGGAGAGCCTATCTTGAGAAGGTGTCTAACCGAATGAAGAAGGGGGTAGATCAAAAGAGAAAGCCAGTTTCTTTCCAAGTTGGCGATTAAGTCCTCATAAAACTTCAACCTGATATCATGATGTTCTCTAAAAAGGTGAACAATAAGCTAGTTCGCAAGTATGAGGGGTTACTTCATATCACATAAATGAGTTAGGAAAGCCACTTATCTGGTTAAGTTGCCTACTCAATCGCAGAATCTTCATCCAATGTTTCATGCCAATAACTTGAAGTCGTATCATGTTGATTGGGAGGATCTTGTTCGTGGTAGTTTTTCATGACTGGCTGCAAATATCAAGTGCCGGCCTGATCATGAGGTGGAATATATTGTGGTTGATTGTCAAGTTCCTGGACTTTCACATAACTCATTTAAGATTGAATACTTAGTCAAATGGAAGAGCATGTCTGAAGGTGAAGCCAGTTGGGAACATGCTAGTTCATTATCGTAGCATGAAGTCAAGATCCTCAAGTGCTTAGCAAGTCTGCCAACAAAGGTGCCGACATATTAAGTAAGGGAATTTGCATGGTCATGTTGTTTCATGCATCGTCATGTCTTTGTCTATGTAATCGGGGGTATTTTTATACTTTTTGGGTTTGTATGATTGACTTCACATTTTTAATGTTTTCATTTAGGAATGGGGTAAAAACTTAAGATCAACCTTATAAGGGAAGTGGTAGCCGCCTAGAGGTAGTGCATAGGGTTGCCCTACAACTGAGTGTCCCTTTTAAAGCTACCAACATGTGTTCATTGTAATTGCTTGTTATTGCTAGTAGTGTAAGTGTTGCTCTAGCATTACCCGCTCCCCTAGGGTGCGTGTGTATTCCTTTCGTGTGTTTACATACTCTTGTACAAAATTTACGTTGTATTAATACAATTATACTTTCAATTGCTTGTTATTTGATTTTGTGCGTTGCTATCGCTCTTTAATTGCAATTTGACTAACTCGACTAACTGATATTGTCGAGTGTTACACGAGAATTGCCTTTTATCATTAATTGTTTGTGAGAGGTTGCCTTATTTTTATTAGAAAATAGAATTGGAATATAGTAGTATTAAGTTGCCAAAATTTGCTTTCAAACAAAAAACAAAAAAATGCCAAAATCTTTATTTTTTTGTTTTTTGTTTTTTTGGTAATCCGGATTGTGTCCCCTCAATTAGCTTGCGTGCATCTCAAAGACTAATCCACCTGAAACAAGCACCACTAAAGAGATACGGTGACGTTTCACTCAATGGCTTATGAAAGGTCCCAAATTCATACACCACACGTAACCAAAATTTGTTTAAGTAATTGTATATAAAACTTTATATACAATCACTTAAAATAAGTTCTTGAAAAGAAATTCTTTAGGAAACTTTTATTTAAGAGGGTTCTAGTTGAACCCCACGTGTCCCCTGTCATCACCCCACTAAATTAAAAAAAATGAATTCCTAAACTACCCTTATGTTAAATGACCAAAATGACCTTATTTTAAATTATTTTTCCAGCTCTTCCACCCACCCATAAACCTACCCACCATCTTCTTCATCTTCTTCATCTTCTCTTTCTTCAATTCCTACTACAAATTACCTCTCTAATCTACACTTTTTGTTGCTTGTAAATACAAATTCAAAGTCTTTTTAGTTTCTTTTAAAAGATTTAAACCATTTTAAGAAGATTTTAAAGTGATTTTGGTTTATTTTTGAAAGGTTAGGGCATTCAAAACTTCCATCATCAACACATATTGGTAGCATTATGACATAAGAAGCAAGCTCCAGTGACGGCATACATCAAGGAAATGTAAGATTTTGGTGTATTTGAATGGTTCATTGGTTTTTTTTTTTTCAAACAATTGCACTCTAGTTCGGCCCTACGTTGCCAAACCTTATACAGTAGGATCGGCTACACAGGGTCGAACCTTATGAAGTAGGTTCAGCCACCTATGACCGAACCCACTATTTAAGGTTCAGTTGTACCCGGCCAAACTTCTTATTTTCCTTTTTTTTCGCCTTCCATTTTGCACTGTTAGCATTTCTAGACATTATTGAGTTGCCTACTAACATTAGGACCTAATTTGGGTGGTAGGACACCGTTCCCACTCATGATCATCATGTGGCGTACGGATGGGGAATGGTACCCCACAACCCAAATTAAGTTTGAATGTTAGTAGGCAAATAAAAATGTCAATAAATGTCTAGACATACATGCTAGAAGGTGAAAATAAAAAAAAATGAGAAAATAAGAGGTTTGGTCTGGGTCAGCCGAACTTTAAATAGTTTTAAGTAGGTTCTTGTCACGACGCCCCTGACGTAGGCTGACGTCATGACCGGCACAGTGTACTATACACTGTACATACCCATATACAGTATATAATACACTGTCAGCCTTCGCGTAGTCTCACAATCAATCCCAAAATTTATAGTAATTTTTTTTCCAATATACCACAAATCACATCCAATATAGATCTCTATAATCATACATTACGGGGTGTTACAGTTCTGCTTCAGGTGGTCGAACCTACTTCATAAAGTTCGATCCTGTGCGGTCAAACCTACTGTATAAGGTTCGGCCGCGCAGGGCCGAACCAGAGTATGATTTTTTGTAAAAAAAAAAAAAACCAACGAACCATTCGAATGACGAGAAATTTGGGGTTTGGAGAAGAGAATTATGGGAAATGAAGAGGTAGAAGAAAACGTTGGAAAACTAGAGCTTTGGAATTGAGGGCTAGGGTTTTAGGGAGAAGAAAATGATGGGAAGTAGAAGATGATGGTGGTGTTGAAATGGGAAGGATAGTTTAGGGTTTTTTTAATTTTTTGGGTGGGGTAATCTTAACAATTGCAGTGATGATAGGGCATATTAGGGGTTCAAATCACAGCCCTCTTATTTAACTATCAAACATACCATAAAGCAAAGATGAAGAAAAAGAAAGGCTTATAGATGATATAACCATAAGTAATTAAGAAGGGGTTAAAAGAGGATATAAATATAAGTAATTAAGAAAAATTAACTACTTTGTTTTTTTTTATTACCAATTTTTTGGCATATGAAAGGTGTCCTACTTCATGTGGGCGAGACTAATCCTCCTAAACTCGAGCATGACAAAAGTGTTTGGGTTAACCCTTACGCCCAGGCTCAAACATGAGACCTGGACCTTAATCTTATTTATATTTAGTTCCTCAACTAACTGAACTACCATCTGTTGGTAAATGTAACTATTTTTACTATATATAAACTTAATCCTTAAATAGGCAGAGTGGAGAAGGAAATTTATATAATCCACCCTAATCGATAAAAAAGACCGGATTATAAGTCGAGTTGCGTATTACATATTAAAAATTCTTTAATATTGTAGGATTCCCCAGTTATTTATTCTATTGTAATAAATAAAAAATGCACTTAATTTTGGGAGAAGTGGATGTATTAACCAACATCGATTTTTTTTTTTTTTTGTTTTTTTGTCAAAACCAACATCGATATTCGAAAGAGTCTAATTTCTCACCAGATATACCCATCCGTACCAAAATAGACACACTTATAACTTTTATTTTTCTTAATTACTTAAAAGTAGAATTTGAAGGCTTTAGCAACTTTAAGTTAAATCATTGAGCTATTATTATGAAACTATATGAGACTCTGATATTGCTTAGAATTCTGAATCTTTTACCTTCTATACCTTATAAAGAAAAATTTTCATCCTTATTTTAAACATTTTTAACTCAATTTATACTTCTTATATTATTATTAGATTCCCACATGGGACCCTTCAACACAATTAAAACCATGTCCTATTCTTCTCATAAAATGCTACAAAGCAGGCTTGGAGGAAAAGGGTGTTGTGTGACTAACATTAGAAACAACACAGGTACCACAAACAAATCAACTCTTCGTAACTTGACGGCCGGACATCCATGAATACACCTCCGGCGGTGGCAAGCCACCGTTTGTGAGCAAGTTGGGCGGCATCCCATAAAGACTCGACATCTCAGGGTGGTGCAAATGGTGGTGACGATTGCTTGGAAAATGCTGGTTATTGCCAGCGACAACTTCCTCGTCCTCCAACGGAAGACGATCGAAAGTGGCATTCATGAACGAAGCTGCCATGATCACCACAGGGCCATAAGCAATAAGAGAACCAACAACACCACCACCAACCACTTGCCCTTGAGCCCCTGCTAAGTATATAGTAAGCCCTGTCATTCCAGGAGGCGCCGGAGGAGGCAAAACAGAGCCCAGTAAAGAGAGAATCTCAAACCGACCATGAAGAGTCACAATGGTTCCAGACGAAGAGGGTTGCCTTAAAGTCACATTCATAACACAACCAGTGCCACTAAGAATACAGATACCGCGTTGTTTTCTCCGGGCAAAGTTAGCTATGCTTTCACTGACATCACAGCCGGAGCTCACCTCCATGGCGTGGGCACGAAGGGCGTTTGCACTGTCTCGGGTAATGATAATGGGCGGTTTGGGTTTGTTCTTCGAGCCGGCGGGCCGGCCTCGGGGTCTCTTCATGGACTCTCCTTCATTGGCCAAAGCTGGATTTGGTTTGGTAACACTTACCTTTGGAGGACAAGGCATCTGGTGGTTGTTGTTATCATCCACTTGAACAGAATGCTCAGTTGTGCTTTTAGATCCAGCAGAAGCAGGAGCTAGATCTGCTGCACCAGCCATTCATGGATTTTCCTTACAGCTTTTTCTTCCCCTGTGGAAAAAGATGGTACAGTTTGATGCATATTGTCATTGGAAAGCTGAGTATAAGTAGGGGTTTGCAGTAGCCAAAAAATATGTATTGAAATAAAGTAAGAAATGATTGGGAATTAGAGAAAGGGTGAATGGAGATTAGGAGATGGTTAAGTACAACAAACCTTCTGATAATCAATAATTAATTATTTCTCTTACTGCCTAACTTCAAACTGACAGAGCTTCATGTTAATTGTCTTCCTCAACAGACCCATTTCTTCAATTAAAAATTTGATAACAATATAGCATCCAAATGAATAGAGAGATTGAAGAACCTAAATGAACAGATTTATAGATAAATAACCAATACCTGGCTCTGTTGTCCCAAGAGAGCAATATAGTAACAGCAGGAGCTAATGTTCAGGGATTATCAGAGAGATCCTGAAGAGAGCTTATTTAACAAATGAGACCTAATGAAATTTTGGGGAAGGGTGAAATCTGAAACAAGTGCCAGATAAAAAGGCAAGAAATATCAAGTAAAAAATGCATTCTTCTTTGAAGATTCTCAAAAATAGAGAAAAAAGACAGCTTAGCTGCCTCTCTTGGGTCAGTTTGAACAATTAACCAACAGTAGACACAGTGAAGAAGAAACGAACAGCTGTTAGATTATCATGATAATATAAATATTACAGGATTCGTGTTCAAGAAAGCCCTATGCTTTGTTGTGGAAAGAAGGGATCCAAGAAAGAAAACAGGAGACAAAAAAAAAATGAAAATTTGCAAGTAACATCCTATGTTAAGAAACCACACCCTGAAAACAGATACGTAGAATACAGACCCCAAGGCACAGGGAAGCAGCCACTCAAGTTGTCCTTGTTACAGTTCACAAACTTAAACAGCAGAAAGCCCTAAAAATATATTATGATCACCCTTATCATCTTGATTGGCTACTTTAACACTCACTACAGTACCCTGAAAAACCGCGAGGGGGGTGAGGGAGAAGATCAGTAACTATGCTGCCAGATCTGGTGTGATTGCTTAGTTTGTTGGCCCTGAGAACCACCAAGAGCTCCATCACTAGGGTTTTGCTGCTGATGCTCTTGTGAGATCCCTGCTTGAGAATGATAAAAATTTGGGTACCCTGGAGCTCCATAATGTTGTGAGGGTTGCTGAACCTGTCTAAGCCCGCTATGTTGCTGATTCTGGCCCTGGAAGCTATAATACGTGCTGGCTGGTAGAGTTGGCACAGTTCTTGAACCAGGCCCATGAACCCAGACACCAGAATTCTCATTCTAGCAAACATTCAAACGCAGAAACTGTATAAATAACACAGAAAAATTGTATGAAATAAAACTGGATATTGAAATATAGCCAGTTTATCTACCTGATGGAGCGAGACAAAATGATTGTTGTCTTTGTACTGAGAGCTTACAGCGTCATCATATCTAATGGTTGTGCCAGCAGGGGTAGAGGAGGAATTCAGGGGAAAGTTTCCAGGAACATTATTAGCTGAAGCCCCAAAGCTTCCATGACCAGAAGCAATAGCAGCAGACTGAGGCAAGCTGTTCAGATCAACACTATTTTTGTATTGTGGAAGTGTATACTTTATACCGGCACTGTGTACTGCTGCCGGAGACTGGTGGTACGTGTTATTACTGCCATATGCTGCTTGCTGGAAAGCAGAAGGCATGTATGTATAGCTTTGAGGTAGGAAGGGGTACCCAATCATGTTAGCAAAATGTCCCAAAGGAAGTGTTGGTTGAGAATAAGGGTGAACTGTTAGATGAGGAGGAAGAGCAGGACCCGTTGCAATGCTGTTACCAGGCAGGGACTGTGGAGCTGGAGGCATAGAGAAGACAACGGGCTTCACATTCTGCAAATATGAGAGGAAAATTATAACAAAGCTAGATGACATCAAACTCCCTCACCATTCTAATGATGTTTATTTGGTAGTGACCAACGTCAAAGTAAACTCAGAACCCTGAATTTATCAAAAAAGGGTATACAATTCCTTTACATAGATAACCAAAAAGTTCTTAGCTGCATTTTACACATTTCTTTTTGAATTATTCATTCAATGCACTAGCAATTTGAGCACGACTTGCTAGCTGCATGAACATAGCTAATTTAGGGTAGGGATATCTCAAGATAAGTTTCAAGAAATGCAAGAATTTAAAGATGGAATACCTCTGGAATGGAACTAGCCGGACCACTGATGGAAGACACTGCATTGCTATATTTTGTTGGCATTGATTGTGTCGCTAAAAATGGTGAGTAAGGAAGTTCAGATTCTCTTGCAGGTTGGCCAGTTGATGCCAGTAAATTACCTTGTAAAGAATTTGTATATGCTTGCTGCAAAATGATGTGCATGCAAAGTCAACTTGGTAAGCTCAAAATATGGCAGAATGGGTTGAAGCAATAAATTACTCGTATAGATATCAGTAATAAATAACAATATAATTCAAAATCTGACAAAAAAAGAAAAATAAAAGGATAATTATTATTTGGCTTCAGCAGCTTCAATAGCATTAGCACTATTACACTAATTTTCAGAAAACATATGTGATTGTAAGCAAAGCGCAATAGCCTAATATGACCATCTAAGTAAGTGCACCCGTTCCTTGAATGGTCACATTTTACATAATTTTCATAGACATGGTCACGTAGCATGCCTGGTTTTTGTTAAGTTACTATAATCTACCATACAAGCACAAGATATAGCATTACAAGCTTTGCATGTTTGATCTGCATTTCTCTTTTTAATTAATAC
The DNA here is from genome assembly GCA_035771175.1 of Paratinospora sagittata. NCBI lineage: Eukaryota > Viridiplantae > Streptophyta > Magnoliopsida > Ranunculales > Menispermaceae > Paratinospora > Paratinospora sagittata. The sequence goes on from CM069598.1 coordinate 42,070,263, forward strand.
AGTTTAGGGATTATCAATCTCATTTTAAATGCAAATAATTTATTTATAAAGAAATGGAAACATAAAATAATCTAATTAGTCATAGTATCAATGGGGTTGCATATATTGTGCATGTGTTACTTGGCCACCAACTATGTACTTTCTGATGCAGAAAATGCATGTGATTAAGGGCAAAACGGTATAGCAAATTAGGAATGAACAATGCATCTGTAAGTGTTGCTTAACTAATTACTTTCAGTTGTTCTTGTGATTAATGAGATGCATGTCGTAAATAATGGAGGAGATGAAGGTGAACTGAAACTTATTTATATTCTATATATGCACAAGTGAAAGGGTGTTGGGGCTACAATATGAACTGCTTGCTAATTTATCAAAAGAATCTTTACATTATGCACAATGACGGGCATACAGGTGAGTTGTATATGAAAATTAACAATGACAGAGGAGTACACTGCACAAGTGACCTACCATTTCTTCTCCAATTAAACTGGTTACTATCTATAAGCAGACGTAGAATATACCATTTCTTTACAACGTTTACATTGTGTTGATTTTAACACTACTAATGATTCTCTATGAGTTGTGAATTCTTTGCTAAAATAATTTCTGTAAAACCTATCATCCAGTTGTGAAGGCCCTTGTATTATCTTTTCTTCAAGCAGCACATCGTAGGAAGTCCCCTTTACTAATATAGATGCATCATCATCAATGGAAAAAAGTAAAGTTTAATGAAAGTAAGGACACAGGAATCATCAAAACAATATTAACAAGAGCTTCCTAATGGCACCATTTTCATCACAATCTTGCCAATAGCTTCTTAATATGGTGTTATTGCACCTCTCTTTTTCTTTTTTTTCTATTTCTTCCTCTTTAAGGAATTGAAGAAACTTTTTGAAGCAATGAGAAAAAAGTATTAAAAGTCCAGAGAGAAATGAAATAAACATTAGTGCACTAAATTTCCATACCAGTCAATGTATAATAAGTCTCACTGTACAACAATAACTTACAGGGGCATGAGATTTTTATTTTCTTGCAACATTATGAGGTTCATTTGCTTGCCTACTTAGCAACTTTTTCCAAAACTTCGAAATCGTAAATAAAAGAATTATGGGATGGCTTCAGAATAGTATCAACCATATACCATGTTACTCTTCCAACCATGAACAGAAGTCAACTCATCCACATGCATTTTTCCCGTCTATGTGATAATAAGCTATAATTAAGTCGTTTAAATAGGTTCCCTAACAAGACCACGGAAATATATGGTCATGTATTGGTGTAACTTACTCTAATATGCTTTCAAAATCCAGCCACAAGCCAACTAATTCGAACAGAAGAAAAAGTTAATCACTCCATCCAAGTTAAATTACAAACACGAAACTGTCCAATAATATTGATTTGATTTATAAGCCTAAGAATATTTGGAAGATGTACACATTGTCAAAATTCGGCTTTTTGGGACAACCATGGGACTTCAAGAATGTAAGAATTCCCAACAAAAAGATCAGAGAGGGAAAAATGAGCTTCTAGTTTTAAGGCTCCTGAAATTTCAAAACAATGAGTAATAATGTAATATTAGTTACTTTTCAAGGCTCATCCACTTTTCGTAGGCTAAAATGTAACCTCAAAGCGTCCAATTATGCTGTCCATATAGAAATCCTTTTGTCTCATCATTGTAAACTTGTCTTCGGTCATCTTAATCCATCTCATTCTAGTCAAAAAGACTTAAGAAAGATATAACCGGTTGTAATTTAAATGTTAACTTAGTCTTTGATAGAGCAGAGTGAAGAAAGCAAATTAATGTAGCCAACCCCATATAGTTGGAAAAAGGCTTCGTTGAGTAGAATTGTGTATGCTGCTCCAATACACATATTGGGTAGAGAGGAGGAGACACACGTGTAGGAGCGACACACACACACACAGACTCAAACCCTACAACAAGAAACTCCAATATATATCCTAGCACTTGCGATTCATTGTCACATTTCCACTTTATTAGATGAATTATGATTGAACCCTGCACTTTTAAGGAGTGTTAAGATTGAACATGTTCAACTCTGACTCTTTCTACTAACCAGAAAGAAATCGTGCAAATAGAATTGGTGCTTATAATATGACTATGGCATTTTCTAAGATAAATATTTTCTTTTTTACTTTTTCTATATGTAAAATAGAAATTCCGTCATAAGAAAAGTCGGCCAGAAAATCTTTTGTATTAATCATGCATAGCCCTTTTTAACTTTTTTAATCATGCAGGTCATACTTCAACATTTTTATTTGATGTCTATACATAATACAACCATAAATAGGTATAACACATACATATAGGGGCGTTCATCATTTGGTTAAAAGCTGAAAAACTAAATCAAATAGATTCGGTTTCTGAACAATTGATTTGTACCTGATTTGGAAAAATAGTAAATCAATCATTTTGGTTCAATTCGGTTCTCGGTTCATGACTCTCCAAACCATATAAACTAAACTTAACCGAAGCATACAACCATAAATCCCTTAAAACTTATCAATAAACAGTAAACCAATCAGGTCAGTTCAATTGAGCTATTGGTTCACAACTTTCTAAACCATATAAAAACTGAACTGAAGTGAATCAAAGTGCAAAATTGTGACATCCCCTAAACCCTGACACCCCCATTTCAATTTGATAAAGAAAACTCATCTCCTCCAACTATAAGTTCATAAATTTCCTGTAATTTTAATAGTTTGCCAATGTGGATGCAAGGTTGCATCCATTGCCCCTTCCCCATGACCCCTAATGGCGGCAGCCTTGTACACAGGGTACATCCCTTTTTTTATTTGAATGAAATGCACATTTGCATATAAAACTTTTTATGATTGCATATTCATTTTCAGATCTCTACAAATAATACCATACAAGGACACCAGAAATCTATCAAATTCAAAACACCCCTATGATCAGTTAGTCGGAGATGCCTTCAATGAAGATATCATGCATTCAAAACAAGTAACAGAGTACATAAAAAGGTAACAAGCCACCTTCCTTTGTTTGGGATTATTCTTCTAAATCACTACATGAAAGGGAAAGTTAGAGCATGTGTTATGCAATAACTACAAAGTCTAACATCTACGTGCACAGATCATTGTAACAAGGGATTGTTTTGAAAGTTAAGAGTTTAGAAAATTTTGCAATGTTTCACAGCCTATATTCCAACTTGCACCACAAATCATTGTAACAAGGGATTGATGGGAAATCTATACTCATCAGAAGTCAAAGGTAAGAAGTGTTTCAACTAAAACATATTGAAGTGTTTTTCTTACGGTCTTACCCTTACAACAGATACTTGGACTTCCTAACAAAACAAGTTTACAACCCCGCACAATGCATTGGCATTTTGTATACTTTATTTTAAAAAAAAAAAAACTGATGATTTATTAAATTATAGATGCTTGTCTATTAATATGAGGTGAATCACAACCCCAACTTCAATTAAAACAAAAACAAAAAAATATTCTAATTTAAAAAGGATTAAGAAATATAAAATGAAAGCTAACTGGAGATAGTAATAGAGAGCTGCAGGAGAGACAGATACAGAGAGAGGTAGTGTATGGAGATCTTTTTTGTGCAAGCACCAACATGGCAACATAGAGAGGTAACAGTGCAGAAAAGTGGTGAGAGTATAGAGATTCATCAGAGAGTAGAATAGTAAGGAGAGGCAGAAAAGACACAAAAGGAGCCATGTCTTGCTCAGCAATGCTAACTATGAGAGTATAATAGTAAGGGGAGATGCAAGAAAGATGCAAAAGAAGCCACGTGTCGTTCAGCAACACTAACTAATAGCATTTTATATTATAGTAAAAGATATAAGATATTAGTGACCTACTGTAAATTATATTGATGACTAATGGATATTTGTATAAAAGAATCCTCAACCTTTGTGTGGTATCTAGCCATAAAGGTGAGGCAATAGGTAAGCTATTGCGATGTGTTTACTTTAGTGGAGGACTGAAAAGCCATTTACAATCATAGTTGACAATGCAAGTTACCTTGTTGTGGCGTATGTGAGGGACAATAATAAACAATTGTTAAGGGGATGTCTTGAATGGGAATTACCTTCACATTAGATGTTGTAGACACATAATAAATTTGACTATAAATGATAGTTTGAATAAGATGTGTGCGAGTCAATAAGTAATATTCGTGAAGCCATTCAATACTAGAGGATTTCTCCACTCTAGACTACAAAAGTCAAGACATGCATGATGTTGGAAGCAGTTATCAAATATCAAAATGTTTGAAAAAGCATTCAGAAGCTTAGAAGAGTAAGACCCACATTGTGCGATTAAGGTTAAAAAAGGGGTCACCTACAAAAAAGATTGAGTAATGCTCATGTCGAAGGTTCCTAAAGCATTTTTATCGAGCTACAAGACACCTGTCAAGATATTATGACATCACAGCCAATGCAAACTTTTATGAAGTTATGTGCAGTTGAATCACTTATGCAAGAATGCTAGGAAATCATGTTCTTGTTTTGCACTCAATGGAGTGAAAACAAAAATAAAATTTCAAAAATATCAGGAAGACATTAAGATGAACATTATTATAAGTTGGTGTAATCCTTAACCCTAAATACAAGTTTAAGTATGCAAGGTATACCATTAAGGTTTGTATCCATTTGAAAAAAATTTAGATGAATAAAAGAGTAAGTAAAGTTATTGGTAAGTTGCATGGACATTATGAGTCTCATTTGGGTTTTCTATTTCAACAGAAACCAATGATCCAAGATCATTACATGAATGGAGGTGGACATATTGGATGCAGATTGGCATGTTAGAAAGCAAAACAAATTTCAAAAATTTGTAGAAAAAGAAGCAAGGACAATTAGGAAATCAGAGGTAGGTCCATATTTAGGGAAGAAAAAACAAGAAAGTCAATGAAGACTGGATTTTTAGAAAAAGAAGCAAGTACAATTAAGCTGTTTTCAGGTGCAAACATCATATCCACTTCACAAAAAAAGAGACAAATTGGAGTCATCTAATCCTAGATGAAGACTGACAAGGCGACTCTTGCTGCTTCTGGCTTGACAGATAAAGAGATGATTAAATTGAACCAAGGATAGGAATATAGGACTAAGTCACTGATAAAAAGTAACAACAAAAGATGAGATTTTTAATCATGGATAATGTATGTACATGAAGAAAAGGGGAAAAAGAGAGAGTTCTGATGATTCTCACATAAGATTAAATAATTCTTAAATCACAACCTCAAAATCGATAGAAAAGGTATTTGGTCATTTGAAAGCTAAAACTGCTGAAAAGAATTATCCTAAATATCTACCATACTTAATTGTTTGGCTTTTATTTTATAGTCAATCTCTTCAACTTTGTAACATATTGCTTGGTGGAATACCCTACTGTTTTAAGACAATGTTCTACACTCACCTCACATGGACTCCAGTCAATAATAAGGAGACACCATCTAAGAACCAGGTTCCTTGCTTCATCACAGGCAACCTCACTTCAAGCAACTCCTCAAGCTATTTAGAAAAAACAGTATCAGAATTATATAGGTGGTACCGTGGTAGTTTATCTGTGTTATTTGACTCCAGAGTCTTTCAGGAGTTATAGATCCACTTAAAGGACAGAATGGACATAGGCGCTAATGAACACTCTAAAGACAATGTATCCTCTATTACCTAAATGGATAAAGCCCCAATTTCCTACATAGCACAAAAATAGTTACTCAACAAGTATGTGGTCCAACAAAATGAACAAAGAGATGGGATGGCAAATAAAAAATGTGTTATCAATTTCTACTTGACCAGAATTACACATGCAGGGTCCATCCATCAATTGGTACTTGTGTATTAAGAACCACAAGAGTCAAAATTACAAAAACTTAAATTGCAAGGTAATGAAAATTAAATAAAAAATAATAATGCAAAAATGATTATATAATAAACAAGATGTTGCAAGAAAAGCTTTCTGTGAGCCACAATGTCTGATTATAAACAAAGTAATATGCTCTTACTGTCAAAACATAAATCAATTTCATGTTGGCATAAGACTATTCCATTTCACCAAATAAAGAACACTATAAAAACATATAAAGCATAAAATAGCTGCAAAATAATTACCATTACACTAGAAAGTGGAGCAAGATTCTGCATCTGTGAATTTGTCTGAGCATATAAGAATCCAGTGTTCAGTTGTGCACTATTTTCTGATGTATAACCAGGCATAGATGTTTGAAAGGAGTACTGATGCCCATGTGTAGCTTCAGCAGCATCATGCTTCATGACTTCTTGTTGTGAAGATGAAGAATCATAACTTCCAGCTCCAACAGTACTTCTAGGAGCTACATTACCATCAGAGTTGGATTGGAGTGGCTCATCTACAAAGTACTTGGAATTTCTAGAAAGAACATCGCACCAAGACATGATCAACATCCCATTGTGGTGACAGTTGTGAAAAACATTCCCATCAAAAATAAAAATGTTGATTACAAAGGTGCACACACCTGGTGTCTGAGTGACCGATTGATGATGCATTTTCCACAGCTGAAACATCCTCTAGGTTACTTTTCAGGGACTTGGATCCAAATGGCATGGGATATGCAGCATTACCACCAGATCCAAAACTACCAAAGCTCAAGTGTGAACAGTCTGCAGTTGGGACTTGCAAGTGATTTGGAATTATCACAGCAGGATTATCTTCTGTAGGTGCCTCCCCTAGACCCTCTTGTAAACTTAATTGTTTCAAGTTTGCAGCCGCTGATGACACAGATATACTAGCATCCTCAACTGATGGAACAGAGTAGTTTGGAATGGACAGTTGTGAGCTAACACCAATTCCTGGACAGGAAATTACTGAACATTTAGGAACTCACCAAAAAACAAGTGAACTCAAGAACTAAGAGAGGTGAAATGAGTCATATTTCATGGGAATCCAAAACCATAACCGTGTGTCAAGCAAGAAGTACAAATTAAAAGAAAGTGCACTCCCCCCCGCTTCACCCACACAACTACAAGAAGCTTCAAGAAATTAAAAGAATTATGGTGCAAGCCTCCTTCTGGCCAACAGATCAGCAAATTTCAAGGCTATGGAAAGCTTTCTCAGAAAAACCAAAGTCAATAAAAATCAATACTCTATCAACACTCATCTTAATATAATGTGTAAAAGCAGCACTGGTCCCACCAATCTGGCTTACAGTGACCGAATCCATTTTTAAGATGTCTTTGGTGACAAAACAATTGATCTATGGAAATTCTAGGAACAGAAAATCAACTTATGACGCTAAAGTCATTTCTAAGGAAGACGTTGTGGTCATTATTATGAATCACGTTCTTCAACACTGCTTAATCAAGTGCCTAACTTTCTGTTATACCATAAGTGATTCTTTCTTAATCATTTCTATCAAAATTATTTTAGGCCTTCCTCTTCTTTTACATTACCGTTAATAGTTAGTATTTCACTGTTTCTAACCAGCAGGCCATCTTTATTGTAGAGTTCTAAACTACTTTAGCCAATTCTCTCTCATTTTATCTACAACAGGAATTTGAATTACTCATACGATCTCCTGAATGTAGTGTTACCAAATACTCATTTTAACATTAGCATTTATGTTACTCTCTTTTAAGATATCATTTCTCCATTGCCAAAGATTTTGTTCCATAAATCATGGTCAATCTAATAACTATCTTATACAATTTATTTTTAACTTCAATAAATATATTAAACTAGTATTCCAAAGGAACATAAACAATAACTGTAATGATATATTAGCAATTAAAGAAAAAAATAATAAGACTAAGAAAGTGCAAATTACCTTCCTGATGTTCGAAAGCATGCCTATGAGGCTGAAATGAATCGATGTTATTGAATGAGTCATTATCAAATTGGGATGGACCTCCAGACCTATCATCTTGTATCTGTCTGCCAGAAACAGATGCAGATCCTATGCAGTCTGTACTAAGATTATCAACAGGAACGTCATCCTCTGTCCCTTGGACCTCATCCGAAAGAGAAGTTAGATGCAAACTAGCTTTATCAGTACTTAAATTAGAAGAAATAGATGGATCTCCATACACCTCCGAAACAGCTGATGGTTCCAAGAGAGTTGACCCGCTTGCAGATGACTGCTCAACCAAGGGCCATTCATCATGGGACACATGCTGGCTTGCAACAATGCCTGTACCATGGACTGAAGCTGAAATCTTGGAAGCAGGTTCATCAGATGAATCAAAATCATGGTGCGACTCCAATGGTACAGATGCAGGATCAAGGGAGTGTTTGATGTTCTGGTGGGATGTAATCAACGGAGCACCATCATGTGCAGAGTGAGAAGAATTAGTTGATAAAGTTGGCGTGCTTGAAGCTTTAGGTCTGCCCATCTTCACAATGTCGGCCATGGAAAGTTGACCGGGGACTCCCAACCATGCAGATTGAATTCCTGAGTTAGGTTGTGAAGAAGGATGAAATCCTGAGGGCGGCTGCGAAGAAGACGAGATGACATCACTGGCACCTGTTACCTGTGTTTTATTCTCAGCTGGAACAGAATCGCTGCAGAACAATATTTTTTTTCAGTAAGCTGTTCAAATGAATATATTTGTCTCCTCTGGTTTCCCTCTGAGGAGTTCATCAATGTTCCGTTAACTCTCATATTATTCGGACTTATTTTTTCATAACAAAACAGATAATGTTTTTCTTTTCAGGTAAGAGGTGGAGTTTGAACAGGCAATTCTTGTTCACATTGTGGATATTAAAAACTCTTATGTTTTTTTAAGCCTGAACACATGTTTGCCTTGCCACAAATAAAGATGCCTCATTGTTACTACGACTTTTCTTTTTCTTCAGGAATTTTTGTACAAATCTCATCAAGAATGGTGTAAATTCTACATGAAACTTAGCCAGACAAAATAAATTAATGAAATGAATTCTTCCATGTCTTCAAATCTGATGCAAATTTCATACTAAACGTCATTAGAAAGCAATAAGAAAAGGAATATAACTTTGATGAAGTTTCCATCACAAAGTTCATAATGTCACCCAAGATATAAAGCTCCCCTTTTTAACTATAAAAATTGAGAACAAAACTGAAGACAACAAAAATACTATAATACAGAGATGAGAAATACAATAATAATAATAATTTGGAATCCTAAACATTGGTTCCCTCTCGTTTCCTCAATCCCATAGATGATAGATAGCGAAAGAGTGGTGTAAGTTCCTTTGTGTCATAATCCATAAATTACAAACATGTATTTGAAGTCAGACACATATCCATGTTCATCTCAATATTTCACTATGTTGGCATGAGTACTTTAGGTTGGAGTGGAGAGTCCAGATAGCATGCAAATAAATTATCAAGAATAGTGAAAAGACAATATAGTAGAATTGTGAAAAGATGATACACTTAGCAAATTCCATGCAGTTTCAGGTTTATAGTTAAAAGACTGTTTTCTAGGTGAGTATAACGGTCTTCAAGCATAACCTACTTAATATAAGATGAAAGTTATTTCTTGAGAAAGTTTTGAAATTTCTTTTTTTTTTTTTTTTTTTTGCCTTTTGATCAATGACAACAAGTGCAGATAGGTTGTAGATGCATACAAAGAAATAAATCAGCAAAAATGAAAAAAAAAAAAAAAATCAAAAACCACCTAAAATTGGAAAAGATACTAACAGAAAGAAGGCAACTAACCACAAAACATGATAAAGACACCAATCCACAACAAAAGACACCCGTACAAGACTAGAACTATGTGGATCAAAAGTCACCAGCTGTCTAGATGGCAACAATTTGGTGCTCTTCTTTCTCAAAGATTCAGCATACATCCTCAAGTTCCCCACCAATCATTAGCTAAAAAACTGCAACACAATTAAGACGCCGAATATGACAATTTCTTGACAAAGAACCTTGGAATTCCAACACCTTCACCACTTACGTTGGGAACATCTAGAGCATCTTAGACCCTCAACATAAGGGTAAACGACTGATTGAATCACAAGTTAACTAGAAAACATGAAGAATCAATATTCTAAGAAAAAGAATGGTATTAAATCTCGAGATTTCGGTATATACAATGCAACATACAGAATGCACAAATTTAGAAAATTTTAATCGAGACTTAGATTGCCAAATAACATGTATCAAAAATAAGGTGCCAAGCTTTATATGGGTAGTGAAAGACCACTAGAATAGAGTGCCATAAAAAACGTAGATCAGATATTGACTTGGGATAATAATAAGTCAGCAGGCCGTTATCATCTTTCAAAAGAAAGAGAACACAAAAAATAACTACCCAACCAAAGAAACCTTGTTGTCACCCTTCACTGTGACATCCACAAAACTATTCTTTTGATAGAGCACCTAAAAAAGTGGAAAATACTTCTCAAGATGTCATACGCATTGTCTTGCCTAATGAATCATTTCACCTTGATTGAACTCAACTCAAGGCATCTAAGTATTCAACTGACCAAGACAAGAAGAACTGCAAATAGAATCATGATCTTCATAACCATCTTATCATCATTGATTTTGCAGTAACTACAGCTTCCAACACATTGGAAAGTCTTTGGATTCCAAAGCATCACCACAGCTCAAGTTTTACCCTCATCCTAGGGTCACCAACAACATTACATCTTTTCCCAGATCTTAATCAAATAGTTCAAGCCAAAAGTGAGGAAATATTTAAGATGCAAGTAACTAAGTGGTCTGCTGCAACGATGGACTGAAGAAGTTAATGTTCAAAGCATTAATAGAAGTGTAGAACTAACCTGTGATAGACAGGCCACCGGTTAATATCATTGCCTTGAATACCAGAGAAATTAGTTGAAGAACTCAGTGTAACTGTCCCATTGTCTTTTTTGTAAGCAGGTTTACGCAGAATCCCTGCCTCTAATATAAGAAGCAAAAAAATGATGGTATGAATAAGAAAATAGATAAGCTCTACTAATATGACACATTAGCAAGTTTTTAAAAAAGCATAATTCATGTTGACGTACCACTAGAACTGAATTGAGAGGATCCAGCACGTCCTACATAACGGTCTGTACCTTTACTTCCATAATTTGAAGTGTTACTGACAGCACGACCTCGCGATTCTGTTGCGTCCTTCAGCTGAAGCACCACATCCAACAATCAAGGAAAAGAGGAAGTGTAATTAAAATTAACATAGAAAATCCTGACTACCATGAGAATACTAAACTAAAAGAATTGCTAGTTCTTCATAAAATCCAGTTCTTAACCAATATTAAGATAGCACATTAATCCACAGCTTAAAACATTATCCAAAGCTTACATTCACAAGAAAATGGAGAAGCTACCTGAAATTCACGCAAAAGATCTGAAATAGCTTATACCAATATAAATAATTGCAAGCAAAGAGAAAGCAGCAATCCATTCTTAATATGTGACTGGTAAGAGATGAAACATAAAAAATAAAAGCCACCTAGCTACACAAATTATAGAATTGCACTTTGCTTTAACATAACGCACCTCCTTTTTCTTTTCCCTTCTGCTCTTCACTTCATGAAAAGTATCTAAGAAATTGAGAAGCATCAAATTAGATACAGGATGGGTGTAACAAGACATACAAGCAATGACAGTGTAAGGATTTCATTCCTTTGCTAGATAAAAAGAAAAGACATTAAAGAACCACTAGAACTCCAAACAATCTTAAGCTAAGCATGAAATTACAAGCATAACTTCTTTGAACTTATAGTTTAAAAACAAAAGTAAAACCAACACAGCACTCTTTGCTTATGCTTTATTTTTTCAATTTCATTTACAAAGGTTTTGAAAATTACACACGTATGCAGCACTCGAGTTGAGTTATACGAAAGGGTGTTAAGATAGGGAAGAGACAGGTGATCTCATCACGTTGACCTCAGCATTATCCAACAACACATAATTTACTCAGACACATAAGTTAGTATCCAGTCTCTAGAGTCTTAATCATGAAAATACAGAACTAAACTAAAAAGTGAAAGATTCTCTGGCACACTTAATAGCACATGCAAGAACAGATATTCAACATAATTAGCTCAGCCACCAAAACACCGAAACAGAAGAAAAAAAAAAAAAACGAACAAAGATGATAAATTTTCCTTCTCCAGGCACAAAGCTCATTTTTTTCACATCAAATCTTAATCTAAACCAACCACTCAAACACCTAAACACAGAAAATGCGAAAAATTGAACCGCCAAAACAAAATGCACAAAAACGTTCCTTTTCACTCGCAGAACAACCAACCCCCATAAAAAACACAAAAAACCAAACCTAAGCACCTCCAATCGCGACCGCACGACATCAAACCAAACATTACTCCGAAAAGCCCTACCTTCTCCAACCCCGCCAAAAAAAGCACAAAAAGCACCGATTTTTATCCACGAAAACGACTTCTACTCGCATCGATCAGCGAAATAACACGAAGGAAATCATACAACAAACAAGAATAAAAAAAAACGCAGTAGAAAATCATTTTAGGTAAAAACCTTGGGACAGGAGCCTTTGAACGGTGTCGTTCGGGTCCATGTCGCACTCTTTGAGCATAGCGTAGATCTCGTGTTCAGGACAGTTGACAATTTCCTTCAAGCTCTGAACCATCTTCCTCGAGGTCGCCGGGATCGCCTGAACGCCGGCGCCGGTGCCCGTGCTGCTTCCCTTAGCATTACCGCCGCCGCCACTGCTGCTGCTTCCTCCTCCGCTACTCATTCTCACAGATCCAACACACGCACACAACCCTATCCCAAAACTCTTGCTCACTCTCTCTCGCTCGCTCGCTCGCTCTCGTTTTCTAGGTTTGTTCGATTGAGCTCGTTTTCTGTTCTTAAAAGAAGAAGAATATCTCGCTCGCTTGCGATTGTGTTTTTTTATCCCTCAATCAAATCTTTACCGTTTTGTGCAGTTCTCTTCTTTAAGTTCGGGTTTTTTTTGTTTTAATTCAAGAAAAAAAGAAAGCAGTTTTGTTTGAGAGAGTAGTAAAAGGACAAATTACGCTATAGAAGACTTACCTGATTTTGGGGTTGTTTTTTTAAAATAAATAAATAAATAAGAGATAAGTAAAAAAAATAAAAAAATAAAAATAGCGCCTTGTCGTAACTGGACGCGTGTCGGTGTTGGTCATCTAAATAAAGAATCCTACATATAAACTGCAAGATATATGTTGTTGTACTATGTCTATGTTTCGATGTTATGAAATCTGTAGATATATTTAGGGTTTTACTTCTATGATTGGAGTACAGAGGAAATATAAGGGTGATATGATTTTTTTTTTGTTTGAGGTCAGCGGATATCGGAGAGTTACGTCCCTCCTATCTAAAGCACAGTCACAAACACTCGAGAATGTCATAGTCCACCAAGTTGTGGGAGGTGTCTTGAACTCGAGATCTTCAGGGTAGGTACGTTTGTATCCAACTACTGAACCAACCCACGGTTGGTTGTGTAATACCCCGTAGTTTTAGTCAATGAATATGGTTGACTTGTATGTATGTCAAGGCCTATTGTGCATATATACATACATATAAGTCATGGCTAATCATGTATATGATGATGCAAATGTGTGTGTGTCATACGTGTTACATGTGTTAATTGAGCGCATGTGTGTATGTGAGAAAAGAAAGAGAAATGAGAAAATAAGATAGACTAGTTGATTGGATTGGAAACAGACGACTAGATTTGAGTGGGCTCACAGGTCCGTGTGGTGGTGGAGAATCATTTTAATTGATTTTTTCGTTCATTTTCAATTATTCCAACTCCCGAATGACGAAAGGAAGAAGGGGAAGGGGGGAAACATGATTTTTGCCTGAACCGATATTTCGATAAGCCATTTTGGCCATTTTTTTTATGAAAATGCTATTGGAGTCAAGTGTAAGCTTTCCCTCAATATAGATTTTGCTATGGGAATCATTTTCGGCATTTTTGGAAATGGAGTTTCGACCCACTTGGACTGGAAACAAACTGGAAAGGTTAATTACCATTTCCTAGCTTAGTAGTAGAAACACCGGTTATGTGGTTTGTTTGTGTTCAATTATAATATTGGCACTGGTACAGTTGCCAGTAGTGTGATGTAACATCGAAAGCCTCCAAAAACATGTAAAATCCTGGTGAAACACTGGTTTGAGATTGTAGGATGATAGTATAACTGATTTGAGTATTTTGGTATTGATATAATAATTTTAGGATAAGAATTAGTATTTTTAGTAACCGGACATATGTTTTCGATAGATGAAATGGACATGGGAACTACTGGGAATGTGACTAGAAAGTCTATTTCCATTGTTTTTCACCTCATAAATATTTAGATTGGTTGTAAAAACTGAATTGAAGGATTCTCACATGTGTGTTGAGACCTGTATTGAGTTGGTAACGAGATTAAATGAACTAGAAATTAATATGTGAATAGGACATGAATTTGATTTTTAGCTTGTATGGAATGACAATAACGGGTTGAAAACACTAGCATTGGACATATATAGTGGTGGTGATACTAGGGAATAGGTGGAAACTTGTATATTGTGAGTATTTCTTTACTTCGGTTATTCTATATAACATTATAAATATGGAAATCTGATTAAATGATAAGCATGCTATATATATTATGCACTGTTTAAATTCATGAAATGTTTTCTTAAAACGAAGCATGCCTTAGACTTGCCTAAGTGGGTTAAATGCATGGAAATCATTCATTGAGGAAAACCTTAGGAATAAGTCCTACGTGAGTGATTGTTAAAGTATCTCATGAATAGCAGATTGTCCTAGATAGGGACGAAAACCCATGATTTGATTGATTGATTGAATTGAGTAATAAGAGAACTCGGTGATTACCTATATTGATGCATCATGAGGGTTTCGTCTCGCTCTATAACTTAGAAGGAGGGAGATGGTTATGAATTTTAAAATAGTTATTATATGTTTTAGAAAATGAATGCAAAGAAGATATTTGTGAGCATCTATGATAAGTGGCTAAATGTTGTGTATTTATTGGTTATTTGTACAAAATGTGAAGCATGTTTTATATTAATACGTATATAATGTTATAGTTAGAAATATTCACCGAGTTTGTTGTAGTTCACTCTATCTTATCAAATATTTTAGGAAAAGACCCAAAAGGTAACGGAAAAGCCCAAGAAGAGTAGCAGCCTCGTATACTGGTTTGATGTATGTTTCTTATGTTGGAGAAGATAGTGTTCTTGATATTTTGATGTATATAAATATGTATCGCATCTTATGGTATATGGTATCAATTAGATATGGATGTTGTAAATATTATGGGTATGGGACATGATGATATAGTTGTTTGTAAATAGGGTTGACTTCAGGATTTTGATATAGTCACATAGAAACAGATGACACGTATGTATGTGTGAGTTGGATAGAACTTATGGTTATGAAAGTTTGTGAAAATGAACAGGATATTAGGTGGGTTGATAAATAATATGAATGATGAAATATTGTTATCGTGGTGTGAATAAATTATACAGGTTGATTGTACAAGAGAGGTTGACGGAGCATCATAAACATTTATGCATAGTATATGTACTGATATTTTGTGTCAGTCGTGATGTCATCCAACGACGGGGGTCGTGATATGTAACGACCCTCATTTTTATGAAATGAGACCCTAAGAATTTTTAAATATTGTGTGGTATGTTTCTTATGATGTAAATTGCTTATGAGTGTATTTATGTTACGAATATTATATAATATTAGTTTATTACACGTAGTGTGCTGGTAAAGTTTAAATGTTTTATGGAATGAGGGGTATTATGAAAAAAAAATAGATGATGAAGGTTGATTATATATGATGAGTTGTGAGTTAAATACAATAAAAAGAGGAGGTAGTTAAGTCAATGAAAAGTGTGACATGAATTAAATGAGGAAGTTGGTTTGATATGAATTGAATGAAGTTAAATGAGATGATATGGGAGTTGGTTAACTATGTAACATGAAAAAGTATGGAATCATAAGATAAGATGAAGTTCAATTAAGTTACTCATCACGTCCAGGAGAAGAAAAAAAAACATGAAGAAGAAAATGAACGGAGAAAGAAAACGAAGGGCAAAACATAAAATATCGATAAGCTATTTTTACTATTTTTTGTCGTAAAATTGATCTTTAAGCTACGTGTAACAATCATAGCAGTCTAATTTTTGTTATAGGAGGTGTTTTGTAGTGTTTCTAAAAATAGGGTTTTGACCCACGTTGACACTGGAGGCCTTTGGAACCATGTCAAACTCCGATGAAATTTTAGTTTGAAACCATAGAATCGTAGAGGACTGAATTTCAAACGTTTTGATAGCAAGATCATGATTTTTGGATATTGATTGGTATTTTTAGTATGTGATTGAATGGTTTCAGTAAGTACGTTGGACTTGGAGACTTTTAGAAATAAGGTTAAAAAGCTTATTTCTACTGTCTTTCACACTTTAAAAATATTTTAGAGGGTGGTAGAAATTATTTTGACTGACCATCACGTGTGTGGGAGACTAGAATATAATTATGGGAATGAATTGGGAAGTTAAAAATTGATATAAAATTATAATGAGTTCATTGCATGAATTCAGTATCACTTGTACATGCTGATAACTTTCAAATAAGACCAACCAGATCAGTCTCCAGTTGAGAGGTGAGACACGAGGTCTACTTAAATGTCAATCGTCTAGAGCAGCACGCTGCCTCCCGTTCACTATTTAAAGTTATTAAGGACAAGACAATGTCTGGTTGAGTCAGATTGACCACTAATCCAACATAGTAAAAATGTAATACATGAACTTCAAATATACAGACATAAGTATGACAGATATGAACATTATACGCAATAATACTGTGTAAATGAATAGTAGACATAATGATAAATGAATGTAAACTTTAATAAAAGTTATAAAACATGCAAACCTATGTTTCGTTCCCCACCTTCAGATAAAAACTCCTTCGGAAACTGGCGCCTCCTCCCGAGCAAAATCGTGTTGCATTGGGAAGAGAGTCTCAAAAAGAGAAGAGAAAAATCACAAAAAGAGCAAGAGAGAGAAAAGAGTGATTTGGTGTGAAAATAACCAAAAGGGAGGGCTTTTTATAGCTAAAAGGGTGCCTGACCATCCGGGCAGGTACCCGAAGTTCAATTTTTTTTTGTGTGTGCAAACCTGAGGTATTACACTCTACCCCCCTTAAAGGAATTTCTCCCCCGAAATTCAGTATGTGTAGTGATGGTTGCTATTTGTGTGAGATTCACCGCCGTTGCCATCAATTGCAAGATCAGGGTAGTGCCTGTAAGAACCCTGAATAAAACTGTGGCCGGTGGAATCCTCAATATCATCGAACAATGGAAAACAAATGGAGTCAGATTCATCCTCAAAAGGTTCTGATATTTGTCTTACAGATGGTGGTGTAGGCAAGTTGCAGTTTTTCAGGGGAGGTAGGTTGAGCGACGGAACGCTTTTTCGTGCAGTTGCCCGAATTCGGCCCCCTGAAAATTTTGGTAGGAGATCTAGCTAGGATGAAGTCACAGGTTTGTTTCGGGCCATACTGTTACGGTAAAACCATAAGCACTCTGGAGATAAGGATCGTTGCCGCAGAGGCGAGGGAGTTGGTGATGCAAAAAAGTTGTGGTTTGCATCAGAGTCTAAAAGAGTCTCCACTGGTTGGCAAGCAGGCCATGAAGTACATTGTCATTACTCCTGTCTTTGTTGTTTCCAGGTATAATGTTCATACCAGTCATACTTATGCTTGTATATTTGGAGTTCATGTATTACACTATTACTATGCTGGATTAGTGGTCATTCTGACTCAACCAAACATTGTCTTATCCTCAGTAACTTTAAATAGTGAACAGGAGGCGGCGTCTGCTCTAGATAATTGGTACTTAAGTAGACCTCGTGTCTCACCTCTCAATTGGAAACTGATCTGGTTGGTCTTATTTGAAAGTTATTAGCTTGTACAAGTGATATTGAACATCCTAACTTTACACGTGGTGATACTGACCTTATAAGAATCACCAGACGTTGCCAAATCCTGTCTAATGTTAGTAAAGACCGGACATGCTCATGCATTGGCATCATACATAAACACCACCTAGGTACATAAGTAGTTTATGATCCACAAAATAGTTAGAAGTAATATTCACTATTATTGATATTTCTCTTGAGAGGGACATATAATGAGAACCTGGGTTTACTTGGAGATGGACATCTGTATGTGAATCCAGGGCGTCGTTCCTGAGGAGGGAACCCGACTTTACCTGGGGATGGACATCTGTACGTGAACTCGGGCGATGTACAATCATGGAACCATTATGAGACAGTGTCATGCATACATACATGTTGTATTGATTATGATGCTATGATGTGTTTATGTAATATTTGATTATGAAGTTTCCTTTATTAATTGTTATATTCACGAACTATTTTACCCACTGGGCAATAGCTCACCCCGTTGTTATCCAATTTTTCTCAGGAGATTAGGGTGGACTGGGTGGAGGTTTTTGGGCCCACATTTTGTAACCCTTGTTAATTATAGGGAGATTTGGGGAGGATGTTCCCTCAATCATATTTTGTACAAAGATACATTTTAAAATTAATATAATCAGATTTGTACTTCATTGTGTTCCTGTGCACTCGGTTATTGTTATAATGCATTCGCGCCCCATCCATGAGTGTTCCGCAGGTTTAGGCGCGTCCGGGCGGGGTGTAACAGACATAATAATAAATGAATGTAAACTTTAATAAAAGTTATAAAATACGCAAATCTATGTTTTATTCACCACCTTCAGATAAAAACTCCTTCTGGAATTGGTGCATCCTCCCAAGCAGAGCCGCGTTGCACTGCGAAGAGAGTCTCGAAGAAAGAGTTTCAAAAAGTGAAGAGAGAAATCACAAAGAGAGCAAGAGAGAGAAGATAGTGATTTGGTGTGAAAATAACCAAAGGGGAGGGGGGAGTTTTTTATAGCTAAAAGGGTGCTCGAAGTTTAATTTTTATTTTTATTTTTATTTTATTTTATGCAAACCTGGGGTATTACAGTGTGCATGGAGATGGGTATAGACTTTCGATTTTGGTATTTATGTATGTATATAACACTACTATGATATGTATAAAACAATAGTGAGTTGTATAAATGTCAAAGATACGTGTGAATATTGATGTATAAGTTTTGGGAGACTTGAGTTGTATATAAGTCTTGTGAAAAAGAAAGTGGATAGTGTTTTGTATACATGGAATGAGTTTAATATGAATGATGTTGATTCATATATGATGCTGATAATATGTTTTTGTGTAATTGGATGAGATTATTAGGTGTGTAGAACCTCAAATTGGGGAGGTTCTGCCATAATTTTTAGTGATTTTTGTTGTATTGTCTTAAAAGACGAGGTTGACAGGGTATCATATACGTCTAAATATGACGTATATGATATTATGTGCCGGTTATAACGTCACCCTATGGAGGGGGTCATGACAATTTTACTTTTTTCGTCAAAACCTTTTTGATTCTTTTTATAATCTTAAATAATAATAACAACAGTAATTATAATTATAATTACAATTATAACATTCTTAACATTCTTAACATTCTATTAATCTTTTTAGTTTTAGTTGGAAGTTGTTTTTTACATTAAAGAGCAATTTAGGTTACGTTTAACGGTATTTAGGTTACATTTGGTTTGAAATTCGAAAACCAGGATATAATTTTTGTCACGACGCCCCTGACGTAAGCTTACGTCATGACCGACACAACGTACTATACACTGTACATACCCATATACAATATATAATACGCTGTCAGCCTTCACGTACTCTCGCAATCCATCCCAAACTTACAGAATTTTTTTTTATACCACAAATCAAATCCAATATAGTTCATTCATTCACACATCACATTTTCATTTCATCATCCAATATATTAAGCTATTTATGCCCACACATCCCATCTAGATGATAATACATATATATATAATGTGTGATAAGTATACATATCAAAATAACAAAAATATAATCTATTTCCTCCAACCATACATACACAAACCAGACAAGTTCCTTTTCCCTTCGAGTCAATACCTGAAATATTGGAGGAAATAGGGTGAGCAAACAACAGCTCAATGAATATAGTTCTTGAGATGACAATTATATACATTTAGAGAAATATGACATTTAAAATCATTTCAAACACTTATTCAACACATGCATCATTTAACAAATATATCATAAATGTCAACAACATAACTTGCATGAGTTTTCAATAACACAATGCACAATCTCCCTCCTCCGCAAGGCAAGAGAGCAGGTCTAACCCTTGTATTGCCGTACAAGGTAGACACAGCCTCTCATTACCCAATTCACAATCATTTCAAGGGTCGCAACCCTTGTTAGGACAGACCTACTGACAATGAGGACTCGCAAAACCTCATCTGGGTCTAATTCCTAACGAAATGACAATGAGGAATTGCAAAACCTCATCATTAAAAACTTCAATTGCTAAAATCAGTTTGCATGATCCATAAAACTCAATGCATTATATACAAATATAACATGCATACAATCAAACATTTTATATGCGTACAATGTCATACAAGAACCAAATCAAGGAAACTATACTCACAGTGGTTACACGAGTTTTCTAAGCCAACCTCTAAAATCGAGCAACAATATTGCTTCCTCAAGAGCGTTTATCCATGCCCTTAAGCTCTCAATTTAAACACTGAAATTACCATAGATTATCATGAGACGCATCATTTATCATATCGTTAGCTACTAAAAATATCAAATCATATCCAAAAATCACGATCTTAGTATCAAAACGTCCGGAATTCAGTTCTCTACGAATCTATGATTTCAAATCACTGTTCACATCACTATTTATTATTCACTATTCACGATTTACTATTTACATCACTATTTACTATTTACTATTTACTATTAACTATTCACCCGAAAGTTGTAAATTGTATTAAAATTGTCAGACGGTCTCCAAAAATCATGAAATTGAATCTAACCACATATTCGGGGTTCTAACAGTCCAGGGAGCATTTTTCTACCTTTATAGCGGATTTTTTTAAAACGCCGTAAAACGTCTCCCACAATAAAATTTACTCCGCCAGACTTGTTACATCTAGCTTAGAGATCAATTTCACGAAGAAAGAGAATGAAATTCACTTACCGCGGGTTCGGATCTCCCTCCGTTTCCCCTTCTTTCTTCCTTCCTTCCTTCCTTTCCTTTCTCTTTGCACTTCTTCTTCTCATTCTCTTTCTTTTGCAAGTTCTTTTTTTTTTTTTTTTTTTTTTATTCTTTGTTTTCTCTTGTCGGCAAACGTTGGAGATAAGAGCATTTTATTTTATTTTATTTTATTTTTATCCCATGCTCCTCATGCAATTTAACAAACCAACTTTCCCATTTTATTCCATGCTCCTCATGCAAGTTAACAAACCAACTTTCCCATCTATTAATCAATTTAATTCAACTCCAATTCACATATCTAATTAACCAACCCATTCCACTAATAAAACTTATATTCTTTATTTAATAATTTTATTTATTTGCTCATATTCCTTAAATATAGCATGTATTTCATACACGTGTATATCCTACACGCATATACATACACGTATCATATATCTCGATATACGTATAATTTATCGTATGTATTTAACTAAAATTGCGGGGTGTTACAAGACATACACGTGTTGTAAATCGATTTCTATTTGAAATCACATTCCGAACTCACTTGTGACATGTTCAAGTTCATTTGATACATGTACACATGGATTATACGTGTATTATACATCTCGATATATGCGTACTTCAACGTATATATTTAATTAAAATTACGAGGTGTTACAATCTCCCCAACTTAAGGAATTTCGTCATCGAAATTTAGAATCAAGGACTATTCCTCAAGTGATACTCAATCCCAAAAAACTGCTCCCGCATTTTATATGTCCGCTCCCATGTTTACTCTTCTTGATACGTGGTATCCTCCCCAACTTAGAGTTGAGTTATATCCATAACATATATGGAATCCCAATGATATTTTCTTAACATCAATATATAGAAAATCTTACGGACACCTATCAACTGTGACAATAGAGCAAATCGGTAAGCCAATGGACCTATCCTCTCAAGGATCGCTAATGGTCCAACAAATCGCGGTGTGAGCTTTCTTTTCATCCCAAATCTCATTTAACCTTTCTGTGGTAAGACCCTTAACAAAACATGGTCAGCCACAACACATTTCAAGGCCTATATACCAACCTTGTGTATTTAATAATATCTTGTGGCACCAATAACAATAACTCCATACTTTCAAATCAACAAGTTGGAGATCTATAAGGCTTACTATCAAACCTTTAGAGTGCCATCAATATGCTATTATACTAGCAGTTTATACACACAAGTTTACACAAATAAAGTATTCCTTCCAACTTCCACCAAAATTCAAGTATACTAGACTCGAGCATGCTCGCAAGCATCAAAGTCACTCTCTCAGTCTGTCAGCCAGTCTGAGAATACAATATCACACTGAGAAGGAGATGAGTACCAAATCGAGTATGCATCATATATCAGATCTCGACACAATCTTCGGATCTTAATCCGACATGACAAATATCTGAGTACTCTCATCAAATCTCCCTATCTCACACGTATACAATCTGCTCAGTCTATCAATAGAATTTTGGTGTTCATTAGAAGAATACATTGACTTATCAGTCCACTAATAATGGTTATCCAACTGTATCATTTCTACCCATAACCCATAAGATACCATTTGATTCCCATATTCATTTAATACAATCCATACTATCAATTTCATAACCTTTCATACTGAGATCATACTCGTCTCATCATAAAATCTTACTCTCTGAATATAAGTCTCAATCAGCTGAACATGCATCTGAGCACAAATATCAACACATGGAGTAATACAACGTACACTCATAACTGTACCTCTCACTCACAAACAATCTCCTTTTATGGCTAACTGATAGTTACTCTTCCAGTTTTAGCCTGTTTCCTGCTCAATGCCTCAGCAACATATTGGCCTTTCCCAGGATAATAATGCAATATAGAATCAAATCCTTCGGGAATTCTTGCCACATTTATTACCTCATATTCAGTTTCTGTCCATTCAAAATTACTTCAGACTCTTAAAATCTGAAGAGAATGTGACATTTTTATTATATAGAGACAATGCTCTCATTATGTCACTACCAACAAATTTCTATTCACTATCACGATAGTTATTCTTGTGCACTACCAAATAGCTGGGGACACAAGTATTTAACCTATCCTTTTGTATCAATGCACAACCCAGATCTGGACGTGATATTCATCAATCACAATTACTTCCAGGTTCTGGAAATAGTAATAACATTTAATACTGTGAGAGTTTTCCCATGCACAACGGTCCACGTTATATAACATTCATCTGGTTTAGTTTCGTGAGTGGAAGAGATAGCTTCAAGGATCTTTCCACGCACTTTCTAACCTACAACTAATACCAGAAACTTCTGATTTCCATCATTAAAATCAGTTGTAACAGTTCTATGATCACTTTGACCTTCCCAACATCCTTAAAGATATGATTTAAATTGGTCATGTGATCCAAAAATTCTCATTTTAATTATATTCAAAACTCATATTCACCAAGCTTGGCACTCAATCGGTGCTCTCTCAGTGACTACAAGATAATTCCAAGGTGTTATTCATGCTTCTCTAATTTCTTGGGACAATTGCATATATCATCATCGAAGACTATGTAAAAATCAAGATATGGTTCATATACCCACTGCATCAATCCTATAAACGTGATTGACACATTAATCAAGGTTACCAAAATGTCATAATATCCATATCTTGTCTTAAAACAATTTGCATTACATCTTTTTCTCAAATTCTTAACTGATGGTGCCTAGATCTCAAAATGATCTTAAAAAAAATTTGGCTCCATTTAATTAACCGAATTCAACCATCTATCCATGATAAAGGATATTCATTCTTTATTGTTACCCTGCTCAGTTAACAATAATTGATACTTAAACAGATTTCACTATACCTTCTTTCCATCTTATCACAAATGTTCTCCAAGGTGGCATATCAAGGACAATAAATCTTTTGCTCCTTAACACATTTACATACACCTTACATCCTCACAATTCCTCAGGTACTCTTTATATGAAGGAATGAAGATGCATATTAGACTGGCATCAGTGTTCTATGCTATCAATCTCCTGTCCAGGTGGCAATTTTAATAATTCATCAGAGAATACTCCAATATATCAGCTCACCACAGGAATTTTAATCAACTGCATGCCTTCTTACCTTACTCTACATGTCTTTGTACTAGCCATATGCTTCATGTCCTCGTCAATAATTATCTTATCTTAGATAGAAGATTTTGAGGGTATAAATTTCTCGAGATTCAAAATGAGAATTTTCCACTTATGCCGCATATTACTTCTTTTCGGAGAGACGCTCCACCTGGCATGAGAGGTGACCAGCCAATCATACCCAACAAAGCATCCAATTCCAAACAAAACTTCAAATTGTAAAGTCCATAATTACTTGATGACCCTCATATTTATTCCACATATTATTTGCTAACCATATCAAGGTAGATTCTTTTTTTTTTCCTCCTGTAGGCAAACTCCCAATCAATGATATACTATTATACCAGAAGATAATATAATTTGTCTACCATATCACCAGAGGTACAAGACCAGGTAGATCTAACAATACATCAGAATATACACAATAACAAAATGTTGATCATGCCTGTTATCAACGTCTTACTAATCTTTGGATCTGTCTTTCATTTACTTTAATTTATTCTCTAAAATATGGTGGAATCACATTGATAAAACATATTGGGGCATTCCATATCGACTAACTGGAGATTAACACATCCCGTTTTTTTTTTTTTGGTATCCGATTGATAATAGGCAATTATTGGTCGAGAGACAATGTACGCAGTCTGTGACTCCTGCTCAGGGAATGGAAACCACTTCTGGTTTTCATAATTCTTTAACATCACTTCCCTTTTTCCCATTATTATTGGGTTAGGTACTAACAAAATTAGAGTCACGAATACTACCAAAATCTCAACCTTACTCAATGTTTCACTGATCTTCAATTTCAGATTATTGCCCCAACATTTCCTTACATTACTTATTTCTCCTTTTACCTAAAACGGGGTTGATGACTCGGCTTCTAACGACAGTGCAAGCTATCACACTAATATTGCTTGGATTAACAATTTCACCACAGCTTTGGCCAACCCAAAATTTATAGGCTGCCTCACAACTTGCGTATATATTTATAACCCAACAATTAGCAAACCTGCCGTATAGGATATCCAAATTTATTCTAGATCCTTATCATTCTCAGAATATCGTGATCATTTCAAAAATGAACTATACCAGTCTAATTCATGTTTGTTTTTATGGTTAGGCATGTCACGACATTTTAACTTGTTCATGCCTTAAATCAATGTCAGCATGATGATAGAAGCCCTTATACAATAGCTTCTTTAATTAATCTCATGCCTAAATCAGCTCAGAGTCCTTAACCTAATTTTCTATAATCTCTTATCATCAGTTAACTGAAACTTAGCTACTATCAGACTGCCAGTTAAGATAGGAAAGTTTCTTTTCCTGAAAGTTTTCATAACTTTCACATCTTTTCATTCCATCTGGCTTATCATTGAGACCTTCTATTTATTTTAGTTTGACTTCAGTCTGTTTTTACAGAAATACTCACACCATTGGCACCCACATCTGGAGCTATCAATGATTCAAGCCTCTGTCTGTCTCACATTACAACTTTGCCACAAGCTCATAAGCTGTGCATTTCGTTGTTATTGGGTAGTTACTAGCCATATAACAGTTATATAGTTTATTATCACTGGATTACATCCAATTCTTTTTCTTTCAGCCTTCTGATCCTTTCGTGATCAGCAATTTCCATTGTTAATCTTGACTGGTCTTTTCCAAATCTGGAATTCACCGACACAGGTGATTCTCAGTCAAGATAACATATTGGATTAGGCTCAACATAATAGGACTACCCATATGTATACCCATACAATCAATCATAATATCATAAAGTTTTTCTCTTTTTACGCATTTTAAATGTAAGCTCTGATACCAATATTGTCACGACGCCCCTGACGTAGGCTTACGTCATGACCGGTACAACGTACTATACACTGTACATACCCATATACAATATACAATACGCTGTCAGCCTTCACGTACTCTCGCAATCCATCCCAAACTTACAGAATTTTTTTTTATACCACAAATCAAATCCAATATAGTTCATTCATTCACACATCACATTTTCATTTCATCATCCAATATATTAAGTTATTTATGCCCACACATCCCATCTAGATGATAATACATATATATATAATGTGTGATAAGTATACATATCAAAATAACAAAAAATATAATCTATTTCCTCCAACCATACATACACAAACCAGACAAGTTCCTTTTCCCTTCGAGTCAATACCTGAAATATTAGAGGAAATAGGGTGAGCAAACAACAGCTCAATGAATATAGTTCTTGAGATGACAATTATATACATTTAGAGAAATATGACATTTAAAATCATTTCAAACACTTATTCAACACATGCATCATTCAAGAACGTTTATCCATGCCCTTAAGCTCTCAATTTAAACACTGAAATTGCCATAGATTATCATGAGACGCATCATTTATCATATCGTTAGCTACTAAAAATATCAAATCATATCCAAAAATCACGATCTTAGTATCAAAACGTCCGGAATTCAGTTCTCTACGAATCTATGATTTCAAATCACTGTTCACATCACTATTTATTATTCACTATTCACAATTTACTATTTACATTACTATTTACTATTTACTATTCACCCGAAAGTTGTAAATTGTATTAAAATTGTCAGACGGTCTCCAAAAATCATGAAATTGAATCTAACCACATATTCGGGGTTCTAACAGTCCAGGGAGCATTTTTCTACCTTTATAGCGGATTTTTTTAAAACGCCGTAAAACGTCTCCTACAACAAAATTTACTCTGCTAGACTTGTTACATCTAGCTTAGAGATCAATTTCACGAAGAAAGAGAATGAAATTCACTTACCGCGGGTTCGGATCTCCCTCCGTTTCCCCTTCTTTCTTCCTTCCTTCCTTTCCTTTCTCTCTGCATTTCTTCTTCTCCTTCTCTTTCTTTTGCAAGTTCTTTTTTTTTTTTTTTATTCTTTGTTTTCTCTTGTCGGCAAATGTTGGAGATAAGAGCATTTTTTTATTTTATTTTATTTTTATCCCATGCTCCTCATGCAAGTTAACAAACCAACTTTCTCATCTATTAATCAATTTAATTCAACTCCAATTCACATATCTAATTAACCAACCCATTCCACTAATAAAACTTATATTCTTTATTTAATAATTTTATTTATTTGCTCATATTCCTTAAATATAGAATGTATTTCATACACGCGTATATCCTACACATATCATACATCTCGATATACGTATAATTTATCGTATGTATTTAACTAAAATTGCGGGGTGTTACAAGACATACACGTGTTGTAAATCGATTTCTATTTGAAATCACATTCCGAACTCACTTGTGACATGTTCAAGTTCATTTGATACATGTACACATGGATTATACGTGTATTATACATCTCGATATATGCGTACTTCAACGTATATATTTAATTAAAATTACGGGGTGTTACAGTTTTAAAAATTAACAAATTAATAAAAGACTTTTGATGTAACACCCCGTAGTTTTAATGACATATATACGTTGACTTATACTTATATCGAGATATATAGTACATGTATTTTATACGTAAAAGGCAAATATATGCGTGTATGAAAATATGTACTATATTTAAGGGGTATTCGTAAATAAATGAAATTATTAACGTAAGTGATTATTTTAATCAATAGGTAAATAATTAAATGAAGTTGATAATGAAATAATTTAATGAATGAAGAGCGGTTAAAGTAATTGAATAGTTAAATAGTTTAGTTGTATATGAGTGAATTAAGATGGGGGAGTTGTTAAATGAATTAAAGGTAAATATATGATATGAAATTTAATTTGATGGGAGAGTTACTTTATTAAGTTATGATGGGAGCATGGGATAATATTTAATTGATGCTCATCTTGCTGGTTTTTAAGTTAAAAGTGTATTGTTTTTGGTTAAAAGAGAAACGTGAGAAAAAAGATGAACAGACAGGGAGAGCGGAAGAAAGAAAAGGAGAATGGAGGTGGAACGCTATTTCATGGCCAAATTTGACATGCCGGTAAACCATTTTCATTATTTTTTGTTGCAAAATTTTAATCTAAGCTACGTTTAATATTTTTACCTGTATAAATTTTGCTATAGGAGGTATTTGACCGTGTTTCTAAAAATGGAGTTTGGACTCACTTTGTGTGAGAACACATAAAAATGATATATTATGACTCCTATAAATGTGTAGAGACTAGACATGTGGTTTGTTTGTATTCAAATGTAATATTGGTGCCGGTATAGCTGTGGAAAGCCAAATTTGACACTAAAAACCTTTCGAACCATGTCAAACTCAGGTGAAATCCTGGTTTGAAACCATAGAATTATAGAGAACTGAATTCCGAACATATCGATACCAAAATTATGATTTTTAGGTATTGATTGATATCTTTAATTTATGTCGGACTAAATTCGGTAAATACGATAAACTTGAATGTTAATGAAAATGTGGTTGAAAGGCCTGTTTCTGTTGTCCATTGCCTTAAAAATAATCATGAAGGCCGTGTAAAATATTTTGGACGCCTCACGTGAATTTTAGACTGAAATTAAATTATGAGAATTAATTGGAGAGTTAGATTTTAATGAATAACTGAAAAACAACTAGATATAATGATTTGATAATTAATTATGGATTATCTGGAAATAAATATATGACAGGATTATATTGTTGATTGGATACAAATAGTAGGTCTACACAGTACCATTGTGAGTATCTCTTAACTTTGGTTCCTTGTATATGACATTGTATTATATAATGGTGTATTTCAAATCATGAATATATGTATGTATTGCATTGTTTGAAATTCATGAAAAATGTTTGACTTTGGAGCATGTTTTGGACTTGCTAGAGCAAATTAAAACATGAGATCATTTTCAGAAGACTTTCTCGCATGAGGATTGAATAATCGAGTGATAGTTTCTGAATGGAATTGGGATTAAGTCATAATTTGAAATGATTCATAGCAGAAAATTGGGTAATGAGAGATCCGAGCGTAAACTCCTTATAAATGCATAATAAGGAGTGCATACCTGCTTTATTACTAGCAAGATGGAGATTGTTTGATTGTATTTTAACCCTACATGTTTTGAAATTACTTATAGACATGTATGTATTATGAAATGTTTATGTATGTTTGAATGAGATTAAAATGTATTGATTCATGTGATTTTTATTAAATGCATATATCATGTCATAGTTAGGAATATTCTAAGCTGTTAGGTTCGGATCCTAAAGGCAAGGAATATTTACTAAGCTGTGAGGTTTAGATGATGAATGAGTATGGAATAATATATATATATATATATATATTGTGATTGCGTTTGACTTGTGATAATTAAGTTGTGATATGACCAATAAACAAAAGAGACTGTCGAAATTTCAAAAAAAAATTGGATATGATTTTAGATAAGGTTGACAGAGTATTATATACGTCGTCACAGAACGTATATCGTATTCTGTATCGGTCGTGATGTCACTCATACCAAATGGTTGTAACATTTGAATTTGATGAAAGACCCAAGCAACCAAAGCACAAGGTCCACAGCATTCTTCAAGCACTAAGACCCTAAAATATTGAGAAGGTTACTACCAAATCCAAGAGAAGTTGAGCTTCTAGAAAATGAGTAATGTGCACTATTTTAATACTCATTTTTAGTACACAACGCCATGGACTATTTTTAATATCATTGAATCACATATTGATATACTATTCAAGATTAGATAATCTAGTTAATAGATATATGTTGAAAATAGTTATGAAAATGTTTATGAATAATACTGCTATTTTTTATGCGTACTTCCTCAGCTAAATTTCGATACAAAAAAGTTGTATTTGAATTTCAAACCAAAAAAGTGCCTTAGGAATTCAACCATCCAATTTCACTCCAATCTTCTTCTTTTTTCACAAAATTGTGTACTTCTTAACGTTACTTTTATTCATATTTCTCTATTTTGCCCTTTTCATTTTATAGTATTTTACTTTTTTTTTTCATTTTTTTTTAAAATAAAAAAGACTTTTTACCCTTCTGTTTAAAAAGTCAGAGCAGTGGAATAAAATTAAAATTAATAAGTTCACATGTTCATGTTGTATAAATAGCTTTAGCATTCCTTTTAACACACAAGCACTGTGGTAAAATGAAATTTTATTACACGTTACATAAGCTCTTGTTGTATCAATAAACTCATGTTACAATAGGTGCTAAAATTGTAATATAAGAATAAATACATAAGTTAAATCAAATCACTTGCTATGGTTGTTGGCATCTCTCCTCCACCTTATGATGGATGGATTCAAGTTGTTTGTCCAATCTAGTATAAATAGGTTATCCTTGATACTGTGCCTCTTTGAGCCCATATTGTTTGAGCCTTTGCATGCTTCTAGTTGAGTATTTTCATATGAGAGGGTAACCCTTAAAAAAGAGAGAAAAAAAAGAAAGAAAACCTCTATAGATATTATAGGAGAAAGCTATTTTAATCACATTCATTTGAAAAGGAGGTGATTAATAGAAGAATGCATATATTTGATATCTTAAAATTATATTTAAGTTAAATATGATGAATTACAAAAAAAAAAAAAAAAAGGTGTTGAATATTGGTCATTACCAAGATTCTCATAAAATTTGAGTTTATTTACTCTATAAATATATCATGGTTTCAATGACTCAAATACCTATGTTACTAATAAAAATAAATTAAAACATCATTTTTTCCCCTTCAATAGAAGAGGTGGGGGAATAAATATGGTTCTGATCTTGCTTTGCTTATAACATGGCAAGATATATTTTGATTTGCCTCATACTTCAAAGGAAATATGAAGATGGAGGAGAAGTTGCACCCAATCTTACCAGAATACGCATTAAGATATGCTTTTAGATTATAAAACTAACACTAGAAATATAGTAATATGTGAAATAAGATGCTAGTTTGTAAATATTTATATTTGTACCACCCTAAAATTAATGTCGCATTAATGCACTCGCAATGATGGCCTACAAGGTTACATTGTCATTGTATCATGTCTTACTTTTGCATTAGTTTCGTGAAGATGCAACATACCAATGTGTTACAGAAGAGAGACGAGTACAAATACACAAGTATAATTAATAAGGGTTACAAAATGTGGGCTCAAAAACTTTCACTTAGTCCATCCTAAACTCTTGTAAAAAATTGAATAACAACGGGATGAGCTATTGCCCAGTGGGTAAAATAGTTCATGAATATGACAATTAATAAAAGAAACTTTATAATCAAAAATCACATATACACAACATAACATTATAATTATTACAACAAATATATATGCACGACATCGTCTCGTAATGGTTCCATGATTGTACGACGCCCTGAATTCACGTACAGATGTTCATCCCTAGGTAAACCTGAGTTCTCATTGTACGTCCTTCCCCAAGGTCGTCGCCCTGGATTCACGTACATATGTTTATCCCCAGGTAATCACTGGTTCTCATTGTACGTCCCTCTCCAGAGAAATATCAAGAATAGTGAGCATTGCTTCTAACTATTTTGTGGATCATAAACTACTTACGTCCCTAGGTGATGCTTATGTATGATGTCAATGCATGAGTAAGTCTGGTCTTTACTAACATTAGACAGGATTTGACAGCGTCTGGTGATTCTTATCAAGTTAGTATCACCACGTGGTCAAGGTTAGAATGCTCAGTATCACTTGTACAAACTGATAGCTTTCAAATAAGACCAATCAGATCAGTCTCCAGTTCAGAGGTGAGACACGAGGCTCACTTAATTACCAATCGTCTAGAGCAGCATGCTGCCTCCCATTTACTATTTAAAGTTACTGAGGACAAGACTAAGTCTGGTTCAGTCAGATTGATTACTAATCTTGTATAATAACAGTGTAATACACGAACTCCAAATATACATATATAAGTATGACATGTATGAATAGTATAAGCAATAATGTAATATAAATAAATAGTAGATATAATGATAAATGAATGTAAACTTTAATAAAAGTCATAGGACACACAAACATATATTTCGTTCCCCACCTTTAGATAAAATTTCTTTCTGAAACTGGCGCTTTCGTCGAGTAGAACTGCGATGCACTGCAAAGAGAGTATCAAAAAAATAAAGAGAGAAATTACAAAAAGAGTAAGAAAGAGAGAAAGGAGAGTTGATGTGAAAAATAACAAAGGGGTCACCACTCACCCTTTCCACGAGCACTTATTTAATTTAAACTATATGCGTAGCACCTTGTTTATTGCTTCCTCCCTAGGCAAAGTACTAATATTTTTCTATTAGGTAAAATAATGAGATAATTACATAAAAGTGACTAGTGGTAGCTTTACCTAAATTAATCATTGGAAAAAAAAAGTCGAACATGAGTGAATTGAAAGACAATTCTAGTGTTATATTCATTTATTTTCTTTTGTTTAAATTTCTATTTAATCTTTGGGTGCTTTCTCATAAGTTTTTTTTTTAATGTCAAATATGAAATTGCGCTGTAGAGAATGACACTTTACTCGGTACCCGATTTTTAAGATCAATTGTACTTGGCAAATGTAGGATCTACATTTGCATTTCATTTTGGTTTTAAGTTTGATGGGGATTCGTGTGATTTTGGCTAAAATTAAAAAGAGCATTGACCTCTTAGCTTATTTAACAAAAAGTGGGCCACAATTTGTTTAATTAAGCATAAGTCTATAAAATCCCTCCTCATGATCAATCAAAATTATACATATTAATCTCCACGAAATTATTATATATAAGTTAAACTTATGAGTTTATAGTTAAGTTCTTAGGAATCCTAAAAAAACTATAACATTTGACTTTTTTTTTGGCTAGTTTAAGCTCAAGAAATCTATTTTTGATATTAAGTTTCATTTCAAAGTAGTCTAGTTTACTTGTCCATATATTTTAAGTAATATCATTGTTTTGTCCAAAGGTTTTAGTTTCATTAAATTTTCATTGAATGAATAACTAATTATTCTAGAGTTGTTTAACATTATTTCACAATTTTTTATACATCTAATCATATCCTATGTTGGAATTTACAAGATGAATTCTTCTAATTAATTTCACTAGAAATACCCTCAAAATCATGAAATATTGCGTCACATGCAATTTATATACCAAGTAGATCGGGCAGGTAAGGACTCTTTCGTAGTCAATTTCAAGTTGCAATTGAAATAATTGTTTCTTTTTTCTTTGATTATTTTATTTATGACTTGTAGCTCGTGAAAAGGTTATTATTAAACAATATTTTTACGAGTACAAGCGGTTGAAACATTTTTAGCGGTGGAACTAAAATAACACTAACACTACTTGTACAAAGGATGGTGCATTATCTTTCCAAATGAGAAATGCTAATTTAAAAAAGAAAAAAAAAAGTTGCAACTAACACCTGCAACTACACTTTTTGGCTTTCATGTTTCATGTCAATGCTCAATTGATGAGTGGTTGGCTCTTGAAATCAACTACCCAAAGTTTTAATCTCATTGCCTTATTCCATACATCTGCCTCTATATAAACTTAAACTTTTATGTTCATTAAATCTTTTATTTCACACATTTAAATGTGTAAAACACACACGTACACGTGCACGCATATACACATATATGTGTATGTATATAAGACAAAAAGGCCTTATGTATAGGTAGGGGGCATGCTATGCAACTCAGGGTGTGACAAAAAGGCCTTTTGTCACACCCTGGGTTGCACAGCGTGCCCCCTACTCAGGTGTGGGTGCACCCCCTCGGAGCGAACGCCTAGCCATTATAGATCCATAATATTGTTATATCGCCATGTAGCAACCCAACCGCAGCTGGTTTACATCAAAACGATTATTTGTCTGCCACTATTCATGAATAATGCAGGGCCTCCCTAGGAATCGAACTCAAGACCTTCCTTAAAGAGTTAGATTTCACATTCCTAGTAACCACTTAGCCAATGGTTCAGTGGCTACTCAGAATGCGAAATTAGACTCCTTAAGGGAGGTCTCGAGTTCGATTCTGGGGGAGACCCTTTACTATTCATGAGTGAATAGTAGAGATAAATAATCGTTTCGATGTAGACCAGCTGCGGTTGGGTTGCTACATGGCGATATGACAATATTATGGATCCATAACGGCTAGGCGTTCACCCTGAGGGGGCGCACCCCCTCGGGGCGAACACCTAGCCATAGTACCACATAATATTGTCACATCTAGCCGAATTCGCGATACCCAACAGGGCCCTAGTAACGGACTAGATCATTTACTCCTACTATTCATGAATAGTGAAGGGCCTCCCCCAGAATCGAACTCGAGACCTCCCCTTCAAGGAGTCTGAATTCGCATCCTAGGTAACCACTGAGCCAATGGTTAAGTGGCTACTAGGAATGCGAAATGAGACTCCTTAAGGGAGGTCTCGAGTTCGATTCCTAGGGAGGCCCTGTACTATTCATAAATAGTGTCAGACAAATGATCCCGTGTACAAGAGACGTCATTGTGTGGCAGTGGCTGTACTGGGATGAGACAATATTATGGATCCATAATGGCTGGCGTTCACCCCGAGGGGGTGCACCCACACCTGGGTAGGGGGCACGCTGTACAACCCAGGGTGTGACAGAGATCTTGCCAAGATGAGAGCATAGGATTGTTTCGGGCAAAGTTGTTACGAAAAAGCCATGTACGCTCTGGCGATAAGGATCGCTGTCTGTGGAGCGATGAAGCTGGTGATGCAAAGTAGTTGTGCTTGACTCAGATCCTAAAGGAGTTGCCACAGGTTGCCAAAGAGGCCATTGTGTGTGCATCATTACATCCATCGGTATTATTTTCAGACATCTACATAGTTATTTAAATGAAAGAATATATTAAGATATTATAAACAAAGTTCCATCATTTTATTGATAAGTGAAAAGTACAATGTATCACATCATCAATTATTATTAGAAAATAATTCAGGGTATTTCGGTTTATTTGTTTCTTCTAGTTCCCATGTTGCTTCCTCTACTCCGTGGTGATCCCAGAGCACCTTAACAAGTGGTATGCTACGTCACCTTAGTTCTTAAGTTTTTCTATCCAGAATTTGTATAGCTCTTTCCTGATACTTGTTTCCTTCCTCAACCCAAACCTCGACTAGAGGGATGATATGTGAAGGATCAGAACGATACTTTCGAAGCATGGATACGTGAAAAATGTCATGAACCTTAGACATGGACGATGGAAGGGATAGACGATAGGCTAGTTTGCCAATACGTTCAATGATCCGGAATGGACCAATATATTGTGGGGAAAGCTTTCCTTTGATCCCAAAGCGGTTGATACCTCATGTAGGCTGAACTTTTAGATAAACTAAGTCCCCCTTATCAAATTCTAGAGGCTGTCTCCACTTGTCAGCATAGCTCTTTTGTCGACTTTGTGTTACACGAAGTCGCTCCTTTGCCAGTGTGATCTTCTCAGAAGTCTCTTGAACTAGTTCAGGCCCTAACTGCGGTCGATCTGCCATATCTAACCAGCATACCGAAGATCTGCAAGGGCGACCATAAATAGCCTCGTACGGTGCTATGCCGATACTGGTTTGGTAATTGTTGTTGTATGCAAACTCAGCCAAACATAAGTGTTTTGCCCATCCGTCATGAAAATAAAAAATGCAACAACGTAACATGTCCTCCAAGATCTGGATAAGACGCTCTGACTACCTATCAGTTTGAGGGTGAAAGGCTATGCTCATGGTGATCCTGGAACCCATTCTACTCTGGAAGCTCTGCCAAAACTTTGATGTGAATCGAGGGTCTCGATCAGAGACGATCGTGAGTGGTATGCCATGGTGGCGTACGATCTCTCTTTCATACAACTCGGCAGGCTAGGCAGGGTTATCTATGAACTTTATTGGTAAAAAGTGTGTAGACTTTGTAAGTCTGTCAATGATAACCCAGATTGCCTCTTGCCCTTTATTATTTCGAGGCAAAGCCGTAACAAAATCTATTGTGATGTTCCCCCACTTCCATTCTCCAATAGGTAAAGGCTGGAGAAGCCCAGAGGGAAGTCTGCGTTCTGCCTTTACTTGCTGGCAAACAAGACATCGAGCAATGAAGTATGCAATAGCCTTCTTCATTCCAGAAAAATAGAATTGTCGCTTGACATCCTTGTACATCTTGTCTCTTCCATTACGACCTCCTCGACCATGATTGTAAAAACCCTAATGGCCAGGGTTAGAAAGTTTAGTCGGAGGTGCCGCGGCTTCATTTTTCTGAACAGAGGCTCGGAGGGCTGAGTTTTGATTATTCTTGTTACCCTGCTGCGAGCCCTGTTGGAAAAACGTTGCAGACCATTTTCTCTTATTCATTCTCTGCTCTTGCTCAATCTTTTCCTGCTCAAAGCTTATGGCCTTGTCAACGACCTCCCTGTAAATCTTGAGATCTCTTTGTAATATATGCAGATCTCTTTGTGATGGACATTGAAAACTTCGACATCATCCTCGACATGGACTGACTTGCATCTCTGAATGCAAATATCGATTGTTTAAAGAAGCGGGTTCGGTTAACCTTGCCTACTGGGGAGTTTGTCAAGATTTAGGGAACGAGGAAATAGGCTTCTCAAGGCACATCATCGAGGCACATCATCGAGCTCTATCCCTTGGTGATGACAATGAATCACTAGTACTGTACCCTCTCGAAATACATGAAGTCCCAATAATATATGAATTCCCAATGGTTTTTCTAAATGACCTTCCTGGTCTACCACCAGTTAGGGAATTCAATTTTGAGATCAAACTCATACCTGGGACTGAGCCTATCTTAATCCCACCATACAGAATACCCAAAGTCGAGTTGGTTGAGTTGGACAAGAAACTAAAGGAATTGGAGAGTAATGGCTTCATCAGGAAAAGTTCATCACCCTGGGGCCCTCCAGTTCCGTTTGTTTGCAAAAAGGATGGTTCGTTATGACTTTGCATCGACTATCGCAAGTTGAATAACGCCACCATCAAGAACAGATACCCATTACCCAGGATCAATGACTTGTTCGACCAACTTAGAGATGCCAAATACTTCTTTAAGATTGATTTACGATCCAGTTACCATCAACTTTAGAATCAGAGAGTCGGACATTAACAAAACAACTTTCATTACTCAGTACGGTCATTATGAGTTCTTGGTTATGCCGTTCGGTCTAACAAATGCACATGCAACGTTCATGGATTTGATGTGTCGCATCTTCAGGTTATACTTAGACCGATTTGTGGTGGTCTTTGTGGATGATATCTTGATATCTTCCTCAATCGAGAAAGACCATAAGATACATCTGAAGATTGTCCTCTAGACCTTGAGAAGCCACCAGTTGTATGCAAAGTTGAGTAAGTGCAAATTTTGGGCGAAACGAGTTCAATTCCTAGGTCATGTGGTTTCAAGCAATGACATTGAGGTGGACCCTTTAAACGTTGAAACAGTTTTAAACTGGAAGCAACCTACCGTTGTTACTCAAATTCAGAGTTTCCTTGGTTTGGCTGGCTACTACTGACGCTTCATCAAGGATTTCTCAAAGATTGCTGAACCTATGACCAAACTCACTCGGAAAGACATTCAATTCATTTGGAATCCCACCTGTGAATCGTCACTTCAGGAATTGAAGAAGTGCCTCACGACAGCACCGGTACTAATCACTCCAAGAAATGAAGTTGGGTTTTCACTATTTACCGACGCCTCTCTCCAAGGCTTAGGCGTAGTACTAATGCAAGAAGGCCAAGGTATTGCATATGTTTTGAGGCAACTGAAGATTCATGAGGGTAATTACCCAACGCATGACTTGAAACTTGTAGCTGTCGTATTTGCACTGAAGTTATGGCGTCATTACCTATACGGTGAATGATTTGAGGTCTTCTCGGATCACAAGAGTCTTAAGTACATCTACATTCAGAGAGACCTAAACCTCTGCCAAAGACAATGGCTGAAATTCTTGAAAGATTATGACTATCAACTTCAGTACCATCTCGGTAAGGCCAATGTTGTCGCAGATGCCCTGAGTAGAAAATCTTATGTTGCTTGCACTCTTAACTTTGAGACGGGGAAGTTGGCTACAAAGATGTAGAATCTTAACCTACAACTGATTGAGGAGGGAGGAAGATCACGACTCTCTCAATTATCAGCCAACTCCGAGCTAGTTTGAAAGATTTCAACAACTCAGGCCAACGACCCTATGTTAATGAAGAAACGAGAACTTCTACTCAACGAACAGGACCTTCCTCACTGGTCTGTGTAATACCCTGTATTTCACAAAAATAAAAATAAATAATAATAATAATAATAATTTTTTTTAGGATAAAGCACATGCCTAGAAGTCCAGGCACATGGCACATGGCACATGCCTGGAAGTCCAGGCACATGCCCGGAAGTCCAGGCACATGCCCGGAAGTCCAGGCAGCCCGCCTGGACTTCCAGGCGCCAAAAACTCTATATAAACCAACCCTCCCCTCTTCATTTTTCACACCAAATTCACTCCAAATTGTGTTTTTTCCTCCTCTTTTCACTCATATTGAGTTTTTAGTCTTTTGAAACTCTCTGTCCGAGACTCTCAGTGCAGTACGACGAAGTTCTGTCTGGAAGAAAGCGCCAGATCTGAAAAAGAAGATGTTCTTATCTGAAGGTGGGGAACGAAACATAGGTTTGCGTGTTTCATAACTTTTATTAAAGTTTACATTCAATTATTATTATGTCTACTGTTCATTTACACTACATTATGTCATATAATGTTTATACTGCCGCACTTATGCCTAAACACTTGGAATTCATGTATTATACTGTTATAATGTCGGATTTGTGGTCAATCTGACTCAACTAGACTCGGTTTTGTCCTCAGTAACTTTAAATAGTGAACGGGAGGCAGCGGGCTGCTCTAGGCGATTGGTTATTTAAGCAGACCTAGTGTCTCACCTCTCAACTGGGGACTGATCTAGTTGGTCTTATTGAAAGCTATCAGCTTATACATGTAATACTGAATGTCCTAACCTTGCACGTCGTGATACCGACCCTGATAAGGATCACTAGACGTTGCCAAAGTCAGTCTAAATGTCAAGAAAAGACCAGACCAGTAGACGAGACCAGTTCATCTATTGGGGCATCATACATATCACCACCTAGGGATGTATATGGTTCATGACTCATAGAATAGTTAGGAGCATTGCTCGCTATTCATTACATTTCTCTGGAGAGGGACTACATGAGAACCCGGCTACACCCAGGGAGGGACATCAGTACATGAATCCAGAGCATCATTCCTGAGGAGAGACGTATAGTGAGAACCCAGCTACGCCTGGGGAAGGACACCTATACGTGAACTCAGGCGATGTACGTTCATCACACCATTACGAGACGGTGTCATGAATACATACATATTGATTGATTATGATGCTCACATGTGTATTTAAGGTATTTGATATTGAAGTATGCTTTATTAATTGTTATACTCACGAACTATTTACCCACTGAGCGCATTAAGCTCACTCCATTATTATCCAATCTTTCACAGAAAATTAGGGTGGACTGGGTGCAGGTTATGGGGACCACATTTTGTACCCTTTGTATGATTCATTGGGGATTTTGGGGAGTATGTTCCCTTGACCATTTTATGTACAAATTATATTCTGAATTAAATGAAATCAGATTTGTACTGTGTGTTATATATTTTCGTTGCGCACTCTGTTGTTACCATTGTTATTGTTCCAAATGCGCGCCCCGTCCGAGAGTGTACCGCCGGTTTAGGCGCGTCCGGGCGGGGTGTCACACCCTGGGTTGCACAGCGTGCCCCCTACCCAGGTGCGGGCGCACCCCCTCGGGGCAAACGCCTAGCCATTATGGATCCATAATATTGTCCCATCTCGGCCAGCCACGCCACACAAGGACGCCGGACACCGAGATCATTTATCCCCCTGCACAATCCACAGCACATGGAGGGCCTCCCCCAAGTTCTTAGTTCAATGGATACTCAAGTTGCGAAATCTAACCTTATGAGGAAGAGGTTGCGAGTTCGAACTTGGGGGAGGCCCTCCATGTGCTGTGGATTGTGCAGGGGGATAAATGATCTCGGTGTCCGGCGTCCTTGTGTGGCGTGGCTGGCCGAGATGGGACAATATTATGGATCCATAATGGCTAAGAGTTCGCCCCGAGGGGGTGCGCCCGCACCTGGGTAGGGGGCACGCTGTGCAACCCAGGGTGTGACAAAAAGGCCTTAGGGCGTATACATGAGGCCTTTAATCCACACAAGGACGCCGGTCACCGAGATCATTTATCCATATTATTCACACTCCCATGAATAATATAGGGCCTCCCCCAAGTTCGAACTCGCAACCTCTTCCTCATAAGGTTAGATTTCGCAACTTGAGTATCCATTAAACCGTTCAATGGATACTCAAGTTGCGAAATCTAACCTTATGAGGAAGAGGTTGCGAGTTCGAACTTGGGGGAGGCCCTATATTATTCATGGGAGTGTGAATAATATGGATAAATGATCTCGGTGACCGGCGTCCTTGTGTGGCGTGGTTGGCCGAGATGGGACAATATTATGGATCCATAATGGCTAGGCATTCGCCCCGAGGGGGTGCGCCCGCACCTGGGTAGGGGGCACGCTGTGCAACCCAGGGTGTGACACGGGGTGTGACAGTCTGTCTCTGAAGATAGGGTCGTTTTCTATACAAAACGTCTCTGTCTACCGAACGATCCTGAGGTTCAGAAAGAAGTGCTTACTGAAATGCACTGTTCGAGGTTCACTATGCATCCTGGGGGTGACAAGATGTACAAGGATGTCAAGCGACAGTTTTGATTTTCTGGAATGAAGAAGGTGATTGCAGACTTTGTTGCTCGATGTTTTGTTTGTCAGCAAGTAAAGGCAGAACACAGATTTCCCTCTAGACTTTTACGACCTTTACCTATTGGAGAATGGAAGTGGGAGAATATTGCAATGGATTTTGTTATGGCCTTGTCTCGAAATAATAAAGGGCAAGATGCAATCTGGGTTATTATTGATAAACTTACAAAGTCTGCACACTTTTTACCAATAAAGTTCACGAATAACCCCGCCAAGTGAGCTGAGTGGTATGAAAAACAGATCATACGCCTCCATGGCATACCACTCACGATCGTCTCTGATCGAGACCCTCGATTCATATCAAAATGTTGGCAGAGCTTCCAGAGTAGAATGGGCTCCAGGATCACCATGAGCATAACGTGTCACCCTTAGACTGATGGGCAATCAAAGCGTCTTATCTAGGTTTTGGAGGACATGTTACGTTGTTGCATTTTTTATTTTCATGACGGATGGGCAAAACACTTATGTTTGGCTGAGTTTGCATACAACAACAACTACTAAACCAGTATCGACATGGCACCGTATGAGGCTCTTTATGGTCTCCCTTACAAATTTTCAGTATGCTGGCTAGATATGGCAGATCGACCGCAGTTAGGGCCTGAACTAGTTCAAGAGACTTCTGAGAAGATCACACTAGTAAAGGAGCGACTTTGTGTAGCACAAAGTCGATAGAAGAGCTATGTTGACAAGTGGAGACAACCTTTAGAATTTGATAATGGGGACTAAGTTTTTCTAAAAGTATAGCCTACAAGAGGTGTCAAACGGTTTGGGATCAAAGGAAAGCTCTCCCCACTGTATATCGGTCCATTTCAGATCATTGAATGTATTGGCAAACTAGCCTATCGTCTATCCCTTCCCTCGTCCATGTCTAAGGTTCATGACATTTTTCACGTATCCATGCTTCGAAAGTATCGTCCTGATCCCTTGCATATCATCCCTCTGATCGAGGTTCGGGTTGAGGAAGGAAACAAGTATCAGGAAAGAGCGATACAGGTTTTGGATAGAAAGCTCAAGAACTAAGGCGACTTAGTATACCTCTTGTGAAAGTGCTTTGAGATCACCACGGAGTAGAGGAAGCAACATGGGAACTAGAGGCAACAATTAAACAAAAACACCCCGCATTGTTTTCTAGTAATAATTGATGATATGATATATTGTACTTTTCACTTATCAATAAAATGATGGAACTTTATTTACAATATCTTAATATATTCTTTCATTTAAATAACTATGCAGATGTCTGAAAATAATACCGATGAAGGTAATGATGCACGCACGCACGAAAGCACGCAATGGCCTCTTTGGCAACCTGTGGGGACTCCTTCAGGATCTGAGTCAAGACACAATTACTTTGCATCACAGACAGCGATCCTTATCGCCAGAGCATGCATACTTTTTCGTAATAATTTTGCCTTTACAATCCTGTGCTCTCATCCTTGCAAGATCTCCTACCAAAATTGTCAGGGGGCCGGATTCGGGCAACAACACCAAAAAGCATTTCGTCGCTCAACCTACCTTTCCTGAAACGTCGCAACTTGTAATGCCCTACGCCACCATCTGTGAGGCAAATGTCGTAACCTTTTGATGACGAATCCGACTCCATTTGCTCTCCACTGTTTGATGATATAGAGGATTCCTCCGGCCACAATGCTATTCAGGGGCCTTACAGGCACTACCCTGATCCTTCGAGTAATAATGATGGAGGTAAATCCCACGCAGACAATAATCATCACTACATAGATTGAATTTCGAGGGCGAAATCCTTTTAAGGGGGGCAAAGTGCAATACCCTAGGATTACACAAAAAAAAATTATCATTATTTTAAACTTCGGGCACCTTTTTGGCTATAAAAAGCCCCCATCCTTTGGTTATTTTCACACCAAATCACTTGCTCTGTTTGCGATTTCTCTCTCTCTCTCTCTCTCTCTCTCTCTCTCTCTCTCTCTCTCTCTCTCTCTCTCTCTCACTCTCTTTGAGTTTTTCTCTTCTCTCTTTGAGACTCACTTCACGGTACAACGCGATTTTGCTTGGGGAAGGCGCCAGTTCTAGAAGGAGTTATTATTTGGAGGTGGGGAACGAAACATAGGTTTACGTGTCTCATAACTTTTATTAAAGTTTACATTCATTTATCATTATGTATACTATTCATTTACACTGTATTATTGCGTATAATGTTCATACCTGTATATTTGGAGTTCATGTATTACACTGTTATTATGCCGGATTAGTGGTAAATTTGGCTTAACCAGACATTGTATTGTCCTCAGTAACTTTAAATAGTGAGCGGGAGGCAACATGCTGCTCTAGACGATTGGTACTTAAGTAGACGTAGTGTCTCACCTTTCAAACTTGAGACTGATTTGATTAGTCTTATTCGAAAGCTATCAGCTCGTACAAGTGATACTGAACATCTTAACTTTACATGTGGTGATACTGACCTGATAAGAATCACCAGACATTGCCAAATCCTGTCTAATGTTAGTAAAAATCAGACCTGTTCATGCATTGGCATCATATATAAACACCACCTAAGTACATAAGTGGTTTATGATCCACAAAATAGTTAGAAGCAATGCTCACTATTATTGATATTTCTCTAGAGAGGGACGTACAATGAGAACCCAGGTTTACTTGGGGATGGACATCTGTACGTTAACTCAGGGGACGTACAATCGTGGAATCATTACGAGATTGTGTCATGCATACAAATATGTTGTATTGATTATGATGCTATGATGTGCTTGTGTGATATTTGATTATGAAGTTTCCTTTATTAATTGTTATATTCACGAACTATTTTACCCACTGGCCAATAGTTTACCCCGTTCTTATCCAATTTTTCTTAGGAGATTAGGTGGACTGGGTGGAGGTTTTTGGGCCCACATTTTGTCACCTTTTGTTTATTTATTGGGGATTTTGGGAAGATGTTCCCTTTATAATTTCATGTACAAAAAAATATATTTTGAAATTAATATAATTAGATTTGTACT
Source organism: Paratinospora sagittata (assembly GCA_035771175.1). NCBI lineage: Eukaryota > Viridiplantae > Streptophyta > Magnoliopsida > Ranunculales > Menispermaceae > Paratinospora > Paratinospora sagittata. The sequence goes on from CM069598.1 coordinate 42,114,337, forward strand.
CAGTTGTGTTCTTACCTCCTCAGTTATTGTTATAATGCATTCGCGTCCCGTTAGTGAGTGTTCCGTTCGTTTAGGCGCGTCCGGGCGGGGTGTGACATAGGTTGAATTGATAACATAAAGGAGGTTGCGGAGAATTTAAGAGATATTGAGGCACGTTGAACATATTTAGAAACGTGATGATTTTGTTAACCCTTTTTGTAATACATAAGATTTTGGATTTAGAATTTAGGATTTGAATGATGATATATATTTTTGTAGAAAATAGAATGTTATTACAAGTTTTATAATTTTGTGTTAATTTTTCTTTTAGTGAATATAATTATTAAAATTGTTAAAAGATTAGAATATATGAAATTTAAATACATAATTATGAAAACATTTTATTATAGTAATTAAAAAATATTTTATGACAATTTGGAAGTGTTCAAATAAATTTTATGACAATGTTTTCTTACTGTAATTGTATATTATATAATGATATTTTTGAATTGTTCTTATTTAATAAATAACAACAAAGTAAAAGTGTCATTAAATGACAAATGGCATTTTGTAATTGTTGCACAAAATTTATTGACAGCATTTATACACTGTAAGTAAAAAATTCTTTAATTATGTTTTTGAATTGTTCTTATATATTGAATTGTTTGAGCCTTGTTACTCTTACTCCATAATTTTTACTCAATTCATACTTAGTCTGTTTGACAAGTTTACATTAGCAACCTCTAAAATGCATAAAAAAATGATAATTAAATGATGAGAGATAAATGACAATACAAAGTAATATTCATTTATACATAAACAAATAAAATGAAAGTAATAGAAATTAATCACATTTGAGAGATAAACAACAAGGAATAGCCGAGCAATTTTAGATTTTTCTTAAAAAATAATTTAATATAAATGGATATGACTTTGTATTGTCATTTATCTCTCATCATTTAATTATCATTTTTTTTTGCATTTAATGGGTTGTTAATGTAAACTCGTCACATAGACTAAACCGGCGGGACACTCACAGACGGGGCACGAATGCATTATAACAATAACCGACTGCGCGGAAATAAGATTAAGTCCAAGTCTGACTTCATTAATTTCAGAATATAGTTGTACATGAAATAGTTAAGGAAACATCCTCCCTAAATCTCCAATGAATAATACAAAGGGTACAAAAATGTGGGCCCAAAAACCTACACCGAGTCCACCCTAATCTCCTGTGAAAAATTGGATTACAACGGGGTGAGCTAGACGCTCAGTGAGTAAAATAGTTCGTGAATATAACAATTAATAAAGCAAACTTCATAATTAAATATCATAAATACACATCAGAGCATCATAATTAATCCAACATGTATGTACGCATGACACCATCTCGTATTGGTTTCATGATTGTACGTCGCCTGAGTTCACATACAGATGTCCCTCCCCAGGAGTAGCCGGGTTCTCATTGTACGTCCCTCCTCAGGAACGACGCTTTGGATTCACGTACAGATGTTTCTTTCCATGAGTAGCCTAGTTCTCATTGTACGCCCCTCTTCAGAGAAATATAATGAATAGAGAGCATTGCTTCTAACTATTCTATGAATCATAAACCACATACGACGTCTCTAGGTGGTGCTTATGTATGATGCTAATGCATGAATTGGTCCGGTCTTTACTTAACATTAGACATGATTTGACAACGTCTGGTGATCCTTATCAGGGTCGGTATCACCACGTGCAAGGTTAGGACATTCAGTATTACTTGTATAAGCTGATAACTTTCAAATAAGACCTACCAAATCAGTCTCCAGTTGAGAGGTGAGACACGAGGTCTACTTAAATACCAATCGTCTAGAGCAACACGCTACCTCCCGTTCACTATTTAAAGTTACTAAGGACAAGACTGAGTCTGGTTGAGCCAGATTGACCACTAATCCGGCATAGCAACAGCGTAATACAAGAACTCCAAATATACAGACATAAGTATGACAAGTATAAACATTATATGCAATAATGCAGTGTAAATGAATAGTAGACATAATGATAAACAAATGTAAACTTTAATAAAAGTTATAAGACACGTAAACCTATGTTTCGTTCCCCACTTTTAGATAAAAACTTCTTTGAAAACTGGCGCCTTTCCCCGAGCAGAATTGCGTTGCACCGCGAATAGAGTCTCAAAAGAGAAGACAAAAACTCAGAATGAGTGAGAGAGAGAGAAGAAAAATCACAAGGATAAATGATTTTGGTGTGAGAAATGAGGAAGGGGGCTTCCTTAAATAGGAAAAAAGGGTGCCTGAAGGTTCAGGCACACGCTTGAAGGTTCGGGCATGGGCTTGAAGGTTCAGGCACCCTGCCCAAAGTTCAGTTTTTTTTTTTGTGTGCAAACCTAGGGTATTACACTCTACCCCCCTTAAAAGGATTTCACCCTCGAAATCAGTCCAAGTAGTCATGGTTTCTATCAGCGTGAGATTCACCGCCGTCGTCATCATTTGCTAGCTCAGGGTAGTGCCTGTAAGGTCCCTGAATAGCACTGTGGCTGGTGGAATCCTCAACATCATGAAACCATAGAGAGTAAATGGAGTTGGATTCGTCCTCAGAAGGTTTTGACCTTTGCTTAATATATGGTGGTGTAGGGCTCTGCTGTTGCTCGAATCTGGCCGCCTGACAATTTTGGTAGAAGGTCCTGCTAAGATGGGAGCACGAGATTGTTTCCGACAAAATTGTTACGAAAAAGCCATGCACGCTATGGCGATAAGGATCGTTGTCTGTGGGGCGATGGAGTTGGTGATGAAAAATAGTTGTGACTTGACTCAGATTCTGAAGGAGTCGCCCTCGGTTGCCAAAGAGGCCATTGCGTTTGTGCATTACTACATCCATCGGTATTATTTTCAGACATCTGCATAGTTATTTAAGTGAAATAATGTATTAAGATATTTGTAAACAAAGTTCCATCATTTTATTGATAAGTGAAATAATACAATGTATCACATCATCAATTATTACTAGAAAACAATTCAGGGTATTTCTGTTTAATTGTTGCTTTTAGTTCCAATATTGCTTCCTTTAATCCGTGGTTATCCCAGAGCACCTTCACAAGTGGTATGCTACTCGCCTTAGTTCTTGAGTCTTTATATCCAGAATATGTATCGCTCTCACCTGATACCTATTTCCTTCCTCAACCCGAACCTCTACCACATGGATCATATGCGAAGGATCAGGACGATACTTTCGAAGCATGGATACGTAAAAAACGTCATGAACCTTAAACATGGACAATGGAAGAGACAGACGATAAGCATGTTTGTCAATACGTTCAATGATCTGAAATGGACCGATATACCATGGGGAGAGCTTTGCTTTGATCCCAAAGCGTTTGACACCTCTTGTAGGCTGAACTTTTAGAAAAACAAAGTCCCCCTTATCAAATTCTAGAGGCTGCCTCCGCTTGTCAGCATAGCTCTTCTGTCAACTTTGTGCAATACAAAGTCGCTCCTTTACTAGTGTGATTTTTTCAGAAGTCTCTTAAACTAGTTCAGGCCCCAACTATGGTCGATCTGCTATATCTAACCAGCATATCAGAAATCTGCAAGGGTGACCATAGAGGGCCTCGTATGGTGCCATGTTGATACTAGTTTGGTAGCTGTTGTTATATGCAAACTCAACTAAAAGTAAGTGCTTTGCCCATCCGTCATGAAATTCCAAAATGCAGCACCATAACATGTCCTCCAAGATTTGGATAAGACGCTTTGACTGCCTATCAGTCTAAGGGTGAAAGGTTGTGCACATGGTGATTCTAGAGCCCATTCTACTCTGAAATCTTTGCCAAAACTTTGATGTGAATCGAGGGTCTCGATTAGAGACGATCTTGAGTAGTATGCCATGGAGGGGTACGATCTCTCTTTCATACAGTTTGGCAAGCTTGGCGGGGTTATCTGTGAACTTTATTGGCAAAAAGTGTGCAGACTTTGTAAGTCTGTCAATGATAACCCAGATAACATCTTGCCCTTTATTATTTTGAGGCGAGGCCGAAACAAAATCCATTACGATGTTCTCCCACATCCATTTTCCAATAGGTAAAGGTTGGAGAAGGCTAAAGGGAAGTCTTCGTTTTGCCTTAACTTTCTGGCAAACGAGACATCGAGCAACGAAGTGTGCAATCGCTTTCTTCATTCCAGAAAACCAAAATTGTCGCTTGACATCCCTGTACATCTTGTCACCCCCATGATGCATAGCGAACCTCAAACTGTGCATCTCAGTGAGCACTTCTTTCCGAAACCTCAAGATTGTTTGGTAAACAGAGACATTTTTTTTTATAGAAAATGGCTCCGTCTTCAGAGACCGACCAGTGAGGAAGGTCCTGTTCGCTGAGTAGAAGTTCTCATTTCTCCATTAACATAGGTCGTTGGCTTGAGCTGCTGAAATCTTTTGAACCAGCTCAGAGTTGGCTGATAATTGAGAGAGTCGTGATCTTGCTCCCTCCTCGATCAGTTGTAAGTTAAAATTCTCCATCTCTGTACCTAACTTCCCCATCTCGAAGTTAAAAGTGCAAGCAACATAAGATTTTCTACTTAAGGCATCAGCCACAACATTGGCCTTACCGAGATGGTACTGGTGTTGAAAGTCATAATCTTTCAAGAACTCCAACCATCGTCTTTGGCGGAGGTTTAGGTCTCTCTGGGTGTAGATGTACTTAAGACTCTTGTGATCCGATAAGACCTCAAACCATTCACCGTATAGGTAATAACGCCATAACTTCAGTGCGAATATGACAACTGCAAGTTCTAAGTCTTGCGTTGGGTAATTACCCTCATGAATCTTTAGTTGCTTCGAAGCATATGCAACAACTTGGCCTTCTTGCATTAGTACGACACCTAACCCTTGGAGAGAGGCGTCGGTGTATAGTGAAAATCCAAGTGCATTTCTTGGAGTGATTAGTATTGGTGCTGTCGTGAGGCGCTTCTTCAATTCCTTAAATGATGGTTCACAGGCGGGATTCCAGATGAATCGCACATTTTTCCGAGTGAGCTTTGTCATAAGTTCAACAATCTTTGAGAAGTCCTTGATCAAGAGTCTATAATAGCCAGCCAAACTAAGAAAACTCATAATCTGAGTAACAGTGGTAGGCTGCTTCCAGTTTAAAACCGCATCAATTTTCAAAGGATCCACCTCAATGCCATTGCATGAAACCACATGGCTTTGGAATTGAACTTGCTTCGCCCAAAATTCGCACTTACTCAACTTTATATACAACTGGTGGCTTCTCAAGGTCTGGAGGACAATCCTCAGATGTATCTTATGGTCTTCCTCGGTTGAGAAATATATCAAGATATCGTCCACAAAGACTACCACAAATCAATCTAAGTATAACCTATAGATGCGGTTCATCAAGTCCATGAACTCAGCAGGTGCATTTGTTAGACCGAACGACATGACCAAGAACTCGTAGTGACAGTACCGAGTTCTGAATGCCGTCTTGGTAATGTCCGACTCTCGGATCCGGAGTTGATGATAACCGAATTGTAAGTCAATCTTAGAGAAGTATCTGACATCTCTAAGTTGGTCGAACAAGTCATCGATCTTGGGCAATGGGTATCTGTTCTTAATGGTGACGTTATTCAACTTGCGATAGTCAATGCAATGTCGTAACGAACCATCCATTTTGCGAACAAACAGAACTGGAGCGCCCTAGAGTGATGAAATTTTCCTAATGTAGCCATTATTTTCCAATTCCTTCAATTGTTTGTGCAATTCGACCAGCTCGACATTGGACATTCTGTATGGTGGAATTGAGATAGGTCCGGTCCCAGGTATGAGATTGATCTCAAAATCGAATTCCCTAACCGGTGGTAGACCAGGAAGGTCATTTAAAAAAAATTGTTGAGAATTCAGATATTACCGGGACATCGTGTACTTCGAGAGGGTACAGTGCTGGTGATTCATTTTCATCACCAAGGGATAGAGCTCGAAGCTATGCCTTGAGAAGTGCAACAGTCGAGTTGTGTATCCATTTCCTGGTTCCCTGAATCTTGACAAACTCCCCCGTGGGCAAGGTTAACTGAACTTGCTTCTTCATACAATCGATATTTGCATTCAGTGGTGCGAGACAGTCCATGCCGAGGATGATGTCAAAGTCTTCAATGTCTATCACAAAAAAATCTGCATATATTATCTGTTCTGACATTCGAAGCTCACATCGAGAACACTGCAAATTCACGTCAGTACCATATCCTAAAGGTGATGTGACATGGATTGTGATGTCTATGGGTTCAGGATGCAACCCTAAATGTCTTACCAATGCAGATGATATAAAAGAATGCATAGCACCCGAATCGAACAAGGCATGCACCATTGTATTGAACAAGGGAAATGTACCATCGACTACATTGTTGTCTAGGAGTGGTTGTTGAGCGATAACAAATGTTCTGCTAGTTCTGCCTGGGTTGGGCATTAGCAGCAGGTGGGGCTTGTTGGACTGGAACAGAGGGAACAAGTTGCTGAAGGTGCGGACAGACATTTCTTATATGGCCCTGCTGGCCGCAGTTGAAACACGTTAGCCTTTGCTGCTGATGGTTCTGTCTGCCATGCTAAGTGTGGTGCTAACCACCACCTCTGCCATTGATTTTTTGACGGCCACCCCTACCATTACGGGCCTCCTCGGCCATGATTGCGAAAACCTTGATGGCTAGGGCTAGACAGTTCAGTCGCAGATGCTGTGGCCTCATTTTTCTGAACAGGGGCTGGGAGGGCTGAGTTTTGATTATAGTAGGGCTTCTTCTTGTTTCCTTGCTGCGAGCCCTGTTAGAAAAATGTTGCAGGCCATTTTTCGCTATTCAATCTCTGCTCATGTACAATCTTTTCCTGCTCAAAGCTCATGGCCTTGTCAACGACCTCCTTGTAAATCTTGAGATCCAAGATCGAAAAGGCTTGTCAAATGTCAGAATGAAGGCCATTGTAGAATTTTTAGGTCTTATCTTGCTCAGTTGAGATGGTGGAGAGAGAGTAAACCGATAATTCTTTAAACTTGACCGCATAATCCCTAACTGTCATGCCGTTTTGGTATAGCTTGGCGAACTCCCTAACTGTCAAGTCATGTCCGTGGTGTTGACCCTTGGGTCCTCATTCACAGTTATTCACCATGTATTTGCTCCACCAATAAGTTGGTAGGACGCAAGTGGAATCTTTCGAGCCTCATCGACTCCCATTGCATCGAGAGCCTTCTTCGACTCATCCAGCCATTTTTACGCCTCCTCCGCATCAATGATGCTACCAAAAGTAAAAGGTTGTAACCTCTTGTACTTCGTAATCTGGTCAGTTTGAGTCTCCGATCTAGATTTAACAGGTGCCTGAACAGTGACAACCTGATTGGCCGCGGTCTCACGAACGACCGTCTGAATAATTACTTTCATCGCCTCAATAAATCACGCGAAAAAACTTTCATACTCGAAGGCATGGCAAAAGATGTGGGCTAGAGTGGCACTGCCTGCCCAAACATATTCGCAGTGTCGGGTGTGGCCTGAGCTGTCGTCGGAGGCGGTGGTTCCTGGTTCTGAATCTCAAGAGGTGCCTCCTCTACTGGACGGACAATACATGACCTTCATCTCTTCCTGGTTCGCATTTTCTCACTGGCAAGGAGAAAATAAAACCATGATTTAGGAACTGTAGCCAAGCATAATGTTATGATCTTCTTAGCAACAAGTTCGAGAGTACTGCAATATAAAAACCACCTATCTTTCTAAGTATAGTGTAAGGTTTTGATGAGAAATCAATGAATCTTATGTGCCTCGTATGTTTGGCCATGGTGTAAAATAAGGTTAGAATGTTTATATAATAAGTATAAAACTTTGCAAGTATTTCAAATGTTTTGGTTTTGGTTTTTGTGAACATGCATTTATATTTCATTGAAAATCCATACGAGTCATGAAAATTCTAAGATTTTCCTCGGTAAATATCCTGATCTAACGTTTTATCGCAATCTTATGTATTCAAACTCTTTCGCTTAGTCTTTTCGACTATTATCCAAATTTGTGTATCCCATACCACATGAATTTGGTAATAAGGGTATCAACCAAGTTAAGTTGTATGAACACGATCTCTATAAAACATCGGCTGAAAAGGAGTTCACTATTAGTATCGTCCAAGTTTACTCGTCCCATACCGTGTAAACTTAGTGATAATGTTAGTAATATAACTTTCCCTAAATGTTTCTTTTCACACAAGGTCGTGGGTGTTCTTACTTCCACTTTTTATTTTGTATCTTCCAATTTTGTTGTGTCCCACACCATTCCAAAGTTAGTGATACAAAAGAAAGAATGGTTGTAAGTCAGCTCACCAAAAATAGTCTTAAACAAAACATTTTCATTCATATATAAAATAAATTTTACAATGCCAGTGATCATTCCTGATTTTCCTGCCTATTACCTCTCCTTTTAGACCTCCTGCTAGGTACAAAAAGACTATTAGAAGAAAGTTGAGAAGTTGTTCGCTGTTCTTCAACGTTTTGCATACGTGTTAACAAAGCATTTTGAGTATCCTCCATCCGAGCAATACTAGATACAATCACATTTAACTGCTCGAATGGGTAAGTCGATTGCCCCATCGATGGTTGATAGGTCGACTGTCCCATAGGTGGAGGGTAGGCCATAGGCATTGGTGGAAAGTATTGGTCGTATGGTTGACTCATAGGTGGAGGGTAGTTGTTTAGATTGTACGGGGATTCCCTAACTTGAACCTCTTGGACATTTGGATATGCTTGAGTCGGAAAGTCTTGAAACAATGGACTCATTGAGATATCCTGTCTTTCGAAATTTGGTGCCGCACAATTCTGTTGCTGTTGGTTAACAGGAACTTTTGGAACTGGCCGATACGGTACCTCAGGAGTTGGAAACCTTTGGTACGTAGTATTGCCTTTAGTTGGTATGTTCCAGGAAGGTGGATTTGCTGGAACTCTCTGTCTATTCTGATTTGGTTGAGGTTGATTTAGTTTGGCAAAGAAATCTTCCTCGGAGAATAGATGATCGGTTTGACCATTATTTGGGGTTGAGTTTGCCATAGGGTTCTGGTTTGGCTCGTTATTTGGTGCCTCCTTAACAGGAATCTTGCGCCGACTTTTTCGTTGACAATGTCCGTTTTTGTCTCTAATTCTTTCGCCATTTCCTCCTAAAGTCGCGCCGAATACTTCATCGTCAGTCACCCCTCCACTTGTGACAAACGTCTTGAAGATAGAGGATGCTATAATCGCCTCAATGATCTGCTTCGAAGACTCATCAAAAGTGTTGACATTTGCCTCATATAGCATCCTCATGATCAAGACTCTGTAGCCGAGGAGTTCCTTTCTCGAAGGGTTTTGAATCACCCGCAACATTTGCAGGATGATGATGTGAGGTTGGGAGACCTTAATTTTCTTCTCTATGTAGTACAACACAAGAAGTTGAGCCCTTGTAGTATAACAAAGTTCTAATTTTTGGGTAGTGCCACCCTGTGTTTGATTTCCTAAAGGTACGTGATTTAGAACATGGTAAAATTCTCGACTCAAACAATTTAATGTTACAACGATTAATGTGTGAAACTTGTTTGTAACGTTCTTGTGTATGTATCATATTAAAATGTTGTAAATTGTTTAGATGACCCACTGGGCTTTCAAGCTTAACCCTATTTTTCACATGCAGGTACTTAGAAAATAAAGTAGCAAGTTGTGACATGGTTCAGTGATAGGGGTAGGATGGGAATCTGGACAATATTTTAATTAGTGAATGAGTTAATTACTTGTTTAATTTCGTGAACTTTTATTTAGTAAGGGTTGTATTGACATTAGAAATTTTGATAAAATCTTTTTATGATTATTGAAGGGATTATGATTTACTTAAAATATATGTGCCTTGGACTTGAATTCTATTTGACGAATGTATTTAAGATATTGTGTCCATGATGGATGGACAAGGGCAAGTACCCTCCTAATTCACTATAGAAATTGGTATAGTGGAATTATGTGGTCCTTGGTATGAAGAAAAAAGATTTAAAGGTATTCGTTTATCTTTACCAGTAAGTTGGTTAAAATATATATATATATATATATAAACTCATAGTTTTGCAAATCTTACTATCTATATAATGATTATGGGTTAAGATTGACGGATACGAGTAACATCTCGATTTTCAGTAATATTTTTATATAAAATTAAAATATCCATTATTTACTGGAAATTTAAGTTTTGAAAATCGGGGTGTTACAAACCTGCACCCAGTCCACCCTAATCTTCTGTGAAAAAAATGGATAACAACGGGGTGAGCTACACGCTCAGTGGGTAAAATAGTTCGTGAATATAACAATTAATAAAGCAAACTGCATAATCAAATATCATAAATACACATCAGAGCATCATAATCAATCCAACATGTATGTATGCATGGCACCGTCTCGTATTAGTTTCATGATTGTACATCGCCTGAGTTCAAGTACAGATGTCCTTCTCCAGGAGTAGCCGGGTTATCATTTTACGTCCCTCTCCAGAGAAATATAATGAATAGTGAACATTGCTTCTAACTATTTTATGAATCATAAACCACATATGTCCCTAGGTGGTGCTTATTTATGATGCTAATGCATGAATTGGTCCGGTCTTTACTTAACATTAGACAGGATTTGACAACGTTTGGTGATCCTTATCAGGGTCGGTATCACTACGTGCAAGGTTAGGACATTCAATATTACTTGTATAAGCTGATAGCTTCCAAATAAAACCAACTAGATCAGTCTCCAGTTGAGATGTGAGACACGAGGTCTACTTAAATACCAATCGTCTAGAGCAGCACGCTACCTCCGATTCACTATTTAAAGTTACTGAGGACAAGACCGAGTCTAGTTGAGTCAGATTGACCACTAATCCGGCATAGCAACAGTGTAATACATGAACTTCAAATATACAGGCATAAGTATGACAAATATAAATATTATACGCAATAATGCAGTATGAATGAATAGTAAACATAATGATAAACGAATATAAACTTTAATAAAAGTTATAAGACACGCAAACCTATGTTTCGTTCCCCACTTTTAGATAAAAACTTCTTTGAGAACTGGCTCCTTTCCCCGAGCAGAATTGCGTTGCATCGCGAAGAGAGTCTCAAAAGAGAAGACAAAAACTCAAAATGAGTGAGAGAGAGAAGAAAAATCACAAGGAGAAGTAACTTTTGTTTGAGAAATGAGGAGGGGGGTTCCTTAAATATGAAAAAAGGGTGCCCAAAGGTTCGAGCATGTGCTTGAAGATTTGGGCAGGCACTTGAACGTTCAGGCACCCTGCCCGAAGTTCAATTTTTTATTTTTTTTGTGTAAACCTAAGGTATTACAAAATATTCCGAAAATATAGGGAAGGATTATTAAAGGTAAGATTGGAATTAATTTAGGATGTTATTATAATTTCAATTACAAGAGATTTTTTCATGTTTTCACTAATTGTAGTGTTGTATTTTTAGACCTTTTTCATCAAGTAAATAATCTAGTCTAATCTAAAGCCTCTATCACTAATTGTAGCATTGTATTTTTAGACCTTTTCCACATTGGCGATATTGGACGACAATGTGGTCGGGACATTATGGTCCAATGCAACTCTCGGCCAAACAACAAGCCTAGGAGTTTTGGCGCGAAAGAGCTCTGCAGTAGCGACACCAAACCAAACTTGTATACATAACACCAGGTTCGAATCAAAGTTAGTAGACAATGAGACTACAAAACCCTTTAAGGAAATAAAACATTATTGTTGTCCCTGATGTATAATTGGGGATGGTAAAAGCACGTGGTGTAGTTTTGGGTATAATTTTTAGGCTTTTGTTGTCTTCCCATATCTACTAAAAATGCCTTTTTTTTTTTCAACAACTAAGATGCCAAATCACTCTAAATTCAAACATGATTTCTTGTTGTAATTAATGATAACTATGCGATGCTTTACAACTTGAAATTGACACACCAAATGTCACAAATCTGATGTGAAATTTGCCATATCATATTTGTAGCATTTGTTACAAAGCATCTTCTTAACTCAAATTAAAGTTAATTTATTTCTAGGTTTAAAAAAAGAGTTAATTTATTTATTAAATTAAGTATTAATATGTGGAGTGAACCCATTAATAATCCTATTTTTCCTCTTTTGGATTCTACTATTAAGCACCATTTGATTGCCTCGAATCATATGCCAACACATGATTTGAGACAATTCAATGATGTATAAAGGTGATATATATATATATATATATTTTATAAAGGGTGATGTACACTTGAAATGTACATTTTGATTGTTAATGTAGCATTATTCTTATTTTTATCTATTGTTGTATTGAGTGGCTAAGTAAATACTCCTTTTGAAGTCATAAAATTATGTTTTTTTCATTTTTATTTATTTTTGACTAATAATAGCTATTGATCTAAACGTAATGACAACTATATATTAATTTGATGACATCATAAATAGGAAACTATTTAAGAAATAAATAAAAAATAATTTTATGATCAGCCCGTAAGAAAAAATAATTTTATAGTGGTTCGGTTGCGGCTACATCTAATACCTAATCTCTTGATTAAGATTTCCAAACTTCACTAATGAATCCTCTTAAGGGTGAGGACCAAACCATTACAAATGCCCTTTTACAGGTTTAAGACAAACCTATCTTTTTGTGGTCTAAGGATGAACCTATAACTTCCTTTTGCGAGATAAAGAAGAACCGTATATCCTTTTTATAGGCTAAGGAAGAACCACTTGTTCCTTTTGAAGGATAAAGAAGAACCTAATTTCCTTTTCGCTGGCTAAAGAAGAACCATTTGACCCTTTTCAATATAAATGATGAAACTAACCTAGATTCCAACATTAGAATCACAAGTGATATTAAATCACTTTACTTGGTTTGTTTCAAACCGTGAAACAATCCAAAACACTAAAAACAATAAATATGATGTTTGTTCTAAGTGAATAAAACAATTACAATGAAGCTCATAAATTCAAATATCAAATACAAGATATGAAAATTTAAGCTCGAGGTGAAGAGAGACCTTACAACGATTTATACCTTTCTTGCAACCGTATTTTCTAAAGAGAATGATTTTAAAGATGCTTTGAATGATGCACAATAATTAAGCTTGAAATCCAATCTTCAAATCAACATATCTAAGTTCTAGGTTTTGAAAATGAAAAAATGATTTGATCTTGAGGAACTTTCTAGAGTCACATGGTTATCTCTCTTGTGTTTAGAATGACTTAAGTATTTGAATTTATAGATGAAAAACAAGTTCTAGCAGTTAAATACAAGAATATAGCCGTTGGGAGGAGAGGGGAAGAGGAAGGGGAGGGGGAGGGGGTTCAAAATCGCATTTTGGACTGTTGGAAACTCGCACAAAAGTTGCAGAGTGTTCCATTAGCGTCATGATAACTTAGGAGCGTCTTGAAAACTGCCCAAAAATTTCAGACAGTTTTGGGGAGGGTGCTAATGTGGATTAGTGTCCTATTCTGCTATGATTTTTTAAAACTTTTCCTTTTTCGAAATACTTATGAAATGAAAACCAAATATAGACATATAATAGTTTAAAATTTATGAAAAGAACATTCTGAATCCATTGGTAACATTTCTAAAGTCATCGGAGAAAACTATCAAACATTTTAAAAGGATTTAAGCTTATTTGGGTATACTTTGAGTGTGAAAACTTGGGTTAACATGATTTTTTGAAATTTTAAATATATAAGCTTATTTGGGCATCAAAAAAATAATTGAAATAGATTTAGATTGATGATTAAAATACTTTAAAATCAACGATAAAACAATCAAACAATATTTTAATGAAAATTAAAACAATTTTGATTATTTTGAAAAACTTTGTAGAAATGTCATTTTAACTAAAACTAATGCAAATATGATTCAAAATAGTTTAAGAACATAAATTAAATATTTTTGAATACTTGAAAATCATTTTTAAAGAAAAGTTAATGCATGAACAAATTTTATCAAAACTATGCATATGTGAAGTATGAATGCATGATTTTAAGAAAGATTGAGCAATATGATATACAAGAAGGTTACATTCTAATTTTAGACACATAAAGACTCTCAACCTTTTTGTCTTCATTCTTTCAAGTTGTCCAAACTTTAAGTATGGTTGATCCTTTGCTTGAGAGACTTCTTGAACTTGAAGACTTGGATCTTGTATTGTCTCTTTTTCATCTTTAAGTGTTGAAATATACTAGATAGAAACATTACCACCATTTGTTATATTTTTTGTTAGCATCAAAACACTTAGGAGAAAAGTAAGTGGAGAACCACTTAAGTCAACAATTGTGACAGACAAAAAGTTGGCTTTGCTTAATGCAGTTTCGAATGTCATCCCTAATACAACTCACTTACTTTGTATGTGACACATCAACAAAAACGTGTTGGCTAGATCAAAAGGTTTGTTTGAGAAGAACAATGACTTTGACATTGTTCTAGGCTTGTGGAATGAGTTGGTTGCAAGTGAAACGGTGGAGGAATACCACCAACATGAGTACAGTGAGTACCCTGGTTTGGTGCAATATCTAAAATTCACATAATTGGATTTTTATAAAAAAAAAAAGGTTTGTGAAGGCATGGACAAATCAACATAGGCACCTTGGCAATACCACAACTAATAGAGCAAAGAATGCTCATTCAAAGTTGAAAAAATATTTAGGCTCATCTCAAGGTAACTTTAAGACTTCTTGGGAGGTTATCAATTTCATGCTCAAATTGCAACACACAGAGATCAAGACTTTATTTGAAAAGAGCCTCAACATTGTACAACATAAATATTGGGTTTTCACTTACAAAAAATTGTGTGGCTTCGTCTCTAAAGTTGCATTGGAGAAGATATCCGATGAGCTAAAATGGAGTGAATACATTGGGATGGACCGAAATGCTTGTGGGTGTGTGTTACAAAGAACACATGGGTTACCTTGTTGATAATGCTCATTTTGACATTAAAATTATTATTTTATAATAGAATATTATCATATTTTAAGGCTCATGATTTAATAATTAATTATAAAATATGTTTGATTTCTTCATTTCATAAATCCATAAATTTTCTAGGAAGCAAACATATCAATTTTAAAATCACGTGCATAATTTAAGATCATCATAATTAAATTTCTCATTATCCGATATTTGTGTTAATTGTAGAAAAAATGTATGAGAAGTTGATCATGGTGGAGCATATGAGCATTAAGAGCCTAGAGATCATCAAATTAGAGAAGTCATCACCCCACTTGGTTTTATGACACATGGAATCATCCCATTCATTCATCAATTGAGTAAATTTTGTGAATCCCGAGGAACATCTACGGTTACGATGGAAGATGGAGGAATCTCAAGTCAAAAAGAACACATGGCACACATGGAGACATCTTTATCATCATCATCATCATCATCATCATCATCATCATCATCATCATCATCTTGTAGCAGATCCCGAAAATAATCCAAGGGATGAGTTTGAATTTATGAGAGAACCAAGGTTGATAGTGATTAGTCAAAAAATATCCCAAGATTCTCTCTTATTTCTCTTTTCTCTAAACCACCCCATGCTCCCATTTCCCCTACTATGCATAGCTACCTATCACCTTTAATTTGAATTTGTTATCATCTTATACAACAAGTTTATTGGAGCATGAGCCACTTGTATCATTCATCCACATCACCCACTTAGACCACCTCCCATCTGCTCATTTTCTCTCTTGATTATCTATATAAACCCCTCAAATTCACACTTGAGAGCATCCTATATTTTCATCTTCTCCTTGATCACTTGGGAGCTCTCCATACCTCTCTTATTTACATTTTTCTTCTCTTTTATTTTTGTTCTTTTATGGCCTTCAAATCCATGGAAGGCAAAGTTTTTTTAGGGCTAAGAGGAAGCCCTCTCCACTATCTTCTTGGGAATTCTTGGGTAACATTTATATTTGAGATTTAATTGACATGTGTGTTCTCTGAAAGATTGAGATATTTCATTTTCATCTTGTAGTGTGACTTTTTGTAGTTTTTTTTAATGTGTCATATCATGTATTTCACATACTTGGAATTCACATTTAGTTTTCACACACATTAAAACACTAGTTCTATTTTGTATTTTCATGATAAATAAATTTTGTGGGAGAACACTATTTTTTAACATATTTGAGCTTAAAGATTTATTATTGTAGGTGGGAAAACTCTTTAGTTATTTCCACCCCTAATCATTTTACTCAAGAATGACTAAGAGAAAGAAGGATTGGGTCTACTCTAATGCCCTAACTTTTCATCTTATTGTTGTTCCCTACATTATCATTCATCATTTACAAGTATTCTCATTTTACTAATATTTCATTTTTTTTCTTATTTTTCACATTTTATTATTTGTAGCAAACCATAGTTTTAGGAACTCATCCCAATCCTTGAGGTTCGACCTTGGGACTCCCCCAAGTTTATTACTTGTTGTATTTACTACATCATTTGCCCTTGTTTACACTTATAATTTGTTGCATCATCTACTTTATGTCTAAGGTATAATTATGTTGCATTTCATTGGTTTATAATTTAAAGAGTGCATTTTTGCATATCTCTTCTTTACTTAAAAGTGTGCACATAAAGTAAGCATCAAGTTTTTGATGTCGTTGCCGGGGATTGGTAATTGGTGCCTAGAACAAAGGGTTGCAACATTCACCCTATCATTTTTTTTTCTTGTTTATAGCTTCTCTTTAGACCCCCTTAGGTTAGGATTTTTATTTTTTACTTCTATTTACTTTCAAAGCCTTGTAATTTTGAGTGTTGTGAGGTTCTTGAGAGTTGTGAGGGAGTGATTTGTAATTTATTTCAAGTTTGTAATATTTAGCTCCTCAAGTGTGAGTGATCGCGTGGAGGTGTTTTGTAAATCACTCACACTTGTACGAGAAGACTTTTTCTAGGACCCCACTGTAAGATCTACTCTATCTTTTAAATTCTTAGCTTAGGTTGTTTGTAGAAAATCATGTTTTAGGCCTCCTGTTGTTAGTTTAGGTGTATTTACTTTTATACACTTTTAATGTTAGTGTGATTTTATATTTCTTTTTGATGTATGGTGTTAGGGATGTGCACCCCCATTGAGTGATTTAAAAATTAAACTTGTGCACTAAGGACCTTATCCTTGAGTACATAAAAAAAAAAAAAACATTTTCCACGTTGTAAGCCTAGTTGAATGAGCGCGTGGGTACGTGATCATACAAATAGGTTGCAAAGGGATCAACCTACACTTAAAGAAGTTTTGGACCAAATCTTTGAACACCAACTTGAAGCTCATATTGTAGACTACACTAATACACCGAGTGTAGAATTGACTCATTCACCAACCATGTCAATGAATGGAAGTAACTTGGGTGATCCGGGGAATTTAAGGGAAGACCAAAATATTGAGGGAAATGAACCTAGAACTCTCAAAGACTATCTCCAACCAACTAGGAGTAGTCCACCTTCATGCATAGTTTTTCCTTATAACCAAAGGCATAATTTTGAAATAAGACCGGAGTTATTAAGATTACTCCCAACTTTTCATGGCCTAGTGATGGAGGATCCTTATCTTTATCTCCAAGAGTTTGAAGAAATTTGTTCTACATTTCACTATCAAAATGTAACTGAGGACACCATAAGACTCAAACTTTTTCCCTTTTCTCTCAAAGGGAAAGCTAAGTCATGGCTTCATTCTTTGAGACCAAGATCCATTCTTTCATGGGGAAAAATGGCCCAAGAATTTCTTAACAAATTCTTCCCAACTCAAAGAACTCATGCATTAAAAAGAGCTATCATGACTCACTCTCAAAAAGAAAATGAAGCATTCTTTCAATATTGGGGTCGATATAAGGAATTACTTAGACATTGCCCTCATCATGGTTATAGTATGCCAAACCTCATTGGATTCTTCTTAGATGGACTTACCATCCATGAGGCAACTTGTGGAAACTATGAGTAATTGAGAATTTCTCATGAAAGAACCCAATGACGCTTGGAAATTTTTGGAAAACTTAGCGGAGAATGCCCAATCTTGGGAGAAAAGTAAGGTAGACAAATCTAGTGAGAAAGTTAATCTTTCAAAAGGAGGTATTTACCATGTATATGATGACAACTTTGAATTAAATGCTAAAATTGCTAGTCTCACTAGGGAAGTTGAAGCCCTCAAAACCAAAGATACGAAGGTTGAGGAGTCATGTGTCATATGTGAGAATAACTCTCATAAGACTAAGGATTGTCCAACAATTCCCGCTCTAAAACGTGTAATCCATGAGCAAGCCAATGCTCTAAACACACATAGAAGGCCTTTTGAGAATCCTCCTTATTCCAATACTTAAAACCCAAACGTGAGGAACCACCCAAACTTTAGTTGGAGGCAAGGGCAAGCTAGTAGGCAAGGATATGGAAACCATATAGGACCATCACATAGTTAATCCTATCAACCAACTATGTCCTTGGAGGAAACCTTAAGTCAATTCATTCAAGCCCAAGCTTTACAGAACCAAGCCATGAAACAAGTCATCCAAAGAATAGAGGCCCAAGTAAGCCAACTTACTACAAGCCTTCAAGTTAGGGACAAAAGAACCTTCCCTTCTCAACCCATGCCTAATCCTAAAGGCCAATTTGAGGTAGGTAGCTCTAGTTATCATGATCCAAATACTTCCAATACCAATCATGAGCAAGTAAAGTCCATTACAACCCTTAGGAGTGGGAAAAACATAGATAAAACTATCAAGACTAATCCTAAGGAACCTTTAGAAAATGAGGATGCCAAAGGTAAGGAAGAACCACCCTCAAGCCCCAATCCAATACCTTGCCCACTAGCACCTCCATTCCCTCAAAGGTTGGTAAAAACAAAGAAAATTGTCCAAAATAATGCAATTCTTGAGATGTTTAAGTAAGTAAAAATCAATATCCCCTTGCTTGATGCAATAAAACAAGTGTCGTCATTTGCAAAATTTCTTAAAGACCTTTGCACTGTTAAAAGAAAGTTGCATGTTCAAAAGAAAGCCTTTCTCACCGAGCAAGTTAGTTCGATCTTGCAACACAATGCTCCCCCTAAATATAAAGACCCGCGTTACCCTACTATATCTTGTATGATAGGGGACCATTGGATTGAGAAAGCATTACTTGACTTAGGAGCTAGTGTGAATTTACTACCTTACTCGGTATATGAACAATTAGGCTTAGGTGAGCTTAAACCTACCCAAGTAACATTGCAACTTGCTGACCGTTCTATCAAAATCCCTCGTGGCATAGTGGAAGATGTACTCATACAAGTAGACAAATTCTATTTCCCAATTGACTTTATTGTTTTGGACACCCAACCCACGAATAATTTGAGTGCCCAAATTCTTGTAATTTTGGGAAGACCATTCTTGGCTACTTCTGATGCCTTGATAAATTGTCGGAATGGAGTTATGAAACTATCTTTTGGGAATATGATTGTGGAACTCAATATTTTCAATGCTTACAAACTTCCATGTGAACAAGATAACATCCAAGAAGTAAATTTGATTGATACAATAGTTCAAGCCAATCTCTCTCAATTATTGGATAAGGACCCTGTAGAAACTTGATTGACCCTCTTCAAAGATCTTGAAAAAGATGATCAATTCATAAGAGAAGTAAATTCTCTTTTGAACTTTACACCCTCTTTGGAAACCAATAGGTGAAAACCAAAATTTGAGCCTTTACCGATAAATGAAACCAAACCCACCCCCTCCTCCCTAGAGTTTCCTAAGCTTGAACTCAAACCTTTACCTTGTTAATTGAAATATGCCTACTTGGGTCAAGATGAAACCTTTCCGGTCATCATATCTTCTAGACTTACTAAAAAGCAAGAAGATAGTCTTTTAGGAGTCCTTAGAGAACATAAATCAACTTTAGGATGGACCATAGCAGACATAAAAGGAATTAGCCCTACCATTTGCACTCATAGGATCCACCTTGAGGCTAATGCCAAACCTACTCGTGAAGGACAAAGACAGCTTAATCCTAACATGAAAGATGTGGTGAAGGCCGAAGTGCTCAAATTGCTTGATGTGGGTATCATTTACCCCATCTCTGATAGCCAATGGGTAAGTCCTACCCAAGTGGTCCCTAAGAAATTTGGGATTATGGTAGTTCCTAATGAAAATAACAAATTAGTTCCTACCCGTCAAACAACAGGTTGGAGAGTTTGTATAGACTACCGAAAATTAAATTCAGTCACTAGGAAAGACCACTTCCCACTTCCCTTTGTTGATCAAATTCTTGAGAGGTTGACTGGACATTCATTTTATTGCTTCTTGGATGGTTATTCTGGATATAATCAAATTGAGATCTCCCCTGAAGACCAAGAGAGAGGACTTATCGAAAGAGGTGCAAAGATTCGAAGACCATTACACATCAATTTTGAGAAGTTCAGAGGGGGTGCACGAGATAATTAAGTCTTTGTGTTGTTATGACACCCCAATACCTTATCATGTATGAATGACATTGCCAAATATGGATTTGATGATAGCCTCATGTTATAATGTAGTGGTAGTGCTTCTGTCAATGTCACAATATCTGAAGTTTCTTCCCTTACGATCGAGGTTTCTCCATTTAGTGCAAGGCATATGATATTGTAATTCAAAAGAAACAATGATTTAACACGGGTGCGTGCCATGAGCAAACATAACAAATATACGAAGAGATGCATTGTTTAGATAAAAAAGAAAATGATAAAATAAAGTTATGAAAATAATATATTTATGAAAAATAACAATAACTACTTTGGCTCGACCTGAAGATTCACATTCCTAAGTGTGTAAGATGCACCTGGTTAAATGCTTTTAATAACAATTAACCCCTAACCCATGGCCCCTCATGTGCGCATGTGGGCTTTCCCACCATCCTCTCAAAGTTTCAAGTCCTTAAAGAGGTGTTTTAGTATATGTAAGGCCTTGTTTGGTACAACTTATGTATTTTCACCCAAAAACACTTTTTTTTAAATGCAAGTTGCAAACGTAGAAGTAGGGGGAGGGAGCTGTTGGGTTTTTCAACCCCAATCGATCAATATAATACGTTGTGAAAATAGTCATATAATGAAATCAAGCAATTACACAAACAATTTAATATCGTTTGACCAATCGATGCCTACGTCCACGAGTGGAGAAATCAATATATTGAGAAAATTACAATACAAGAAGGTTGTCCTTCGAGACTCACATCTTGCATATACACTCAGTCACTCATAATCTCTCAACCTATAACTCGTTATTCGACCATTCTACCACACTTCAATTTGACCTACCCATCTTATATTTATAATAAATATTAGACAAACTTCTAATACAACCTAAACACTAAAATTAAATATCTATTACAATTGACAACCTACCTAAACTACTATCCTTTTTATTTTAATTATTAGACTTCTAATCAACTTGTATACTTCTTATTTGACGTATACTTAAATTAAACACTTTCTGTTTTGAGTTCGAACCAAAATTCCAACCGGAGCTTTATCAAACGCTCTTAAATCGTGTTTAAATCGTAAATGCATAAATGTCAAACGACACCCAAAGTACGTTTGGTAAAATTATTTACCACGACAATACAACTTTCCCCACATTCCCAAACAAGGCTTAAGTGTCAAAAGTTGAGTTTCCAATGTGGAAGTAATAAATTTTCACATTTGGCACAATTTTCAATGACAATTTTATTATGTTATTTTTTTCTTCACAATTGACATTTTTTTTAAATTTCATCATGTCATTTATGATATTTACACATACGTAATGCTTTACTGGTTATTTGTTCCCTAATTCTTATTTCAACTGAAAATGAAAATATTTGCGTACTTCAATTTTCATTAAAAACATTAAGGTTGCATTTGGTTTATGATTTGAGTAGAATTTTCTATATCCAAAATTTTGGAAACAAGGAAACACACATATTAGTTTGTTAAATCTGAAAATATTTTTTCCGAGATTTTACTCGTGATACATATTATTTTAGAAAAAAGATAAAATGTCATTTTTTCAAGTTATCATTTTCTAAATTATATATATTCCAGTTTTTAAATTACAAACCACACATAGTTTAATATTTTTATAATAATAAAATAAATTAAAAATTTAATCAATAAACTTATAAATAATAAAGAGCAAAACATAAAACTCAACTCTAACTTCCTTTTTCTTTTCCTTTTTTGGTCAAAACTCTACTCCACTTAACTTTAATTATTTTTCTTCAAAAAAGAAAAAAAAAACTAATTATGTTTCCAACTATTTTTTCCCAACCACTTTTTGTTTCCAACAAAATATAAAACTATATATAACCCATATTTCAATTTCACTTAAAAATGATTTGTTTTTGTCTCGATTATTTTCAAACACAACACAAGAATGTTAAATAAGAATTATAAAAGTAAAATAATTAATTTATTTTTATTATTTGGTATATCAATTAATCACCACACCCACACTATAAAAAAGGCACACTTATGCTGCAGACATGGCAGATAAATAAGATCATCCCAGTGGCAGTACTCGTCAACCCAACAACCACCCACCCGCCACTGGAGTCCCAGCAGAAGATGACGGGCAGAATCTGTCTCTGCTGCTCCAACTCCTCACCCACCGTCGCACCTCTACTTAGACCACCACAAGCCAAGGCTGCTACACTCACAACTACTATTAGTACTACAGCCACCACGAAATTGCCGCACCAGATCAAGCTCATAAACCCAACAGCCCTCATCTCCGCCACACTTTCCTTCACAATCTTCTTCTCTTCTCCTTCTCTCGCGGCCGCTATCGACTCTCCGTCGTCTCTTTCGCCTCCGACTTCTGATCAGTCTTGCACAGAAGACCAATCGCAACAACAGCTAGTAGTACCTCAAAAAGATTATTCGGAGCTCGTTGATGCTCCCAGTTTAGTTACTAACGAAGGAATTGTGGAAGAAGCTTGGGAGATCGTCAATGGCAGCTTCTTTGATTCCGGTGATCTTCATCGCTGGTCCCCTGAAATTTGGATGGTAATCATACACTATATATATATATATATATATATATATATATATATATATATATATTCCTTTGATTATTTATTTATTTATTTGTTAAGATTAAGGAAAATGCAAAATTGACATGTTAAGCTTGGGAGTCATGTTTTGATACATGATTCGAGGCAATCCAATGGTGTATTAAAGTGATGTTTCTATCTATGTACACATGAATGTCGATGTAGCACTACTATTATTTTGGGGATGTTCTTGAGAAATGCAACAGTTGTCTTTGACATGATTGAACTCTTTATAGAGTGAAATAATTGGAGAATTTGGGGTAGAAAGGATCTGTGATGTGTGCTCATATATGTGCATTAGTCAATTCATTTGGGTTGTGATTGGGTTGTACCGTTGTAGCCATTTAATTTGATTTTTTTTTTTTTTTGGAAAAGAGATGTTTCTTTTGTTGTTTTGGGGTAGTTTAACTTGGTATAGCAATGAACATTTAATTTGGAGGAATAATCTTTGGGATGTGAATGAGAAAGGGAATTGAAAGGTATGAGAATTGGTTCTCGAGATTATGGCTATAACCTAGGAACTTGTGGACGAAGGCGGTGATTTCCAAGTTTAGTGTTACCTGTTTTGGATTAGGCTTGATTCTTTTGGTTCCTCCAACGGAGGGATGCATGATGTTATGTTGATGATTATCTTTGTATGTGAAGGTTTCATCTCAAGATGGGATGAGATGATGCCAAGCGAGATGTTTATTACTAAATTTGAATTTAAATATTTTTTGATCTAGAAACATCATGATTGTATTGCTAAACTAGAATTTGACCATTGGTCAGTGCATAAACATATTTGTTTGTATCCAATAGATGTTTATTACTAAATTTGAGTTTAAATATTTTTTGTCGTTTCAGCAAAAAAAAGAAGATATTGTCAGTAGCCCCATTCGAACTAGATCTAAGGCTCATAATATGATCCAAAAGATGTTAGCTGGCATAGGTGACCCTTATACACGATTCCTTTTTCCTTCTGAGGTAATTTTCCTTTATTTTTATGCAAACATTTGCTTTAGTAGTTCATATCAATTTGCTTTTTTCCATAGATTGAGAATCATCAAATTTGGCGGCATGTTTCACAATTCTTCTTTCTTTTGTTTTTCAGTTTCAATTCAAGTCACAGTAAATTGTAATTTTATAATAAGGGCGATAGCTTTTGTTTGGAGAGTCTTGCGTGACTTCTAGCTTATGTCGGTAAATGTTAGTTGTCCTGACAAACATAATTTAGTGTTCACATAATACGAATTTAAAGTTGTATATGTGGTAAACATTAAAAGATAAAATACGAAAAAAAGAGATTTGAGAAATGGGTAAAGATAGAATGAGAAAGAACAAATTAAGAAGGTTTGGGCACATTCAACAAAGACCGTTTGGTGTGATAGTTAGAAAGAGTGACATATTGAAAATTAACGGTAATATAGAGGAAGAGGAAGATCTCAAATAACATAAATAGAGATAATTAAAAAGATAGAACTACTTGAACAAAGCTGTTGATAATAAAAGTACAAATATTGACGGAGAACCTTGAATTTTCATCTCTTGCCACCTCAAAGTTGTCTCTGCTAGATTCATATTCACGTCTTTTAGATCATCTAAAGCCTCATTTATCTCCATCTCTCTATCCTTAACATCTCTTAGAAAATCTGAAAGATGAATCATGTGGCAGTATTACTAGAATTTTTATGGAAACTTGGAAAATGAAGGCTGCAGTGTTTGACTACCCCCTGGACCTGATGGCTTTTTGTGGTCTTTTTCTGGAATTGTTGGGAGTTGGCCAAAAACAACCTTATAACACTCGTGATAGAATTCTTCCACAATGGGTGATCAATGATTATAACCAACAAAACATACATATGTCTAATCCCTAAAGAAAGTTAGTTCATGGAAGGTTTAAAATTATAGACTCATTAGCTTGGTTGCTAGCTACTACAAAATCATGGATAAGGTCCTTGCCCTTAGATTGAGAGGTGTTATTCACCGTACAATAGTTGAGTTTCAAGTGGATTTTGTTCATGGTAGACAACTTCTCGATACTCTTCTTGTCACTAATGAGATGGTTGAGGACTACAAATGCAATCGCAAGGATGGAAAGTTTTTCAAAATTGACTTTGCCAAAGCTTATGATCTTGTTAGATGTGGTTTTCTTGACATGCAGAGGATTGGCATGGGTGACAGGTGGAGGAGATGGATTAATGCCTGCATATGGACGGTGTCTTATTTGATTAACATCAATGAAGTTTATTAAAGGCGAGAGAGGGCTTCCCATCTCCTGTTCTATTCACCTTTATGACTAATGTGATATGTAGGATTACGAATAAGGCCAAGAAAAATGACTTGGTTAGAGGATTCCTTGTTGGTAATGAAAAATTGAGATTACTCACTTGCAATTCATTGACGATGCGATATTTTTCTTGAGCGATGACGATTGTAGCCTTCATCACGCTGTCCAACTTCTCCCCACTTTTTGTTGGTTGTTGGGCTTGAAAGTTAACATGACAAAGAGCCAATTGGTTGGCATGTCTGTGGAGAGGGAACTATTGAAAGATCAAGCACAACAGATTGGTTCCTCCATAGTTGGCCTCTAAGGTACCTTGGCATGCCATTGGAAGGACCGTGCAAAAACTAAGATGTGGGACCCAATGATCACAATGATCTCAAAAAGATCAAAGGGGTAACCTATCAAAAGGAGTTAGACTGGTCCTCTATAGGTCAGTGCTTGGAGTCATTCCTACTTATTTCTTGTCCTTGTTTTGAATTCTCAAGGGGCAAATTGAGAAACTTTTGGTGGAAGTGAGGAAGAAAGGAAAGATAGTCGTTTGATTGCATGGGATAAGTGAGGGGTAGAGTTGACAAAGGGGGCTTAGCAATTGACAACACCATCAAAAGGAACATGGCCTTGTTGGGAAAGTGGTTATGGAGACTTCCTAGAAAATGAGACTCAAGTTTTCTCAATCGATTAAGTTTTCTCCAACCATGTGAGACTTATATGTGGCGATGAAGAGAGAATCTGTTTTTGGGAACATACTTGGGAATCTGTTTTTGGGAACATACTAGGTGTGAGACTGTTAGCTTTGCTTGCATGTTCCCATCCTTGCTTTGCTTGCCATTCCTCCATAAAAGACCAATCTCTGACTTTGTAGTGTCTTTTAAATTAGATGCAGGTTGTTGCACAATTTTGAACTTTCCTTTCAATAGGAGCTTAATAGATAGAGAGGAAGTTGGAGTAGGTTCTCTTTTTTCCATCTTAGAAGGAGTATGCGTTGCTCAAGAAGTAAAGATAACGAGTCTGGTCCCTAGAGCCTTTAAGGAATTTCTTCACCAAATCCTTCTTTACCCGCCTTATTGATTGTCCTGCCACTCTCATTTTTCATTTCTACACATTGAAAAATGATCATCTCTTTATTCATTGTCCATTGATTCCATTTACTACAAAATTTGGGAGAAGTGGAATAATTGCATTTCTTTTATCCTTAATAGGGCAAACAGTTGTAGGAACCTCTTCTCTTTCCTCATTGACAACAACATTCTATCTAACTTGAAGGAATATTGGGTAGTGATCCTTTTGCAGTCTTTTGGAGAATTGTGGTGAGAGGAATAGTAGGATCTTCAAATGATATCAGTTTTGGATGGTTCTCACTTTTTAGCTTCTTCTTACATAGTAGCATGTAAACTCTCTAATGGTTATAACCTAAATGAATGGCTATGGGGTTAGGGTAACCTTGTTGTTGGCCCTTAGTGGGTACATGTGATATGGACAAATCTTCATTCCATGATGAAACAGAGTTCTCTTGTGGTCTGAGGTTTTGAGTTGATGACATCTTACCTGGGCCTGTTATGAGTTGAAGTAATTAGTGCTTTGAAGTTTTTGGTGGAATGCAACATTTCTTCAGGTCATATGAGTTATATAATCTCAAAAATAAAGATTTGAAGTTGATTTTTAAATTTGTACAGCTAATATGGTCAGCAAAAAATCCAATAGGGGGCGGATATGTAGATGTTTGACTGGAAAAGAAAGTGGTGGAGAGAAATAAACAACAGTGATCAAACAAAGATTTTTGATGCTGAAAGTTCATTTCTTGAGTGGTATAAAATAACTTCCTAGTTTTACGGAAAGCAGGTATGTAAGTGCTGGACCCTGGTTCAAAAAGAATTTTATTTAGTTACTGGAAGGGAAAGACACTGAAATTTCCATTGAAAGATCAAATAGAAATGGGTGCTTATGCAAGTTCAACCATAGATTTATGATTTTGGAGTATGAATGCTTCCTAGGGGCAACTGATTGAAGGAAGAGATTACCACAGATGATTGAGACGAGTTCAAATCATGAGTAGCCTAGATTTTTTTTTTTTCGATAACCAAGGGTATCTAGGTTTCACTCGATTAATCCCTTGGGCCCCTAGTTGCTCGAGCAGGAGATGCTCTTATTAGTGGCCAACAAGTGGGGGGAGAGGTTCGATCCCTGGTCTCAATTTATGAGGTGCCAACCCAAGACCACTCACCCAACCACTTGTTGGTTGGGGGAATTGATAAACTCATTCTGTCATAAATGTAGATGAACCATGTTTCAGATATGGGGAAATTGGAAGCTTTTTCAGCCTAGCTTGAGGAGGGGTTGAGGGTGTGAAGGTGGACATTCAATCTCAGAATTATCTAACTTCTTAGTGATAAAAATCAGAAGCAAGTTGGCTAATATACCTTGATACCTTGCTGTTTAGCTATTTATGATGAAATAGCAAAATTGTGATGATCTGGAAATTAGTTGGAATGTTGAACAGAGTTAAAGCTGATGGCTTGGGAACAATAACACGCTGTAGTCCAATATTGCAGGACTTTCACATGATGATTATGATTCTTGGGAGAGATAACAACAAAAGAGTGTCCTTGAGACACCAACCAAGTCTCCTTAAGATAGGTGAGATCCTAGAGTTTTTAAAAGTAGGATATTTATTAAAAAAAAGGAAGCAATATTCTCTAAAATATATACATTGGTTAACACCCTTGCAATTAGCTCCCTCATGGCCTTGGAATATCCTCTGGAACCTATATTAGCTTCCTAAGGAGTTACAAAGCTTTGTTAACGAGTTAGCCACAGAATTTGCCCCTCTTCAATATTAAGAATCTCTACTCTTGGAAGTTCCTCATGATTTTTTCAAACCTGGTTAACCTTGGGCAAGATTTTTCATGAAAAAGAGGTTTCTTGGTGTTAATATAGCAGAAACTTGGCATTCAAATGAACAATTGGATGAGATGTCGACAAATCGTAAGTATTATAAAGACCTCTCATCAAACTAGTCACCTCAACCTCTAATACAGAGCCATCCTTTTTTGTAAAGGTATATGCAGTGTTGTCAAGGTGATGGCTAAGCGATTGGCCCCATCTAGGTGAGACTGTGCTTAGGCATTGGCTAGGCCTTGCAAATAATGTTTATTTATTATTCCCTAAGTAAATAATTAATTATGTTTTTGATGGTATATGCCTTATAGGAAATTATGTCGAAGGGAGGAGCGAAACACGATGGGGCGAATCACGGTGGGGTGACTGGTAGTGACAAGAACACCAAAGGGAAGCAGAGTGGTTTACAAGGAAGAAGAAGGGTGGACACTAGTGAAATCTAACAAAGAAAGACGAGCAAAGACTGGACTGGCGACAAAGAAGGCGATGGAGGCTCCTTTTCGGATGATGAACATCTCGCGTGGAGGGAGATCTGACTCGTGTAGCTCAGGCTCATCGGAATCGACTTTCGGAACGATGGGCTATTCAATCATTCTCGACTCGTTTCAAGCAATTTACATTTTGCCTATCTCGTGATGGCTCAGAGATTTTCGTGGAAGAAGCAACCAAGGCAAGGGGTTTATACATTGAACCTTGACCTTGGCTCTGTTGCGTGGCTACTGGGACGAATGGAAGAAGCCTTGGATGCAAGCCGTGATGGAAGTTTCAAGAAACTACATCGTGGCTGAAACTATGTGCTTTTGCTGGAATCATACACAAACCGCCTTGGTAGTTTCGTTAGGATCACAAAAATTGAGAATGGTTCTCAAAGAGCCATTTTCATCCCTAACGAGCTGAACGACCTTTGATGGAAGGAAATGACCAAGTGTCTTAAAGCTATTCTGCATGGTGACGAGATCACAGTCAAGTCCAAATCCACATCTATTCCGGATTCAGAGAATAGCCAAAAATCACCCACGGAGATTCATGCTGGAAAAAAATCGGTGGAGGAGATTAAGGAGGTGAAACAAATGCAGTCAATGACCAGCTCCATGCTATTGATGGTGATTTGAAGCACAAAAAACAGCTGGGTGGAAATTGAAACGGAACTGAAGATGAAAATTCGGAAATCCATCTTCCTCAAGAAACTTACGGAAAACAAAGCTACGTTCGAATGATATCTACCGTGGAATTTGAACGTTTTATACGTGGAAAAATTCCCTCCATCAACGTTGATATTGTATTCAAACCATGGTCCCAAGATTCTTAGTGGGAAGATATGGTGGTCTGGTGCAGACACAGTTGGATTGGGGTGGAAGGAATATCGGCCGATCTTTGGATGATGGAGACATTCTCAAAGGTGGCAGACAAATGTGGTGGACTATTGGACATCTCGGAAGACACCATCCTGGGTGTGTCTATGGAGTGTGCTATTTTGAAAGTGGTCCGTGACCCATCAAGCTTCCTGCCTGCATACATGGACGTTCCATTTGAAGATACATCATTTGAAGTAAGAATCTATGATATTCAACGGAATTGGCTCCCGGATGCATGCCCTGGCGATATGAAGATAAGAAAACAGGCAAAAAATCTGGTCGAACTAGGCATTGCCATGGCGGAGGAGGAGTTTCGCTATGATGAAGATTGTCGGAGCTCTGATCGCCGGAGCTCGCAGGGAAGATCGGTCTAGGAGATCTCGGGCAATGATGGCCCCGTAGATCTCGATGGGACAGCTCTGAGACGAAGTACTGAAAGTTGTCCTCTTGAGCGGCGCAGTAGCTTCTCGCCTCTGAGTGTTGCAACTTGGCCCAAGCGAAGCAACCCACGTGGCGTATCTGCGAAGGAGGGGATGACGCGCGAGACTACCAAATCAAATGAGACAGGGCCCACGAGTTGGGCCAAAACCTTGGTCCAGCACAAGATTCCCTACAATTGGTCCTAGTACGGTCCATCAAAGACGACCATAGAAGCAACTAAACAATTAGGCCCAAAGGCACTGGGTCTGTCCAACCCACGCACAAAATTTATGAAGCCCATCCAATGCAGATCAAATATGGAAGAAGCTACACCTACAGATCTGGACCAGAATGGAAAGCCTAGTCTCATACGGGTTTATCATAGAAAAAAGAAAACCAACCAACCAGGGCTCAGGTGAGACGGGGCCCAGCAAAATCAAATAGATGGAAGCTCGACGGTTGGCCTTCAACCGCCACGGACTAGGAAGATCCATTGAGCTCAAGACAACTTCTCAACCCCGACGCTAGGCAGACATGGCGGAGGAGTCTGATGTCTCTGCTGCTGAGGCTCCACACAACGCAACTAAGGAATAATGAAAAAAGCAGTAGACATCTGTTTTGGGAGTGCGGTTTTGCGGCGAAGATATGGAGAAGATGGGAAGTAGTTCAATGTGGTTTCATGAAACCAAATGCTGATGATCCTTTTGCATTCCCCAACACTCTTTTGGGGAAGTTGAAGTCTTACTAGCGAGTTGCGGTTTTTGCAGTCCTATGGGCCATTTGGTAGGAAAGAAATGATTGAATATTTAATGATGTAATGAACAACTATGATAAAGTTTTGGACAATTCTGTTTTTTGGTTTGCATATTGGATAAGTGCAAGCAATTTAGCTAGGGGTTATGGTATTAGTGACTGGATGAGGGATAGAATTGCTATATTAGAATCATTGTAAATTTTGTGGGTGGCTCGTATGGGATAGCTCATCCCATATGATCACCATGTAAGCTACTGTTAGTAGCCCCTCTTTTTTAATTATATAAATAAATACTCGTTTACAGTAAAAAAAAAAAAGAGTAAATAATTAATTAGTTTTTCTCATACAAATCTGATACACAGACACCATAGTATAGAAGTATCTTGTTAAAAAAAGATTTAACTATATTTTACACTCTTCAATCTTTTGTCCACAAATTAATAATCAGAAAAACATATTAAAAAATTAAGACAAATTGGCAATTTGGCATATAGTCAAAGTATAACAACCTAAAGAGTCATATTTGATGTAATAATTATGATAAAAAAGAAAATATTTGCAATAATATAACAATAATAAAATAGAAAATAAGAATTAGAAAATAAGATAAAAGAAAAAGATATAATTTGCTTGATGGAAATATTAGTGTAACACTAGAATTAAAAGTTATGCCAATGTTGAAGTTATAAAAATTGTCTACATAAGTAACAATATGAACTAAAAAAGAACATTATGCTTTATATATTTATATTGACCTCCTTGAACTTTTAAAAATTTTCAAAGGAGCCCCACTGCCTGCCTTAAGTATGGCCTAGGCGATTTAGTTGCAAATGGCCTAGGCAACGGACTAGTCGTGACCTTGAAAACAAAGGGTATATGTCATCAGGGAATCCTTTTGACATCTATGAGGATACCACTGCGATAAGAGCATAAGGTCTTGCAGAATGAGCTTTCTGAATTTAGCTATATTTAGCCTTGAGAAAATCAGGCCAGACAAATGGAGAAGGGGATTAAGGTAATATCTACTTAAGTTATGCCCCAACTGGCTGCATAGATCTTTATTTTCGTATGTGCAACTTTGTTAATTTTTTTTTTCTGGTGCACAGGATACACATTTATGTTATAACAGACAGTGTTTGTCTTGGAGGCCCAAAGATGTTTAACACTTAAAGCCATGGGAATGACATTTTTCTTTACAGTAGAACCTGCCATATCTATAATACTGTTTCTGTTGATCAACATGAATGGACTTCACATTGCAGAATAAAAAATAAAATAAAATAAAAAATGAAGTCATATTTTTGTAACTTTTGATGCTTTATGTGTTCAAATTTCCAGTGAAACTCTGATCTCTATCAAGGACTCAATCCTATCTCTCTTTTGCTTGGCTTTAATTTGTTCTGTATCCTGCATTTCTGCCGTTTATGTGAAAAATGGCTGAAAGAGTGAGATGTTTGGAAAATCTGGACATGATTTCAAACCATTCTATAGAATCATTCCAAGTGTTCACTTAGCAACAGCATAAAAGTCATGACAGTGGATGTCGATATCTTTTAAGGAACATAAATATTTTTTAGATGTCTATTTATTGTTCTCTTAAATCTTTGTGTGTGTATGTGATGGTGCATGTGTGCAACACACACATTCAAATTTATTTTATTTTATTTATTTTACATTTTTTTTGTTTTTAAATTTAAAGAACTATCACAATTCAGATTAGTTTCTTCAGCCCACTTTTCTTTTATGAAACTACTTTTCATTTTAATTTTTTGCTACTGTCTATAGATGACCATAGTGTTTTGTATTGATGTGCAGCCTGTACTTTCAGTTTTCTTATTCCCTATAATGTGTTACTTTCATTGTTGATAAAAGTTTGCGAAGATGGCTCGGTATGATATGACTGGGATTGGTATAAACCTTAGGGAAGTCCCAGATGACAATGGAAGTGTCAAATTAAAGGTGCTAGGGCTCATATTGGATGGTCCTGCTCATGCTGCTGGGGTGAGACAGGTATTCACAAATTCGCATGATTTTCGTCTATGTTTCTCTTGTTCTGTTTCATACTTATTCCTTTCAGTGGCTATTGTTTCAAAAAATTTGTCAATGAGATTGCCTCTTTGGGTGCTTGAATAGTTACATTTTGCATGCTGGTAGTTGTTAGATCAAGGTAACCAACCTGCTGCTGCTGCTGCTACACCTTAGTCTTTTATCAACTTATGCCCTTGTTCATTTAGCCTTTTTTTTTATTTCTTTTATGATGGTTAGCTATTAAATAATTGTAGCTATAAGTAATATAAAACTTGAAGTAGTATATTTATGTCGTGGGTTTTTTTGAATCTTTAATCCCCTTGGAATTTTTACCAATCCCAACTTGTTTTTATGCTGAATTGTCAAATTATATCTCCAATAGAAGTTAGTTCTATCATATCATTGCTTCCATATGTTCATTTTAGGATTTAATTTTTTGATGGTCTACCACATAGCCATCTTAACATTTACATTTTTTTCATGCTTAATTTGTTAACATGTTATGTCCCTATTGGCCAAAAATTTGCTCCATAAAGCATCAATTGCCTAATTGTAGACTTATAAAATTTTCCTTTCAACTTTTGGTGGGATCTGCCAATGACACAATATTTTGAAATGACACCACTTAATCCAACCTATTTTGATTTTATGGTTGGCATCATCTTTTATTTTTGCCTCTTGATGAATCATAAACCTGTACATTTAAAGCTTTCACTTCTTGGTATCTCTTTGCTTCAATCTCCATCATATCTCCACCTGTATTTCTATTTCCACTAAAATTATATTTAATGTATTTTGTCTTAGTTCAATTAGTTTTGAACCTTGTGGATTCTAAAGTTCCACTCAAAACATCTAGTTAAGTACTAACATTTGATTTAGTTTAATTAATTAACAGAATATTATTAGCAAACAATATAGTATAAAGTATTTTCTTGAGTATGTTTAATTAATTCATCCACAGTTAATACAAAATGGTTTGGCTTATTACTAGTCCCTAATATATTACCGTAATTGGGAACTCTAACCTAAAAGTTGTAGCTGCTAAGCGAAGTCCTAAAAATGCATATCAAGCTATCATTAACACTCTCCTTTACGTGCAACACCATCCTACTTGCAAAGAAATAGAAAAACATACTGATCATGGAAATGGGAAGCATGGAAATTCCGACAATAAAACTTGAATCTACGACCTCTTATAAAACCAACACTCTGCTACCACGTTAGAAATCACTTTACTTAAATGCTATAGCTAGTATGTGCAGGTCTAACAATGCATATCAAGCTATCATTAACACTCCCCTTCAAGTGCAACCCCATCTTGCATGCGGAGATAGAAAGGCAGATGGGAGAAAGAGTCCAAATATCAATCATGCCAATGCCAACAATGAGACTTGATCCCAAAACCTCTTATTAAATGAACGGTTTGATAACATGTTAGAAACCACTTAACCTAAAAGCAATAGTTAGTAGATAGAGGACCAACAATGCATCAAGCTGTCATTAACTATGGTTATGCTTTATCATCATACCATGTTAGAACTCACTAGCTCTTACCTTTGTTTTACTATAGTTACACTTTATCATCATACCCTTTGTTAGTGTACCTATTTGTAACTCTTTCTTTAAAGCCCATTGTTTTATATCTCTAGGTACTCTATTCTAAGTTTTCTTTCAATCAGTAAAAAATCATATGAAAATCATTCTTTTTCTCCCTTTCCCTTGCCATCAGTTGCTTTAGTTTGGTAACTAACTTCTATGATTGATCTCCTAAGCATAAACAATAAGCACATATAATTTCATCATCGTAGTTTTCACTCCTATTTGATTCTCAGTTGCTCTCTCCAAACAATTTTCTTGTATGCATAAACAATTTTTTACTTTGATAATTTACACAACTTTGAACATCCTGTTTATTTTTATATATAGGTATTAATATGCTTGTTCTCTATTCATTATGCATTTTTTTAGTTGATACAATCCTATTAACCACAAAATTTCATCTTTTTCTCAAGCACTTCTAAAACCTTAATAGGCATACCATACAGGCCTAAATCCTTTTTGTTTTTCATTTTCATTATAACATTTGTTACTTTAGGCATGCTAATTGTTAGGGGCAGGTTTAATAAAATGGAGCAGCACTAATCAACTTTAGAAATATAGGATCTGAATTCTTAACTTTATTTTACTTTTCCAATATAATTTATGGTTGTTCTATTCATAAAAGTTTCATTAATATGTATACAATATTGGATAAAATTTTACAATCTAGTGTAATTCTTTACTTTTTGGTTTCTTCACTACGATAAATCTTGAAAGGAATCGTACCTAATTTAAATCATTTTGAGTTTCACTTAGTCAAACGAAACATCATTTCTAACATTATTTATGAGCCAATGTGGTGTTTATAACTTTAATTTTCTTTTGTTTTTGGATGTTGGGGGCTTCTCTGGTGATTCAAATTCTTCTTATATCTTGAAGTTTTCAAGAAAATAGTTTTTGAACCATGGTTCTGTTGTTGTCTTCTTTCAAGTTAGAAAATCTTGTAAGTCCTAAAATAAACAGACAAATTTGTGACAATCGTTGACAAGCATTGGCATGCATGTTGGTGCTTGTGTTGATAGGTCAAGTTTAAAATATTACAATCTGTAATGCTTGGATACTTCAAAATGGAATTAGGATTTATGACCATGTTGGGAATTTCCATTTTAATCCAAATTGTCCACTTAATATTCTTATTCATTTTCAGCTTGAAGAATTAACTATAAATTGCTTTCCAGCTCTCTGAATTTATTTAGTTCTTCTTGGTTTTGACCTTTTTGTGTAGGGAAATATATTCTTGCTGAAGTGAATTAAATACTTATGTACTTCTCTTATGGTTTACCTTTTGTCTTTATGTTTTTTTTTGTTTGGTAGGGAGATGAAGTTCTATCTGTAAATGGAGTGGATGTCAGGGGGAAATCAGCCTTTGAAGCATCGTCTTTGCTTCAGGGTCCTAATGAAACATTTGTGACTATTGAGGTTGTGATTTTCTATTATCATGTGGAGAATTGTAATATTGATTTATTCATTGGATTTCTCAAGTAATATTGATGCTGTAGGTTAAGCATGGAAACTGTGGACCTGTCCAATCTATTGAAGTCCAGCGGCAGCTTATTGCCCGAACACCAGTATTCTATCGTTTGGAACATATGGAGAATAAAACTGCATCTATTGGATATATACGGCTGAAAGAGTTCAATGCTCTAGCAATAAAGGACTTGGCCATTGGTAAGTGCTCTTTTTATTGCTAATTTCTCCTTAATATGTAATATTTTTGTTGTACTTTTGCTAATTGGAAAAAATAAAGAAAAAAGAAAAAAGGCACATAGCTTTGTTTGAAAATTTTTGGAGTAAGTAATTAGTTTGACAACCATTGTGTTTTTCCTCATATTTGTAACTTATGGAGATTGTTACAGAGTTTGGTTGGCTTATTCACTTGTCACGTGTTTAATGTTTTATTTATCTTAGATCCTGTGCATATTTTTATTTGAATATTGACAAAGCACTAATGACTATGATCTGAAGATTCAAGTTGCTTATAGATTTCATGTTAACTGTTTATTTTTTGTGAATATCTTCTGAAAAGTCAATCAACAATCTTTCAGCTATGAGGAAAACCTTTCCTTGGACAGTCCATTTTCTTTTGAATTCTCATAAATTCTACTATGGCTCTTTGAAGCTATTGGAATGACTTTTCTAAGAGGGGTTGTAAAGGTCGGTTTGCCATGCTATTTTGGAC
Organism: Paratinospora sagittata; assembly: GCA_035771175.1. Taxonomy (NCBI): domain Eukaryota; kingdom Viridiplantae; phylum Streptophyta; class Magnoliopsida; order Ranunculales; family Menispermaceae; genus Paratinospora; species Paratinospora sagittata. Next base: position 42,150,879 of record CM069598.1, read on the forward strand.
AGTTAGGGATTCTCATTGCTTTGGGCTAATATGTTTTATTAGTATTTTTCTTCCTTTGCATTGCTTAGGCCACCTTGGCTTCCTATAAGTAGCATTGCAAAACCTGTGCCTTATTCCCATTGTTTCCTTTGGTTTTTTTCCTCTCATTTATCTCATTAGTTATTTGTTTTCTAGTTTGTGTGCTAGATTGTTATATGTTATAATTGTGTATGTATGGAATCAATTTCATTGGACCGTGGGTTAACCTTCAGTCATCAGCTGTGTTAATTGTTAATTGTTGTTTGTTATAATTGTTTTAAATAATTTTGTGCGTTAATATTGTTAATTTCATGTTTCTTGATATCTAGATGTATTATGAATTTTTATTTTATTTTATAAATTCTAGGATCTTATGATTCCCAATCCGATCGTATGATCAGATCCACTACACCCCTCACCAATCCAATGTAGGATTCCAATCCTAACAACCTTGGATGGGGGAAGGTTACTCAAGCAAAAACTGTAAGGATTCTGGAGGCTGATGTTATAGCAATTATTTAATGTATGCCAACTGAGCTGTCAAGCCTGTATCTGTGAAATGTATTAATCCATTTTGATCTCTTTCCTGTGTCATGGAAGTCCTCAAACAATTGAATCAGTGTATGAATGTTTGAAAACCACCACATTTTTGAGTGGTGAGAACCTTTCATATATATACTCATTTACAGATTGTATAACAACGTAATTGAAGATTTACACATAAATGTTGATTACATAATAAATGGAAAGAATTGATGCACATATGGAAGGCCTTAGATTTAGGCAGAGGATCTTCAACAATATGGAAGGCCTTAGATTAAGGCAGAGGATCCTCAGAGGATCTTCAACAATATGGAAGGCCTTAGATTAAGGCAGAGGATCCTCAATAATATGGAAGGCCTTAGATTAAGGCAGAGGATCCTCAACACCCCCCCGCAAGCTGAGCGTCGGATTTGAACAGACGTGGAGCTTGGAGCGAAAAAATTGAAAGAGAGGTCGAGGCACACTTTTGGTGAAGATATCGGCAACCTGTAAGTGAGAGGGCACATACTGGGTGCGAAGTTTGCCAGCAACAACAAGTTCACGAAGAAAGTGGTAGTCTAACTCAACATGCTTGGCCCGTTTGTGAGAAACAGGGTTGGAGCTCAAAAAAATTGCACTTTTGTTGTCACATAGGAGAAGAGGTTGCTGTGGAAGAGAAATTCTAAGGTCACGAAGGAGATGTGAGAGCCAAAGAAGTTCAGCGGCAGTGAGAGCAAGGGCACGATACTCAGACTCACAGCTTGAACGAGAAACAGTGGGTTGCTTCTTGGCACTCCAAGAAACCAAGTTGTCGCCAAGGTAAATAGAGTAACCTGAGGTAGAGCGACGAGTGTCAGGACATCCTGCCCAGTCGGCATCAGAATAAGCAACTAAAGCACCAGGAGCAGCGGATGGATGAAAAGTGAGGCCAAAATGTAATGTGCCCTTAACATAGCGAAGAATGCGCTTGACAGCAAGGAAGTGGTCTTCAGTCGGAGAGTGCAGAAATTGACTGACAGAGTTTACAGCATAAGCAATATCGGGACGCGTGATAGTCAAATACTGAAGAGCACCAACAAGAGATCGGTAAAGAGTAGGATCCGAAAACAGAGGACCATCAGAAGACAGGTGCTGAGAAACAACCATGGGTGTGTGAACGGGCTTGCTGTCAAGTAACTGAGCTCGCATCAGGATGTCCCGTGCATATTTTAGCTGACTAATAAAGAGACCATCAGCGGTGGATGTAGCTTCCAAACCAAGAAAGTAGCTGAGAGAACCCAAATCTTTTGTGGCGAACTCAGAATTAAGCTTACGAGTAAAGTTGCCAAGAAGAGTTGAGTTATTGCCTGTAATAATGATGTCGTCAACATAAAGAAGCAAATAAATAATGTCAGACTGCCTGTGAAAGACAAAGAGTGATGTGTCAGCACGACTACAATAAAAACCAAGTTGAACGAGAAAGGAGCTGAATCGCTGAAACCAGGCACGAGGAGCCTGTTTGAGGCCATAAAGAGCTTTCTTCAACTGACAGACATGATTAGGGAAGTGGGGGTCAATATACCCAGGAGGTTGTTCCATATAAACATGTTCAGTAAGATGACCATTAAGAAATGCATTTTTGACATCAAGTTGGCGGAGAGGCCATTTGTTTGTCACAGCAAGAGAGAGGACAACACGAACAGTGGTGGCCTTGATAACAGGGCTAAAAGTGTCGGTATAGTCGAGACCAGGTACTTGTGTATAGCCCTTGGCAACAAGGCGAGCTTTGAGACGCTCGATAGATCCATCGGGCAAGTATTTGGTGCGAAATACCCATTTGGAACCCACAATGTTGGTGTTGGCAGGTCGAGGAACCAAGATCCAGGTACGATTAGTTTGCAAGGCTTGAACTTCTTCATCCATAGCGGCGAGCCAAGCTGGATTCTTAGCAGCAGATTTGAATCCTCTGGGCTCAGTGGATGCAAGTAGAGCAGAGAGAAGACCAGAAGATCCCAAGACAGCAAGATTCGCCGGGTGGCGAGGTTTGAAAATACCAGCTTTGGATCGTGTAAGCATGGGATGAGGGGCCGCAACAGGAGCAGGGGTAGGGAGCTCAGTGGTGAGCTCAAGAGAAGCGGGGCTAGGATCCGAGTGCGGTAGAGATGGACCTGCAAGAGAATCATTTGCCTGCAAATGCTCATCCACTGGATCAGTACAAATACCACACGAAGTAGATCCGGATTGTATAATATGCTGGGAATGAGGCGCAAGAGAAGATGGTAGCATGTCGGTAGGGGAAATGCTAGGTTCCAGAAAATTTGAAAATTGGAGGGAGGATATGGATTGAGCCTGGGAGATATTGAGGTAGGGAAAGTGAGTCTCATCAAATTGAGCATGACGGGTGATATATATCTTAGAGGTGGTAGGGTCAAGACAGCGGAACCCTTTGTAAGAGGAGCTGTAACCCAAAAAAATGCAAGGAATGCTACGGGGGGAAAATTTGTTAGGCATATAATCACGTAAACAAGGATAAACACGACAACCAAATGGATGAAAATTTTCATAATTTGGAGAAGAACCATATAGAAGTTCAAAGGGGGACTTACCTCCAAGAAGGGGAGTGGGCAAACGGTTGATGATGTAAGCTGCAGTGCTAAAGGCGTCAACCCAGAAGCGAGGGGAAGTGTGGGAATGAAAAAGCAGAGCCAAGCCAGTCTCAGTGACATGACGATGTTTTCTTTCTGCACGACCATTTTGGGCGGGAGTGTATGGACAAGAGAGTTGATGATGAATGCCAGAGGTACGAAGATGAGCTTGAAAGCAATTGTTAGTAAATTCTGTACCACCGTCACTTTGAAAAATTTTTATACGAGCAGAATGTTGATTTTCCACAAATTTTTGAAAATGAATGAAAGTATCATAGAAGTCAGATTTAAATTTCAATGGATAAAGCCAAGTGAAACGAGAATAATCATCAATGAATACAACATAGTAGGCAAAGCCCAAAGTTGATTTTATAGGGGCAGGACCCCAGAGATCGCAATGAATAAGTTCTAAAATATTAGACGATCTATGGTTATTTCGAGAATAAGGCAAATGATGATTCTTTGCAAGTTGACATGCATCACATAATGTAGGAGATGGTAATAAAGAGGTAAGATAAAGCTGTCCTTTTTTATTTAAATAGATATAACTGAATGATTCACATGTCCAAGGCGAGAATGCCATAAATCATACGAAGCATGAAGAGATTTATTTTTAAGGACAGAAATAAAAGCGGAATTTCCGCGCTCGAGCACATATAAGCCTCCATCTCTTTTACCGGTTGCCACCACCCTTCCCGTTTGGCGATTCTGAACAGTGAAAGAATTATTAGTAAATGTAACGGATAATGGAAAATCATGCGTTAATTTACTAATGGACAAAAGATTTTTAGTGAGGTGAGGGACAACCAAAACATCTAATAGATGAAGATCTAGGGAAGGGGAAATTTTACCAGTGTGGGTAATGGGTAGGGACGCACCATTCCCTACAATCACACAATCCTTACCCGTGTAAGTGGTGGACTGGTCCAAAGTGGAGTGGGCTGGAGTCATATGAGCCGAAGCCCCTGTATCCAAGAACCAATCTGAAGCGTCATACCCAGACATAGAGCACGAAGCGTTGAAGGCTTCTGCAAGGTGCGCCGAGGGGTCATGTTGGTGCCGATCATAGCGTTGCCTGCACCGATCAGCATAGTGACCTTCCAAGCGGCAAATCTGGCACCGTGGTGGACGACGACCTTGAGTGGGTTGAGCGCGACTCTGTCCGTGACTGGAGAATCTGTGGCTGGTGCCATTTCCGCGGCCATGTCTGGAGCGAGATGAGCTACCCCCGCGTGGAGAAGAGCCACGGGTAGCGGTGAACGCTGCTGAAGGTGCTGGACTTGCGAGAGACTGTTGAAAGAGTTCAAAACCCTCAGCCTTGGACACAAGATCCGGGAAGCAGGGGAGAGGTGTTTGTGCCATTTGGGCAGTAGAGAAACTGGAGAAATCGGGTCCTAGGCCACGAAGAAACTAGTGAACTTTGTCGGTGCCATCAACGGGGCGACCGATGGCATGAAGCTGATCACAAAGGGCCTTGAAGGCACGGGCGTAGGCAGTGACTGGACGGGTACCGCGCTTCATCAATTGGAGGTCGTCTTTGAGGCGTATTTCACGAGCTTTGGAGCGGTGACTGAAACTATTTTCAAGAGCAGTCCAGACCTCGCGAGATGTGGAGAGGTCGACGGCTTCAGCCATGGCTTCCTCTGTGAGAGAAGATAGAAGAAGGCTGAGTAAGCGTTGATCAGCAACTTTCCATTCCAGGTGTTTGGTATTTGGTGTCTGAGAGGTGGGTGGATCAAATGGAGGTGGCGGCACAAGGGTACCGTCCACATGACCCAGCAGACCTTGGCTCGCGAGAAGTGGAAGAAGTTGGCTCTTCCATAAGAGGTAGTTGGAGGAGGAAAGTTTGATGGTAACCATGTGAATCAAGGTGTTGAAGGGAAGAAGGGTGGGAGAAAAATCAGAGGCCATTGGGATCGTGGGATGCTAATCCAGGTAAGCTCTGATACCATATGAATGTTTGAAAACCACCACATTTTTGAGTGGTGAGAACCTTTCATATATATACTCATTTACAGATTGTATAACAACGTAATTGAAGATTTACACATAAATGTTAATTACATAATAAATGGAAAGAATTGATGCACATATGGAAGGCCTTAGATTTAGGCAGAGGATCTTCAACAATATGGAAGGCCTTAGATTAAGGCAGAGGATCCTCAGAGGATCTTCAACAATATGGAAGGCCTTAGATTAAGGCAGAGGATCCTCAATAATATGGAAGGCCTTAGATTAAGGCAGAGGATCCTCAACACAGTGTTTCTTAAGTTATATAAGTTTATAACCTTTTACAAAAAATTCTTCAGTAGATATTTAAGCAAATTGGAAGGATGCATGGGTGTGTGGAGGGGCATCAGACCACTGTTAGTAATTCAGTCACCAGTATTATGTTTGGTGTTTCATTTCAATATTATTGTCAGTTGGAAGGAGAGAGGCTTTTGCCGAGACTTCAGGTACTGTCTCATTGAGGTAGATTACTTTATATAGGTCATAATAGTGATTGAGAGAATTTGGATCCTCAAGCACTGGTCCAAAAGGTTTCTTTTGATCTATTGTACAGCAATGACTTTGAGATGGGTGTTAGGAATTATGCATTATTTACCGATCGCTAAAATGGATTATAGCAAACCTTATTCCACTTGAAATGAGGTGACTGGTGGATGTTTTGAGTGGTCAAGATTAGGTCTCTCTCTATAAAAAACATGCTCAAAGCTTGGTCAACAAAGGTCTGATGTGGCATGTACTGATTAATCTTCTATTAATTGGTCAACAAATTAGTTCATAGAGATGGATAACAAAAACTGCATAAGACGAAAGCTCCGAGCAACATAATAAGAGCATAAAAAATTAATCTTTTTATACCTCAAATGACAAGCTGCTTAGACCATAGAGGACAAATTTCATTATAGTTATGTGGTTTGACTAACATAAAGAGTCAGAAACTTTAACAAGTTATCAAGCTGGCATCTTCATTAAGCATTATTTTATTTTATTTTTCTATCTGGATGGCATTCCATCTCTTGGCTCCGGAATCTTCAGGACTATGTTGATTACTAAGTCAATTTTGGGAAGTTGTATCCTGTTTACTTTATCTTACATTCAACAATCCATTCCATGAAATTTTTTTATCTGATTGGAAATCTTTCAGTTGTACACTTCTGCAACTTTTATGTTCCACCTGTGACTGATTGAGGTTTTCCTTCTTATGTTTGCATTAACAGTTTCTGTTGGTCTCGTGAAAAAAAAAAGCTGATAAAGAAAAATATGAAATCTTGCAGCAATGAAGCGTCTTCAAGACTCTGGTGCCTTGTATTTCATTCTGGATCTTAGAGATAATCTTGGTGGACTAGTGCAGGTTTGTTTGATATTCTGACAGTTTCCATATCATACACTACTAAAAAAATGATTCTAACCATTATTTTCTTCTTATCATATGATTAACTATTGCAGTTGGTTTTGTCCACCTAGTTTGTATAGAGAGCCAAAATCATTCATCAAATGGATGGTAAAATTCCCATGATTCCTTCCAATATGTTAAACTGTTTCCATCAAAAAGAGGAAGCTTTTTGATTGTCCACCTTCACTTAAAAGTACCCATTTCTTTACAAACAATCAAAGGAATTTCATATTTGCAATGAAGCTTTTTTAGTTCACCTGCTCTAATACCAATTGAAGGTTTGTAAAGAATGAATACACAAGCACAATCTAGAAATAATTAAGAAGATAAGGATTAGTTTAATCCCTCGTAGGTAATATATATACATATATAATATACATTTTCTAATTAGGTTTAGGTAATTGAACAATAAATCAATAGCCACTCCTATATTTACTTGGTAAACCCCTCATAGGGGAAAAATCATGGGATTTGCAGCGGTATGGCACTAAAGATAGAGACAAATCATAAAGCAGGTTATAAATTGACAATCAATATTTACAAATCATGTTGTGAAATTGAGGCCAAGCCTCAAATTTCAAAAGAAACATAAAAAATTAGAAAAGATTAAAAGTATAAATATCATTATTAAATGAAGAATCATATAAATTAAGCACTATGTTCTATTGTCATATATTTGAGTAACAATGTTGAGCGCCCAAGCTACAATCCTTATCGAGCGTGTGCACATGCGTTGCAACTTGCATGTGATTTTTTCTATTCATGCCATGGTGAACAGAGGTTGTCAAAAAATGATTGGAACTATATATAGGTGATTTTTTATTGGAGTTTGGACATTTATTTTTCACTATTGCCATGCTAAGAGGCAATCACAATCTTTGAGCATGTGAAATTGACTATTAGTGATAGTTTGATATACATTGTTGGATTTGACATCTAACTTTTAGGTTTAGTGGTTTCTAACATCATATTAGAGCTATGGTTTTATGAGAAGTCTTGGATTCAAGTTTCTTTATTTGCATTGCCTATGCTTCATTTTGAAAAGCATTCTTAACATTCATTTGAAAAATAAGCCATTGATGGACAAAGGCATAAAAAATAAAAAAATAAAAAAAAAAACTGTGATAAGAGTGCAAATAACGGTCATCTTTGTAGCTAGGATAAAAGTCTCTTGATAATCCATATTGTTGAAATCCCTTAGCAACTAATTGTGCTTTGTATTACTCAATTGATTCAGTAGACTTGGTATTTATGCTGTTGACCTAAGAAGAAGCAATTTTACTTTAACCAGGAGGGTTCATACCAACCCCCAAGTGTCTATGTTATCCAAAAGAGAGAGCTCCCCAGCTATAGCTTGCTGCGAAAAATGATCTAGAGTTGCCACTCCTTATCACTATTCCCATTGCTACACCTAGCAAGAATTGGTCGTACTTGAACCTTAGTGACTCAATCAAACTTTCCTTGATTTGAAAATCTCATTTACTAGACTTGGTAGATATTATCACTTAGGGGTTATTGTGACCTAATCAATCCAAAGGAAATATGCTTTCAAACAAACAAATGAAGTGAATTTCTATTGATTTTTGATGCTTGGCTAAGTGGCTGCTCTTGTTATTGGTGAGGTAATGCAATCTTGATTAATTGCTAATATCGATTGATCACGGGGAGCCAGATAATTGATCTACTATTGTCAAATATGATGAATCCAATTGACAAACATGAATCCAAAGCTGCTATCAAAATCCTTTATTTTTTGAATTTAAGCACCTAGGATATGAGTGAAAATAAAATAATAAAATCATTTTTTACCATCTAAGGTATCAGTTCTAGGCAAAGTACATTGTTGGTTGTAAGTGACAGTTTACACAGAAGTTGATCCTAGATAGAACCAAATGGAAGTACAGATTAGTGACTGTTTGGGTAAACCTTCATGTCATTGGCATTGTATTAGGGAATTTAACTTCCATTTTTGGAGATTCATCTTCCAATGAAATCCTACTAAAATACTGATCTAGGTTCTGACCGTTGATCCATTTTTGTGTATTCTAGAATTCCTGAACCATATTTGTAGCTTTCAAATCTTATGCTATAACTCAAAATATAGAGAACTGCAGAATGCTGAATGCCATGGGTTTGAATACTTTTCTATTCTTACTACATCTCTTACAATTTTAGCATGAACTGCTGGAAGTTTATTCTCATTTTTATTTTTCTTTAACATTTTTCTCAGGTATATAGCTATATGTCTATTTCCAGAGTTATTTTTTATTATGGTTGGCCATTTAAAATTCTTGATTCTAAGATGAACCATTCTACTCATCTCAGGCCGGTGTTGAAGTTGCTAAGCTCTTTCTACATGAAGGGGAGACGGTATGTGATTCCTAAGAGCTTAATTTTTATTAACAGAAGTTACCACATTTAATCTCTTCACTCTGTCAAATAGATAATGCAAGATGCATATCATGTGTGTTTGGTGGATATGCATTGGAGGTTGTTACTATCATTTGGCTATGATTGTTGCTTCTACACATGGTTTTGAAGTAAAATGTGAGATGCTCCTTCAAAACGTTGAAGCTAAATATAGCATAATTCTTTGACAATCTGAGGTAAAACCTGTTAGTTGTAACTTGTAAGAATGTAGTCCAGAGATGTAATTGATCCATGCTGGGCCCCTGTAGTGCCGATTCTTTTATTTTTGAGCTAGGTTTCATTGACATCATTTATCTAGTGTTAACATGGTTGAATGGAAATAACTGATACTTCTTCAACTCTTATATTCAGAGAGTAATACTATCATATTCTGTAAGTGATCTAGGATAAAAATCTTCTCCAGTGGCTGACTCATGGATGAAAAAATGTATTATATATCCAAATTTAAACTGAGATTCTCATTATGCATTGCACTGAAAATAAGGCAGATCGAATGGCAGGAAATAATTGTTCCTGTACTTCCTTTTGGATTTTGAATATTTTATTCCAAGTTGTCAACTTTGTATTACTAGTTTGCACTTTGCAACCTTAAATTGGACACAATAAGTAGAACCTCAGAGCAATCATTAGTTTTTGAAACACATATCCTGAGTCATTGATATAAAGTGATTCCATTATCAGTAGTAGTTATAAGAGATATTTTATTAATAATAATTGGATAATTTTTGGTAAAATCACATTAATTAACTAGTCAATCATATGTTGTATTTTGTTCTGTTGATGTATCTGCAGGTCATATATACAGTTGGACGAGACCCTCACTACCAGAAAAATATTGTTGCCGAGAGCGCACCTTTGTTTACAGCTCCTTTAATCGTATGACTACCTTTTAAATTGGGATATTGCATAACAGTGATGTATTTATTCTCGTTTATAATGGTGCATTTTATTTTCCATTGTAGGATTTGCCATTGTATCTTTTGGTAGGATAAATATTATCAATCTTTAACCAGCATGTAATCTTCTCTTGGAAAATGAGAACATTCTTGGTAATTAAGATATTTCATTATCTGAAAAAACTATGAATACTTGGTGAGACTTTGCACCATTTATGCCCATTGGTCGCATGGATCTGTATCCATGATTGAATAAGGCAACACTAGATCTAAAGTTATAGTTGTATAGCAACTCTGAACCTAGTGGGATTTTTTATGAGTGCTTTCTAAGGCAACTCATATGGCTATCCCTTATGATGCAGGTCTTGGTGAACGGCAAGACAGCTAGTGCTAGTGAAATTGTGAGTAGCTTCATTCTATATTTCACCTGTTACTACCAGTACAGTTTTGATTTGGCATGACAGTTTTTTTTTTCTTCCAGGTTGCTTCTGCGCTGCATGATAACTGCAGAGCGGTACTTGTGGGGGAGAGGACTTTTGGTAAGGTAGAAGTAACTACTGATTATAACTTGGATTTGCTCTATTAATCTACAATTGCATGTTGCATCTATTTTATGTCTTATGTGAAGGTGTACATGTTGAAAGTAAGTATCCTCGTCATCTCATCCCAAATATTTCATTTATTTGCTCACCTATTCAATCCATTTACACTATCAAATTTTTGGTGAAAACACCTCTAGCTGAGGTGGTAACATCCCCTCCCACTAGAGGTGAAGGTTCCATTCTCCTCGATGGAGAAATAATAATTTGTGTTGTGTGGATCAATAGGGTCCACTTGCTGTTGTTAGTGTTGTGTGGTGGGCCATAAGGGCCACTTGGTGTTTGGGATTTTGTATGTTCCTTATGAGATATACAAATCTCCTTTTGAGTTCGGCTTCTGTGTGCTCTTTCAGAGACTGCTGTCCATATCCTTGGGATTGTTTCAATGTATGCAATTAATTTATGACAAAAAGAATATAAAAAACTTGTCAAATTTTTGGGAGCATTTATTTCCATTGTAGCTTGAGAAATCAGACCACTGCAGATTGTTAAACATGTAAACTCATCGTCCTCATTTCACCCATCACGAGTCTTCAAAATGTTAACTCATTTGATGGTTATTAGGTCAGGCCAATCTGATTCTTGGGCATTCTCCCTCCAAAAGACATGCCATTAATTGGATGATTTGGATTTTTCAATTCTTGGGTTTATTATCAATTAGAATGATGTGTGAATTTGAACATTATTTCATTTCTCTCATATGTTTAAATACTCTTACTAGGGTCTAATTCAGTCGGTCTTTGAACTTCATGACGGGTCTGGTGTGGTTGTCACTGTTGGCAAGTATGTGACACCAAATCACATGGACATCAATGGAAGTGGAATAGAGCCTGATTTTCGGAGTATCCCAGGTAACAATTTTTTACTTTTTCCTCTGTCATATGGATATAAAACAAGCAATGATGAACGAAGAAAAACCTTATTCTTTGCAGCTTGGAATGAAGTATCAGAACACCTCTCTCAATGTCTTACCTTTAAGAACAGTTGAACCCCAGGTTCGTACCATCTCACGTCTAGTTGCTTTATTCATTATTATACATGAAAGCAAAGCTTGTTTTTAATGTTTCTTAGGAACTACCTCTCAGAGAGTCTGTGATTCACTTGAGATCAACATCTTGCCAAAAATGAATTCACGACTTTATCATGAAAGGGACTTTGCTTGAGTAGGCCGTTTCAAGCTTCCAAGAAGTAGATGCAACCCCTGTTTTGGAGCAAGAAACATTTACTACACAGTTCCACAAGGAACACATTCATCTCCTTCACTTTGTATTTTGTACTTAGTCCATCAAGGCATTTAAACCGCACTGATCAATGCGGCCAACACCATCTTGTACAGTTGTATATACTCAATGAATTACATTTAGTCCCAATGTTAAGCTTAATTCTACCATGAGTTCACACCTTGGTACTGTCTTAATCAATTATTCGCCGAGAATGCTTGGATGCTATTTGAATTTGGCAATATGAATCTTGAGCTCTCTTGGACAGTGCTAAGCTTCTAAATTTTGGACACTTCCAGTGCAAGAAATCTTCAGGAATTCAGTTTCCTGGTGAGACTTGTTACTCACTTTGAAGTATCATGGAATCGTGATCTGTTAATGCATTACACAAGTGGCCGGCCTGGTTCAGAGGGGAATTTCACCTATAAAATGTATCAAGGATGAAATTAATTATTATTATTTTTATATTTATTTTATTGGCATGTCATTCAGGCTCTAAATCAAGAAAATTCAAGGTACCATGTTGTGCATTTTCTACTTCCTTTATCATCAAACTCAATACATCCAGCAAGGCATGGATCTCTACTATTTTAGGATGCAACACACCACCAGCTACGAACTCATGAACTACTTCATTCACTTCAACCAAGCTACATCCTGGTTCCTTTCTTATCCCCCTTTTCTGCATCAAATGCCTCGCCTCCATTGCATCCTCAAATTTTGCAGAAGATATGTAAGTGTTCGACAAAAGTACATAGCTACAGCTTTCACCTGGCTCTAATTTAAGTAGCTTCTCAGCTGCCCGTTTTGCCATTTCGACATTTCCATGTTTCCTACAAGCTGAAAGCAAGGATGCCCACGTTATACCATCTGGGTCTTCTGGCATATTAGCTATTAGCTCTTCTGCTTCTTCAACAAACCCTGCTCTGCCAAGAACATCTACCATGCAACCATAATGCTTAATCGTTGGTTTTACCTTGCAAGTTTCCGTCATTAACAAGAAATATTTCCTCGCTTCCTCAACCATTCCACAATGATTACAGGCTGTAAGAACTCCGATGAAGCTTACATCATCTGGCTCCAAACCAGATGATTGAAGCTGTAAAAATAGTTCAATTGCTTCTTCTCCACGCCCATTCATCGCCAAACCTAACATCATTGTGTTCCAACTTGATAATCCTTTCTTTGTGGCGTTTTTGAACACTCGAAGAGCCTTCTCGACACTCCCACACTTGCAATACATGTCGATAATTGCAGTTAAAACAATAGAATTCACTTCAATCTTGCTCTTCCTAATATAACTATGAATCCATTCTCCTTGCTCAAGAGCTCCTAGACCGCCACAAGCAGTTAACAAGCTCACCATCGTGAACTCTGTGGGATGAATCTGTTGGTTCTGCATCAACAAAAAGAGATCGAACGCCTCCTTTAATCTTCCATTCCTAACATATCCACTGATCATAGAATTCCAAGTTATAATACTTCTTGATTCCATCTTATCAAACAACCTTCTTGATTCATCAATTTCTCCACTTTTAGCAAGACCCATGATCATGGAGTTCCACGCCACGACATCAAAACTCGAGTTATTCTCATCGAACAATCGTCTTGCTTCTAACAAGTACCCGCAATTAGAGTACATGAAGATGATTGTGTTTCGAATGAACGGATCGGATTCAAGCCCGAGTTTGAGAATTCTTCCATGAAGCTGAGCACCATCATGGGCAAGACCAAGATGGGCATAAGCTTTGAAGAGGGAAGGATAAGTGAGTCTTTGAGGTTGAGTACTTGGAGAAGAATTATGCAACATTTCAATGAAGAGAAAGATGGCATTTTGAGGAGTGGAACTTTGAGAGAAGCCTCTGATGATGGTGTTCCAAGTGAAGAGATTTGGGTGGTGGATTTGGGAGAAGACCAAGTAGGCGTAGTTGATGTCGCCGACCGGAGAAGTGGCGGAGAATGCTAAGATCCGGCTGGCCACGACGGTGTGTTTGGAGAGGCCAGTCTTGATGAGGTTGGCATGGAGCTTGTGAAGGTCAGCCATGGTGGTGCAGTTGTTGTGTAGCATGGAGAGGGATGGATGGTCTGTGATGAACTTGGAGATGGAGGTTGGTGGTGGTGATGAAGAAGAAGATGGAACTGAAGAAGTTTTGCAGCAGAAACTGGGGTGCATTTTTTTTATTTTTGTTCTGAAACTGTTGTTTATGTTTTTTGGTCTGATCACACCATTGTTTACGGTTGGAAGGAATGAGAGGTGCCTATTTAAACAGAAAGAGATGAGATATTTTTTATTTTTTATTTTTTGATTTTTATGTTTTAAGGGGGAGAGAATGCCGGAGTGATGGTGCAGGCTTTTAATCTGTACCAAAGATATATTTGTTTTGAATATATATATATTTATTATAAAAAAGAACAATAACAAAGGGATATTGGGTTCCAACGCTATAGTGTAACACTAGTGCCCAAAGCCTTTAGATGTACTGGCAAAAAATAGATTCATGATGGTTTGATGGTGGCCCAGTTTTAAATTTTGATAACATGTTGTTCTAATTAAAGTAAAGTTGCCCACTTTTATCCAAATTTTAGAACTTATATTATAATTATAATTAATTAATATTCACAAATATAAAATATAAATAATAATGTATAAAATTTATGACTAAACTATCATATTCATATGTAAAAAAAACCATATTGCAATATAACAAAAGTGATTTTATGACAAAACTATGTGATTATCAATGTATTTTGGGTAAGATAAAAAAAAATTGACAATTATACTACAGATAAATTGAGGTTTTACACTTGATTTTACATTTGGCGTTGATTAGCACCACAATGTTGCAATGTGGCGCTGAGTAATTTTTTCATCAATGCTAAATTGATTATGATGGTGTATTATAGTGTAGACTGTAATACCCTTTGAATGATGAAATTCAAAGGTGTTGAGATAATATAATTTGCATTGTAATTTTTACTGCAATCAATAATTTTAAAAAAAAATATTATTGTGCTTGAATATGAGACGTGCCAAACTAATGCTAAATATGAACACATTTAAATTTTGTAACAACGTATTTATGGACGCTAGCGCTCGCCACTAGTTTTTTTCTTTAAATATGAGGCAAGGCTGATTGAAGGAGGCTATGATAAAATTTAGTTTTTCCATTAAATCAATCATAAAATTTTGAAATTTTATTAAAATTTTATTAAAATTTTTTAAAGATAATTTTATAAATAGAATTAATTTCCTATTTTTTTTTTATAAAACAAATGTTAACTTTCAATAAAATATAATTATATTAATTTTTTGAACGATTATTTTTATTTATAAAATTAATCGTCATAGAATTTTCTCGTATCATAGAGGCCGGCTAAATGAACTTTATTAATAAACTATCACCATCACACAAGCTACGTTAATCCCACCCAAAATTTAAAAAACATCTTAAACTACCCTTTTACATACCCATCCCTAACTACAATTTTCTTCTTCTTCCAAGATTTTTCACTTCCTAAAACCTTAGATCCAACTCCAAAGTGATAGATTTTTTATCAATTTCTTCTCATTCTCTTCATTTGCCACTATTTTATTCTCCCAAAGCCATTTCTTCGCCTTTAAAGTGTTTTTGATTTAAAAACTTCCACCATTAATACATATTGATAGCATTATGGTCTTAAGAATCAAGTTCGGGTGAAAATATACATCAAGAAAATATAAGCAAAAAATAAATGAATGAGAGATCAAGGAAGAAGACGAAAATTACACCGGAGAAGATGAAGAAAACTATGGGGTATGTTTAGAGGATTTGGGAGTGAAATGGTAAAAGGCTTCTAAGGGGAGTGATTTTGATCATTTGGCATGAGGGTAGTTTAAAAAATAAATCTTTTTGATTAAGTGGGAGTGGTGATAGCCTTGGCCGCCTTCTTTTCATAAAGCTAAGGTTAGTTTTTAATAAAAAATAATGATATTTTATTAATTAAATTAAGCAATAAATAATTGCAATTCGACGGACTTCTCCGCCCTTCCTTCTACTAAATTAATATTGACTTTTGGGGAAACACTAAACTAAGTTAAAGCTAAAATTCTTCGGAACAATTCATTTTTCACTTTTTAATAAAAGTCGATTGCGTTTTTGAAAGATAATTTTATAAATAAAATTGACCACAGATGCCCACAAATTGGTAGGGTCTTTAATACTATAGATGAAGTATATGTAATTTTATAATGACTGCCATTTTTGATAAAAAATAAGTTTATTAATTTTTTTCAAAGATAATTTTATAGATATTTTTAAAATAAAACTAATGTTATTTTTTAATAAAAAAATAATTATATTGATTTTTTGAATAATAATTTTATTAATGAAATCAATCTTGATATAATTTTTCCATAAAACTAATGCAGTAAAACAATGCCTTTTTCTCATCCAAGTGCACGGGTGATTAACCTAGGGGTCAAAAAGATAGCGATATATCAATTGGAAACAGATTTGGAGCTCTAATTTATTAAGGTGCCCCCATAAACTTAAAAAGATATGTATGTGAAGAGTCCTTAGGTGTCAAGGACATGATATGGCTACCGGTTGTGGAAGAGGAGGAATAAACTATAAATTTCAAGGAACTAACTCTACTCTATTAGTGTTAATACTCCACAAATTCACAATGTAGGGATCACACAAATTAATGGGTAAATTAGGAAAACTACGAGGGTATAATGAAAAATTTACTTAAATAAAAAATACGAAGGCAAAATAGAAAATTCACCTAAATTAAAAAGATGGCAGCTAAATAAACCCCACTTATGGATTATCTACATCTCAATTCACATTTTTATGCTTATTCTTAAAATACCTTCAATCAAATTTACTAAATTAACCTTCAAAAAAAAAAAAAAAATACCCCTCCTATTCACACCCTATTGTCTTCTTCTTCTCTTCAATGACAACACCACCCAAGCAACGCACTTGCATTTGTCTATACGTCGTAATCGTTGTAAGCAGATTATTGCAAGGCTTTTTTTTCTTCATTATTTAACGATTTTTTTGGATGTTTTGTTCAACGGATGATTGTTTGATTTTCTAGGTTAAATCATTCAAAAACCAAAATCATCAACACACATTTCAATCAATATGGCCAAAGATGATTATTCCTGTGACGACGCATATCAAGAAGAGATAAGTTTTGGTTGTGAGCGAATGGAAATGCCATTTTTTTTGGAAAAGTTGGATTGAAGGTCGGTCCTACAAGGTCGACCGTTATAAAGGAGAGTCGGCCACATATGGCTGACCTTTCTTTATTACTGTCACTCACAATTAACCGACCTTAGTGTAAAAGGGTCGGCCAATGCCAACCCTTCCATTTATTACACCTATACAAATTTTTGTGCATGAAATTGTTATTTTATGCATTTGAGTGTATTTGATGTCGGTAATGACAATTTTGATTTATTTATTGTCTAATTATAAAATTCTATATAATTTCAAGGTGAGGAACTTGCAATGGTCATTGATTACACGGAACAGTTCACCCCCGACATGGAGTTTAGTACACAGGAGAAACTTGTTTCTTGGGTCCAAGAGGTTGGTAGAAGGTATGTTTTAGTGATCATAATCCGAAACTCGGATGCTGGGGTTAATGGTAGGCGCGCCCGGGTCAATTTTGCTAGTGAGAGATAGGGCCGCCATAGATCCACTACTCAGAAATCTTCTATTGGTAAGAAGGCAAACATAAGTCAAACTAGCACGAAGAAGTGCAGATGCCCTTTCTTGTTAAATGGCAAGAATCCTCAGGATGGTGAGTGGACGTTAAAAGTTGCATGTTGCACCCATAATCACCCCGCTGCGAAGTACTTTGAAGGACACTCATACGCTGAAAGGTTGAATAATGATGAAGTAGAAGTCATGGTACAAATGTCAAAGAATAATGCTCGACCAAAAGACATATTGATGATTTTAAAGGAAAGAAGTGTCAGTAATGCATCGATACTGAAGACAATATACAATGCGAGACAGAAGTATAGGTTGTTCGAATATGGAGGCAGATCTCAGATGTAACAATTGTGGCACAAGTTAGAGGAAGAGAAGTATGTCGAGTGGCACAGGTGCGAAGAAGGCATTGATGTCGTTGAAGATATATTTTGCGTTCATCCTATTTCTGTGGATCTTTTGAGGTGTTTCCCATATGTGCTTCTAATGGACTGCCAGTCTGCAACACATGTCTAATCAAAACCACTCTTCTCGCCATATAAATCATATTAGCCTCCCAACCTTGGAGAGAGTATTTCAATTTGTCAAAAATGGAGCACAATCTCCAAATGAGAGCTTACCAGAGGATTGAAGGAGACCAAAATACTTAATTGAAAAGGTAGCAATTTGGAAGCTAATGCAATCAACAAGAGAAACTTTATTTGGAGTTCGGGCGCTGAAACTAATGCTTGACTTTTGAGGACTGATGTCAAGACCAGAAAACTCCTTAAACTTATGAAAAATTTCCTTAATCTCAGAGACAGTTTCCAAATTGGGATCTAGAAAGATGAGAATATCGTCAGCAAATAACAAATGCGAGATGGAAGAGCAACACTTAAGGGGATCAAACCTGCCACTGATAACAAAATCATTGATGAGAGAGGAAAGACCCTCCATAGCCAAGGTAAAGAGAAAATGGGACAATGGGTCCTCTTGCCGCAGACCTTTTTTCCCTTGGAAGAAATTCGTGGGAGAGCCATTAACCAGAACAACAAAGGATGTGTGGGAGCAACACATTGTTGGATCCAATTGATGAACACTTGAGGGAATCCCATCTTAGAGAGCACTTGTTCCAACCTCTAACAAGCTCATGGGCAAGAAGGATATTGTCTTGAATCGATCACCCTTCAATGAAAACAACTTGGTTAATGCTAACTATGTCGACACAAACACTCTTCAATCTGTTAGCTAAGATTTTTACAATGAGTTTGTAGATTGTGTTACAAAGAGCAATCAGCCTGAACTCTTATACCTTTTTAGCACCCTTAAATTTAGGAATAAGAGAAATAAAAGTAGCATTGAGCTCCCTCAATAAACGACCTTTAGAGAAAAAGTCCTTAATGGCACAAATCACATCATTCTTAATGATATCCCAAGACAAGTAGAAAGAATTCGCATTCATACCATTTGGGCCGCGAGCCTTATCACAGACCACTTCATCAATAGCATGAGTAATCTCCTCCTCCTTAATATCCTCAGCTAAAAAAAACAGCAGAGGCCGTAGAAAGATTAAGCAAATTCCAAGAACACCACCCACTATTAGAAGTGCCAGAACCTCCTAGAGAAAACATAAAGTGATCATAGATATAATCTTTGATTTCCTTTGGGTTCTCCAAGACCATTCCTTCATCAGTAATGATGGAGCACATCTGGTTATAATGTCTTCTAATTTTAACAGAGTTGTGAAAGAAAAAAGTGTTGTAGTCCTCTTCTTTAAGCCATCTAACTCTAGATTTTTGTCGCTAGAAAGATTCTTCTAAGCACAATTCATCTTAAAGTTTATTTTTTAGACTTTTCTCTTCAAATACAAGGAAGGCATCATCAACATTCAGCTCCAAGCTCTTTTGAACCGCCATCAATTCCTTTCGAGCATCATTTATCCTTGCTTCAATTAGGCTAAAAGAATCCTTGTTCCATTTTTTTAGAGCAACTTTGACATTCCTAATTTTGGAAGCCACAATCAGTTAGGGGGATTTTCCAAATCGCAAGTTCCTACCAGCCTTGATAACCTCAAGAAATTGAGGGTGAGTGGCCCACATATTAAAAAATCTAAAGGGTTTAGGACAAAAATCAAGGTCCTTTAGCAACCTTGTAATCAGAGGAGCATGGTTTGAGGTAGCACGAAGACCAACAACTGATTCAAAACCCCCAAAAGAACCACACCATTCTAGGTTGACAAAGACTCTATCCAATTTGCAACACACTCTACGCTCCCCAATTTCGTTATTAGACCAAGTATACTTACCGCCAAACCAAGTGAGATCGAGAAGATTGGAAGATCTAATAGCATCCTCAAAATCCCCCATAGCTTCGTTACAAGGAGGCAGTCCCCCTTTATTTCTCATGAGAAAATCGAACAATGTTGAAGTCCCCCATAAGAATCCTCGGATGAGAATCAATTGAAGACCTCATAAAGTTCCATAGAACACTTCTACCTGACTAAAGATTAACCCGGTAGATACCACCAAGTTGGATTAACCATCATAAGTAACCTTTTTAGGTTCAAGTATTACTACCTTTACTAAATATCCCCATACTTTTAAATTTTATACAATGATTTCTTAATTACCTTTCGACAACTCATAAGGAATAATATCATTTTTTTAAAGAAAAAAAGTATTAATTTATATAACTCAAGAAGAAATACACAATAAATAATAAAGACCACATAAACAAATAATCTAATTGATAGGGAAATCAATTAAATTTTTCAGAATTAACCAACATGCCTTAGAACAATTAATTCATCACATATAACAATTTTCCCAAATTATATGTATGTTATAACTAATAAAATCAAAGTTCACCAATTGAGACCAATTAAATGACGTTATGGATTATGGTGATTCAATTTCTCCACGTGAATTATAAACATATGTACATATCATGTATCAATAATCACCATTAAGATGATATTATACAAGGCAAAAGCATAAATTGTAACACCGCGTACATTTAGTCAATGTATTTAATTGACTCATATGTATATCGATGGTATAATACACGTATAAGTACGTGAAAGTCAAGTGTACATATGTCAAATGAACTTGAGGATGTTAAAAACGAGTTCGAAACGTGTTATTACATAGAAATTGATATATAAAACGTGTAATTTTGATGTGGATTGAGTGTGTAGTGAAAAAGAAAAAATAATAAAGGGGACTTGGATAGTTACATGACCTTTGGACTATGAGATCATAAAAACAAAAAAGAAAAGCTTTAAACGGGCTTTTGATATGATTGCCCCTAAAAAATTAAAAAATTTTACAAATGCCATCAAAACACAAATATTGACCCTTTTGCCCTACTTTGACTATTCCTTGCCCAGTCAGCCGACACACAAGTGTCACGCGTGCGGAGGAGCTGGAGTTGTTAGAAAGACGTTTTTTCAAAAGACGCCTTCCCTTTAGAAGTTTTTTTTTATTTGCTGCAAAGAGTTTCTAAAGAAGAAGATGATCGTCAAGAAGAAGAGATCATTGTTGGAGATGAAGGTGTTGTAGTAAGTGTTGTTCTTCTGGGTCTGAATAAAATACTCGGAAATAGTTCTTGTTCTTTCGCAATGAAGCTTTCAGAAATTCAATTCGTAAGATAGATTCTGCCAATCTTTGCATACCCATCTGCATCTACGCTAAAGTGAATCAAGAGGAACTCTTGTTAGAATCTCGTAAACTACATCCAATGACAATATTTCTACCTTTTCTTCTTATTCTTGACGATCTTCTTCCTCTTTAGAAACTCTTTGCAGCAAAATAAAAAAAAAATTATTTTAAAGGGAATGCGTCTTTTAGAAAGACGCATCCCCTTCCCTTGAAAAAAAAAAATTAAAAGTGAAGGCGTCTTTTGAAAAAAAACGCCTTCCTAACAACTCCAGCTCCCCCAGCCCACGTGGCGCTTGTGTGTCGGCTGACTGGGCATTGAATAGTCAAAGTAGGGCAAATGGGTCAATATTTGTGTTTTGATGACATTTGTGAAATTTTTTAATTTTTTAGGTGCAATCATGTCAAAAGCCCAGCTTTAAACCCCATTCTCTCTTGAGCTCGTACTTTTGAGAGAGAATGGGGAAGAAGAAGAAGAAGAAGAAGAGAAGGAGAAAAGGGAAAAAGAGAAGGGATTTGATGCCCAGGGTGAGATTTCATCAAATCTTTACATAAAGGTAAGTAAAAATGCAAATTCTCACTATTAGCCTCTTCTTTGTTGTATTTCCATGCTTTTCAATGACATAATTTTGGTTGAATGTTTATGTTTTGGGTGAAACTTAGAATAGTTTTGGGTTTGCATGTTACATTTATGAACCCTAGTATTTATGAGAATGAAATGGTGGTGGAATCCTCAATTTTTAGTGTAAAATTGGTGGGATTCCATACTTTTGACCTAGACTTTGAACATGAACCTAGGGTTCTCTAATCAAGTTGTATGTCAACTATATTAATTAAATGGGTAAATGTGGGTGAGTAATGATGTGGAATTACATTTGCACATGGTAGAACACAATGATTAGTAGAAATTGCCCTATATCTCAATTTTGAGACTTTACCCAAATTTGGGGCTTTGGGCCCAATTGATTTGAATATGTCTAAATGAGATGAGAATTAACTAATTGGACCTAATTTTAGTTAAATTGTACTTAATTGATGATATGGCCTAGTATGGAAATTTTCAAATTTTGGGACTTTTAATGCTCTTGACCTTGGAACATGAAAAAGAGTTGTTTTGTATATAATTTGGCATAAGTTAGATTGATCCATGTCCTAAATTTACCCATATTGGCTATGTTATGGGTTAGGCCTATTTTTTAGCTTGATCTCCTAACATGGCATAACCGATGTCATAATTTAAATGTTAGTAATTGTAGTGAATTATATGGGTTATGATCAACTTGATATGAATTGAGTTTAATTGCATTATAATTGGCATATCATTTGGCCATGCCATGATCTAGGCCTAGATTGTAAATTGGTATTATCGGTGGACATAGTGGTGTCTAATGGTTGTACAATGATAATTGTGATTGAATGTATCTAATTATAATTGATTGAATGTGTTATGGTTGGAAATTAGACATTGAGGCCTATGGTATGAGAATTAAAGTTTATGTTGAAATGAGATATTGTATGGGCCTAGTATCAATATATGGGAAAATGACCATGTAGTAGAATTGATCTTAGATACATGATGGCCCAAATTATGTGTTTTGGAATTGCATGACGCTCATGTTGTAGGCATTGGCAATTATGATCAAATTGGGATTGATGGGACGTAGAATTAAGGATTATGAGTAGTGTTGGAATATGATATAAAACATGTTGAGAGCAACATGAGTGATATGTATTATGTACGGTGGTTGTTCTTGATTTGATAATTATGTTAATGAATGCATTACAGGATCCTAGTTTGATTGGTTGGATTGCCGTGCGTGAATAGGAAACTCTTGCTTGGCTTGGTTGTGAGTAGAATTCCTTATGTCATCATATGAATTATATGTGATATGTTGAATACATGAAATGTGTTTTAATTGGAAGATGCATGGTATGTAAAACCATATGGTGGTAATTCGATCCCATGGCTTGATCTATGGGAAATAGAACTAAGCCATAGGAGGGTTTTGGAAAGGATACAAGTGAAAAAGGAAAGCCACATCTTTATGGGGTGTGTGTGTGTGTACTCCCTTTGTTAGAAAGAAGAGTACAAGTGGAAAGGAAAGTCATGTGCGTGTATTCCCTTGGACTAGAGAATGTGAATGAGATGAATTGACTAGATTTTACCATGCATTTCAACTAATGATGAGTGTCAATGAAGCCATGTCTTGGAGTATGTCCATGATAAGAGGCATAACAAGACTTGACAAAATCAATGGGAAAAAGAATCAAGTCATATGAGGGTTTTGAACGAATACAAGGGAAAAGGAAGTCATGCCCAAAAGACATGAGCTTGTACTCCCAAAGAAATGAAAGTCCCAGACCTTAGCATGATTTGCTTGGTCTCACGGTGCAAGCCTGGACTAGAAAGTGGGAATGGAAAGATGGTGGATAAGGTGTGGATTTTACTTGCATATGATTTATGATACATGTGAATTTGTATATGATATATGTGTTTCATCATTCCATCGTATTTGTGACGCCCCGAAAATTATTTCATCTAGCCCATAACCCAATTGCATTTTGCCCAAACTCTATGTGTTGCCTTGATATGTTTGGTGTTTGTTTGATGGTTGTTTAATGTTTGTATAGTTGATGCTTGATAATGTATATAAATGTGTGTATCATAAATTGTATATGGGTCATGTTAAATTAAAGTATAATACATATGTTATTATTTATGCATGGGCCCATTAAACCATGAATTGATATGGGTTAGGATTGAATGAATAAAAGGATAAATGAGAATGAAAATTTGGTGTATTAAATGGATTGAACATTTAAAATACATGGAAGCATGAGATTGGTTAAAATACATGTGGTTTGTATGGGTAGTATGAGACCAACACATGTGAAGGTTGGTGCATGAAAGTGGACAAGTGTCCCATGCCCACTTCTAGAATCCAAGAATGTGCTAGAAAGTGAGGTGAGTGGAGGAGAGAATCCAAGAATGTGCTAGAAAGTGAGGTGAGTGGAGGAGGGAATCAAGGAAGTGCTAGAAAGAGGTGAGTGGAGAGAAAGGAAAGAAGAAGAGAAAGAAAAGAAGAGAAAGGAAAGAAGAAGAGAAAGAAGGAGAGAGTTGCAGGAGGAAGATCCCTGCGACGTTTTCATCAAAGAGGTGGATCTTTCGAATCTATGGTCCGATTGAGCTCAAAATTTGTCAGCAAGTTAGTCACTTATGGTTATTCATTCTGGTCGGTGGAGATCTTGATCAGAGGTTTCTTCTAAGAGATCTAACCTCTCAAACAAGGCTGGTCGGAAAGTCTGGATTTCTCGCACCGTTTCGCTCAAACTTATAGATCTCCTTAATCTACCGTTGGATGGATATAAAATTTGGGTATGTAGTTTACAACGGATAGTTCTGCATTATGAACGGTAGAGATCTTGATTTAGGGTTTATTCTGAGAGATCTAATCTCTGAAACAAAGCTAGTCGGAGATTCTGGATTTCTCGTGGTGTTTCGGTCAAACTTGTAGATCTCATAAATCTACCGTTGGATGGATATAAAATTTGGGTATGTAGTTTATAACTGATATGTATATATTATGAACGGTGGAGATGTTTGTAAGTTTAGTATTTTGTGTGATATAGTCATCTGAGTTTGAGTATTTGCAGCAGGAAAGGAGAAATTGTTTGATTAGAGACTTGTTCATCAAAGACACATATCTTTTCGGTCCACCGTTGGATTGGGCTGATATTTGGACAGAAGGTTTGTTTCTTCACATACTTCAATCAGTTCGGTTGATTTTGTGATTACGTATTTCTGTTGGTATATTGATACATCTGAACAGAATAGTAAATGAAGAATTGGTAGGGTTGCTTGTATTAGACCTAAATTTAGAATATGAACTTAGACCTTTCCAAATAGCTTGCATGTCAACTATGTTGACCTAGTTGCCATTGTTGATGAAACCATGATGCAAAATCAGTGATATACATGGCTGAACATGGTGACCTAGTGTAAATTGACAATATAGCCTAAGTATGGAAAATTTCATATTTTAGGACTTTTGATGCTTTTGGCCTAGAATCATTGAATTGATGCAACTTATGTTTAATTAAGCATGATTAGGGTTGATTATGCTACTGATTTGGTGGTTGCGACCATATCATGGGTTAGGCCTACTTGTGATCAAGTGACCCAATTTGGGCATGTTTATGCCTAAAAGAATTGAAAATCAGTATTTTTGATTAATAGAATGGTTTATGTATGAGAACTATGTATTAGAGGCCTAAGTCATGTGATTTGAGTTGAATGATGGGATTAGATGAGATTTAGGCCTATTGTTTATATGTGGGCTGATTTAGGGTTGATGTGTAATGTCTATGTGATTGAGCATAGAAATTGATGTATGGTAGGATATTGATGAATGTTTCAGGATCTTGATTTGGGTTGATTCGGTTTGGTGATCGTGTGTGGTTAAGTACTCTCGCGAGGCTTGGTTGTGAGTAGACTTCATTTATGATTATATCTTTTATGTCATCATATCACTTATATATTGTATGTTGAAAGCATGAATGTGTTCTAATGTTTTGAATGATGCATTGATTTGAGAAAACCTTATGACTTTGGTTGGGCCCATCTATCTGGCTAATAGGGGGACTTAACCTTGTCATAGGAGGGTTTTAGGAAAGGAAGAGATTGGGGTCAACGGTACGGTGAAATAGACGTGCACTAGTAACCCAAAATAAACATGATTGGGATCAACGGTACGGTGAAATAGACGTATACTAGTAACCCAATGCATGTGGAATGTGGATCCAAATTGATAAGCTTTTACTTGCATCGAACTTATTATAAATGTTTGATGTCTATATGTTATGAGCTTTTAAATCATGCTACACATTGACATGCATACATGATATTTATTGATGAGTATTGATAGCATATCTGAATTCTATTCACTGGGCACTGTTGGCTCACCCTCATTTTCCTCTTTCAGGTCATTCTGTCCCGAATAAGGGCAAAGGAGTAGTTATATCTTGAGGGCCTTGCCTGCGAGAGAATCCAAAGCCTCGATGTGAGTTGAGAGGCATTTTGATTGAACTGTGTTTTAAATTATGAAGTATAATATTTTGGATTATGTAATTATAACACTTACCACATTGTAGTATGGGTGAGTTGGGACTTGTTAGATAAACCATGTGGGCATATGACGATTTTTATTTGTACCCACAATTTTGGACTTTATGTGTATGTCAATTTTAATGGACTATAGGGATTATGATTTTATTTATGGTTCATTTTTATGGATTATCTCTTGTCTTTGATGGTTAATACGATGGGTAGTTTTGTTTAGTACCTTTTGATATTATGTCGTTGTTTGAAATAAGGCTCGTAGGGTCTCAACCACCTCATGAGAGTTGAGGAGTGGTCGGAGATGCCTACGCCGGGCGTCTCGCCCCGACATTCCGCATGCCATTCCCTGCGGGGTTGGTGGTCCGGGGCTCGGGGCCGCCACATTATTAGTATGCATACATGTTTATATTTGATGAGTATTGGATGACATATCGAGTTCTATTTTGCTGGACATTGTTGGCTCACTCTCTTACTTTCTTTCTAGGTCCTTTTACTGTAGCTAAAGGGAAGGGCATTGTGATTACCTAAGGGCTTAGCCAGCGTAGAGGATCTGCCTACGTGAATAACGAGGACTTTTGGATGTATTACTTTTGTATATGTTTTGTATCTTTTGTACGTATGTATAGAACACTTGATACGTAGATGATAAGAGTTAGGATGCATGTCTTGTGGATATTAGGATTATTACAGATACCTACGGGTTAAAATTAGCAGGTTATGATATAAGGCTGAAACTTGTAGGGTCTCAATCACCTCGCAAGTGGTGTGGGGTGGTTGTAGATGCTTAAGCCGGGTGTCCCACTCTGGCATTCCGCACGCTGTTCCATGGGGGATGGTGGTCTGAGGTTGGGGGTCACACATAAATATTGCAATCATAAGCATGAGCATAGAAATGAAATTATGCCTATAATTATCATGTATAAATTAACTTTAAAAAAAATGGATCATATATTTGTATATTAATACAAACCATCTAGCATGCCAGTGTTCATTAAACCGTCATACTAAAGAATATATATACTAGTTGATGTGCACGTGCGTTGCACGTGAAGAGTTTGAGTTGAGATGCAAATAAGAAAGAAAGAAATTAAAGAAACGAGTAGAAGAAGATGTGGTAAATTACATTAATGCCTATAATACTTACTTCCATGGCTTTGTTCTCTGTTGGGTTAGTTTGTCATGTTGCTTTTGTGTTGTCCTTGTCTTTGGTATAAGGAAAGAGAGAGGAATGAGGTTTGTGATTCTTAGAAAATGGTGAGTAAGAAGTAAGAAATTAGAATGATATCTCCATAGTGGTTAACTTTAGTTATATAACTGTTGGGAAGTTGGGACTTATTCAAACACGTTTGGAGAGATTTAAGGAGGTTTACAACGGTTGGGAAGTTGGGACTTATCCAAACCGTTTGGACAGACTTAAGAAGTTTTATAACTTTTGAGAAGTTGGAGAACACGTTTGAAGTGATTCAAGGAGTCTTAATTGCAAAGACGGACGTGAGAGGATAGAAGTTATTCAATTTTGTTTTTTAAGTTTATCTAGAATACAACTTCTTTTTGTTGTCTAATTACTTTAATGCCCATCAATATATGTAATTTTAATTTATTAAACAATTAATCTACTGAGGAAAGGAGGGGTAGTCTTGGTATTTTTGATAAAATGATCACTCCGGGTTTTTGTTTGGATTCAACTTTCCCCATGTGAATGGTAAAGACATACCGGGTAAACATGTCAGCTCGTCTTGTGTCTCATTTTAAGTGAAATGCCATATAATTAAAGCAACAATTAATAGCTAGCAACCAGAGTTAATTTATTTCAGGGCCCATATGAGCTCAATTATTTGGAAAAAGTTTGTAAGGTAGTGAAAAATGTCAGCCTTTGTTGGGTCATCCAAAGGAACAAGTACTGAGATCAATGACTCTCACTGTAGGCTTGTGGAAAGGTATAATTTACCAGTGTATGAACAGGTTGACATGCATTAATATAATTTTTTTAATGTTGGTTTTTAAAATAAAATAAAAAAAGTGGGTTTAAAAAAACATAGACATATTGTGATTCTATATGTAGTTTTTTGAAAAAAGAAAATATGTAGATTTTAAAAAAAAATACTTTATGTTTTATTTTAATAAATTTGGTTGTTTACTTCTTATTGAGTGGTTGTAAATTTATAAATGTGGGCTAGGACACTATCTTTTGAGCTACACTTTTTAAAATTTGGCTTAATTTATATTTATATGTATTATTTCAATATTTTTTGGGTACCTTTATACAAAAATAACATTTATATTTTTTAGTTGGTAGGATCTTATGATCTACGATCCGATTCTAGATCCGATCATTTAAGCCCACTACCTATCCGAGGTAGGATCCTCATCTTGACAACCATGCCGGAAACACGTCAATAGAAGAAACGTGTTTCTGTGCTTAAATTCCTGAAATCATCATTATGAACAAAATGATGAGAACGTGTTTTTCCATGGGAACGCGTTTCTCCTTTGCACATAACACTAAAACATGTTTTCTTCCAAAATTCTAAGTTCAAAACATATTCTCTCGATAAACTAAGTTTAAACACACTTGAATATACTTGAAAACAATCAAATTGAAGTTCGTACAAGTGTTTAAAACAATTTGAGTTAAAGTCAAAAGTTTGACTAAATGGAAAAATGGTTTGACTTTTAAAAACTTGTTAATTTAAAAATATTTTGACTTAGTAAAAACATGATTGCATGCATGGAATGATTTGAAAATAAATTAGCAATATGAAAACAAGAAAGATTACAACTTAATTCTAAGTAAACTTATAAGCTCTCATCCTTAGGTCTTCAAGTCAACTTGTTTAAGCTTTTGACTTTGACTTTGTTTGATCCACTTGAGTTGACTTGAGATCACTTGAATCTTATATTAGCCTTTTGACTTATCTTTAGTCTTGAAACATACTAAATGAACTCATCAACACCATTTGTAATATTATTTATAAGCATCAAAACACCACAAAGAATCTAAGTGAAACTATTTAGGTCAACAATTAATAGTTTGTTCATCGGACAATCTAGATCATAATAAATAGAAAACAAAAAAAAAAGTGGACTTATAAACTGGCGCAACCAAACTTAGAATATACTTACAACAAAATGGCTCATAGGCCGGGTTAACGCTTTGCAAATAACATTTGTTTTCTCACCTACTGGGATTTGAACACTACCTACCTATGTGAACATGAATGTTAATGGCCACCCCCCACTGCTATTGTCAAGCTTGGACATTGTCACACCCCGATTTTTCGGATCTAATCACGTGCACTATAATGAAGTGCAACTCACCTAGATCACCTAACCGAGGCGTAAGTGTCCATCATCTCAGGTTAATGTCCTTATAATAAAACATATTTTAAAATTAGTGAGAACATGTGTTTTAAGGACATTGTCTAACCTTAGTCTTATTGTGCCTGCAAATTCAATTCATTTGAGACGGAATGTCTCTATAATTACCTTGGTCTCACCATGGACCTTAATATATTAATTCAACCTAGAAATATCTATCGTTTTGGCATTCTTAACCCTGCAGACATCGAAAGACTAGATCCATTTTCAATTTTGACATAATCCATCAATAGAGACAAATTTATTAATAAACATTTAATAATTCACATGGTATTGGATTAATTAAAATTATACATATGTCCACCATGTTCTGACATAAATAACATTGAAACTAGTTGTCATACCCTTAACATAACACTTGACATACTAAAATCAAACTAAAATACTCATATTATTCCTATTGGAACTATTACTCTTATTAGTAAGTACAAATGACCACTACACATAATCAAATCTAAACCACCAATAGTACTAGCTACTACTGCTCTTCAACCCATGGATTGTTCATGCTGCATTATTCATTCCTGAAAAAGAAATGAGGGTGAGCTAATGCCCAGTGGATCACCTTAAACAATATTCTTGAACTCTTATTTATTAATAACGTAATACATCAAATCTAATTAAATATTCAAACAAGTGCATACATTATGTTGCAACATTAATTTGTTTTAAGTGTCATCGCTAATCATCCATTTGGGTCATAGACCACCCAGGCGGAATCACCTTTCCCTCGGAACTCTTCTCGAATGGAGTCCAAAATTCACTGGCCATCGTGGCACATAACCTTGGTCTTTCGAAACACTTCAGACTAGACCAAGACACTTTTCAATGTATTGTTATCTTTTTAGTATGTCTTTAGTGGGGCAAATAATATAACTAACATACCAGCATTATTAATGTAATGTATTAACATATCATGCCATTATAAAACTATTAATGAACAACATCAAACAACTTGTATCATGTCATAATTCAATAATGATCATTTCATATATGTAAATAGTATCATATATGTGAATAGTACTGTATACGTGAATAGTCATATCCCAAGGCTATACCAAAAAAATAGTTCTTAGTAAAATCAACCAGACTAGTCTCTCGCTTAAATACCACTCTTGTAGAGTAGTAAGTTGTCTCCCGTTCACTATTCAAAAGTACTTTGGATAAGACTGTGTCTGGCTAATTAAATCAATTACTAATTTAGCGGAGTAATGGTATGGCTTATGGATTTCATATACCAAGGTACATGCATAAATTGTATGGTATAAGTGAATATCAGATATAGTGAAAAGTGCATAATAACTTTATGAAAAGACATAATACATGCATCACAATAATGACTAGCATGTAAATAAATTAGTAAGGTAATTCACACATACCCATCTAACTAGATAAGATATAACATGCTAGAAATAAATAAGAATAAAGAAAAAAATCAAGGATCACACCCACATGAACACGTGTAATCTGTCGTTCAGGTTCTTCGGCACGTGTAAATCTTCACCCTTGAAGTATCGACTTGGGTTGGGTGTTTGGACAAATTTAGGATAGGGATCACAAAATATTACACTCAATAAAAGTAATAGTAAATAGTGAACATTTCTGATTTACAAGATCCACAAAAGGGCAAGTACAGAGAATACTATGTATTACTTAATTACTACTAGTTTTTATACTACAAACTATTATAACTCTCATAATATTTGTTATAACACTTCTAGCTCTCACTTGAACTCTTTACACTTTAGTTTTCACTCTCACTTGGATGGTTGGAATAAATGTCAAGCACACCTATTTATACTAGTTTACAACAAATTATAACAACACAATTTAAAATTCACAAAAAAGTCATGGCCTTACACATGTAATCCACTTTTTCACCAATAATTCACTTAACTTCTAGATAATGGGCTTGGACTTGGTATTGGGCCTTGTCTTGGGCTTGGTCTTGGGCTTGATCATTGATTCATTTTTTAGTCCAATATTTATGGATCCAACATCTTTGTGTTAGGCTTAATCATGGATTTACAATATTTTTGGCCCACTAATATTTATTACATATTATACATGATATAATGTACATATTAATTAAGGTATCATGTATGTTATAAGTTTATAAGAATTTTGGAGTATTACAGACATGGTGCAACAAGAAGAGAATTAGTAGAGATCAAAAGGGCATTTACCCACTCTGATACCAACTCTCACACTCACGAGTAGAGAGTTTGCCTAAGTTGTGCAGCCCTAGGTGGCACCCACTGTAGTGTAGCACTTGAGTTCAGCCTTCTGATTATTGAGTTTCGCTTCTGATCGGCTAAATAGGCTCAATGATCTCTTTCTTTGATAGGCCAGTCCGGCACTCTGTGTGGTTATATTCGTACATGTTCCGACTCGCCAGTCATTATGGATCTTCTGGCATGGTGAAGTGAAGGAGGGAAGCAACGCATTTCTTAGCTTCTTCCATAACATCAATTTCTAACATGTCATCTTAATTAGCAAGTGTTCTAGTGTAAATGTACACAAGTTCAAAGATCCGTCCAACGGACACAAAATTGGAAGGTTCAGGAATACATACAACACCCCTGCTCGACTAGATTGAGTCCAAGACTCCTTACTTATCACACCAATAGCGACACTGAGCGACCGGAGATTGATTAAAAAGGCAGCCCAACCCCCTGCATACGACCTATGTATAAAATAAGAAGAGTTTTTTTAGATTTGAAGAAAATAAAAATTGAAAAAAAAAAAGGAAACAACTTTGCTAGTAATTACAGATTTTTTATCTGGTCCAAAGAGTCCTCCAAATATTTTGGTTTTGGATTAGCGATGGATTTGCTTTCATATACATGAGAATTATATGGGAACAAGAATAATCTTTGATTCTCTTTTTTTGAAAAAATAGAATTTTTAATAAAAAGAGATGTAGCTCCAATTTCTTTAGAAATGGTCAGATCTTTGGCGCCACCAACACCGAGTGGTCATTTGCCTATAAATATGATCGTCAACATGCAAAATTTCAAGCATGAAAAAAAAAATGGAAGAAAGAAAAAGGCCAAAATGAAATGAAATGTAGCATTTTATATTTGATTTAGTATTGATCACCAACATGTGACCATTGATGATGACATGGTTGATACTTGCATATGAAACTATGATGGAGCCCACTGTATGGACTCTTTTTAAGTCATGCATGGCTCATTATTATTATTTTTTATTTTATTTTTATAGAACATGGCTCATTAGTTGTGCACCATTATTAACACTCCCCCACCAATTACATGCTCTATCTACAGATAATTCAAATAAGATTAACCCATTAGAAGCTAACATAAAATGATTGTCTTAATTCCCTTTCCTCTAAAGCATTGGAAAGCTTTCATATCTGTACATGGGAAAGAGAAAGGAGGGTATGGAAGAATTTTATCCAAATTAGTTAATAGCTAGCCCATGGTGCCCATTTTAGTATCTGATCAATTTTAGAAAAAAAAAAAAAAAAAATCTCCCTGTGTATAATAGTAGTTATAATATAAGACCATAAGGTCAAAACGCTAGTATATAGGTGTAATTTTTTTTTTAGTAGACCCTCCATTTATTTATTTTATTTCTCTCTAAGGGTATCTTAGGTGATATTCATTAGTTATACTTGCATCCTTTAAAAAAAGCAGAAGGCAATAACAAAAATATTTTGTTGATATTTATACCTCTAATTGAGGTAAAGGTATAACTTGTACAAAAATAGGTAAAAAAAATTTGGCTTATTATATTAAAGTTTAGATATCTACTACAAATAGAGGTTAATTTTAAAGTAGAAGTAAAAGCTAAGTAGAGTTGAACAAATAGGCCTTAGTCTTTTGGAGCTCCCAACTAAGCTCTTTAATATATAAATAGATATATTCTTTCTCTCTAAATATTTCTATATGAAGTTATAAAAACAGTCTCTTCAAATTTGGTATATTGTCCTTTTTTTAAAAAATCTTCTAATTACAAAAGTCTTGTAAAATAATATAATTATTATTTATTTTTAAAATTAGGTATATATGGGGCTAATATGTTAAATTGATAATCTAAACAATCTGCACTTCCATCCATTTTTCCTATTTTCAAGGCCACTGTACATTTAATTTCTCTTTTCTACCCTTCTCAATTCTATTATTTTTTAACCTCTTTCTATTTATAAAGAAAAAATATATTTTTATGTATTAGTTCAACACAGATTATATTGATATATAGTAGCAAAATAACAATAATAATAATAATAATATCTGAGTTGATTGCAATTCTGGAAAGAGACGTGTGAGTTGTCGTCTGAAGTGGTAATATCATCTGAGAACATTGGCTAAGTGAGAAGATGCATTCTGTGCTGGGGGAGACGTAACACGAGGAGAATGAGTTATGGGAATAGAGAAGGAACGTCTATACTGGCGTCGGTGGAGACATTCACGAACTGGCGGAAGAACGGTGGAAACCTGCAAATGAGGAAACGTACCTTTGTACAAGCGGCGTTTCTTGAAGAAGAACTGAGAACTGAGGTGAAGACCTGGAAATGAAGATTTCTTGGTCATCTTGTCAAAGTGAGGGAGCACTTGAAGGATTGTGAGAATGCGAAGGAGAAAGGTTTTCTGCTTCGTTGGAGGAAAGTGATTCAGTTTCCCAATACGTCTGTGTATCCTGAAAATATGGAGGAACTGAAGAAGATGTTTCAGCTAAGTCATTAGCTTGAGTTTTTTCAATGATCTGTTCTTCAGTTAGAGGAGCATTAGGATTATCAGGACTGTATGGTGCGAGAGCTTCAATCAATGAAAACAAATGATCTTCATAGATGAACTCTTGAGGACCTCGGATAATTGGAAGCGGTTGAGTGTCTGGATTGCCGTTAATATCGTGGAGAAAACTGCATAGACCAGTAAGAATAGAATTTGAGAGGAAGCAGGAATATGATTGGAACCTCTGTATATAATGCTTAGCAACAATGTCTTGTTCTGAATCAGAATATGGATGATAGCATATACATATATATAAGTCTTGAGTTATGGATTATGCTTAATGGTCTGGATCTCAGTTATCCAAAAGGATAATGAAGCAACTAACTGCAGACACTTTTTGATTCGTGAAGGAAGGGGAGATTGGACTTCCCGAAGAATTTTGGTATGAGGGAAAGTAATAGCAATCCAGTATAAACAGGAAACACACCAAATGTACTAGTAAAGGTTATCAGTGAGAATGGGCCGAAGGTGAAAAATGAACAGGTATGGGTAGGCCTGGTGAAATGGATTTCCAAATTGAAGTTGATCAGGAAAATCCATAATGTGTTTGTGGGCAAAGTAAAACATTTTGGATTGGGCCAATAATTTTACTTCATGGGCCATTTTTGGTTCTGGGCTATTTGGTGGAACAGTAATTGTACAGATTAGTGGAATTGGTCCAGAAGGAAGATGAAGATTAATGGGCTTGGATCTGGTAATGAGCTTGGGCTGTAGTAATAGTGGAAGGCTTGAGAAATTGGTTAATAGTGAAACTAGAGAAACAGTTTTGGACTTTTGGATTGGACGGGTAAGAAAATCTGCAAGGACATTCTTGGTTCATTTGATGTGTTTGACTGTGAAGTCAAATTGGGTGAACCATTCTTGTAGCCTTAATAGTTGTGGAGGAGGAACAATTTTGTTCTTGAAGTCCAACATCTTTGGGAAGGCTAAATTGTCCATTTGGATTTCAAACTTTACGGGCCTAAGGAAGAAGGCAAATTTCTGTATACCATATTTCACTGCAAGGATTTCTTTGATTGTAATATGGTAATGGAGTTTTGCTTGAGAAAATGCGCCACTCTGATATCCACATATGTGTTGTTTGGCATCCTTGAGTTCAATGATCTGAAGCATCTGTTTGAAGAATAATTTGTCCAGTAGATGGAATCACCAATGGTGGTGGATTCTGACAAATATCTTTCAGATGTTGAAAGGCCTGTGTATGGGATGATTGCCAAGGGGGAGGATTCTTCTTGAGTAATGTAGATAGCACTGAAGTATGTTGAGATACTTTTGGTAAGAAGATCCTTAAATAATTGACTATTCCAAGGAATTGTTGTAGTTGTTGTCTGGTAAGATTTTCAGCAGGGAACTTTATAAGTTCAATAGCAATGTGTGGACCAGGTTGATAAACACCATTGAAGATTTTCATGCCGAGGAAGTCAATTTCATAATTATTAAGAACACTTTTCTTTTCAGAGAGCATTATACCAGCTGCAACTGTGATATCTAGAAATTGATGGAAGAGTTGATTATGTTCTTCTTCAGTTTTGGAGAATAATAGAATATCGTCAATGTATATTAATGCAGTGGATAGCAAAGGAGCATAAATTCTTGTCATTGCTTTCTAAAATAAGGAAGGTGCAACCTTAAGGCCAAAAGGCATGATTGTCCATTGATAATGTGCATTTGGTATGCAGAATGTTGTCTTAGGATGGTCATCAGGATGAATTCCTAGTTGCTAGAAACCTGCTTTGAGATCAACCTTGCTGTAGATTGTTGATCCAACAATGAGTGTTAGCTGAAAAGAGATTTTTGGCAGAGGGAATTTGTCATCTGTGAGAAACATATTAAGAGGTCGGTAATTGATTACCAATCTCTTTTTTCACGTCTTTGTTCTGCACGTTTGTTGACATAGAATGCTTGACATGCCCAATCAGAGGTAGTTGGTTCAGTCAGACCTTGGGCAGTAAGTTCTGCACATTCTTGCCTGGCAAGCTTAAGTTCATCAGGAGTCATTCCTGGATGAATAGCTTTAGTTGGATTAAGATCTTCATTCTTTTTTAAAGGAAGGCGGACAAAATACGTAGGGTTCTTCCAGAGAGGATGAGGATTTTGGAAATCCTTGTGAGAATTAGCAAATGATCTTTTTAACTTGGACTAGAGATCATTTGGATTCTGTATTGCATACATCTTTGGGACTGATGTATATGGAAGAAATTGTTGACAGAATTGTATACCATGAGGTAGTATACGTAGCTTGGTCAAGGGGTAAATGTCCATGCCTATAAAGATATCTTTGTCAGGAAGATCACAACCAATAATGTGTGTCCAGATAATGTAATCTGGGAAGAACTTGATTCCAATTTTTGAACTAGTAATGAGATTAGTCTGAAAAATCTCATTGTTGGCAGCTTTAAACAGTTCTTTGTGTGGTGTCCAACATTCAGGAGGAAGGATTCTTGGATTCATCATGCTTTTGAAAGCTCCAGTATCAAAATAAGCAATCACAGAAATGGGATTATCATATTTTGTCTGCAAAATGGATATGGGAGCATATGGCATTGAATGCGTAACCGTGGATGTTGGAAATGAGTGGGAAATCATACCCATAAAAGCATCATCTGCATCATCATCTGATGTTATCAGAGGAGAATCAATGTCAGAGTCGGATATTTCAGCTGCTTGGTAAGCAAAGATTGTTTCTTCATCAGGTGAATCTTGTTCTGAGAAAACAGATTCAATATCTTGATTAGGAGATAAAGAATAAGATTGTTGAATCTGATGAATGAGATGCTGACTTTTTTTCTTCTCAGGACATTGTTTAGCAAAATGGCCTGGTTTCTTGTAGACGTAACATGTAGCTTGCTTTGGTAAGGAAGATCGTCGTCTTTTAAAATATCGGATTCTCTTTTTCTTTTTGGAGAATCTTTTGGAGTACCATGGGGAATTCTTTTTATGACCAAACTTCTTCTTCTTGGAATACTTTGAGAAGGACTTGTTTTTCTTGTCCTTACATAGGCATTTCTTTGTATGCTTACAACCAATTTCAAGATAATTCTTTCGGCAAGCTTGGGAGAAATCAACAGAAGGATCTTTCGTTTCTTTCCATAATTTCTGAAGTTTACATAATTTATCAATGGTTGTAGTGAGGAACTGGAATATCTCAGCAAAAGATATTTGTTCCATGGGGCGGCCTGTGGCAAGTATGAGACGGTTGATCTCTGCATGTGTCTCTTCTGGAAGAGAAGCAATAAATGTATACTTGAGATCAGGCTTGTTGATTTCATTAAGTAAGTGGAAACGAAGGATTATACGGGAGAAGTGTTTTTGTAAATTCTTCCGATCAAGAGAACAACACTTCATGGTGAAGAATTCTTGTTTGTATTGCTTTTCAACAAGAGATATATCTCCAACGAATTCTTTGAGCATGACGTTGTAGACATTAAAAATAGTAGATTGAATGAGTTGAAGAATTCTATATTCACCAAGGCTAAGGAGCCAATCCTGAAGGAGACCAGTGCATCTAGAGAAGAAATCTTTGATGATGTCTTCAGCTGTTTTGCCTAATAATTGTTGATTATCCATCCATGCACACCATGTGGATAATTTAACTATCCATTGGTCAACCAGGACATTATCAAGACTGAACCATGGACCAGAATTATGCTGGAATGTTGCTGGAGTTGTTCTAGGAGGTTCAAGAAATAGATCTTCTGTATCTAACAGGATTTCAGATATACCAGGTTCATTTCGTCGAAATGAAGATGGATCATCGTCCATATGAATATCAGCAATATGGGAAAGATCCATATAGTTGTGTTCATCATCAGTTTGATATGAAATATCTGAAGAATATTCATCTGAGTCAGAAATATCAGATCATGAAACTGCATATTATCATGAAACACATTTGAGTAAGGAACATCAGTATCCTGGGTAACCAAGTGGTCAAGAAATTGGACAAAAGGTTGGATAGGGTTAGAAGGTGGAGGATCACTTGGTGGTAAGGTGGTGATGGGTTGTGCAGGTAAAGTTTGAAATGGAGGTGGTGAATATGTAGGTGATTCATAAGGTTCAAAGTCCATAGGGGTTTTACCTTTGGCTGCACGACCATATGAAGGACGAGGACCTCTGGGTGGAGGTTCAAAAGTATGTCTGGTTAGAAATGGCGATGGATTTTTTCGGAATATGGTGGAGAATAAGAAAAGAGTGGGTTTTGTTGGTATATGAGGTCTACGTGTAGGTTGAGGAGATGTGTACATATAAGAGTCCAGTATAGTTCTGTAAGGATCTGCTGGTGGTTTCTTAGTCTTTTGAAGATCAGCCTCAACAATGATAGTTGTTGCTTCAATTGTCTGATTTCAGCCTCATACTGCATAAATTCATGACCAAAATATTTATTCTCCGGATAATACCGCAAGGTAGCATCAAGCTTCTGTATTTTCTCACGTATCTCCTGATAGTATTGTTGAGCTATGGCTGCTTGTGCATTAGTCTTATTTGTAAAACTGGTAGTGGCAGAAGATATGTTTGTAAGTTGATGATCAATCTTTTGCAAATAATGATTCTGAACTAAAGCATTCTTTGTTTGCCAATTCAGTACTTCTTCAAGTTGAGAAATAGGCTTGGTTGAGCCATCTGGCCTTACTTCAGTGGGAACTGAAAATGGCTTGGCAGTTGTCTGATGGTGTGGATCAGACACTCTTTGAAGAGGTGGAAAATCCTGATCATATTGGCTTACAGGAAAACATGGTTGAACCATTGTTGCTGCAGGAGGAACAGGGGGTTCTTCTTGAGGATGTATGACATCCTGTCTGCATGTAGTATTATACCTTTGAGGTTATGGTTCAAACTGTGAAGGAGGTACATCAAAAATCCATTCTTCAATATCATCATCTGAGAGGTCGTTGTGGCACGAACAATCAGGATGACACATATCAGGATTACAATCCCAGATAAAATGACCATCTACATGTGAATGATAAACCGGGAACCCCGAAGTCTGGAAAGAATGAACAGGAGGTCTATCTTTGTGGTATTTGTAGACTGGCTGGATCATTAAAGAATGATGAATTTGGAGATTATCCTTTATTGTATGGCTTGGAAGCTCAAAACTGATTTTAACCGAACCATCACGTTGTTTTGCAAGTTGAGAACTTTCATTGGTAACAACAGGTTCATTGTGCTTGATGAATTTTTCATAATTAGTGAACCAGGCAGTAGGCATGAGCTGATAGAGATCTTGCTGTGGTATTTGCCTAGGGATCTGCACAATAGTTGGAACCTCATTATCATTAACAAAAGCCATAACCGTACCGTGAGGTTTGTATGTTTTGAGATGGATTGCATGATCTTGCAATCTGAAAGCCTTTTGATGATGAAGAGTAGCAATGATTCCTTCAGCTTTGTGTTGAGCACCAGAGAATTGAATTTGTACTTTGAATCTGGTAGGCAGAGTAATTTAAACAGACGTTGAAGTCTGGGGCTATGGTGAAGACCATGGAGCCATGACTGAGTGTTGTAATGACCGTACCGATGCAAGCATATTCATACTCTAGCAGATTCTTATCTAGAAAAGCAACACGAGCAAATAGAGGTATGTCACCTCGACCATGATAGGAGAGAACCAGACGGATGGCACCTAACTGACATATTGTTCTTGATGTGTTGATTGGATAACCAGTGACGTATGAAATCTGGATCAAACTCAAGAATGACATATTGTTCTTGATGTGTTGATTCTAACTGAAAGTTTGCTAAGGTTGTACTTTGAACATACTCTTTAATAGGAGGAGATTTTTTAGAAATTAAAGTTTTGACTGTGACGCCCCGAAAATTATTTCATCTAGTCCATAACTCAATTGCACTTTGCCCAAACTCTATGTGTTGCCTTGATATGTTTGGTGTTTGTTTGATGGTTGTTTAATGTTTGTATAATTGATGCTTGATAATGTATATAAATATGTGTATCATAAATTGTATATGGGTCATGTTAAATTAAAGTATAATGCATATGTTATTATTTATGCATGGGCCCATTAAACCATGAATTGATATGAGTTATGATTGATTGAATAAAAGGATAAATGAGAATGAAAATTTGGTGTATTAAATGGATTGGACATTTAAAATACATGGAAGCATGAATTGGTTAAAGTACATGTGGTTGGTATGGGTAGTATGGACCAACACATGTGAAGGTTGGTGCATGAAAGTGGACAAGTGTCCCATGCCCTCAAGGAAGTGTTAGAATGAGTGGAGGGAATCAAGGAGAGAATCAAGGAAGTGCTAGAAAGAGGTGAGTGGAGAGAATGGAAAGAAGAAGAGAAAGAAAAGAAGAGAAAGGAAAGAATAAGAGAAAGAAGGAGAGAGTTGCAGGAGGAAGATCCCTGCGACATTTTCATCAAAGAGGTGGATCTTTGGAATATATGGTCAGATTGAGCTCAAAATTTTTCAGCAAGTTCGTAGCTTATGGTTATTCATTCTGGTTGGTGGAGATCTTGATCAGAGGTTTCGTCTAAGAGATCTAACCTCTCAAACAAAGCTGGTCGGAAAGTCTGGATTTCTCGCGCCGTTTTGCTCAAACTTCTAGATCTCTT
Source organism: Paratinospora sagittata (assembly GCA_035771175.1). Lineage (NCBI taxonomy): Eukaryota > Viridiplantae > Streptophyta > Magnoliopsida > Ranunculales > Menispermaceae > Paratinospora > Paratinospora sagittata. Next base: position 42,191,772 of record CM069598.1, read on the forward strand.
TGATCTACCGTTGATGGATATAGAATTTGGGTATGTCGTGTACAACTGATAGTTCTGCATTCTAAACGGTGGAGATCTTGATTTAGGGTTTCTTCTGAGAGATCTAACCTCTGAAACAAAGCTGGTCAGAGATTCTGGATTTTACGTGGTGTTTCTCTCAAACTTGTAGATCTCCTAAATATACCGTTGGATGGATATCAAATTTGGATATGTAGTTTATAACTGATATTTCTGTATTCTGAACGGTGGAGATGTGTATTCGTTGAGTATTTTGTGTGATATAGTCATCTGAGTTTGAGTATTTGCAGCAGGAAAGGAGAAATTGTCTGATTAGAGACTTGTTCATCAAATATACTTATCTTTTCGGTCCACCGTTGGATTGGGCTGATATTTGGACAGAAGGTTTGTATCTTCAAATAATTCAATCTGTACGGTTGATTTTGTGATTACATATTTCTGTTGGTATATTGATACATCTGAACAGAATAGTAAATGAAGAATTGGTAGTAAATGAAAAATTGGTAGGGTTGCTTGTATTAGACCTAAATTTAGAATATGAACTTAGACCTTTCCAAATAGCTTGCATGTCAACTATTGTCACACCCTGGGTTGCACAGCGTGCCCCCTACCCAGGTGCGGGCGCACCCCCTCGGGGCGAACGCCTAGCCATTATGGATCCATAATATTGTCCCATCTCGGCCAGCCACGCCACACAAGGACGCCGGACACCGAGATCATTTGTCCATATTATTCACACTCCCATGAATAATATAGGGCCTCCCCCAAGTTCGAACTCGCAACCTCTTCCTCATAAGGTTAGATTTCGCAACTTGAGTATCCATTGAGCCAATGGGTATGGGGCACGCTGTGCAACCCAAGGTGTGACAAAAAGGCCTTATGTATACATAAGTTGATGAACCCATGATGCAAAATCAGTGATATACATGGCTGAACATGGTGACCTAGTGTAAATCGACAATATGGCCTAAGTATGGAAAATTTCATATTTTAGGAATTTTGATGCTTTTGGCCTAAAATCATTGAATTGATGCAACTTATATTTAATTAAGCATGATTAGAGTTGATTATGCTACTGATTTGGTGGTTGTGACCATATCATGGGTTAGGCCTACTTGTGATCAAGTGACCAAATTTGGGCATGTTTATGCCTAAGGAATTGAAAATTAGTATTTTTGATTAATAGAATGGTTTATGTATGAGAACTATGCATTATAGGCCTAAGTCATGTGATTTGAGTTAAATGATGGGATTAGATGATATTTAGGCCTATTGTTTATATGTGGGCTGATTTAGGGTTGATGTGTAATGTCTATGTGATTAAACATAGAAATTGATGTATAGTAGGATATTAATGTATGTTTCAGGATCTTGATTGGGTTGATTCGGTGTGGTGGTCGTGTGTGGTTAAATACTCTCGCGAGGCTTGGTAGTGAGTAGACTTCATTTATGATTATATCTTTTATGTCATCATATCACTTATATATTGTATGTTGAAAGCATGATTGTGTTCTAATGTTTTGAATGATGCATTGATTTGAGAAAACCTTATGACTTTGGTTGAGCCCATCTATCTGGCTAATAGGGGGACTTAACCTTGTCATAGGAGGGTTTTAGAAAAGGAAGAGATTGGGGTCAACGGTACGGTGAAATAAACATGCACTAGTAACCCAAAATAAACATGATTGGAATCAACGGTACGGTGAAATAGACGTGCACTAGTAACCCAATGCATGTGGAATGTGGATCCAAATTGATAAGCATTTACTTGCATCGAACTTATTATAAATGCTTGATATCTATATGTTATGAGCTTTTAATCATGCTACACATTGACATGCATACATGGTATTTATTGATGAGTATTGATAGCATATTTGAATTCTATTCACTGGGAACCGTTGGCTCACCCTCATTTTCCTCTTTCAGGTCCTTCTATCCCGAATAAGGGCAAATGAGTAGTTATATCTTGAGGGCCTTGCCTGCTAGAGAATCCAAAGCCTCGATGTGAGTTGAGAGGCATTTTGATTGAACTGTGTTTTAAATTATGAAGTATTATATTTTGGATTATGTAATTATAACACTTACCACATTGTAGTATGGGTGAGTTGGGACTTGTTAGATAGACCATGTGGGCATATGACGGTTTTTATTTGTACCCACAATTTTGGACTTTATGTGTATGTCAATTTTAATGAACTGTAGGGACTATGATTTTATTTATGGTTCATTTTTATGGATTATCTCTTGTCTTGGATGATTAATACGGTGGGTAGTTTTGTTTAGTACCTTTTGATATTATGTCGTTGTTTGAGATAAGGCTCGTAGGGTCTCAACCACCTCACGGGAGTTGATGAGTGGTCGGAGATGCCTACGCCGGGCGTCCCGCCCCGGCATTCCGCACGCCATTCCTTGTGGGGTTGGTGGTCCGGGGCGCGGGGTCGCCACATTGACAGACTTAGTAAAAGAAGGACGACATTTATTAAACGTAGAATAGGGATTCAACAAAGGAGTTATGGTCTCATCTATCTTATTATCATCAGGAATATGAGTGACTTCTATTAACTGATCTATCTTAGATGTTTTGGTTTTAGACATGACTCAAGTAAACTGAAAAAATTAAAAGAAGAAGACTTAAGAATAGGTTGAGGGGTAAATACTGACATAGAGGTAGTAGCTTCACCAAAAACTTTCATGGATAAGGTATGACTATCCGATACGGCTCTCCTGGCCTCTCAAGGACTGTCCTCTTATATCCACTGGATCAAACAGGTGAAAAAGCTAGTTCCTGGTAGCTTGTAAATACCTTGAACCGAAACTACAGTCTTAGTCTAAGAATCTTGCACAGTATCTGAATCACAGACTACACATACAAAACATAGACGACAGAAAATCATAAGAATAATAAAAATGATGATAAGAACTATAACAAACCAAAGAGGAAGATTTGACAACATCATTGTGTAAAAAGGATATTATGTAAACGTTTAAGTATAAAAATTACTAGGTATAATAAAAGACAACCCGACAATACGATGGCAAAGATAGCACATACAAAATACAAGGATAGGCGACTTAATATCATTACACTTCTGAAAACGTAACAATACTTACATATACCCTCTCAAGAAAAGAGCAAGGATGGCTCTGATACCATTTGACTCAGCTACTCGCAGATTCCTTCTTATTCTCCAGTTGTCCGAATTTGAAGACGTCTGAAGTCCACAAAGCTTCTTCAACCTCTATAAATACTACTTCACTCTTCAGTTACAGATCATGGAGTCCTCAAACGAAAATCATCAAGCCTCTTAGTTTTCTTCCAATTTATAAAAGTCTTATGCTACGCTGTCTTCAAGTCGTCTAATATATGTTGTTCTTATAATATATCTTATAATATATGTGAAACTAATAGTGAAAATGAGTGATTTATGCATAAAACAAACAAGTCAACTAGATGGTAAAAGATGACCTCCATCTCAACTAGACGAGCAAAAGTAGTCTAGTAACCCCTTTTAATCAAAAATTTTGTACTGAAATATGTGAGACGTGACTTTTATTAATTAATAAGAATTTTTGAGAGGACCATGTCCAATTAGCACTGGTGGGTCGGTGGTGAGATTAAATTATAGAAACAAAGTTAGGAGCTGTTAGGATAGTAATGATGATGTTGATAATATGGATGATGGCTAATGGCTGGAAGATTGACCTCGAATCAATTACTTTCTTAGAAAAATATATTTTTGAAAGGCAAAAGATGGGCAAGATTGAAATCATGCTTATATTATATTTATGTTAAATGGATCGTAATTATGGCTGTCTAATACTAGTCTAAGCTCAAAAGAATGTAGGGGTATATTATATATATATAGATATATATAATGGTCTCATTTCATCTCCTTCATTGGTTGTGCCTTTTCTCTTATGCGAATCTCGAGAATTATTTTATGTTTCCCGAAGTTAGTATGGATAGGTAAGAGTTATTAAAAAAAAGAGACAAGGAAGTTGTTGATTTGATGATGATTAAAAGAATCAAGAACAAATATTCAATTAAAAGTTACTATTACATTTATATATGGCATTAAAATAATTTTGTTTGAGTTATCATTCAAATGTTTCAAATCGCACATTAATACATCATTTTAAGAAATCAAAGGGTGATTAGAGTGTTTATTTTATATTCACTTTAAGTGCCCAAATTTTTTTTTTGGAGTTTATAAAACTAGTTTTTATTTAAGGCGAGAGCATAATGACAGACTTTTTCTAACGAAAACACTTCTAAAAATCGAACTGTTGAACTTTTATACATGAACGACCTTAGAACTCAGTCCGCTTCTACTAAGCTATGTCGACCCCTTGTTGGTTCAGGAACCTAAATCACTTTAACATTTTTGTGGCTTGAATTAGTTATGAGAAATGTTTTCAAAGTGACTAATGAAGGATAGTGTTGTAACCAAGTCTACCATACTATAATATAATGGGCAGTAAAGTCACAAGCTTAATATTTGTATTACAGGTTGTTAGGACACTTGAAAATTAGGAAAAAAAATAGGAAGAGTTTTTTGTTTTGTTTTGTTTTAGAGCTGCCCATTACCTTTTTTTTTATTGGGTTGTGAGGTCACAGTCGCAGGAGAAGAGTAAGAAGCCAATCCATAATCTTAGCATTCTACTCTATAAATTATAAAAAAAAAAAAAAAAAATAGGTATTATGCCTGTAATGTAAACAAAACTATTTTTATTCTCTCCCCTTGTCGTTGTGCACATTCATCCTAGCCAAAAAAAAAAAGTCTCAGCAGTCAACTTCCCTTGACTTGTGAGCAATTCTTGGAGTTATTAGAAGCAAAGTGGCAAATTCAAATTCAAATTCAAAGTAAAATTCATGGACAGTCGGTGGGTATGGGTTGTCATCTCTTTTAATTCAAAAAAAATTACATGAAAATACTGGTAACTCAAACTGATACTTAAAATTAATCAAGTTTTAATTCTACAATTTTCTTTTTCGCTCATTTTTATTTATTTATGAGTACCTTCTTTTCTCATGGGCTACATTTTTGTTATATAATATGTAGCCTATTAAAAAAATAATAATAAGGTAATGCCTTGATCTAATTACTTGATTAAGGAAAGGGCAATTCTGACGTCATTAGATTGGGCAAGTGACAGAATTAAGGGATATAAAATTTTATTATAAAATAGATTCTGAGTTTAAGTTTATTCACTTATACAACAACGTCTTTAGTGCCTGCGATTGCACCCGAAGGACTAATGGGGATGGCTTCCTCATACCTAATACATCATACCTCATACCCAAACAAAAAAAAAAGAAAAGAAAAAGGTCCAGTGATTAAGGTTGAACATTATATTTCTTTTACCTCCACAATCTTTCTCTTTTGTGTCACCTTGGAACAACTACTGTCACAGCCTCTGGAAAAAAGTGGAAAAAGTTGATGTTTTATCTTCTACTACCTTTGCATGGATAACACAGAAGGAAGAAGAGCTCCATTTCATGATTTGATGTTACCAACAAAAACAATATATATATATATATTGGATCATCAAAATCTTTACCAAATGATCTCCAAGGTGGTTTTGGGTCCCATGAAAAGGTGGGATTCTATTTTTCTACATGTGGTTTTATGCAGTATTTGGGGCCACAAACGTCAGTGTCTTCTCACCTAAGTGACAAACTTAACTGAAATAAACTGAACTTCTTGTTTTTCAAATCACCAAAGCTTCACATTTTAAAAAATAGGTTTATGTAAATTTTAAAAAAGATTTCTGATCATTTTCAGGTCTGTCATACAATCTTATTTTGCATTCTACAAGCTGTTTTCAACTATTAAGTCACATTTGGCAACTTTTAACATTGTGTCATGGCTGTCGTTCAGATCCTCGCATAAAAAATAAAAATAAACTTGTACAATTCATTGATGCTCCCTTCTCTCTCTATTTTTATTTTTTTATTTTTTATTTTTTTCTTCCCTTCACTTTCCCACCTTTGGCATTTGATTTAGTCCTATAAAACTGTAAAAGAGAAAGAACACAAGAGAAGAAAAAGGAGAAAATGCTGCCTCCATCCCTATATATCATAATCATCATTATAATCCCACAAACACAACACATATTAAACTTAAAATTCCAAACAATTCAATCTATGCCCGCTTTTTTTTTCTTCCTTCCCACTTTTTTCATCTTTTTCCACTTGCTCTTGCTTCTCTCTATACCTCATCCTATATGTCTCCTTTCTCAAGTTTTCTTTTATTCTCTCCTCTCTCTCTGTGTTTCAGTACCCTTGTCTTTCTCTTCACCAAGAAACCTCTGATTCTTCAAATTATAATTTGTATAATTAACAAAGAGGAACAGAGTCATAATCTCTCTCTCTTTTAACTTCAGTAATGCTTCTCTCATAGCTAGATACATCTTAACCTCCTCTCTTCCTCCTCTCAAGCTAAGGAGAAGAAAGAAATTGTAGTTTCAAGTAATGGGTAGTAGAAATATTTCTGAATTTCCCATCTTCTTCTTCTTCTTCTTCTTCTTCTTCCTCCTCTTAGGTCTTCTCTGCTCAGGTAAGAAGTTTCTCTTCTTACTCTTTCTGTTATTTCAAATTTTCAAGTTTTTTTTTTTTTTTTCAGTTTTGAAGTTTTTGTGTACTGATTTTGCTTTCTGGGTACCCCCATTTTAATTTTATCTGTTTGAATTCCAGTGGTTTTAGAGGGTTTACAATGGCAATAACCCACTTGAATTTAAACTTCTTTTGGGTGTTTTATGGTCTTTTTTTCTTCTTTTTTTTTTTTGGTTCTGGGTTTCTAAATCTCTATCAGGATTTTTACTTGCTTCTACTTCTAATCTCAATTACAGCTGTAAGTTTTGCAGAAAATCCATTTGATGATAGCAAAACAGAACTATTTGGAGACCCAAATCCATCCACAACTGAAAGAGATGTTACAACACCAATTACAACAGTTCCAATAATAAATCCAATGAATCCAACAACAACAACATCCCCAGTAGTGAACCCACTTGCAACTCCATCAGCTCCAACCGTTACAAGTTCAAACACACCTCAATCCCCTGTTTCCTCTGGAGGGAGCTGGTGTGTGGCAAGCCAAAGTGCTTCCCAAACTGCTTTGCAAGTTGCTTTAGATTATGCTTGTGGCTATGGCCATGCTGATTGCTCAGCAGTTCAGCCTGGAGGAAGTTGTTACAATCCAAATACCATTAAAGATCACGCTTCATACGCTTTTAATGACTACTACCAGAAGAACCCGGTTCCGAATAGCTGCAATTTTGGAGGCACTGCCATTACTACCAACGTTGATCCGAGTAAGAATATTTTTTTCAGTCTTGGAATTGAAGTTCTTGTTGCATTGCTCCGACCCGATTGAACTACATTGTTTTTAATACAACAGAGAAGAGATTCTTGGTAATGACTCAATACTAATATCTTGCTCTTGGACTTGTTACGTATGTGTGGATTAGAATAATAGTCTCACATGGGATGTGAGCAAGTTTATTTTACGGAGCAAGTTTATTATACGGATTATAAGTTGGGATCTCACCGTTGAGGTCTTTTGAAGTAAAACCCCACATCTGGACCAAAGATGGTTAAGTTGGGACAATATCAATATTAGCTAGGCTTCCTTGGAAATTTTTGGAAGTAGGAATGACAAGTTGAAGAACTATAGTTTAAGCTTAATGAGATGAATTCATCAGTTTATAAAGGATTGGACATAGGATTCATGAAACATGGTTAGAACTTGGCTGATTATCACATTGCTTCAAGGTTGTCAAGTTACAATTCATTTGCCCTGTACCTAGTTGGCTTAGTTTTGTATGAATAGCACTCTAGCTTTTATCCCTTGTTCTCTTATTTGTGTGTGTATGTGTGTGTTATGGAAGCTAATTTTTACAAATGGTGTGTGTTCTTGCAGGTACTGGGTCATGCCAATATGCATCCACTAGGTAAAATTCTCCTCAATTATTAATTTCCTCATTCTGTTTTTTGTGATCTTGTTGACAAGCTAAAGAAAGATTCTAAACTACTTTTGATTTATAATTACAGCACGAGTTCATCGGTTCTAAACACAACCAATCCCACCGGAGCAACAGTTTACGGATCACAACCTTCCATTTCCGGCAACTTGGCATCCTCCGTTGCACAATGCTTGCCCGTCATCTTCACCTCGACATGTCTTCTGATATGCTTTCTCTCTATATGCCTCTGAAAAACAAAAAACAAAACAAAAAAAAAAGAAAAAAAAAGGTTCAATAAGTTCAGTTACTTATGCACCCTTTTTCTTTTATAGTACAAGCAGAGGCATTGTAGGATCAGTGAATAGTAGAAAATTTTTCTTCAGGCCTTGCTTCTTCTCAAAGCCAATGTCCTTTTGGCCACAAAGCGGCGGTTCATATATACACAAGAAAAGATGAAATATAGTTTTGAGTTTTCATGTAGGAATAGACATCATGGAATAATTAGTAGTACTTCTTCCCTTCTTTTGTAGTGTTGAATACAGTATGATCATGAGATGTCAACCAAGTCCCTTTTCTAGTTTAGTGTAGAGAGAAGAAAAGAAAGCATGTTTACACACATTCTGTAGAAAAAGTTTGGTAAATTTTACTATGATAATAGATCTAATGTCATTTTCTGACATTTTTTGCTATTGGATTATGGATGAATTTTGCGACTTCTGACGCCTTGTAGTTGTACAATTTACATTTGAAATTGGAACATATCTTATCTGAAATATTTATTCCTTGTCTTTTTTAGCAATCTGAATTTGCTGTTCATGTGTATATATATATATATATATATATATATATATATGGAGAAACCAAGGAGAACTATGGCATTTTCAAGGCTTAATTTTCACATGGATAAGCTTGAGAACCAACTGCTTTCTTAGTTCTTTGAATATAAGGAATTCGGGTTTAGATTTTATAAGGCTGTGTGTAGTTTGTGATTCGAATACAGTTTTTTTTATTTGAAAATTTGGAAACACACAAAAATGCATTTAGTTTATTAAAACACGAAAACAGATTTTCGAAATTTACAAAGAAAACATATTGTTTTTAAGAAATGATGAAACATCATTTTTCATATTTTCACTTTCCGGTTTATACTCTCAAACTCTCCTCCATCAAAGAAGAAAAGCTTGGCTGTATTTAATAAATTTATCAATCTTCTCTCGTTGAAATCGAATGGCAATGACAACTGGACTATATATAGAATTCGAGTTACACTTGTTCATGTTTTATAAATCACTGTGAAGAATTGTATTGGCGGCAAAGAACACGCGAAATACCTATAGGCAACACTTCTGCATGCACTTGGTAAAATTCTTCAGCTTTATTTATACGGATTTATTCAGTATTTAGTGAATTCAAAGAACAGTCAAATAAGTCGAGTTTAATATTCACTAATTTATTCAGAACCCTTTTGGTTGTGATTGAATTGAAGTATCTAGAAACTTTGATTTGATTGAATAGATAAAAGAAATTTACTGTGTAAACTGATAATTATAAGCCACTTTTGGCAAGCAGAATAAATGCAGAAGGGACCATGAAAAAAAAAGCATGGACAACAAAAGGAATAAAGCTTAGGCAAGAACATATTCCAAAATTACTGTTACCAATGACTGATGAAGAACCAAAAGGACTGGCTTCTGGTAAAAGGTGATGGTAGTATATGATGAAAATCTGAAATGACTAAGACAATGATGTGAAACACAATTACATGTGTTAAGCCTAAGAAGAAAATGTGTCCCAACAACAATGTATATTCACACGTACGTGCCAAAAAAAACATCTAAGCTCAACCTTTCTTGGACGACAAAAGTAAGCCCATTTGCCCATCAAAAGGATGACGGCATGAGCTACATACAATCTACATTACAACATTGCCCACTAATGATTAAGAAGCAAGTTATTTTATATTATATATTAAGGGGATATATATATATCAGAAACAAAAGATGAAAATTATTAGAGTATATGAGCTTTAATGTGAAAATGCTAGTTATGTTCAATGGCAATTTGGACTGGTATACTAGCTAGATATATAGGACACTATTTAAAGTAGTGATATAATATGGGCAAGCCTCACTCCGCGGTGACCGATCCCGAGTCTAGATAAAAGAGGAAGATTGCGTTAGGTAGCTAATATTTAGCGTAAAACTTCATTAAATCAAGGATGACATGAATCTATCAAATCAATTTACGTATAGGGCTAGGACGTTCCTATTTGAGTGTCAACTTAACTCCAGATAAAGCGGAATAATAGAGGAAGTAGATTCATGTAGTCGACTATATGTAGTTAGAAAAAAAGTATAGTTGACATGTAGTTGAAAAAAAGTATAGATGAGTTGAGTTGAATTGTGTTGAGTATATTAACAAGTTTCTTATTGTTCTTGATAGTTCAGATATGGGAAATAAATGTTTAAGATCCAATATCCAATACTTTCTTTAATAACTATTATTGAGACCTTTTTGTAGAACTCTAAATCATATGAAAGCTAAATCATAGCTAAAATTGACTTTTAAGTATGTGCAGTTGTCTAAAAAGAACTAGTTAATTTGTAACTCGTTGACTCTTTATCTACTTTAAGACAAGATTTGAAGAGGATAATATTTATTTATTTTTATTTTTATTGTTAATGTATATTACATTATATTGGAATGCACATATACAAGATATTCACGATTACATCAATACATAGGATTGCAACAAAACCCATAAAGGGTCAGATCAACTCCCCACCTCATATGAGGTTGGAAAAAGGTTGGAAAAAGTAGAACCCTGATCTCATAAGAGAGGGGAGGTGTCTTGACCGGGTGAGCTACACCAATTTTGTCTTGAAAAGGATGCTTGGAGAGATTACATTATGTTTGGTATGTGAAAGGGTAAATTCAAAAAAAGACTTTTGATTGTCTTATTAAAATAGTTTGTTATTTTAAGAAAAAGTTGAAAAACTGACTTCAAATTCTATAAACCAAACACATTTATTGTATTTTTAAATTTTTAAATATAAAAAACTTTATCAAAACTACAAACCAAACAAGGCCTTAGTTTGTTATCCTTTCCTACCAACGAGAGTTCCACATAATGAACAAATAGTTGATACAATTTTAAAGGGTCCCCCTGGTAGCTAGCCTAATTAATATAATTTTATGGAATATCCCTCCCATTTGATATGACCACTTTTTTGCTCATATGTTCTCTTGTGATTTTCATAAATCTTTTTTCTTACATTAAAAATAAAAAAAATGCAATGTTGTAAAAAAAAAAAAAAAAGTATAGCACTGGCACTTGATATTATTAATTATGTCTATAAAAATAGATATTTAGCAATTATGTCTGATAGCATAGTACTTGATATTATCATATTAAATTTCACAAAATAGCTTATTTAGTAACATTTAACACTATCAATAATTCTTATTATTGTTGTAGTGAAAACACTTGCCCAATTGAAAATAAAATGAGAGAAAATGGAATAATGCGGTTTAGACATGTACAGTGTGTGTGCTTTTAAATGTTCAAATTAAGAAGAGTTACATATAAATAATCCATGGTAATATGATAGAGGTAAAGGAACACATTTAGAATAACATGAATAGAATTAATTAAGAGACATATAACTATTTGTAATTTAAGAGTCAACATAGCTTTTAATAGAGCAAAATGTTAGAAAGTGAGTTCTTGTCACAGGCACACGTAACAAAAGCCTTTAGTCATGAACTACATATATAGTGCTACTTACAAGAATTTGTTTCTTCTTAATTACTTTACTTTTAAGGGTTAAGTTTGCATTTATAACAAATGTAGATATTTAGCTATAATTTTCCCTATTATCTATATCCATATATATTCTTTTGGATCTTTCTCTTCATTCTGTTGTTATTACTAATTGTCAATATGTTAATCTTCTTAACTAGTATTCAAATTATTTTGATCACGTGTTCCAAATCATCTTAATTGATATTTTTATTTTATTCTGTCTTCATGTTCATTTTTAATTTTAGTTTTTTAGTATTGTGCTTAACTTTAATAATCATACTATTTGCACTTAGTTCAATAATGTATTGTCTCTTCAATGTCCAGGATCTAATTTTACAATTCTCTTACACAACCTTTAATTCATACTTTATCAGAGCATATCTCCCACCAAATTTTGATCTTATTTTATCAAATAAAGATAAGGTATATAAAATGAAGTTCCCATTATAATGCTTTGGGACTAAGGTGTACACGAGATAGGGTGGGTTAGGTCGGTTTTGGACTAAATTCTAATCCAACTCAAACAATTTGAGTTAATAAAATTACAACCTAACCCAACCTAATTTATCCCCCTAACCCAACTCAATCCCAACACAAACTAACCTAGTTCAAATTAGATTGGGTTTGTTAATCGGGTTGAGCTTGGGCTTAGTCTATGGTCAATTTCAACCAACATTTAACTTTAGCTAAGGCCAATTTTTGAACTCAATCTGGTGTAACTTTTGAATCTATGTATTTTACTCCTAAATGAAAGCTTTTTTGACACTAATATTCTCAATTTATTTGAAATAAAAAATATCATTATATTTTTTAAAAAAGATACAGTACATAAGAACATTCATACACACAATTTGTCAATTAACATAGAGAAACGAGTCAACACACAGAAAAATAGAATTAGGGTTTTGAAAGTGTTTTGGTTTGGGTTGAGTTAGTTGGGTTCTAGTGGTGTGAATCTGCGACCCAACCTAAACTGATCGAGTTGGGCAATTTGGAACCCAACCAAATCCAAATAACCTAGTGAACCCAACCCAACCCAGTAATTTTAGTTTGGTTTGGTCGGGTTGGTGTACACTGCTATTTGGGACAAATATAAAATGGTAGAAATGATTTTTGAAAAAATAAATTTTATTAAAAAAAAATGTTATCTTATGATTCTTATTCCATGGCCTTTAATGAAATCACAAATACAAATTATATACCAATGATTTAAGATTAAGTCTTAATGGCATTTGATTGGTGTTAGTGCAAGATTCGACCAACACCAATAAGATGATGAGTTGGAGAAAACAACGATGATTTGTTCTGGGACTCGCTAGAGAACTAGTCTAGACGCCAGAGATTATGATCTGAAAAAGGTGAAACAGAGAAGAAAATAGTCTATCGTAAGGAACACCAGTGTGGTGTCAGCCAAAGACCCTCTGATGCCTAGGTTAGTTCAGAGCTCATGGAATAGTAGAAGGATAGTAGGTTTGAACTGTGTAGAGAATAGCGTACCTTCCCCCTTATGGGTGATAAGATTTTTATAGAATTGGGTCTTCCGCCTTGTAGTTGAGTTGTAGTTGAATCAGGAATGCCCAATGGCTTCTTAGTCGAATTGGGAATGCCCAGAGGCATATCAAGAGGGTTTTAGTCCTCTTCCTATCCGAATTAGGAAGGATTTAGTCATCTCCTAGTTGAGCTTGAAAAGTTGAATAGCCTTCTAGTGGGACTTGGAAAGTCGGATAATAATTGTCATGGTCGAACTAGTAGAGAATCTCAAGTTTGTCTCAGTAGATCTGTTACACCCTGATTTTTTGGACCTAATCACATGCGCTATAATGAAGTGCAACTCATCTAAATCACCTAACCAGAGCGTGAGTGTTCATCATCCCATGTCAATGCCCTTATAATTAATATTTAAAAATTAGTGAGAGTACGTGTTTAAGGACATTGTCTAACCCTAGTCTTACTGTGCCTGTAATTTCAAATCACCCTAGACTAGACGTCTCAATATTTACCTTGGTCCCATCATGGACCTCATCATTGCCATGATATTAAGTCATCCTAGAATACCAAAATGTCTTGGTTGTAACATTTTCACTCCAAAAAAAGGACAAAAAGGGAACACGAGGATAAAAAGGATATAGTTGGTATTATTTAAAAAGATATTTCATGAAAAGAATCTTCTCGAGAACACACCCAAGCAAAGGACATGACAATAAATAAATAAAAAGTTCAAGGGCATTTTGGAAAAATGCTAAACATTTCATATTATAAATAGGGGGTCATTTTCAGATTTCATTCAAACTTTTCAAAACTCTTCTCTTTTAAGATTTTCAATATTTTCGGGAAAAGCGCAAAGAGTTGCTATTTTACTATGCATTTAAAGGTGGGGATGAACCTATGGTTTGTGTATTTTAATCTTTTCATTAAAAGCTTAGATTCATACTATGGTTATGCACACGGTTTTACTTTCACTAGTGAAATGTTATTTGGGTTGGAAGCTGGCCCTTGCGGAATGCTAGATGCAACTTATTTGGGTTTGGAAGCTGACCCTTGCTGAATTGCTAAATGTAGCTCATTAGTTTGAAGTTCATAAACTATTGCTAGCAAAATTTCTATATGCATATATGTGCAATTGTTGTTGTTCCTTGCTGGATTGCTAAATGTAGCTCATTAGTTTGAAGTTCATAAACTATTGCTAGCAAAATTTCTATATGCATATATGTGCAATTGTTGTTGTTCCATTCTTGTTTGAATATTTATTTTTGATGTTTTGCCTAAAGTGCGGAAACCTGCTAGGGGACCCATTGGGCATAAAGCTCACCCTTAAATTTTATCTCCACAAAATTAGTGTAAAGGGAGAAGAAAAAGAGAATGAGGAATGGATGGAAGAATGGTAGAACGTAAGCAACAAAGAATGTATAATTGTGGATATACTCACATAAGTCGATTGTATATGTATAAAGGTCAAAAAATGTTCGGCACTAGTGTGTGTTAGTTTTAGTTAAAACATGTAAAATTTATAGCATGTATAAGAAGATGGCCTCAGTGTACTATAGCAAATAAGTCATATAATAAAATAAAGTTTATTTTGGAAGTACAACAGTTGTAACCTAAAATTTCTCTTTTTGCTATTTGTCAAAAAAATCCCCAATTAAAGGGATTTTAAAATGAGAGAATTTTTGAGGTGTGACATTGGTATTCTAAATCCTGCAGGCATCATCATATTAGATCCTTTTTCAATATTAACTCAATTCATAAAATAATGACAATTTATCAATAACTCTCATGGCATTAAATTAATTACAAGTTATACATTTGTCCACCATGTACCGACATAATCAAATAGCATTGTACTCAATTAACATATTCTAACATAATATTCGACATACCAAAATCAACTAAGATAACAATACTACTCATATCAGAACTATCACTCTCTCTTTTAAGAAAAATATCGATGACGTAAAATCAAAATTAAACTGCCAGCAGCACCCTCTACAATTGTTTCTTACACTGCATTATTAATTCCTGAAGAAAAAAAAAGGGTGAGCTAATGCTCAGTGGATCACCTTAAACAATATTCTTGAACTCTTATTTATTAATAACATAATACATCAAATCCAACTAGATATTCAAACAAGTGCATACATTACTTTGCAACATTAATTTGTTTTAAGTGTCGTCACTAACCATCCATTTGGGTTATAGACCACCCAGGTGGAATCACCTTTCCCTTAGAACTCTTTTTGATTGGAGTTCAAAATTCACTGGCCATTGTGGCATAACCTTGGCCTTTCGGAACACCCCAAGCTAGGTCAAGGCACCTTTTAATATATTGTTGTCTTTTTAGTATGTCTTTAGTGAGGCAAATAATATGACTAATATACCAACATTATTAATGTAATGTATTAACATATTATGTTATTATAAAACTATTAATGAACAACACCCAACAACTTATATCATGTCATAATTTAATAATGATCATTTCATATATGTGAATAGTACCGTATATGTGAATAGTATTATATACGTGAATAGTATCATATTCCAAGGCTGTACCAAAAGAATAGTTCTCAATAAAATCAATCAGACTAGTCTCCAGGCTAAATGGTGGAGTCATAATGGTCTTACTTAAATATCACTATTCTAGAGTAGCAAGTTGTCTCATGTTCACTTTTCAAAGGTACCTGGGACAAGACTGTGTGTGGCTTATTAAATCAATTACTAATTCAACAGAGTAATGGTATGGCGTAGGGGTGGGCACGGGTCGGATCCAGGTCGAGTTTGGCCCAAACACGACCCAACCCAGTCCTATCGGGTGGCATCATTTGCAACCCGATGCCACCCGACTTCATGGGACAAAAAGGGTTAACCCGACCGACCGTTAGCGGGTCGGGTCAGTGGGGTTGTCGAGTCACCCGATTAATTGTTTTTTAAATTAATTTTTATAAATATTTTTCCTTTAATGTAACCCAATAATTTTTTGTAAAGATTAATGCAAAAAAAAAATCATGCACAAAAAAGTCTGAAATCCATTATAAACAAAAAAAAATCACAAACCATAATCAACTTCAAAGAAAAAATATATACACATGTAAGAAATAAATAAATCAAAGAAAAAAATATATACACTGCTCAACTTCAAACTGCTCATATGGCAACACGTAACACAAGAGGGTTTTTTGGCGCATGGGTGGGGGTTTTGCTAAAAAGAAAACGTAAAGGGTATAAATTGCAGAATAGCAAGAACTTGGGGGTTTTGACGAGAAAGAGAGAGAGGGAGAGAGTGAGGGGTAGAAAAGAAGAGACAAGAGAGGACAGAAAGAGAGTTGCAAAAAGAGAGAAGAGAAGAGAGAAAGAAACTTAGGGGTTTTGACGAGAGAGAGAGAGAGATGCATGCGAGAGAAAGAGTTGCAGAAAGAAAGAGAAGAAGACAAGAAGAAGAAAAAAGAAATAGGGAGGGAGAGAAAGAGTTGCAGTTGCAGAAAGAGAGAGAGAAGAATCCAAAAAGAAGAAAAAAGAAATAGGGAGGGAGAGAAAGAATTGCAGAAAGTGAAAGAAGAAGACAAGAAGAAGGAAAAACAAATAGGGGGGCAAGGGTGTCGGCGGCATGTCGCAGAGAGGGGATAAGAGAGAATCTTTAGTGTTTAAATAAGACGGGTAGGGTCGGGTCGGGTTAAACGGATTAGTTTTTTCAAACACCCAACACCGACCCGACTCTATCGGGTTTTTAAATTTGTCACCCGATCAACCCGCTTCTCTTCATAAAACCCGACCCGACTCGGTGTTTTTGATTCGGGTCGGGTTAGCGAGTGACCTGCTAACCCCTAGTATGGCGCATGGATTTCATATACCAAGGTACATGTATTGTCAGGACCCCTTCACAAATCCTTAGGGCATCCTGACTGGCACAGAAATCTAACCATTCTATCACCCGTAAGACAATTAAATCTCTGTTAAGCCTTAACCAAGACTTCGGCAGAGTCTCCTCTATAAATAGGACATCTCACAAAAACAAATCACCTAATAATCCATCCAACAAAATATATCTATATATCATCCACATCCATCAAAATATATCGTCATTCAGTCTATTAAAGTTCAACCCTATTAACATCTAACAATATCTATTTATCCAATACATCCATCTATTAATTACAACCATCTACTTAGTTATACATGTGGGGTATTATATACATATATTTATAAATCAAAAGATCAAAATACATGTACAATATTACCAAACCTACATCAAAGACACTCTTCTGGCAAGGCACTCCTATTTCATTGATAAATTATTCTCTTGCCCTTCTCTGCTGCTGAAGAACCTGAAGAATTTGGGAATAGGGTGAGCCAACGGTGCCCAATGAAATGTAATTCATATGTACCATCATCTATACATCTATATCATCATGCATGCATGAGCATGTTATGCCAATCAATATGCAGTATATACATCTCATAGTAACAACCAATATACAATGCAAACCAATTCCATATGCAACACACATATTTCAGCCTTATTCAAGTATGTGACAAACTTTTCCAAGACAGATATGAATACATATTGTCAATAAGTACTAGGTTTATAGCTTAAAGTCACATTCCAGCCTTACTTGAATAAGTCAGCCAGATGTACTAATGGACTAATTTTTTGTACTATTCAGTACTTACCAACTAGTGTTCTAAAGAAGAAATGTAAACCGTACTCTAATTCCAAGTAAACATCCTTTTTCTCAAACATATTTAGCTTTCCTTGCAAACCATAATAGAACACGTCACACTTTCCAACTGAATAGATTCCTGCATAAACCTTTAAATCTAAATAGAACCACTAGACCCGATGATTCTTGTATGAAGTAAACTCAACATACTCGATTATATTGAAAAGTCTAGCTCCAATAGATTTATTAGTTTATTTAGAAAATCTCTGCCTTTTCTTCATGCCACAATCAAACATGCACATATATAGGCATTCACATATAAATATTATGATGATATACATGAAAATATAATGAAATTCTACTCACAACCAATGCCAGAATAGTTTTCACACTACCAATTCATTCCACACTCTTATTCAAACCTACACATATAATTTCATTTCATATTAACATATTTCTCTATTATTTCTTCACATAATCTCTGACTCATTATAATTTTAATTTTAACTAATTCATTCAACTAAGTTCTAACAATTAACTCATTATAATTCATGCAATGAACTCATTATAATTTTATATCAATTTCTAACTTCTCAATCTATTCTCATAATTATATTTTAGTCTCTCATGCACGTGATGGTCAGTCTAAATAATTTCTATCACCCTCTAAAATATTTTCAAAGTGAAAGATATTAGAAATAAGTTTTTTAACCTTATTTCTACAAGTCTCCAAGTCCAATGTACTTACTGAAATCATTCAATCACATATTAAAAATAACAATCGATATCCAAAAATCATGATTTTGCTATCGAAATGTCTGAAATTCAGTTATCTACGATTTTATGGTTTCAAAAGATATTTTCATCGGGGTTTAACTAGGTTCCAAAGGCCCCTAATGTCAAATTTGGGTTTCAATAGTTGTATTGACGCCAATATTGCGCATGATTACAAACAAACTACGTATTCGCGATCTACATGACTATAGGAGTGATAATATATAATTTTTACATATTTTCATTCAAAGTGGGTCGAAATTCCATTTTTAGAAACACCACAAAACACATTCTATAACAAAAATTATATCGATAGAATTGTTACACGTAGCTTAAAAATCAATTTTATAACGAAAAAAAAAAAGCAAAAATGGCTTACCAACTCGACGAATCGGCCGCGAAACTGCACTTTTCTTTCTCTGGTACGTTTTCTTCCTTTTTTTTTCTTTTTTTTTTTGTCTTTCCTCAATTCACGCTAGAAAGAATGATAAATGGACCATGTTTTACAATTTGTTTTTTTTTCGTACACCCATGTGTTGTATACTTAACCAACCCCCCATATAATGTAAACTATTTTTCTCTTCTTTCCTCAAATCACATTAGAGAGAGATTAAATGAGAGTAACTTATAAAAAAATATTATCATACACTCATGCTCCGCATAACAATCTAACTCTCATCTAATTTAATATAATTTAAATTAAATTAATATAATTCAATTCCATCTAATTACACTATTTTCTCGTTTAATAAACCATACACCTAATTTAATTTATAATATTTCACATGTATTCTCATACATGCATACAATTCTTACGCATATATACACGTATTATACACTTCGATATACGAATATATCAACGTAGGCGTTTCATTAGATGTACAAACATTTTGGGATCTAAGTTTTTATAAAAATAAGGGTCGTTACATGTATAAATAGTATGGTGTAAGTGAATATTAAATATAATGAAAAGACATAATACAGGCATTACAATAATAACTAATATGTAAATAATTTAAAAAGATAATTCACACGCACCCATCTAACTAGATAAGATATAACATGCTAAAAATAAATAAGAATAAAGGAAAAAGTCAAGGATCACATTCACTTGAACACGCGTAATTCGTCGTTCAAGTTCCTCGGCACGTGTAAATCTCCACCCTTGAAGTGTTGACTTGGGTTGGGTGTTTGGACAAATTTAAGATAGGGATCACACCCTACTAATAAATATTTCACTCAATAAAAGTAATAGTAAATGGTGATTATTTCTAAAGTACACGATCCATCAAAGGGGCAAGTACAGAGCATACTATGTATCACTCAATTACTACTATTAGGTTGGATGTTTGGACAATTTAGGATAGGGATCACTCAATAAAAGTAATAGTAAATAATGACCATTTCTGATGTACAAGATCCACAAAAGGGCAAGTACAGAGCATATTATGTATCACTCAATTACTACTAGCTTTTATACTACAAACTATTATAACTCTCACAATATTTGCTAGAACACTTTTAGGTCTCACTTGAACTCTCTACACTTGAGTTTTCACTCTCATTTGGATGGTTTTGAATGAATGTCAAACACACCTATTTATATTAGTTTGCAACAAATCCTAACCACACTATTTAAAATTCACAAAAAATCAGTCTTACACATGTAACCTACTTTTTTACCCATTTTTCACCAATAATTCACTAAATATTGGTGTAACACCCCGTAGTTTTAATTATACACCTACTTGATGGATACGTATACGTACGTAGGAGTTAAACGTATATGTGTATAAATAAACATAAATTAAGTAGATTGTATTATTAAATGTCATACTATCATTAGATTATAAGATGATATTATTATAAGATGATATAAATGACCTTGATATTATAAAATATTATAAACTATTATAATATATCATTCTCTCACTTATCTTATCTCTCAATCTCTCAATTTTTATCTCTCTCTAACTCTCCAATGTAGCACAAGAGAGAAAGAAAAAAAAATAGAAGAAGAAAGGAACAGAGAAAGAGATCGAAGAGAAGGAAGAGAAAAAAAGGGTGAACGCGGGATCTTCGTCGAATCGGCACCCACGGTAACTGTTTTTTACTCTATTTTTTCGTGAAATTAATATCTAAACTAGATGTAACGTTCCTTTCGGAGTGATTTTCGCTATGGGAGCCGTTTTACGGCATTTTCAAAAATTGGGGTTTTGACCCAACTTGACTGAAAACCCGCTATGAAGGTTGAAAAACACTTCTTACGCTGTAGGAATCTTAAATATATGGTTAGATTGAATTTATTTGTTAGTTTGTAGTTTTTATAGCTATTAGAAGTTAGACTTGATCTTGGATTTTTTTGAAACCCTTAGCTTTGATCTTTGAAACCTTTGAAACTCCATTAAAACCCGATGAAACTCTAGTTTGAGACTGTAGAAAGATAGATCTATCAATTTCAGACATTTCGATGTTAAGATCATGATTTTTGGATATGCTTTGATATTTTTAGTAACTAAATATATGATTTTTGTGAGTAAAATTGACTTTGGATGCCTCCGCGAACATGTAAAACCTCAATAAAATACCTGTTGAAGGTAGTAGAATGATAGAATGACTGATTTTACACGTTCGATGTGAACAGAATAATTTTAGGAATATTTTATATTTTTAATAAAATTGATATATGTTTCCATGTGCTTATATGAGTACTTTGGTGTTGAAATCTAGCTTAAATGTTGCATTTTCATGGTGAAATAACCTCATTTTAGCTGTTGAACCGGCTGAGAAATTTGAGTGTTAGTAATGGTGTTTTGATGAGTTTAAATGGTGTTTAGTTGATTCTCATGATGATCTAGGACTTGAATTACCTAATTGCAGTGTGTTTGAATTTAGAGATTAAGTGCATGGATAAATGCTCTTGAGGAAGCAATTATGATGGACATTTGATGATGCAAGTAACCTTGATGCTTATTGTTGCTGGATTTTAGAGTGTATATTGGTTTAGAAACCTCGTGTAACCACGGTGAGTATAGTTTTCTTGATTTGGTTCTTGTATGGCATTGTATACATATAAAATGTTTGATTGTATGCATGTTATATTTATATGTAATGCATTGAGTTTTTATTGATCATGCAAACTGATTTTTAGCATTTGGAGCTTATAATAATGTCATTTCGTTAGGAATTAGACCCAGATGAGGTTTTGCGAAACTTCATTGTCAGTAGGTCTGTCCTAACAAGGATTGCGATCCTTGAAATGACTGTGAATTGAGTAATGAGAGGTTGTGGCTCTCTTGTAACGGTCATATAAGGGCTAGACCCGCTCTCTTGCCTTGAAGGAGGGAGATGGTAAATTTTTGATGAAACTATGCACTGATTTATTAAATGAGCATAAACTGTATATTGTATGCATGTATGTTATTTTGATGAATGTTGCATATGTGCTTTTGAAATATTTTAATTTAAACGATTTGATATGCCATGTTTCCCTAAATGCATGCGATTGTCATGTCAAGAGTTATATTCACTGAACTGTTGTTTGCTCACCCCATTTCCTTCACCATTTCAGGTACAAAATCAAAAGGAAAATAAAAAATTTGAGAGTGATCAGCACTTGACTAGGACATAGCATTTGTTGATGTACGTATGCTTTGGAGGAAGTGGTTACTTGTTTTATTTATTTTGATATGTATATACTTATCACACATATTATATATGTATTACCATCTAAAGGGGTTATTTTTGGAAAAATGAGATGTCAATGGTTATTTTGGATTGTTAAGATATTTGGCGATGATATATATACTTGAACAATGGGATGTTTGATTAATGAATGGCAATGGTGGTATTTTAGATTATGGTATACATGGATGGAATGGTTATATATGATGATCGAATGGTTGACATTGTGAATGATTATATATATATATATATACATATGATTTGATTTGTGGTATATCAGGTTTTGTGAAATGTCTATTTTATGGGGAAATGGTGCCAAAATTTCTAAAAATTTTGGGAAGTATTGTGAGACTATGTGAAAGCTGACAGTATAGTATAGTGTATAGTATACTGTGCCGGTCATGATGTCACGCTTTGTCAGGGGCGTCGTGACAATTGGGCTTAGGCTTGGACTTGATCTTGGGCTCAAAACAACTATATTTCTTATAATTGATATTGGGTTTGGCCTTTGGACTTGATCATGAACATGGGCTCAAACACAAGTTTATATTATACTAATATTCTCATTTTGTGACATTTAGATAATAATGGTGGTGAAAATATTAATATTTACTTATTTATTTATTGGTTATGTATAAGTTCATGAAAATTTTGAGTATTGCTAGGTAGTTTATTAGTATAACCTTAGGTGACTTATGATAATGCTCATTTTGACATTAAATTATTATTTTATAATAGAACATTATCATATTTTAAGGCTCATGATTTAATAATTATTATAAAATATGTTTGATTTCTTCTTTTTATAAATCCATAAATTTTATAGGAAGCAAACAAATCAATTTTAAAATCATGTGCATAATTTAAAATCATCATAATTAAATTTCTCATTACGCGATATTTGTGTTAATTGTAGGAAAAAATGTATGAGAAGTTGATCATGGTGGAGCATATGAGCATTAAGAGCATAGAGATCATCAAATTAGAAAAGTCATCACCCCACTTGGTTTTATGACACATGGCATCATTCCATTCATTCATCATTTGAGTGGAGTTTTTGTGAATCCCGAGGAGCATCTACGGTTACGATGGAAGATGGAGGAGTCTCAAGTCAAGAAGAACACATGGTACACATTGAGAAATCATCATCATCATCATCATCTTGTAGCGGATACCGAGTATAATCTAAGGGATAAGTTTGAATTTATGAGAGAACCAAGGTTGATAGTGATCTCTCTTATTTCTCTTTTCTCTAAACCACCTCATGCTCCCATATCCCCCACTGTGCATAGCTACCTATCACTTTTAATTTTAATTTGCTATCATCTTATACAACAAGTTTATTGGACCATGAGCCACTTGTACCATTTATCCACATCACCCACTTAGCCCACCTCCCATTGGCTCATTTTCTCTCTTGATTATCTATATAAACCCCTCAAATCCACACTTGAGAGCATCCCATATTTTCATTTTCTTCTTGATCACTTAAGAGCTCTCCATACCTCTCCTATTTTCATTTTTCTTCTTTTTTATTTTTGTTCTTTCATGGCCTTCAAATCCATGGAAGGGTAAGTCTTTTAAGGGCTAAGAGGATGCCCTCTCCACTCACTTCTTGGAAATTCTTGGGTAACATTTATATTTGGATTTAATTGACACATGTGTTCTCTCATGCTTTCCCTTGGTTTTATATTTTTCTTCATACATTCTATCATGTATTTTGTATGTTTGGATTTGCAAAATCTAATGAAAGATTGAGGTATTTCACTTTTATCTTGTAGTGTGACTTTTTGTAGTTTTCTTTGATGTGTCATATCATGTATTTCACATACTTGGAATTCACATTTAGTTTTCACACACATTAGAACACTAGTTCTATTTTGTATTTTCATGATAAATACCTTTTGTGGCAGAACACTACTTTTTAGCATATTTAACTTAAGATTTATTATTGTAGGTATGAAAACTCTTTAGTTATTTCCATCCCTAATCATTTTACTCAAGAAGGACTAAGAGAGAGAAGGATTGGGTCTACTCTAATGCCCTAATTTCTCATCTTATTGTTGTTCCTTACATTATCATTCATCATTTACAAGTATTCTCATTTTACTATTATTTTATCTTTTTCTTATTTTTCATTTTATTATTTGTAAACTTTTTATATTTACTATATCATTTGCCCTAGTTTACACTTATAATTTGTTGCTAAGGGGGTCTAAAGAGAAGCTATAAACAAGAAAAAAAAATGATAGGGTGACTGTTGCAACCTTTTGTTCTAGGCACCAATTACCAATCCCCGATAACGGCGCCAAAAACTTTATGCTTACTTTATGTGCACACTTTTAAGTAAAGAAAGATATGCAAAAATGCACTCCTTAAATTATAAACCAATGAAATGCAACATAATTATACCCTAGACGTAAAGTAGTAGATGCAACAAATTATAAGTGTAAACTAGGGCAAATGATGTTGTAAATATAACAAGTAATAAACTTGGGGGAGTCCCAAGGTCGAACCTCAAGGATTGAGATGAGTTCTTAAAACTATGGTTTGCTACAAATAATAAAATGAAAAATAAGAAAAAGATAAAATAATAGTAAAATGAGAATACTTGTAAATGATGAATGATAATGTAAGGAACAACAATAAGATGAAAAGTTAGGGCATTAGAGTAGACCCAATCTTTCTCTCTCTTAGTCCTTCTTGAGTAAAATGATTAGGGATGGAAATAACTAAAGAGTTTTCATACCTACAATAATAAATCTTTAAGTTAAATATGTTAAAAAGTAGTGTTCTGCCACAAAAGGTATTTATCATGAAAATACAAAATAGAACTAGTGTTCTAATGTGTGTGAAAACTAAATGTGAATTCCAAGTATGTGAAATACATGATATGACACATCAAAGAAAACTACAAAAAGTCACACTACAAGATAAAAGTGAAATACCTCAATCTTTCATCAGATTTTGCAAATCCAAACATACAAAATACATGATAGAATGTATGAAGAAAAATAATGAGAGAACACATGTGTCAATTAAATCCAAATATAAACGTTACCCAAGAATTTCCAAGAAGAGAGTGGAGAGGGATTTGAAGGTCATGAAAGAACAAAAATAAAAGAGAAGAAAAATGAAAATAGGAGAGGTATGGAGAGCTCCTAAGTGATCAAGGAGAAAATGAAAATATGGAATGCTTTCAAGTGTGGATTTGAGGGGTTTATATAGATAATCAAGAGAGAAAATGAGCCAATGGTGTGGCGACCCCGCGCCCCGGACCACCAACCCCACAGGGAATGGCATGCGGAATGCCGGGGCGGGACGCCCGGCGTAGGCATCTCCGACCACTCCTCAACTCCCGTGAGGTGGTTGAGACCCTACGAGCCTTATCTCAAACAACGACATAATATCAAAAGGTACTAAACAAAACTACCCACTGTATTAATCATCAAAGACGAGATAATCCATAAAAATGAACCATAAATAAAATCATAATTCCTACAGTCCATTAAAAATTGACATACACATAAAGTCCAAAATTGTGGGTACAAATAAAAAAACCGTCATGTGCCCACATGGTCTATCTAGCAAGTCCCAACTCACCCATACTAAAATGTGGTAAGTATTATAATTACATAATCCAAAATATAATACTTCATAATATAAAACACAATTCAATCAAAATGCCTCTCAACTCACATAGAGGACTTGGATTCTCTCGCAGGCAAGGCTCTCAAGATATGACTACTCCCTTGCCCTTATTCGGGACAGAAGGACCTGAAAGAGGAAAATGAGGGTGAGCCAACGATGCCCAGTGAATAGAATTCAAATATGCTATCAATACTCATCAATAAAAACCATGTATGCATGTCAATGTGTAGCATGATTAAAAGCTCATAACATATAGATATCAAGCATTTATAATAAGTTCGATGCAAGTAAAAGTTTATCAATTTGGATCCACATTCCACATGCCTTGGGTTACTAGTCCACGTCTATTTCACCGTGCCGTTGATCCCAATCATGTTTACTTGGGTTACTAGTCCACGTCTATTTCACCGTGCCGTTGATCCCAATCATTTCCTTCTTAAAACCCTCCTATGACAAGGTCAAGTCCCCCTATTAGCCAGATAGATGGGCCCAACCAAAGTCATAAGGTTTTCTCAAATCAATGCATCATTCAAAACATTAGAACACATTCATGCTTTCAACATACAATATATATAAGTGATATGATGACATAAATGATATAATCATAAGTGAAGTCTACTCACAACCAAGCCTCGCGAGAGTACTTAACCACACACGATCACCAAACCGAATCAACCCAAATCAAGATCCTGAAACATTCATCAATATCCTACCATACATCAATTTCTATGCTCAATCACATAGACATTACACATCAACCCTAAATCAGTCCACATATAAACAATAGGCCTAAATCTCATCTAATCCCATCATTCAACTCAAATCACATGACTTAGGCCTCTAATGCATAGTTCTCATACATAAACCATTCTATTAATCAAAAATACTGATTTTCAATTCCTTTAGGCATAAACATGCCCAAATTGGGTCACTTGATCACAAGTAGGCCTAACCCATGATATGGTCACAACCACCAAATCAGTAGCATAATCAACCCTAATCATGCTTAATTAAACATAAGTTGCATCAATTCAATGATTCTAAGCCAAAAGCATCAAAAGCCCTAAAATATGAAATTTTCCATACTTAGGCCATATTGTCGATTTACACTAGGTCGCCATGTTCAGCCATGTATATCACTGATTTTGCATCATGGGTTCATCCACAATGGCAACTAGGTCAACATAGTTGACATGCAAGCTATTTGGAAAGGTCTAAGTTCATATTCTAAATGTAGGTCTAATACAAACAACCCTACCAATTCTTCACATGTATTATTCTGTTCAGATGTATCAATCTACCAACAGAAATATTTAATCACAAAATCAACCGTACAGATTGAAGTATGTGAAGAAACAAACCTTCTGTCCAAATATCAGCCCAATCCAACGGTGGACCGAAAAGATATGTATCTTTGATGAGCAAGTGTCTAATCAGACAGTTTCTCCTTTCCTGCTGCAAATACCCAAACTCAGATGGCTATATCACACAAAATAATTAACGTATAAATATTTCCACCGTTCATAATACATAAATATCTGTTGTAAACTACATACTCAAATTTGATATCCATCCAACGGTACGTTGAGGAGATCTACAAGTTTTACCGAAACGGAACGAGAAACCCAGAAATTCCGACCAGCTTTGTTTCAGAGGTTATATCTCTTAGCACAAGGTTCTAATTACGATCTCCACCGTTCCGAATGTATAAGTATCAGTTATAAACTACATACCCAAATTTGATAACCATCTAACGGTAGATTTAGGAGATCTATAAGTTTGAGCGAAACAGTGCGAGAAATCCAGACTTTCCGGCCAGCTTTGTTTGAGAGGTTAGATCTCTCAGAAGAAACCTCTGATCAAGATCTCCACCGACCAGAATGAAGAACCATAAGCTACGAACGTGCTGACAAAATTTGAGCTCAATCTGACCGTAAATTCCAAAGATCCACTTCTTTGATGAAAATCTCGCAGGGTTCTTACTCCTGCAACTCTCTCCTTCTTTCTCTTCTTCTTTCCTTTCTCTTCTTTTCTTTCTCTTCTTCTTTCTTTTCTCTCCACTCACCTCTTTCTAGCACTTCCTTGATTCCCTCCTTGATTCTCTCCTTGATTCTCTCCTTGTTTTCCTCTCCTTGGTTCCCTCCACTCATTCTAGCACTTCCTTGAAGAAGACAAGTGGGCATTGGACACTTGTCCACTTTCATGCACCAACCTTCACATGTGTTGGTCTCATACTACCCATACCAACCACATGTATTTTAAATGTCCAATCCATTTAATACACCAAATCTTCAATTTCATTTATCCTTTTATTCCATCAATCCTAACCCATATCAATTCATGGTTTAATGAGCCCATGCATAAATAATAACATATGCATTAAACTTTAATTTAACATGACTCATATACAATTTATGATACATATATTTATATACATTATCAAGCATTAACTATACAAACATTAAACAATCATCAAACAAACACCAAACATATCAAGGCAACACATAGAGTTTGGGCAAAATACAATTGGGTTATGGGCTAGATGAAATAATTTTCGGGGCGTCACAAATGGGAGGTGGTCTAAGTGGGTGATGTGAATGAATGGTACAAGTGGCTCGTGCTCCAATAAACTTGTTGTATAAGATGATAGCAAATTCAAATTAAAGGTGGTAGGTACCTATGCATAGTGGGGGACATGGGAGCATGGGGTGGTTTAGAAAAAAAGAAATAAGAGGGAATCTTGGGATACTTTTTGACAAATCACTATCAACCTTGGTTCTCTCATTAATTCAAATTCATCCCTTGGATTATTCTCGGGATCCGCTACAAGATGATGACGATGATGAAGATTTTTTCCATGTGTGTCATGTGTTCTTCTTGACTTGAAATTCCTCCATCTTCCATCGTAATCGTAGATGCTCCTCGGGATTCACAAAAATTCCACTCAAATGATGAATGAATGGGATGATGTCATGTGTCATGATACCAAGTGGGGTGATGACTTCTCTAATTTGATGATCTCTAGGCTCTTAATGCTCATATGCTCCACCATGATCAACGTCTCATACATTATTTCCTACAATTAACACAAATATCGCGTAATGAGAAATATAATTATGATGATCTTAAATTATGCACATGATTTTAAAATTGATATGTTTGCTTCCTAGAAAATTTATGGATTTATGAAATGAAGAAATCAAACATATTTTATAATTAATTATTAAATCCTGGGACATAAAATATGATAATGTTCTATTATAAAATAATAATTTAATGTCAAATGAGCATTATCATAAGTCACCTAAGGTTATACTAATTGACTACCTAGCAGAAACTAAAAAACGAAAAAAGATGGGGGTGAGAAGTTACCGCGCAATATTGGATGACCAGGAAACGCCTAGCAAAGGACCACCGATCTCTCTGGAGCGCAGTGGCTGAGTGTAGAGCAAATGACAAGTCTTTAATTAATAGGCGATCGACTTGCAGGGCATAATGATGCGTGCGAATTTCGAGGCAAGATCGACGGCATTGATTCATTGGACGTGCAAAAATGATCGGGCTGTTAGGTTCAGGGGCGCAATGGTCACGCTCATTAAATAGCTCGGTATCCCTACGCTTCGTCTAACCTCCAAGCAATCAGTCTTGCTCGGAGCTTAGGGGGTCAATGTTGGACCATATTCTCGGCATACGGAGCTGAAGACATGTTAGACCACATCAGTCTCGTCGGGAAGGATGTGATACAGACCAAGTCGACATACTGACCTAATTTGGACGAGGAATATCGATCTACTTGGCCGCCCAAGTGACGCAAAACTTGGTCGGTAGTACCGACCAGGGTGGAAAACCCGTTAAATCATCATATAATGACTATGAGAGATCTTGTAATACTCCAAAATTTTCATGAACTTATACATAACCAATAAATAAATAAGTAAATATCAATATTTTCACCACCATTATTATCTAAATGTCACAAAATGAAAAGATTAGTGTAATATAAACTTGTGTTTGAGCTCATGTCCATGATCAAGTCCATAGGCCAAACCCCACATCAATTATAAGAAATATAGTTGTTTGAGCCCATGATCAAGCCCAAGCCCAAGTCAAAGCCTAACACTATGTGTGAATTATTGGTGAAAATGGATAAAAAAGTAGGTTACACGTGTAAGGCCATGATTTTTTGTGAATTTTAAATTACATGGTTAGGATTTGTTGCAAACTAATATAAATAGGTGTGTTTGACATTCATTCAAAACCATCCAAATGAGAGTGAGAACTCAAGTGTAGAGAGTTCAAGTGAGACCTAAAAGTGTTCTAGCAAATATTGTGAGAGTTATAATAGTTTGTAGTATAAAAGCTAGTAGTAATTGAGTGATACATAATATGCTCTGTACTTGCCCTTTTGTGGATCTTGTACATCAGAAATGGTCACTATTTACTATTACTTTTATTGAGTGATCCCTATCCTAAATTGTCCAAACACCCAACCGAATAGTAGTAATTGAGTGATACATAGTATGCTCTGTACTTGCCCCTTTGATGGATCGTGTACTTTAGAAATAATCACCATTTACTATTACTTTTATTGAGTGAAATATTTATTAGTAGGGCGTGATCCCTATCTTAAATTTGTCCAAACACCCAACCCAAGTCAACACTTCAAGGGTGGAGATTTACACGTGCGGAGGAACTTGAACGACGAATTGTGGCGGGTCAAACGACATGTAGAAAATAGAATACTTTATTGATGTATATAAACTATAAGTCGACAACCATTGTAGATAAATTGATCACTTTCTAGACTTGTTATTGCTACCACTACTACTACTGTTACTGGTAGTACTTCTTAAGGTGCTCCACATTCGAGGGTTTGGGTATCCGTCTTCCTGATAGGTCTTCGAGCTCATAAACACCCGATCGGAGTATAGTAGTAACCTTGTATGGTCCTTCCCAGTTAAGACCAAGGGCTCTTGCACCGATTTCCCTTGTGTTGAGCATGACTTTCCTACGTACTAGGTCACCAACTTTGAAACTCCTGTGCTTGACCTTCGCATTGTAGTGCATAGAAATCATTGGTTAATACGCGGGGAACCTGAGATGTGCCTGCTCTCTCTTTTCCTCCGCCAAGTCTAGGTCGGTAGTTAGTGCTTCTGAATTGTTGAACTCATGGAAGTATGTCATTCTCAAGGTCGGCATGTCGATCACCACTGGGATAACTGCCTCTATTCCGAAGGTTAAGGAGAAAGGTGTTTGTTCAAGATGTAGTGCGGTATGACCACATGACTTATGGCATATCCTCAGCCTACGTTCTCTTATTCTCCTCGAGCCTTGCTTTTAATGTGTGCTTGATTGTCTTATTCACAGCCTCAACCTGTCCATTAGCTTGAGGATGTGCAGGAGTAGAGAGGAAGTGTTGAATGCCAAGCTCTTCACAAAATTACCTGAACTTGGCATTGTCAAACTGTTTACCGTTGTCAGAGATGTTGGCGTATGGAACCCCAAATCTGCTTACGATGGATTATCATATAAAGCTTGTGGTCTTTTTCTTAGTAATGGTAGCGAGCAGTTCAACTTCTGCCTACTTGGTTAAGTAGTCTACTGCCACGATCGCGAATTTAACCTACCATTTGCAGGTCGGTAGGGGACGTATCAGATCTACCCCTTATTGAGCGAAAGGCCACTGGCTTTGGATTGGTCAAAGGTTCTCGGCTAAAGCTCGGATGTTGACTTCGTGTCGCTGACAACTGTTACACTTCCTAGCAGTGCGGAGGGAGTTCTTATGGATAGTTGGCCAGTAGTACCCCTGCCTAAGTATCTTGTATGTCAGGGTCCTTCCACCAGAGTGCTTACCACAAGCTCCTGCATGGACCTCTTCAAGGACTTTCTTAGGCTTGCTCTTCACATAGACACGTCAGGTATGGCATAGAGAAGCAGCGCTTATAGAGCTGGCCATCGATCAACGTATATCGAGCTTCCTGTCTTTGTACTCTCCTGTCTTGAACCTTATCGTCTGAAAATTCACCATTACGTATGTATCTCTCGATAGGGTCTATCCAAAAGGTGCAATGAACCATGAAACCTACTTGGTTTGCCGACCTGCCAGTTACGCCGATACTTTTTGCTGGCAAGAATTCTACTGGAACATGAATCATAAGCTTTGCCTTAGAAAAAAAAGGTAATCTTGGACAGTGCGTCAGCTAAGAAGTTCTCGGTTCGAGGAATCGGAGTTACTTCGTTAGATCCAAAGTTTCCTAATAAAGCTAGTGCCTTCTTCAAGTATGTTTGCATTCTGTCGTCTTTTGCCCAATACTCAGATGTGATTTGACCCGCTACTAACTGAGAGTCATAGTAGACAGACAACTTGTTTACCCTCTAGCTTTGAGAAAGTCTCAGACCGGCTAGCAGTGCCTCATACTTTGTTTTATTGTTAGATGCCAAGAAACCAAATTGAAAGGCACAGAGGTGTTTCTCTTTGGTGGGGGAGACCAATACAATGCTTGTCCCACATCCTTGCTTGGACGAAGAACCATCAACAAACAACTCTCATCCTCCTTTGGTGTCCTGGTCGATAATTCGACCTACTTACGGCGGCTCAGACAAAACATCAACTAGTGTTTGACCATTTATCATTGTTTGTGGTCGGTACTTGATGTTAAACTCGCTCAGCTCAATGGCCCACTTAGTCAGTCGCCCAGATGTATCTAGTCGTAAGAGTACCTGTCGGAGTGGGTACTTAGTGAGGACCGCTATGGTATGAGCTTGGAAGAAAGGTCGTAGCTTCCGAGGTGAAATGACTAACGCAAGAGCTAGCTTTTCTATCTCTGGGTATCGGGTCTCTGCGTCCACAAAGACTTGTTGGTGTAATAGATGGCTCTTTGTACTCCTTGATCTTCCCGGACCAAAGTTAAGCTGATGGTAGATTCTGAAATAGCTAGGTAAAGAAAGAATTGTTCTCCTGAGACAGGCTTGGATAAAATGGGGGCTTTTCTTAGGTAGTCCTTCAATTCTTGGAAAGCTTGCTCACATTCTTGAGTCCACTCTACCTTATTTTTCTTGATTAGCTTAAAAAATGAAAGATACCGATACGTGGACATGGAGATACACCTGTTAAGAGCTGCTATGCATCCGGTAAGTCTCTGCACTTCTTTCACCGTCTGAGGTGCCTTCATGTCAACTGGGGCCTTGATTTTATCCAGGTTTGCCTCAATCCCTCTCTGATTTATGAGGAAACCAAGGAACTTGCCCGAACTCAAACCAAAAGTGCACTTAGCGGGATTCGGCTTCATGTGATACTTCCTCAGAATACTGAAGACAACAATCAGGTCGGTAAGATGACTTAATGCTCAAACACTTTTCACAAGCATATCGCCCACATAAACTTTCATGTTCACTCTGATATTTTCTGCGAACATCTTATTGGCCAACCTTTGGTAGGTTGCTCCTGCATTCTTGAGCCCGAAGGGCATCACCTTATGATAGTACAAACCTCGATCCGTGATGAAAGCAGTATTTTCCTCATCTTTGGAGCTCATCACTATCTGGTTGTACTCACTATCTGGTTGTATCCAAAATAAGCATCCATGAAGCTTAACAATTCATGGCCCGTAGTTGTATCTATCAACTGATCAATTCGAGGTAGGGGAAAACCACACTTCAGACAAGTTTTGTTGAGGTTAGTGATGTCCACGCATGTCCTCCACTTCCCATTGGGCTTCTTGACCATGACTACATTGGCCAACCAATTTGGGTAAAGCACTTCCCTGATGAACCTTACTGCTAAAAGCTTGTCGACCTCTTCTTGTAGACCTTGAGCTCTATCTAGGCTTAGTGCTTTTCTTTTCTGCCTGACGGACTTTATCGTGGGATCAACATTGAGTCGATGCACTATGACACTGGTCAGTATACCGGGCATATCTTCATGTGACCAAGCGAACACGTCTTTGTGTTCTAGGAAGACAGTAACTATCTTCTCAGTAAGTTCCAAGCTCGTGCCACTTCTAACTTTGACTGGAAACTTAAGTGTTAGGTGATAGGTAGACACCACAGCTCTTAGGTGGTTGAGCGAGAGCCGACCAATGTTAGTGTTGTATACGATGGGACACTTTACTACCAAGAAACTAGTCATCACAGTGACCTTGTGCTCTGAATCTCCGGCTGTCACTGGCAGGGTAATCCTTCCTTCAAGCATAACTCTATCCCGGGTGAAGCCGATTAGAGGAATGTTGACTGGGCTGAGTTGTTCCTTAAACAGATCTAGCTTCTCGAATGCCAGCCAAAAGAGGATATCGGCCGAGCTCCCATTTTTTACTAACATCTTGTGGATTTTGTTGTTGGCAACCGTCATTGTCACCACTAGGGCATCTACATGTGGGCGAAGGATTCCCTGTGCCTCTTCCTCCGTGAAGGTGATCGCGAAGTTAATTTTCTTTTGCTATTCAGGTCGGTATCCCATGTTTATTACTTCCGACTTAGTCTCTCGGACATATGTTTTCATAGCCCGATTGGAAGTACCAACCTGGTTACCTCCGAAAATAGTTCTGACCTCCTTAATTGCTTCGATATGATCTCTCTGAGAGGCTACGTTCCTTTTCTAGTCGGCATCTTGGACGAACTCCTTCCAATGTCATTTTCGGATCAACATTTTAATCTTGTCCTTCAAATCATAACACTGGTCGGTGTCATGTCCATGATTACGGTGGTAGCGACGGTACCTCTTCCAATCTCTCTGGTCAGCGGATGCTTTTAACTTCCTGGGCCATCGCATGTAGTCCTTATCCTGGATTTCCAACAAGAAATTTTCCCGTGGGACATTCAGAAGTGTGTAGTTGGAGTACACATTCTGAGGGACTTTATTGCTCCTTTGATCACACTGACTAGAATCGGGCTTCTTTCCACCCCTAGTATCTTCTTTAGGTTTTTCCTCTTCCTCTCGCTTTCTCTTGCGATCTTTTTTAGAGCTCTTCGGGGAGCCATGTTCTTCCCATTTTTCCTCTGCCTGCTCATCGGAATTGATGTACTTCTCAGCCCTATCCAAGATCTCTTTATAGGTCTTGGCTTTTTTCTTCCCAAGGGAGTAATGAAACCTCCCAAACCTCAGACCAGCCACAAATTGTGTTACTGCAGTATTGTCATAATCATCTACTTCGACTCTCACATTATCAAAGTAATCTAAATAGTCGTTTAGACTCTCTCCTTATTGTTGCCTGACCGCTAACAAGTTATTCACCGACTTTTCTCTGTCCTTTTTTCCAACAAAGTGGTCAATGAATTTATGGGTTAGGTGCCCAAACGAGGCAATGAAGCCTATCCTCAGTGTTCGGTACCACTTCTGAGCTGGACCACTGAGTGTAATCTGGAAACCCTTGCATATCGTGGCGTCGTCATAGCCTATGAACAACATCCAAGATTTATAATTTTCGATATGGTTCCTAGGATCTCTTTCTCCTTTATACTCCTTCATTTTAGTAGTCCTAACATCCTTAAGTAAAAGAGCGTCGTTAATTTCCTCTACGGATAAAGATGTGAGATCCTTGTACTCCTTATAGTACTGAAATTGATCTCCAATAGATCTAGTAAATCTGGATCTAGTGTGCTTGAAGCCTACAGACCTCCTAGATACCGACTTACTCCTGCCACCTCTTTCGATGTCAGATCGTTGTGTTGGTACCGACCTAGTCGAAGAAGCCTTTGTCGTTCTAGCTGGCTTCGCAGATGCCGACCTGGGATGAGTAAATGTTGAGTTTGGACCTCATTTCTCATCAAGAAAGTAACGCATATCTTCCATAGGCAACGGTCTGGAGTTGGAGCTCAGTAGACGATGACTTCGTTCTGACTTTTGTTGGGAAGTCACGCTCGGGCATCGATTTACCTCCTTTTTACTAGGTCGGAAGTCGGGAGTAGCTTAGACGGGTAGGACTTCCTTCAGTATCTGTTGTTGCATCTGGTGTTGTGGCGACCCCGCGCCCCGGACCACCAACCCCACAGGGAATGGCATGCGGAATGCCGGGGCGGGACGCCCGGCGTAGGCATCTCCGACCACTCCTCAACTCCCGTGAGGTGGTTGAGACCCTACGAGCCTTATCTCAAACAACGACATAATATCAAAAGGTACTAAACAAAACTACCCACTGTATTAATCATCAAAGACGAGATAATCCATAAAAATGAACCATAAATAAAATCATAATTCCTACAGTCCATTAAAAATTGACATACACATAAAGTCCAAAATTGTGGGTACAAATAAAAAAAAACCGTCATGTGCCCACATGGTCTATCTAGCAAGTCCCAACTCACCCATACTAAAATGTGGTAAGTATTATAATTACATAATCCAAAATATAATACTTCATAATATAAAACACAATTCAATCAAAATGCCTCTCAACTCACATAGAGGACTTGGATTCTCTCGCAGGCAAGGCCCTCAAGATATGACTACTCCCTTGCCCTTATTCGGGACAGAAGGACCTGAAAGAGGAAAATGAGGGTGAGCCAACGATGCCCAGTGAATAGAATTCAAATATGCTATCAATACTCATCAATAAAAACCATGTATGCATGTCAATGTGTAGCATGATTAAAAGCTCATAACATATAGATATCAAGCATTTATAATAAGTTCGATGCAAGTAAAAGTTTATCAATTTGGATCCACATTCCACATGCCTTGGGTTACTAGTCCACGTCTATTTCGCCGTGCCGTTGATCCCAATCATGTTTACTTGGGTTACTAGTCCACGTCTATTTCACCGTGCCGTTGATCCCAATCATTTCCTTCTTAAAACCCTCCTATGACAAGGTCAAGTCCCCCTATTAGCCAGATAGATGGGCCCAACCAAAGTCATAAGGTTTTCTCAAATCAATGCATCATTCAAAACATTAGAACACATTCATGCTTTCAACATACAATATATATAAGTGATATGATGACATAAATGATATAATCATAAGTGAAGCCTACTCACAACCAAGCCTCGCGAGAGTATTTAATCACACACGACCACCAAACCGAATCAACCCAATCAAGATCCTGAAACATACATCAATATCCTACCATACATCAATTTCTATGCTCAATTACATAGACATTACAAATCAACCCTAAATCAGCCCACATATAATTAATAGGCCTAAATCCCATTTAATCCCATCATTCAACTCAAATCACATGACTTAGGCCTCTAATGCATAGTTCTCATTCATAAACCATTCTATTAATCAAAAATACTGATTTTCAATTCCTTAGGCATAAACATGTCCAAATTTGGGTCACTTGATCACAAGTAGGCCTAACCCATGATATGGTCACAACCACCAAATCAGTAGCATAATCAACCCTAATCATGCTTAATTAAACATAAGTTGCATCAATTCAATGATTCTAAGCCAAAAGCATCAAAAGCCCTAAAATATGAAATTTTCCATACTTAGGCCATATTGTCGATTTACACTAGGTCGCCATGTTCAGCCATGTATATCACTGATTTTGCATCATGGGTTCATCCACAATGGCAACTAGGTCAACATAGTTGACATGCAAGCTATTTGGAAAGGTCTAAGTTCATATTCTAAATGTAGGTCTAATACAAACAACCCTACCAATTCTTCACATGTATTATTCTGTTCAGATGTATCAATCTACCAACAGAAATATTTAATCACAAAATCAACCGTACAGATTGAAGTATGTGAAGAAACAAACCTTCTGTCCAAATATCAGCCCAATCCAACGGTGGACCGAAAAGATATGTATCTTTGATGAGCAAGTGTCTAATCAGACAGTTTCTCCTTTCCTGCTGCAAATACCCAAACTCAGATGGCTATATCACACAAAATAATTAACGTATAAATATTTCCACCGTTCAGAATACAGAAATATCTGTTGTAAACTACATACTCAAATTTGATATCCATCCAACGGTACGTTGAGGAGATCTACAAGTTTTACCGAAACGGAACGAGAAACCCAGAAATTCCGACCAGCTTTGTTTCAGAGGTTATATCTCTTAGCACAAGGTTCTAATTACGATCTCCACCGTTCAGAATGTATAAATATCCGTTATAAACTACATACCCAAATTTGATAACCATCTAACGGTAGATTTAGGAGATCTATAAGTTTGAGCGAAACAGTGCGAGAAATCCAGACTTTCCGGCCAGCTTTGTTTGAGAGGTTAGATCTCTCAGAAGAAACCTCTGATCAAGATCTCCACCGACCAGAATGAAGAACCATAAGCTACGAACGTGCTGACAAAATTTGAGCGCAATCTGACCGTAAATTCCAAAGATCCACTTCTTTGATGAAAATCTCGCAGGGTTCTTACTCCTGCAACTCTCTCCTTCTTTCTCTTCTTCTTTCCTTTCTCTTCTTTTCTTTCTCTTCTTCTTTCTTTTCTCTCCACTCACCTCTTTCTAGCACTTCCTTGATTCCCTCCTTGATTCTCTCCTTGATTCTCTCCTTGTTTTCCTCTCCTTGGTTCCCTCCACTCATTCTAGCACTTCCTTGAAGAAGACAAGTGGGCATTGGACACTTGTCCACTTTCATGCACCAACCTTCACATGTGTTGGTCTCATACTACCCATACCAACCACATGTATTTTAAATGTCCAATCCATTTAATACACCAAATCTTCAATTTCATTTATCCTTTTATTCCATCAATCCTAACCCATATCAATTCATGGTTTAATGAGCCCATGCATAAATAATAACATATGCATTAAACTTTAATTTAACATGACTCATATACAATTTATGATACATATATTTATATACATTATCAAGCATTAACTATACAAACATTAAACAATCATCAAACAAACACCAAACATATCAAGGCAACACATAGAGTTTGGGCAAAATACAATTGGGTTATGGGCTAGATGAAATAATTTTCGGGGCGTCACATCACACCCACCTTAGAATGAACTTCGTCCTCGAAGTTTTAAGGTTAAGAATTACCTAAGCCCATGAACTCGGCAAAGTGCTCCATCATGTAGTCCTCACGCTCCCAAGTAACCTGTTCCTCGCCATGGAACTGCCATCTCACCTTAACCATCGGAATCTCACGGTTACGTAACCTCTGGACCTTCCGGTCAAGTATCTGAATAGGTTCCTCATCATAAGTCCCATCCTGCCTCAGTTCAATGTTCCTCCAGTCCAAGACGTGATCAAAATCACTCTTGTATACTCTCAGCATTGACACGTGAAAGACATTGTGGACTGCTGCTAACTGAGGTGGCAAGGCTAATCGGTAAGCGACGGGGCCAATTCGTTCTAAAACCTCGAACGGCCCAATAAATCTCGGAGCGAGCTTGTCTTTTATCCCAAATCTAGTTTGGCCCTTCTGAGGTGAGACCTTCAATAAAACTTGGTCACCCACCTCGAACTCTACGGTCTTCCGCTTGGCATCAGTGTAACTCTTCTGCCTGTCTTGGGCTACTTTCATATTATGCTTGATCCTCTTAATATTCTCTGTGTGTTCTTGTACAAACTCTGGTCCCATCATCGCAACATCCCCTACCTCCGTCCAACAGATCGGAGATCTACAGGGTCGACCATACAATGCCTCAAAAGGAGCCATGCCAATACTGGACTGATAGCTATTGTTGTACGCGAACTCACACAAATGTATGTACTCCTCCCAGTTACCACTGGACTCAAGGACACAAGCTCGAAGCATATCCTCTAAAATCGATATCAACCTCTCAGACTGGCCATCCGTCTGGGGGTGAAAAGCGGTACTGAGATCTAGTCTAGTGCCTAGCTGCCTCTGCAACCCCTGCCAGAATACCGATGTAAACCTCGGATCCCTATCTGACACAATCGAAACAGGCACTCCATGTAATCTGACTATCTCCCGCATATAGAGTCTGCTCAGCTTGTCCATAGAATCCCTAGTGTTCACTGGTAGAAAGTGAGCAGACTTGGTAAAGCGATCAATAATAACCCAAACAGCATTATGTCTCCTCGGGGTGTTGGGTAATCCCACAACAAAATCCATAGTGACATGCTCCCATTTCCACTCAGGAATGGCAAGCGGTTGCATCTGCCCTCCAGGCCTCTGATGCTCAGCTTTGACTCTTTGACAGATCTCACACCTCTGAATGAACTGAGTTATTTCTCTCTTCATG
This sequence comes from Paratinospora sagittata, assembly GCA_035771175.1. Lineage (NCBI taxonomy): Eukaryota > Viridiplantae > Streptophyta > Magnoliopsida > Ranunculales > Menispermaceae > Paratinospora > Paratinospora sagittata. The sequence goes on from CM069598.1 coordinate 42,231,969, forward strand.
TCGGGCCACCAATACATTCTTTTCATATCATGATACATCTTGGTTCCGCCAGGATGAATAGCATAATGAGATCTGTGAGCCTCTTGGAGAACACTCTGTCTAAGTCGTGGAGCTGTGGGAACCCATAAACGTCCCCTAAATCTCAAGGCACCATCAGATGACAAGTGCCAATCAGTAAAATCACTGCTCTTAGCCCAAGACTTGTATATCCCATAATCAACGTCAAGTCTCTGTTGGTCAATTACCTCCTGGACTTGTGTAGGCTGAGCTCTCATTTGAGCACATATCACAATCTGATCTGAAGGAGTAGCACATACACTCATAACCGTAGCCGCCTCAAGTAGTCTCCACTCATGAGACATCTGGCGTGCTACCATAACTGTCTCTACCCGCTTCCTGCTCAACGCATCAGCCACTACATTGGCTTTACCTGGGTGGTATTCCAATGTAAAATCATAGTCTTTGAGGAGCTCCAACCACCTTCTCTGCCTCATGTTCAATTCCTTCTGAGAGAACAAGTACTTGAGGCTCTTATGGTCAGAATACAGAGTGAATCTCTCACCATAGAGATAATGCCTCCAAATCTTCAAAGCAAAAACCACTGCGGCCAGTTCTAAGTCATGAACAGGGTAGTTCTTTTTTCATGCACCTTCAACTGCCTCGATGCATAAGCAATGACCCTATCCTTCTGCATCAACACGCAACCCAAGCCGATACGAGAGGCATCAGTATAGATAACTAACTCCTGATCAGGCTCTGGCAAAATCAACACTCGCGTAGATGTCAATCTTTTCTTCAGCTCTAAAAAGGCATTCTCACACTCCTCGGTCCATACAAAGGACACATCTTTCTGGGTGAGCCTAGTCATAGACGTAGCTATCTAGGAGAATCCCTGAACGAATCTCCTATAGTAACCAGCTAACCCAAGAAAGCTTCTGATCTCGGTCACTGTGGTAGGCCTAGGCCAACTGATAATGGCTTCAACCTTAGACGGATCAACTGAAATCCCCTCAGAACTCACCACATGACCTAAGAACTTCACTTCGGTGATCCAAAACTCGCACTTGCTCAGCTTTGCATATAGCCTATGCTCTCTCAGAGTTTGCAAGGTCACTCTAAGGTGTTCTTCATGCTCAGCCTGAGTCTTGGAATACACCAATATGTCATCAATGAAGACGATGACAAACTTATCCAGATACTGCCTAAAGACCCTCTGCATCAGGTCCATGAACATCGCCGGTGCATTAGTCACACCAAATGGCATCACAAGGAACTCATAATGTCCATAGCGGGTTCTGAATGCTGTCTTAGGCACATCTTCCTCCCTGATCCTCAGCTGATGATACCCGGAGCGCAAATCAATCTTCGAAAAATACTTCGCTCCCCTCAACTGATCAAACAAGTCATCAATCCTTGGGAGAGGATATTTGTTCTTGATGGTCACCCTGTTCAATTGGCGATAGTCGATGCATAACCGCAAGCTCCCATCTTTCTTTTTCACAAAAAGAACTGGAGCTCCCCAGGGTGACACGCTCGGGCAAATAAAGCCCTTAGCCAATAACTCCTCGAGCTGTTTTTGTAACTCTTTCAACTCGGCTGGCGCCATTCTATATGGTGCCATGGAGATAGGCTTCGTGCCAGGGACTAGTTCAATAATGAAATCGATCTCTCGCTTCGGTGGTAATCCTGGAAGATCTGCAGGGAACACATCTGGAAAGTCCCTAACAATGGCAATATCCTCAAGTATCACCTCACTAGTCTCTTCCTCTTCAGGCACTAACCCAACCAAAATCTCCCTATCTCCATCAGTCACAAATCTACCCCTCGTGACTGTTTGGTCTGAAGCTTTACCCTGTAGTGTAAACACTGGGTGTCCGGGGATTTGAAAAATGATTCTCTTTGCGAAACAGTCGACAATTGCATGATAAGCTGCGAGCCAATCCATCCCTAGAATTGCATCAAACTCTAAAAACTCTAGGACTCGAAAGTCAATAGGCATCTCAACATCACCAATCTGAACCACACACTGGCTACAAATCATGTTCGGGTAGATCCTTTCCCCAGCTACAGTACTCACCACTAACCATGTACTAGCCCTAATGGGAGTCAAATGCAAACTATCTACCATACGTCCAGATATGAATGATAATGTAGAACCAGCATCAAATAATACATGCATAGAAGTACCACAAATAATAAGAGTACCTTCCACCAAAGTCCTGGATGCTGTCGGGTCTGGCTCAGTAGCTGCCTTCGCTGTCTCTCTGGCACTGGACTGCTGCACAAATCCCTGAGCTCTCTGAAAATTCGGACACTCGAGCTTCCTATGCCCAGCCTGCCCACAATGAAAACATAAGAATGGAGCCCTGGGCGCAAATGACCCAGTCTGAGATGTCGTCACATAACTTCCTCGGCCTCTACCTCTGCCTCGGCCAGCAGTCTGTGGGAATGGGGGTCTTGGTGCACTCGGTGCCTGAGTAGGAATAGGGACAGGAGAGGAAACCACTGGTGAGACCATCATACCAGTCTGAACCTCGGATGTCTTACTCTGAGCACCCTCGGACTGTGCTCCTCCATAAAACTTTCTCTTCTTTCCCCAGTTTCCCTTCTTCCATGGAATTTTAAACTGTCCCCCGGACTCTGCCTGTGAAGTCTGTACACCCGGAGCTGCCCGTGTAGACATGCCATCAACCCGCTCAGCCAACTCATACTGTTTGGCCCTCTGGACCACTGTGGCAAAATCAGTCATCTTCGTCACAGACAACGCCTGTCGGATCGCAGGCCTTAGGTTCAAAGAGAACCTCATAATCTTATCACTCGGTGTCTGAACTAATCCAGGAGCATAAACTGCGAGCTGCCTAAATCTGAGCTCGTACTCCCTGACTGACATGGTGCCCTGTGCGAGATTCAAAAACTCGAGTTGCTTAGCCTGTCTCTCAGTCTCTGGAACGTAAGCCTGTAAGAACAACCGTTTGAAGGTGTCCCAACTCTTCACTGTCCCCTGTGTATCCAACACTGAAAGCCACCAATCCTCTGCATCACTCTCCAGTGTGTGAGCAGCACATAGGACCTGAGACTCCTCATCAAGCTCTAAGGAGCGACTAATCTTCTCGACATTCTTCAGCCAATCTTCGGCCTTCTTCAAGTCAACTCCACCAGTGAATTCCTTAGCCTTTAGTTTCATGAACTTCTCTAGCAGCTTGATCTGCCGATTAGTGGGGTTCTCCACAACAATAGGAGCAGGTGTAGGCATAGGCTGAGGTACAACCATTTGAGGTCCTGCTGCCCCTGCAGCTCCACTAGCCTCAGCCCCACTAGTGCCCGCCTTATAACTACCCATATCATATAATACACACAGAAAATATGATAGTAAGGCTTTTAAGTTAATTCCTTTAAGCTTTTTAATCACCTAAATCTCTCACCAAATTCCTAGGTCAAAGTCATCTAAGTCCAATACATAGACCAAACCTAGTAAAATCAGGCTCTGATACCAACTGCGGCGACCCCGCGCCCCGGACCACCAACCCCACAGGGAATGGCATGCGGAATGCCGGGGCGGGACGCCCGGCGTAGGCATCTCCGACCACTCCTCAACTCCCGTGAGGTGGTTGAGACCCTACGAGCCTTATCTCAAACAACGACATAATATCAAAAGGTACTAAACAAAACTACCCACTGTATTAATCATCAAAGACGAGATAATCCATAAAAATGAACCATAAATAAAATCATAATTCCTACAGTCCATTAAAAATTGACATACACATAAAGTCCAAAATTGTGGGTACAAATAAAAAAAAACCGTCATGTGCCCACATGGTCTATCTAGCAAGTCCCAACTCACCCATACTAAAATGTGGTAAGTATTATAATTACATAATCCAAAATATAATACTTCATAATATAAAACACAATTCAATCAAAATGCCTCTCAACTCACATAGAGGACTTGGATTCTCTCGCAGGCAAGGCCCTCAAGATATGACTACTCCCTTGCCCTTATTCGGGACAGAAGGACCTGAAAGAGGAAAATGAGGGTGAGCCAACGATGCCCAGTGAATAGAATTCAAATATGCTATCAATACTCATCAATAAAAACCATGTATGCATGTCAATGTGTAGCATGATTAAAAGCTCATAACATATAGATATCAAGCATTTATAATAAGTTCGATGCAAGTAAAAGTTTATCAATTTGGATCCACATTCCACATGCCTTGGGTTACTAGTCCACGTCTATTTCGCCGTGCCGTTGATCCCAATCATGTTTACTTGGGTTACTAGTCCACGTCTATTTCACCGTGCCGTTGATCCCAATCATTTCCTTCTTAAAACCCTCCTATGACAAGGTCAAGTCCCCCTATTAGCCAGATAGATGGGCCCAACCAAAGTCATAAGGTTTTCTCAAATCAATGCATCATTCAAAACATTAGAACACATTCATGCTTTCAACATACAATATATATAAGTGATATGATGACATAAATGATATAATCATAAGTGAAGCCTACTCACAACCAAGCCTCGCGAGAGTATTTAATCACACACGACCACCAAACCGAATCAACCCAATCAAGATCCTGAAACATACATCAATATCCTACCATACATCAATTTCTATGCTCAATTACATAGACATTACAAATCAACCCTAAATCAGCCCACATATAATTAATAGGCCTAAATCCCATTTAATCCCATCATTCAACTCAAATCACATGACTTAGGCCTCTAATGCATAGTTCTCATTCATAAACCATTCTATTAATCAAAAATACTGATTTTCAATTCCTTAGGCATAAACATGTCCAAATTTGGGTCACTTGATCACAAGTAGGCCTAACCCATGATATGGTCACAACCACCAAATCAGTAGCATAATCAACCCTAATCATGCTTAATTAAACATAAGTTGCATCAATTCAATGATTCTAAGCCAAAAGCATCAAAAGCCCTAAAATATGAAATTTTCCATACTTAGGCCATATTGTCGATTTACACTAGGTCGCCATGTTCAGCCATGTATATCACTGATTTTGCATCATGGGTTCATCCACAATGGCAACTAGGTCAACATAGTTGACATGCAAGCTATTTGGAAAGGTCTAAGTTCATATTCTAAATGTAGGTCTAATACAAACAACCCTACCAATTCTTCACATGTATTATTCTGTTCAGATGTATCAATCTACCAACAGAAATATTTAATCACAAAATCAACCGTACAGATTGAAGTATGTGAAGAAACAAACCTTCTGTCCAAATATCAGCCCAATCCAACGGTGGACCGAAAAGATATGTATCTTTGATGAGCAAGTGTCTAATCAGACAGTTTCTCCTTTCCTGCTGCAAATACCCAAACTCAGATGGCTATATCACACAAAATAATTAACGTATAAATATTTCCACCGTTCAGAATACAGAAATATCTGTTGTAAACTACATACTCAAATTTGATATCCATCCAACGGTACGTTGAGGAGATCTACAAGTTTTACCGAAACGGAACGAGAAACCCAGAAATTCCGACCAGCTTTGTTTCAGAGGTTATATCTCTTAGCACAAGGTTCTAATTACGATCTCCACCGTTCAGAATGTATAAATATCCGTTATAAACTACATACCCAAATTTGATAACCATCTAACGGTAGATTTAGGAGATCTATAAGTTTGAGCGAAACAGTGCGAGAAATCCAGACTTTCCGGCCAGCTTTGTTTGAGAGGTTAGATCTCTCAGAAGAAACCTCTGATCAAGATCTCCACCGACCAGAATGAAGAACCATAAGCTACGAACGTGCTGACAAAATTTGAGCGCAATCTGACCGTAAATTCCAAAGATCCACTTCTTTGATGAAAATCTCGCAGGGTTCTTACTCCTGCAACTCTCTCCTTCTTTCTCTTCTTCTTTCCTTTCTCTTCTTTTCTTTCTCTTCTTCTTTCTTTTCTCTCCACTCACCTCTTTCTAGCACTTCCTTGATTCCCTCCTTGATTCTCTCCTTGATTCTCTCCTTGTTTTCCTCTCCTTGGTTCCCTCCACTCATTCTAGCACTTCCTTGAAGAAGACAAGTGGGCATTGGACACTTGTCCACTTTCATGCACCAACCTTCACATGTGTTGGTCTCATACTACCCATACCAACCACATGTATTTTAAATGTCCAATCCATTTAATACACCAAATCTTCAATTTCATTTATCCTTTTATTCCATCAATCCTAACCCATATCAATTCATGGTTTAATGAGCCCATGCATAAATAATAACATATGCATTAAACTTTAATTTAACATGACTCATATACAATTTATGATACATATATTTATATACATTATCAAGCATTAACTATACAAACATTAAACAATCATCAAACAAACACCAAACATATCAAGGCAACACATAGAGTTTGGGCAAAATACAATTGGGTTATGGGCTAGATGAAATAATTTTCGGGGCGTCACAGGTGTTGTTCCAGAACCATCTAAGACATCTTTTCCAAATTATTTTCAACGACGGTAAGTCTGGTCTTATGTTTCTCAGCGAAAGATTTCTCCGACTTCTTTGGTGGCCTTCCTCTCTTCTTATCTTGAGGTACCACCGATTCAGCGGCTGAGTCCAGTTCTATCAGAATCTCTACTCCTTGTCTCATTGCGGCAGAGTTGTTTCTGGCTCAAAATGTCGTTCCCCATAAACGCCGCCAAATGTCGGTGCAAGATTTGACCAACACCGATAAGATGATGAGTTGGAGAAAACAACATTGATTTGTTATGGGACTCGTCAAAGAACTAGTCTGGATGCCGAAGATTATAATTTGAAAATGGTGAAACAGAAAAAGATAATAGACTATCGTAAGGAACACTGATATGGTGTCGGCCAAAGACCCTCCGATGTCTAAGTTAGTTCAGAGCTCGTTGAAGAGTAAAAAGATAGTAAGGCTGAACTGTGTAGAGAATAACGTATCTTTCCCCCTTAAGGGTGATAGGGTTTTTATAGAATTGGGTCTTCGGCCTTGTAGTTAAGTTGTAGTTTAATTAGGAATGCCCAGGGGCTTCCTAGTCAAATTGGGAATGCCTAGAGGCATCCCAGTCAGATCAGGAGGATTTTAGTCATCTTCCTATCCATATTAGAAGGGATTTAGTCCTCTCCTAGTTGATCTTGAAAAACTGAATAAGCTTTTAGTGGGACTTGAAAAGTCGGATAATCTTTTTCATGGTCAAACTAGTTCAGACTCTCGAGTTTGTCGCAGTAGATCTCACATAATCATTATCTGATGATTTGGCTGGTTTTTCCACTGTGATCGGTAGTACCGACCAGGTCTTGCGTCATTGGCGCGACCGAGTAGATCGATATTCCTCATCCAAATCAAGTCAGTATGTCGACCTGGTCTGTATCACATCCGTCCTGACGAGACTGATGTGGTCTAACGTGTCTTCAGTTCTGTATGACGAGAATATGGTCCAACAATTGGTATTAAGAATTATTTTTTTTACTTATTTTTTGTCAGTAGACTTCTCACTAGTGACCCTTTCGTCCTCAGACTTCTCACTAGCAACCTTTGCATGCTCAATATAATGCATCACGTCATATACAAGACAATGCATATCATTTATGAACATGCTCATGCAATCCTCACACCTTCTGAGTAAGAATCAATACAAGTGCCTGAGTGCACGACACCCATCGCTCGATCGACCTCTTACCCGTATTCTATTAGAATTCCTAGGATTGTATGAACCATAAGATCCACCCACCAAGACAAGTACCATACCTAGGTGAATCCTAACATACACAACCCATAGAAATCCTCTGCCAGGTCCACAATTAGGGATCACCACTAGACTTACGAGATTCCCTGAAGAAAATCCCAATTATGAGACTCTACCCAATTGCTAACCCTATTAGACTATGCTCAAATACATTTCATGAGACATTAAATCATGCATACTACAATAGATAAGGATTTAAAACACATTTCTATACTACAATGTCACATATAGAAACCAACAAGTAAACAAACACTCACAACTTGATTGGCTAGACTTAGCCAATCCAATCTAATCCACAAGACAGCACTAGAATGACCACAATCACCCCAAGCACCTCAATCCCCAATTGGCCTATTTGGGTTACTTAAATCAACCAAAATCCCTGCATGAAACATGGTCTATACATTACTGAAAATCAGTCCACTAGTGTGCCAAACAACCATGATCAAACCCAATTCCATAGCCAATTAAAATTCTAAAATGATTATACACATGAGCCAATCCCATATTGCTCAATTCAACCATTTAAAATCAAATTAAACCATACATAACCCAATTGAATGCAATAGGTTGATCCCCATGATCCAACCATTATAATACAAGGCATTCAATCATAATTAGGGTCATTTAGACTATTTATCAAGTCAATTTCATCAATTGACTAAGTCTAAGTTAAATCCCCAAATTCATTGAAATTTTCGAAATTACATGACCTAGGCCAAAATTACATTACACTAGGTTATCCACTAATCAAAATCAGTAAATTGGACTACTATACATCCACATTTACCTCTGTATTCAACATAAATAGCATGCAAATTGAATAGGAAACCCTAAGTCCAAAATCCTAGTTTAGGTCAAATACCTATAACCCTACCAATTTCTTGTTAGAAATTGGGGTTTTCATCATTTATAGACTCTCAACATCCTCTAGATTAACATATCTCAAATGCAAGACCTAATTCCAAAAATGTATTTTCCACCACCCTCCTTAAATTTCAGGATTCATGAGTGAAAAACACCCATTAGGTCAAAAGCAAGCTTGCATGTATGAATGAAAGTAATAAAAGGAAGAAAGAATGAGAAAGAATGAGGAAAAAATGATTACCTTGGGGATTCTTGAGCAAGAATGCACCCAAAACCCCAACTTTTTCCTTCATTTTCTCCTCTCCCCTTCCTTTCCTCTTCTCCAAGCTCCTTAGCCTCTTTTGGAAGTGAAAAATGAGAGAAATCACGTCTCAATGGCTTATATAAAGGTTAAGTGGCATTTTGGGCCCACATTTAAAAAAACACACTTTAATAAAAGAAACAGTTTTTCTGTTACAATTACTTGCACTTAGATAATTAATTTCTTACAAAAGACTCACCAATCTAACATCTTAACCATTTAAAAGTTTTATACGTCAGTTACCAACCTTCTGATAAAATTTCAGCTCAATCCAACTGTGGGATAGTGAGATCCAACCGTTTGATCAAAACTGCGCAAGATAATTCCCAAATCTGATGAACAGTGTTTGGAGTCTTATACCTCACAGTAGACAACTCAGATCAAGAGCTTCACCGTTCATAATGAAGAGCTATCAGAGAAGAATAAGCTGGCAAAATTTCAACTTAATCAGACCACGGATCTAGGATATCAATTCATTGATGTAATCGGTGACAAGAATTTCTTCCTCCATAAAGCGAGCTCACTGATCCAAAATACCATTTTCGACATGTTTCAACGTCGAACGGGTCTCCGAGCATTCTGAAACTTCACGCGCACTCTAAATGACGGAAAATCATGCAAGAATACTCGAACCAACATGCGTCGAGCATCATATATGTATACGTACACGTACACGGGTATTCGACAGGTCAAAATGACGTCATCCTAAAGTACAGGTGTTACAATCCACCTGTTCCTTTCCAACCAAATAACCCGAATGGTAGCCAAAACCATTATCTTACCAACCTCCAACAATTTCTGAGAGAGCATAGCAAATCTACATGAAGATATCCCATCCTCAAAAGAAGACGGGGTAATAAATACACCCTAACACATAGCCGACCAACGCCCCCACAAGAAGTTGATGCACTTACAAGAGTGGAAGAGATGATCCGAGTATTCCCCATATTGATAACAAAGGATGCAACAGTGAGGAGAAAGATAAAAAATGGAAATCATTTTTGCAATACGTCACCAATATTTAGTTTTTTGTTTAACAAAGTCCATCCAAAGAATTTAACCTTAGATGGGACATGTGCATACCAAAGGGAATTGGCACAAGGGGCAGCAATAGATGGGGGTGAGGCTGAGATGACATCATAAAAAGATTTACAGGTGAAATGAAGCGAGGGAAGAAGAGACCACCTAAAGCCATCGGCACCATGAGACAATCTAAAAGAGGAAAACAATGAAATAAGCTCATCAAGCTTATTTATGGCTCTAGATGATGGAGGTCTAATAAAATGAAAGTTCCAGTAAGGGCCATGAGATGGTTCAAAACCTATCGGTGAGGCCACGAAAAACATAATTGGTTGTTGGTGACCTCCAGATAATTGGTATAACCTAGGGAAACGAGAGGCGAAGGGCAAAGGACCACACCATTTATCTTCCCAAAACTTAAAAGAAAGACCATCACCCAGCGAAAAGGAAAAATAATCACTAACCATAAGAATCAAGGACGCAATAAACTTCCAAGGACTTCTATAGGTAGTATTAAGGGAGGTACCAATGCCCCAACCAGCATGCGACCTTCCATGGATACTTCTAATAATCTTGGCCCAGAATGAATGTCCCTCTTGCGTGATCCGCCATAACCACTTTGAAGCAAGAGCCTTGTTCCTCAACTCCAAATTCTCAATACCCAAACCCCCATTACCCATTAACTTCTAAACAATCGTTCAATTAACCAGGTGACAGTTACTCTCCTTGTCCATTCCTTTTCATAAAAAAAATCTCATCTTCTTTTCAATAATCTTAGCAATCCCATTTGGCATCTTAAACATGGGCATAAAAAAAAATGGGAAGAGCCAAGAGAACATAACAAATCAAAGCCAATCTCCCCCCCTTTGATAAAAAACATCTTTTCCAACCCTCTAATCTCTTCGACACCCTAGCAATCATCGGGTTTCAGAAATTCTGAGCAATAGGGTTTCCTCCTAAAGGAAGACTGAGATACACCATCGGCTAAACACCCATCGAACATCTAATCTTTTTTGCCACCGAATCAAGTAGACCATCCTCAACATTGATACCAACGACCTGGCTATTTTCCTTGTTGATCCTTAACCTAAACATTCCACATAAAGTATGTAGCACCTCCATAGCCATCAGAACATTACTTTTAGGGCCTTCTAGCAAGAAAAACGTGTCATTTGCATATTACAAGTGTGAAACCTTAACTTTGTCCCGACTCACTACAAATTCATTTACAACTGAATATTTTGAAGCTCTACTCATTAATCTGCTTAGTACGTCTGCGACCAAGGTAAATAGGAACGGTGAGAAAGGATCCTCTTGTCGTAATCCACGACGTGCCACAATTTTACCCCTTGGTCTACCATTAACCATCACTGAATAATTAACATAACTAACACATTCGTTAATCCACTTTCGCCATCTATTCCCAAAACCTTTTTTCATCATCACAAAGTCCAAAAAGTTTCAATCAACTGAGTCATTGGTTTTTTGCAAAATCAACTTTGAAAATGACACATTGCTTCTCCCTACATTTGTACTCTTCCACCACTTCATTGGCAATTAGAGAGGCATCCAGGAGTTGCCTACCCTAATTGAAGACAAATTGAAAGGGGGTAATGATCTTATGCAGGACTTGCATAAGTCTTCTAGACAGAATCTTGGAGATGATCTTATAGATGCTAGTAACTAAACTGATTGGCCTGTAGTCCCCAATTCTCCAAGAATTCAACTTTTTGGGAATAAGGCATATATATGACTCATTAGCCTTAACATTTACAATATCATTATAATAAAAATCATCCAGCACTCTCGAAAGATCAACTTTAACATACTCCCAAGCTTTTTGATAAAAAGTCATAGTAAATCCATCCGGGCCAGGGGCTTTGTCACATGCACTATCAAAGACAGCCTCCCTGATCTCCTCCACCTCAAACGGTCTCTCTAAAATGGCAACCTCCTCTGAAGCTAAAGACTCTCAAACCAACCCATCCACCGCCCATGCTGATGTTCCAAATGCCACAAAGAGCTGATCATAAAAGCTCACTATAACATTGACAATCTCATCTTCATTGGTAGCCAGTGAGCCATCCTCCGCTTCAGTTTTTGATATGCCATTCTTTGGCTTCCTTCCATTCAACATGCGATGAAAGAAACTTGTATTTGCGTCACCTTCTTTGATTCCCTTTGCTTTAAAATTTTGTGCAGCCACCCTTTCTTCCTTGATGAATAATTTGGACAGTTCAGCTTTGGCTCTAGCACGAATCTCAATCATCTCAAAACACCACCCAGCTTGGCCCTCCATTGAGTCCATATGGGAGATGAGGACTTCTAATGCCTTCTTTTTTAACTCAGTTGACCCAATCACTACTTTGTCCCATTCCTGAATTTTCTCCTTCAATTTATGCAAACGAAAGATAAATTTGTGCCCTTCTTGGCCTTGCACTTGCCTCTTTCCACCACCCCTCTACAAGCACCCCTCTATGTGCAAACCAAACATTTTCAAACCGATAAGGAGAAGGGCCCCATTTAACTCTTTTAGTCTCCAAAACAATAGGACAGTGATCCGAGGTTAAGCGCACAATGCATTATTATCTAGAATGAGGGAACCTAGTCTCCCAGCCATTGGTAAACAATAACCTATCCAATCTACAACATATTGGGAATTCCCGAAAATTAGACCAAGTAAACTTGGCATTAAGTAGAGGAGGATCCTTGAGTTCCAGATATGTGATCAACATATCAAACATCTACATGTTCATGTTTGATCTTCCATTGTTGATTTTTACTTGGAAGAACCGCACTATGTTGAAATCACCTCCTAAACATCAATTTGCCCCACATATGACACTTAATCCAGCAAGTTCCACCCAAGAACTTTCTCTTTTTGAAGGAGATGTAGGCCCATATATTCCTATGAACCACCAAGAAAGACCACCCTCTTCCTCAATCTGAATTAATACTGTGAAATCGCCCACCAAACTCTGAGACACATTTATCACTCTAGCATCCCACATCACAATTATCCCACCTAAAGACCCAGCTGCTGGCAAAACCACCCACTCTTTGAATCTTGCACTCCACATTTGGCTTATTAATTTCCTATCAATTTCTTTTTCTTTTTTTTTTGGTCTCCTGTAAGCACTATATCAGGCTTAACCTTACTAATGATTTTTTTAATGAGGCTTCTTTTGGAACTCGCCCCACAACCCCTAATGTTCCATGAAAGGATCTTCATTAAGGAACACTATAGGCCCTCTGATTCTTGGATATAGCTTTTTCTTCTTCTTGAGTTGTGGCATAGCTCAGTGTTTTCCCTTTGCCTCCCTAATCTTTCTGCCAACCTTGAACTTTACATGCTGTCAATTTTAGTTTCTTCAACACAGAAGAAATTGTCTCGGAAGAACTCATTGGAGACCCCACGCCCCCATCACAACTCAGAGCTAAGCTCTTCGATACTACCAAGCCATTTGTTTTCTCATTACTACCTGTAGCTGAAACTTTGGTTGGGACCTAATACCTTGCTCCACAGTAGTGGGTAATTTGGATACAACTATATTGTTTTCAGACACATGGGTTTTGTGGCAAACATTGGTTAAAGCCTATTTAGGTACCATTTTAGGATATAAGTTCAAAGATAAGGGAGAAGAAGACAAGGAAATATTAGTCTGCACATCAAAACCATCTAAAGGAAAATTGTTTGTGTGTACCTATGAAACAATTGGCTTGGAATTCGCCTTGGTACTAGTGTCTGTAAACATCAAACTCAAACCCAACTCCAGATCGACATCGGTCAGACCGCATTGCAACTCCTCCTCCGACGAACCTAGATACGCCTACGAAGATAAAGCACCCTAGTTTAAACCGTCAACCTCCGTCCATTGGTTAGCTTTCCCACCTAGAAGGCCTTCCGCAGCCACATCGAAACCCATCGAATAGTCATAAAAAATCACTTTTCTAGCACGCCTCAATTCCTTCCGTGAAACCCCGACCCTCAACGTAGGACACTCTAGGTTGAAACTCCCCCCACCTATTTTTTGTTCTTGAGCCTTGTTCTGCAATCTCATATTGCGCCGTGGTTACGAGGAAGTATGAATCACGTCTTTCTAAAATCTATTATCGGTCTGCAACATAGCTCTAGATTGCCTCGTCCTAGATCCGTCAACTTCTTCCCTTGACCCAAGTTCACTCGTCATAATGCTCTGCCTCCAAATCAACCACATCCAAAACAGGGGAAATTGTTGCAATCTTCATCTCAATTTGGGAAGATGAGCTTTTTGTGTTGTTGAGGGTGTCGCGGACAACTCTCTGGTCATGTGCCCCATGCTTAGAATTCTCTGTTAATGGACTGCCCAAATCCTCTATTCTGTTTCCCACAAATTTACCCATGGGCCCATCACCAACCGCCACCTGTTGACCCACCAACTATGGACACAATACAAATGTTGTTGGTGGTGTTGACGCACCGCAAGTAGGCAACATTTTAGAGTGGGCCCCATTAGAAGGGAGCCCATCCAACTCTTCTCCAAAAACCTGACAAGGCCCACCAACCTCCATCTCCTTAGAGTTTTGTACAACTATTTTTCTGATATTTCCTCCCCCAATAAACGTTTGTAGCGTGTGTACCTCAACCGCACTCTGTTTAGATGTACAAACACGTTCCCCCATGAAATCATGATTATGGATACATTTTCCAGAACGCTCCAAAAAATTGCTAGTTGAACGTCTATCTTTGTTATGAAGCTCTTCTGCAGAAACAACTGGATCGTCGTCATGGCGCTTTTCCATTTGGCTGATACGTGCACAATTGCGCATCACCATACCGCCAAGAGGCTCAAAATCCATCTTTTCCATCTCCACCTTAGATGATCCTTGAAGATCAATTTTTTTCCTAATATGGTTTTCTTCTCCAAAATACACCACCCCTCTCTCTCCTTCTAACAACGCCATGCCCACAGTTCACCTCACCTATCCTAGTAGGAATCCAAAATAATCTAACTGGAAACTGTTCATCGTGGAATATAAAATTAGGATACTCCGGAATGTATCCATCTCATTCGCCTTTCACCTTCAATTTTGCATATCGCATGAACGACAAATTCTTGATGTCCTGGTCCACGTCCAGCAAACCTCCACAAAAGTCACCAATCCTGTTGAAGGTTGCCATGCACCATTTTTCTGCAGGGAGGCCATCCACTTCTCCTTACATTTAACCTTTCTGAAATCTCATTGCATCCCAACTTCCCATTCCACCACTTTGAAACTGGACGAATTCTCCAAGCTAAGTAATGATTTTTTTCTCACTATCATCTCTGCACCACATAATGGCACTATCGTCAGACATGATTGCCAAGGAGAGGTCTCGCTTCGTCATATTAGCCAATTCGTCTTTTATGTTCTCCCATCTGGAACGTTCCAAAGATTTGAACACAACGAAGACAAAACGCCAAATGGGGTCTCAAGCCACCTGAGGTGGAGGGAAAGTTTTGTTTGAGCCACCACCTTGCTCAACACAACTTTCATGGTTCCTACCATCCTTCTGCCTAGGAAGCATAACAAACTCCCACCCACCATCTTGCCTAGAGACAAGACCAAGTCCTTGTGACTTATCCTTCTCGCGCATCACACTCGATATACAATCCCCCAACTGAGACCATCCCCCTTCTTTCTCATCTTTTGGAACAATAATCACCCTTGTCACCGCCAAACCCACCCTAAAGACCTTCATGAACACACCTCTGTCATTAGCCCTAAGCTCAACTATGACCACCCCGTTCTGGCCTCTAAACGATTGTATAAATGAAACTTCTCTAGCACTTTTCCCTGCAACTTTGATCCGTTTGATCAACCAAGACACCATTTCCCATTCCAAACTGATGTTGAATATCTTGTGTTTACTCTTTTCTTTGATGAGAACCTCATGTCCATCCTCACCTCTCCGCACCAGAAATTTCTTATATGAAGAGCGGAACAACCTCATTTAAGAAGAAGGTAACATGGATTTTATAAATTAATAAAAGACAGGAACAAATCTTTATATACACCCTGAGTCAAAAATTACTCCCACAATGAGGAGGATCTGACTGCATTGTGAATATCTTGAAGAATTGGATCCACGTGTGCTAGTTCTCCATTTCTTGAGTTCAGCTCCTGCACCACTAACAGAGAATCTGGAAAAATAATCTTCCCACAATTTATACACATCTTGTAAAATCTAGGAACTCAAACATTCGGTGTCTAATTTTTAAGTCATAAAAGTTTGCAATTGAGATCTTAATTCAACTCAATTAGTCCTTTTCCAAACTTAAATAAACTAGACAATTCAAATTAGATAAAACTTACTTCAATTAATTGATGTTGCTAGACCCAAACTTTTATCATTATAAAAAAAGTAATGCTAAAGATACTGTACATGCGAACACTAGTTTTCGTTATGCTAAAATATTATATAATATACATATATCTCTAAAATATTTAAAAGACGTGAATGCGTCCCAAAATATATGGGAGATACCAAACTATTTCAATCAACTTAACTAGAACGTGTGTCCATGAAATTATCTGTTTTTGCATTAATATTTTTGGATAAAATGACTTGGAAAAAGTTGAGGTCACAACAAACGATATTAAACGACAAAAACGCCTGACAGTTTCTTTTAAGTACCAAATTACACATGTTGCTAACTCAAAGTAACCAACCATATATGTTGCCTTCAAGCAATTAATTAATGATACCATACATCATCGTCCACATAACACAACTGAATCATTACTCGTGGCAACTCCCCATTTGTTCCATAAAATCCCATCACTAATCCTTCAGCACTTAAAAACCACCCAATCACTTTCTCTAGAAAATAAAGTTCAATTATAGAATGTGACGTGGCCCAACTCACAATCCGCTTTTATTCTCCTTTGAAGCTCTTTTCATTGGAACCATTTCTAAATTACATGGCTCCAAACCACCCCCTCCATCAACCACTACTCATCACCACCAACACCACCTGCGACGTAGCCGGCGGCGCCACCCAAGAGGCAGCGCCACCCATATTCCGCGGCTTACTATTCCTCTCCTTCGTCGCAATTCTCGCGGGCTGGGCCAACCACGAAGCCTCGAAAGGCTTCGACGTCTCCATCATCAACGCCGCCGGCGACACTCCACTCGGCCGCCGGTTCTCCGCCCTCTTCCTCTCCAACGATGAAGCCACCCGAATTATTCTCCGGACGAGTCAACTCGCCGAGAAGATTCTCTACCACTCTTATAACACTAGCCACCCAAAGAAGCAAGTCGACCGCATAACTCTCCGGCTTGTCGACCGGAATTCGACACGACCGGAGGTTTTCAAGGATCATAACAAGTACGTTATCGAGGTCGGAGTAGCGGTGATGAGAGAGAGGAATCCGGGTGAGGCGATGGCACGAGCGGTGCAACGGGGGATGGCTCGAGTGTGGGTGTGGGACGGGGAGGGCGGGGCGCCGGAGGGGCTCGTCAGAGGGTTGGTGGAGTGGGTGGTGATGGTTTCCGGAGCTGGAAAGTTTTCCGGGCGGTGTTCGGAATCAGTTGGTGGTGGTTCTTGGAGAGACGAGGACTCTGTGGCAGTGGCTGAGTTCTTGAATTACTGTGAAGGATTGAAAAAAGGGTTCATCGGACGGCTGAATGAGGCGATGAGGGAAGGTTGGAATGAAGGTATGGTGGATGATGCACTTGGATTGTCGGCTCATCAGATTTGTGGGTCATATTATAATTCAAGAAATGACCAGTAGTTTAATTTTAGATAATTAATCATGATCATATGGTCATGTGAGATCGATGTTCATGTGGGATCATGTTATTATTTTTTTAAGAATTTTCCCGCATTTCTTCAACCATGGTCACATGGTGATGATAGATGATCACGTATAGGGCTTTTGACATGATTACCCTTTAAAAATAAAAATATTTCACAAATGCCATTCATTCAAAAATAATGTCATATTTGCTACACTTTACTGTTCTTAACACAGTCAGCATACAGTCAGCGCGTCACGTCGGCACAGAGGTGGCTTTTTTTTAAAGTGAAGGGAAGACGTCTTTTCAAAAGACGCATTTCCTTCATAATTTTTTTTCAGGTGAATGGA
Source organism: Paratinospora sagittata (assembly GCA_035771175.1). Classification (NCBI taxonomy): domain Eukaryota; kingdom Viridiplantae; phylum Streptophyta; class Magnoliopsida; order Ranunculales; family Menispermaceae; genus Paratinospora; species Paratinospora sagittata. The sequence goes on from CM069598.1 coordinate 42,250,031, forward strand.
AGGCGTCTTTTGAAAAGACGCCTTCCCTTCAGAAATTTTTTTTTTTACAAGTACAAGGGAAGGCGTCTTTTTTGCAAGGAAAGGCGTCTTTGCACTTATAAAAAAAAAAAATTAATTTGTGAATGTTGCACTTCCATTATATTCTTTTTCTTGCACAAGCTATTCTATCAGGAAGCATGTGACTGATTGGTGTTTGGGTAGACAGTAGACCACAATGTGGTCTTTTCATTCGGTTCCTCTTGCTGTACCAGCTTCTTCATTGTCTCTTGCATCTCTAAACACTTGTGGGAAAAATTCCTACCTGCAATGTACTATTATTGAAGGTTTTGGCATTTCTTATGAACGGTAAGTGCATTTACAGGCTGGAGGCGAGTTGACTGACTTTATACTTGTGCTGAGAAACAATGAAGCTGTCAAGACATTTAGTGGAAACTTGCATTTCTCTATTGGAGCAGGTCTGAGTGCAGCTACTGGCATTCTTGGGCGAGCAGCTGAAGCTTATTTACATATAGCTTGCACAAGTATTTTCCTTATTTACAAAAAAGGAGCAGAAATTAAATTTTTTTTTTTTACAAGTGCAAGGGAAGGCGTCTTTTGAAAAGACGCCTTCCCTTGCACTTGTAAAAAAAAAATGTGAAAGGAAAAGACGCCTTCCCTTCACTTTAAAAAAAAGCCACCTCTGCGGCGACGTGGCACGCTGACTGTGCGATGACTGTGTTAAGAACAATAAAGTGTGGCAAATATGACATTATTTTTGGATGGATGACATTTGTGAAATATTTTTTTTTAAAGAATAATCATGTCAAAAGTTCTATATGAATATGTTTGTATGATGGGGCTCACATGAAGAGATAAGATTGGGTCAAGGGAAACAATATTTAGAAGATGAAGTTAAATTAATATATAAGACAATATTTTATATTGTTATTTAATATCAATTTGGTTTTGAATATTCCTTTTTTTTTCTTTTGTGGTGGGTGAGGGGGAGGGATCATATATAAGCATGATTTGATTGTGCCTAGTATTATTTTAATTCCTTGTATTTGATGTGATGTTATATTGAATAATGATATGGGTGATGGATTAAGTAAAAATGTGATTCGCTGCTGCAAATAAAAATATGATCTGATACATATGTCATCACCCACAATAAAGTAAATGTACACGTTTCTCAGAAGAGCTTTGACAATTTGATGTGTGTAAATATGTGCGTGTTTGTGATTCCTTCAACTAGAAAAACTAATTTATAATTAATAATTAACTAGTGTTATATTGGCTTGCATCATTAATTAGATCAATAGAAAGTATTGTTAGATATTGGTGTAAGGTCAAGTGAGCTTATGATTCCTTGATTAAGACCCTTAAAATAAACATAACTATGTATAGTAAGAAGATCTACTAGTATGGTTTTTATAAAATACTATTTTTGTGCTAATTAAATCATATATCCAGTGAAATAGATAATAGATTAAATAATGATGATGGAACAACTCCATACCCTTGCCTATGGATAATAGAAATTTCTCAAATACTAGCAGTAAAATTTTAAGCGCAAGAAATTTCAATGTTAATAGAATTAGTTAATAATGCCGCTTAATCTTTTGCAATATTTATCCTCAACTCTGAGGGCGTGTTTGGCACGACAGATTGGATGGAACAGGACTAAAAATAATCTGACTCCCACGATTTGACAACCAAATCGGATAGGATTACAAATAATTCCTACTATCCTTATAATCCCCACGTGAACTTCTTCTTCCTTTTTAAAAAAATAAATAAATAAATTTTCTTCTTCTTCTCCGATCACATTATCATCATCTTCTTTTTATTTTTTTAACAAGAAAAACAAAAAAAGTTGTTGCGATTAAAACCTCGCTGCAATCGCATCATCGTGGTCATCATCATCTTCTTCTTCTTCTTCTTTTTTTAACAAAAAAAAATTGGTTTTGTGACTCGCAATCGCATCATCGTCATCATCATCATCTTCTTCTTCTTCTTTTAACCAAAAAAAAAAAAAAAAGTTGTTGCGATTGCACCAAATCGAGCTTCAATCGCAAAATTAGATTTTGCATTTTTTTTTTCTTCTTCTTTTTAAAAAAAAAAAAAAAATCTTGTGTTGTAGCGAATCACAAAACCTACAATCCCAAAACCAAGTTTGCTGCATTTTTTCTTTTTTGTGAGATTGCATTTATTTATTTATTTATTTTAATTGTTTATAGTTGAAATCTAGGTATAGTACTTAAAATTTGAAATAATGAAATTAATGGGTTTTTAAGTTTTTTACCTTTTCAATTTAAAACTTATCCAATGTTCCACCAAACACAGGTTCACTTTATTTTTAATTCTATCACATTCTATCATATCCAATCAAATCCAAAAAATAATTTTATCTTATACACCAAACGGACCCTAAAGGTTGAAAACACCACACACATACATAGTTGCTCCTTTTATTTTTGAAGGTAAAACTGTCCATTCTAGATTTGAGATTTTATTGGTTGTTATTGAAGATTCAACATGCAACATTGAACAAGGAAGTCAATTGGTTGAGTTGTTTGTCAAAACTCGACTTATTGTATTAGATGAAGCTCCATTGGTACACAAGCATTGTTTTGAAGCTTTTGATAGAACACCAAGAAATGTATTGAGGTTTAAAAATCCTAACAGCATGGATCTACCCTTTGGTGGAAAAGTTATTGTTTTTGGTGGTGACTTTTGTCAAATATTACCTATTATTCCTAAATCAAGCAAACAAGATGTAGTTTTCGCCACTTTGAATTCTTCATGAAAATAAAAACAGTCATGAAGATATATACACACCAGAATTTCTCAACAACATTAACGTACACTTCTGGCATGCTAAATCACAAGTTGACACTGAAGGTTGGTGTTCCCGTCATGTTGCTTCGCAACATAGACTAGTGTTCTGGTTTGTGCAATGGTATGAGGTTCATAATAACTCGGCTGAGAAAACATGTAATAGAAGCAAGAGTTATTTCTGGTTTCAATGTTGGACATAGAATTTTTATAGCTCAGATGACCTTTAAATTCTAACGAAGACAATATCCATTAGTGGTTTGCTTTTCAATGACAATCAACAAGAGCCAAGGTCAATCTCTATCACATATTGGATTATATCTCCCACACTATGTTTTCAATCATAGCCAACTTTATGTAACGGTTTCAAGAGTGAAAAGCAAAGCTGGTTTGAAGATTCTAATTTGTGGCAAAGATGGAAAATCATATAATAGTACAAAAAATATTGTGTTTAAAGAAGTTTTTCATAATCTAACTTAGAGAGTGGATGATTCTTTGTATGTTCTACCTCCATTTCTGCTTTATTTTCTTTATATTGGTATGGTTTATTATTTTATTTTATTTTTACTTTTTTCAATTTAATTATTAAATTAGGAAAGTCCTGTTTATGTTATATATTTTATCATTTTTGTTCTTAAATTTTAAAAATTTTATTTGGAAAAGGTCATCGGTAAATAAATAATTAAAAGGAAAATTTAAAGTTTGTTTATTACAATTCTCAAATTATTTCTTATTATTCTTATTATTTTTAAATTGTTGTTGTTATTGTTAGATATCTTTCGGTTCTCGAAGATTGTTATCAAAGCCATTATTTTCAAGAAATTATATGATGATGTATATATTTGTGATCACTTTATGTTTCAAGCTCAACATCAATATCAATTTTTTTTTTTCCCTTTTGTTTGTTTTATCAATTTATTTTAGATACAACATAATTTATACTTTCATTGTAAAAACAGTCTTTCATTCTATTTTGTCTTGAATTGGTAAGAGACATACTTTATATACGAAACAATTTAGACAAGCTACAATTCATTGCGTGGTCTACAACTAGCGAGTCATTTAGTTGTTAAAGAAAAAATATTTATTTATTTATTTATTTATTAATACAAAATACTACATACATAGACTCAAACCTCCCACCATATGAGTGGAAGGCGGGGTTACCCACCACTTGCACCAAGCCCCAGTGGATATTGTTAAAGGAAGATTGCATTTACATATTGAAAGTTTGTAATCATAAACTAATGGTAATTTAAAAAAAAAAATATTTTGATAATTATATTTTACATATAAAAAAGAAAGTTGGAAGGTGAAAACAATTCTTAATTTATTTGTTTAAAATAACAAAATAATAAAGAAATGTATATACGTAACGTTACCTTTGCTTTTTATCAATCTTTAAATTGTTTAATTTTAATAAAAAAAGATGAAGTTTATGGCTAAATTATGTTATAGTTATAACTATAATAAAAATAAAAAGGCTTATAATTAGAATGAAAAGGATGATCCCCTTATAAAAATAAACCAAATTTGGACAAGAGTTATGCATCAAAACTAAAAATTGAATCAGATCTTTGACATATTATAAATTCATTAATATAAGGTACTGTTTAGACCTGGTTAAGTTTGAACTTAGATTTTTGTCACTAAATCTTTTTCAAATATCTATATTATTTATAATGCCAATATTTTTTAACGACCGTGTGTTACTTTAATTATAATTCTAATAATACTATTTTTAAATCAATTAAAAATTTTAATTTCTAACTCATATAATAAACAATTAATAGATATTTTTGGAACAATCAAGTCTAACTAACCCATTTTTTCAGTTTTTGCCATTTTTTTTTATATTTGTTTTAACCGACACATGAAATCGATGAGACTTAATTTTTAATACACTTTTAAAATTAAAATAAAATAAATATATATTATAAATTATAACTATTAATCACATGCATAGACGACACATTCACTAGTATATATAAAAATTTTTAAAAAAGATTTACTCCCTATAATCATATTTTGATGATTTAACCCTTCCTTGATCAAATTGACCCATTTTAACTCTTTAGAAAAATCTTGAAATTCCAAATGTTGTTCATTCTTCAAATATTGTGTTTTTACGGGCCAATACTAGTTTGACGAGTTAAACCCTAGTTAATACTATCAAAATTCAACATTTAAGCAGTACCTTTTTATTTTTTTTGTTTACCGGTTGCCTCTAACCTGGGTCCATTCTCGTCCTTTCGGGATTTGAGATTATGTAAGGGTTTATAACCGTCACCCTCACCCAAAATTTGACTGGCTCGATCTCGTAATCAAATTCCCCAATCTGCGGGCGGGGTCGCTCCTGTGGCAGCAGACCAACCACGGTTGGTTTTAGTTGTACTTACTAACAGTCTAACGCAACAAAATTACTCGACACATATACAAAATAAAATAGCGCCTCAAGAACCACAGCGCCTTCTTCTCTTCTCACATCAACGAGCTTGCTATGGATAATATATGCCCGGAACCAGAGCTTCCAAACGATCCTGGTAAAGCATCCGTTCTCTTTTCAATAATTTTCTTGGGATTTTTACTTCTTACCGTTTTTTTTTTTTTTAGTTGAAATTTATTTGCCACTTTTAGTTTCCGATTATAACGAAAAGATTGTTAACTTTAAATCTTACTCTTGTTGACAAATTGAGAGTTCCAATGACTCATAGGACAAGTTCAAATCTAATGGCACTTTGCTTCTGGAAGTTGAGTGTGTTTTGATTAATAAATTGTTTCTTTGCGGCTAGTTTTAGCGATGTTTTGTTATAATGTTTGTCTAGCTTGTTGGCAATTTAGTTTCTAATGGCTTAGGCGATGAGTTAGTTGTTGTCTTACTAATTGATAGTAGCATCCTCTGAAAATGAATAGGGAAAGGTTTATGATGACCTAATTCTTGCCATAAACGATGAAGGGAAGATAATTTTTTGCAACAAAAATTTGGTCTCCTTGTTGAAGCTCTTGAATACTCAGTTCCAGTTCAAATGTACTGTTCCTTGGTGTCCAACTTCAGAATATGCTTGATATAGTGAGTCCCGAATATTCGTTAGCTCAACTCAACTTTTTTTTTTTTTTTTTTTTTGAGAAGAAACAATGTTAGTAGTTAGTTGTATAACCAACATCATCACCAATTCACCATACTGCACTCTCATGGAGGTATTAGGCCTGTTCCTGACCCATTAATCCTCCTCACCCCCTAGGTGAGACAGTGACAATAGTTGAACTTGGAACCTTTGGGTTTCAAAGCCACATTTTTACCAACTGCACCAACTCCATGTTGGCGTAAGCTCAACTCAACACAATAAAGTCTTTTTTCGACTACAGGGATTGGCTATGTGAATCTGCTTCCTCCACTCTGCTCTATCAAGGCTGACGTCGACATTTAAATTTCAAGTAGATATAACTTTTTTAATTATTTATGTCCATGTTATTTAAAGTCTTCCTCTACCTCTACATTATCATGGATTGTTAATGGGTCACTTCTTTTGATTGGCCATCTAAAGGTCTTCGTTGTAAATGTGCAAACCACCTTAATTGATTTTTCTTATTTTATCTGTAATTGAGGCTACTTCTACAATTTTTACCATTATCAATGTATGAAATTGTCCGAAGAAAAAAATGTATTAAAATAGATAAGAATTTATAATATCTTGTTTCGCGGAGTGAAGTAACCAAGATATAACCATTGCATTTTTTGCCTTCCTCTTCCTAAAAACAAGATTGTATTTACTTGGTTGAGGAATGCCACCACTAGTGTATCCAAATTTTCCTCTATTCCAAGTTTCCAACAATGGAGGATGATTAACTAATTTCATACTTCTTACTAGAATGAGGAACCAATAGAGTTAACTTCGCAAATTAGTGCAAGGAAATTCTATTTCTTGGGATCAACCACCTTAAGATGCAGGAATAGGTATGTAAATCTAAACTAGGGCAGCATTTGAAATGAGAAGATCTGATACATCACCTTGGATATGAAGCCATAGTGAAATTTGGTGTGCATAATATCAATCCATGAAATAGAAGACCCACGATACTGGAAAAGGTTTAGTTGGTTAATTAGTAGAGAAAGGAAGCTTGATTTTTTTTTTTTAATATTTAATTTTATGTTTTTTTTTTAATGAGGTGGCATAGCAATCAATGGGGGACAAAATGTTGTAGTGGTGACTTCAAAACTTCATCAAACTTGCATCAAATCTTCTCTAAGAATGGGATGAAGTGAAACAGCAAACTCAACTGAAAATGGGCTGAAGGAGGTTGCACAAAATTAGATTGAACATATTTCTAGTGATTGTTTTTTTTTTCTCCCCGAATCTTCATTCAAAGCTATCCTCTCTTGTGAGCATTTTTTATGTGAGAAATAATCTCATTTTTTGAATTTCTACCTTAAGTTGCGTAATCATAGATTTTTTTGACCTCATACTTTAATTCTTAATCTTTCCTTCCAATCCTTATTTTCATTTCTTGCTTGCCTTCTAAACACTTGCCTATCTTCATTCATTACTTCCAAATTTCTCTTAATTCTAATATTTGATTTTCCCCTCCAAAGAACACATTTGGGTTTCCCTTTAAAGAGGAAAAAAAAAGTACACTTTTAAGTCTTATTAAAGATCATAAAGGGAAGAAGTTGAGGCCATAGTTGAGCCCAACTTTAAATTGCTAAGATTCCTACTAATATAAGGTCCTTAGGTACCTTGGTATTTTGCATTCTATGAAATCCTTCACGAGTTGGTAGTTGGTACATTCTGCTAGTTAAAGCGTAGTGTTGGAGAATGTCCTTTCTTAGGGGCCAATCTAGGCCATTGTTGTCCAAAACCTAATTGGTAATCTCTACCAAATTTGGACCACTACTCTTTCCTAAATTCTATGCTTGATATGAAAATGCCTTTACATAATTCCCCCTTGTATGGACCGCTACTTTTGTTCTCTCCCACTCAACTTTAACCATTCTTCCCGCTTCCCATTTCAAAGCATCCTTTTCATCGGCAAATCTTCATAAGCATTTTTAAGGCATTTTCTTGGCCTTTGATAGGGTGCTTCAACTGAGCACCAACCTTCCCCTTTGATTAGATGTTTTTACCTTCCATTATGCTAGCTTCCAAATTTTTGCTATAAGTTCTCATTTTTTATTTTGCATTTGATTATGACAAAAAAAGCATGTGCATTTTAAGTTGGCAGCTTTATCACCAATGTTTACTTATCCACCCCTAGTATTATGTTTCCTCAAGTTACTCTCTAGCCCTAAAGTCGTCTATGAAAAATGAAGACCTTTGAGGAATCTAATTTGAGATGCCTCATTTACAAATAAACCAATGCTATTATTTGCAAAATGGAGAGATGAGAAACTTGAAGTACTTTCCATCAACCATGAAACCAACCAACCAATTCTACTTAATTTCTTAATTGAATGGCTCATAGAATCCATGAACAAGATGCAAGGAAAGGAGATAATTTTCCATTCGAAAATTTTGAACTCCTAGGAAGCTAACTGGTGTTGCAATAATGAGGATAGAAAAGATGCTGATAATACACTTTTTTTGGTCCAACCAATCAATTTTCACAAATTTCATTCTTTTCAAGATATGGAGCATACCCTTCCAATCAACATGCTCAAATTTGTTTTCAATATAAACTTCATGGACCACCCTACTTGTGCCAAGCGTCCTATCCTCTAGACCTTTGTTTTCAATCAAATTTATTAGAGGTTCTCTCTCTCTTCGAGTCTCTCTCTCCTTTGATGAAGGATCTTTGCTCTACCAATTTAATCTGGGTCTATGTAATTTGACTGTGATCTTATAGGCACTTCCTTTGAAGTTGATAGTTCTGAGCTAAAAAATGTGCTTAGGCTTTTAGAGTACAGGAATGAGAAATTAAAATTGCAATTTGATTTGTTGTTTAGGACATTCAATAAAAATATTTGCAACCATCGAGGACTGCTTGTCCTCTTGGTTGTTTTGTTCCACTTTTAGTTTAATAAATCGTTTGTTTCTTCTTAAAAAAGAAAAACTTTGCAACCTTCATCAAATCAACCTTAATTTCCCACCATTGCTAAGAACTCTAAAGGAAGTATGTTTGGGCAGTTCTCAGTATGAAATCTCTTACTAATTATGAGAAAAGCATAGTTGTCAAAATCGTGAATTGGAATCAAATCATTTAAGTGTTAGGAATTGAATCGGGATTCAAGTTGATGAATCGTAAGATTCATGTGCATTATATGAGTTGTGTATAGTATACAAACACACATATAACCTAATCTCTATAAACAAATGAGATTTAATATATAGTTTTATTAACAAGTCATTTTAGTCCTAATTGAAGATTCCAATTAAACTCCTTAGTTTTGTTCACTAAGGAGTATTCATTTCCTATACTTCCTCCTTTCTCTAAGATATGATTTTTAGGAGAACTAATTTCTATACCTGATTTTTTGTTGAAGAATTCATCTTCGTAAATATTAGTTCATATTAAAATTTTTATGAAGGTTAAATGGTTAAAAACCATGCCTTAAATTCCTATGAGTAGTTACATATTTCTTAAATTGGCAAATACATTTTAAGTGCTTAAATTGAAAGTAAGACATGATATTTTAAATTCATACTATATATTATATATATTTTAACTTTTGAATCTTATGTGTCGCTTGAATCATAAGACTTGAATCGTGAATAATAAGATTTGAGTCGTTAATCGTAAGATCCCATTAATTTTTAGGATTTTCTATAAGATTCAGTGGTATTGGGATTCATGTTAAGGATTCGAATCGATTTCCCTTGAATTGAATCATGAATCATAAGATTCATAGATTCGAATCGGGATTTTGTTAACCATGGAGAAAAGTCTTAACCTGTCCTTGGAGAATCTAATCCATCATTGCCATATTTCACCTTTTATCCATCATCAATTTATAGTCTAATTAGACCACTGCCAGTGCCAGAGATAGTTCAATCAAGCAGTAGATGTTCTTGCTGGTCTTAATTTTGATGCAATTCTCCCACCCAAGCGTTTCCTGACTCGTTGATGTCAATTATTCAAAGGGATGCCTCTAGGCAGACCTACCAAAGAACTCAAAAATAGTGTTTATGTTGTTATTCCTTCAATAAATCTTTATTATCCTGGGAAAAAAATACCAATTTCTTTTCAAAGAATAAATGTTTGTGCCGTTGTCTTTTTGGGCTAGTGTTTAGAGCTTAATCTTTCCTCTGTAGGTGCTACTGTTGAGGGCAAGCTTGAAACCCTACTTTTGCCAAGCCTAGCAGATTTTGACGCATGGACTTCATTTATAGCTGAAACTGAGAAGAAATCACCTGTAAGTTGTATTTTCTGTCATTATTTTTAGTCCTAGTAGTTAACCTTTTACCTTGCTTTCCTCTAAGCATGCCAATAAGCTTTCTACAAATGAATTTTCTAGTTTCAAAGGGCATATCACTGAAGAAGTTGGGCTTTATAAACTCTTGCTAGCAATGCTTTCTGATTTTTTAGGGAATTAGTGAGCAACTTCCTTCCAACATTTTTTAGAATTAAGTTTTCGATATGAGTGCTTGAAACACAACACTTTAACACATTTATGTAGTTTTCTGCAAGTACTGTTTTGTTTTGGGTCACGAGTCATATTGACTCTTGGAGACTTAGAGGGAGGCTAAATAGGTCTTTCCAAAATCCAACAATTCAATGCTGAAAGTGTGATCAAACTTTTGATTAGTCTAAACTTCTTTGAACAATATATGTGGGAACTTGGGATATACATGAATCTGAATCAGTTTATACTAATCTGACAAGAACGGCATTTATAATACAACTTATGTAGAAAACCCTAACACGGGAAAAATCCACTGCACTTGTTTGAACAAAACAAATGAGGTTCACAAACAGATCTCAGGAAGACTTTACCATGTTCTGGTACCCTTACACTATATGATGTTTGTCTACTTAACACAACTAGATTTTTCATTAATTACTAACTGTACAATTGGACCCTCTGTAGCTTCTCTTTCAAAATTTGCTCCCATTAGGCAATATCATAATGCTTCTCGCTGACATCCTAATTGAAATAGGAGTTTGTATACCATCAATGATGTCCACAAATCATAAACTATCCACCATAAAATCATCAATTTGATATCATTTGTCATTTTTCATGAAAATAAATATAGTTGAAATCAACAACACAAGTCATATGAATCAAATGGGTACAACAAACTTAAATTTCCAATGAGTTGTGCGAAATTAGACAAACTAGTAATCTAGTAGAATTAGACATGTGAATTAAAACTAATCCATAAAAAATCTTAAACTCTATTACTTGAGGTTACATCATAGGTACAAGATCATTTTCATATTAAATAATAACACATTCCATGGTATATGTTATTTGCTGATATCATAATGCTAATTGATGAAACTTAATCTAGAGTAAATGCTAAGTTGGAGGTTTGGAGAGAGACTTTAGAATCTAAATAGTTCAAGATTAGTTGGACTAAAACTGAATACATTAGATGTAGTTTTAGTGGAAGTAAAAATGTTGATGAAGAGAGAGTAAAGTTTAAAAGCGAAGAGATACCAAGGAGTGAAATTTTTAGGTATTTGGGATCAATTATTCATCAAGAGGGAGGAATAGGTAAGAATATGAACCGTATAACTAAAGTAGGATGAATTAAGTGGAGGAGTGTTTATAGAGTAATGATCAACGCATCTTGTTGAAGTTGCACAGAAAAATTTGCAAATTGCTATTAAGATAGCCATGCTGTATAAAATAGAAAGTTAACAAACCTTACCCTAAACCCTAAACCCGACAAAGAAAAGAAACAAGAAGTTAACAAACTAACAAGTGTAATGAAAATGCGATTGTTAAGTAATGGAAATGCAAATGTTAAGATGGATATGTGGTAGAACATCGAAAAAATAAAATTAGAAAGGAATATGTTCAAAAAATGCTAGGAGTAGCTCCACTTAGATATAAAATTAGAGACAACCGATTAAAGTGGTTTGGATTGGAAAAATGGTTTTGTTGAGTTGACTGGTTGAGTATATTTACATTCTTCATAAGGGAACATAACAGTACTCAAGAATACTGATTACATCCCATACTTCCATCAACCTTATTTCCAACCAAAAATCTAAACCACATGACTACGTATTAGAGGTTCAATTGCATTGAACGAACATATTATACACCTTTGAATATAATCTGACATGTACTTGTCTAATTTTGATTCTTTCACAGTCATGTCTGTTAATCATTAATGTATGCTTTATTTTTCCCACTGTTCAAGTTGTTGCCTAGGCATTGACTTGGCTGTTGACGAGGCACTTTGACATTGAGAGCCACCTAGTCGGTTCTCTAGGTAGGTGGCAGAGCTTCTGAACTTAATATCACATTTGATGATATCCGCATCAAAACCTGATCTAGGCAGTTCAGTATTTTTTTAGGAGGAAGAAAGAAGTTAAACAGATCTTTAAATCCTCAAAGCTCCCCCTCTGAGGAGGTTGAACTGATATGTGTTTCTTTGCTTTTCCATTTTAAGCATTCCTGTAGTTGCTTAAGTTGCTAAATACTTGGGTGCACAATTTTTTTTTATTTTTTTTTCATATTCTCGACACAGTACAAGGTTTTTGTGTATTCTGCAGGATGACATAGAGAATATATGCATGGTGTATGACTCTTTCTTGTCTGAGTTTCCTTTGTGCTATGGTTACTGGAAGAAATATGCCAGTCACAAGGCACGATTGTGCTCCATGGATGAGGTTGTTGAAGTTTATGAACGAGCAGTGCAATCCGCAACGTATTCGGTTGATCTGTGGGTTGATTACTGCAGCTTTGGCATGTTATTATTTAAAGATTCTGCTGATATTCGAAGGTAAGGGGACAATGGCATGAAATTTAATGTATTTCTATAGAAACTATAAAATTCCTTCTGATCCATAGAGCTGCAGTTCCTGTGGATGTTATTTCATTGAAACAGGCTTTGCATGAATCCATTTATTGATATATTTTTTTTCTTGCTACTTGGATTGACACAAGAAATTTAAGGAAAATAATTCGTCTTCAAGAGTCGAAAAAATATATTCAACTGTATCGACGTATGAGCTAAAAAGTAATCGCTATAGCTCCATTTAGTTATATTGACTATTATATGGACTTGTTGCCTAATCAAACTTAAGTATCCACCTAAGATTTTAATGAAATTTCCCAAGCCGCAAGTTTATTTTCAATTGCTGTATTTTCTAAATGGACCAGAAATATGAAAAATAATTGTATGCAAACTTTTCTCAAAGGACTACAAACTATTTGAGATTGAAGTTCAATGTCATTTAAAGTGAATAGAAACTCAAGAGGGGGGGACTACAAACTATTTGAGGTTGAAGTTCAATAACATTTAAAGTCGATAGAACTCAAGAGGACTAGAGGAAGAAAGGATAAAAGTGTTTAAAGACTCAATATTGACCTAACCAAGAACAAGTCAGATATAAATATATGTTACTTGACTCCTAAATTTTCCAAATCATAGTGAAAAGACAAACTTCAGTACATGGTTTGACCCCAAAGTGAGAACCATATATTGAAAAAGTTTTTGGTTAATGGGTAGTCAATCCAGTAATTCTTTCCAGAACAATCACGAGAGACGTGAAACGGCCATGAGGTTGTTGATCCTATGACTGCATCATGCACAGTAAAAAACATTCACTCTCACTAAAAGTCAAATTTAGGCTTTTATCAGGCAGCAGGACATAAAAGCCCAAAACATAAAGGTCTATATAGTTGTTATTCATAATATAGTTTTTATTCATTGATGGCACCTTTAAAAGACAAGTTTTGAGTTTTAAGATTTTACCATGTGACTCAACCCCCACTAGGCCACCTATAGGCAACTTGAACCTAAATGATTTGAGTGCGGTTGACCAAACAGCACTAGATCAGCTGAGTTTGCTAAGTGGGTCTACCTCAAACAATAGACTGATTTCAGTTGCCTCAGTTTTTTTGGGATATGATGGTTGCACTTTGAACAATATGGGTCAGTATTAGAAATCTAGAACCAAACATAAACATTTCAAATCTTGTCACAAGATGGCGTGTATTAATTTCCCAAATTAGCACCTTCTCTTAAATTTTCTAAATTCCTAATCTGAATTTTGAATTAAGAACAGATGATGGTAACATTGCAACTTGCAATATCCACTGTGTTAGTGCATGCAATGTAAGATGCATTGCCAGAACTCAGAAGTGAAAAATTGAAGTTTTGTCTGATCATGTTGGGTTGGTGAGGTTTGAAGGGTAACAACCATCTGACCTAAATTCACTAACCCATTTGAAAAAAAGAAGAAAAAAGAAAAGGAAAGGAAAAAAAAAAAAGCTGAAAAAGAAAGCCTGAGTCTTAGGTGGTATTTGTTATTCTACTTACAACCTCTAAAAAAAGCAGAGGGTAGTAAAGTATTTATTGTTTTGGTAAATATTTTTATTTTTTCTATCTCTAGTTGAAGTAAAGATATAACCTCTACAAGAATTAGCAAAAAATTCCAGCATATTCTATTGGAGTTTAAACCTCTATTACAAATAGAGGTTTATTTTAAAGTAGAAGTAGAGGCTAAATAGAGTTAACAAACACTACCTTAATGACTTGGTAACTCAAAAGTGCAAACCGGCTTTTGGACCCAAGGCCTGAAAGAGGTCCTCACAGACATACAAGTAGGTAACTGCAGAATGGCCTACTTTGACTTCGATTAGTTACATGAAGGTGTAACTCAATCTAATTTTATGGCCCTGGTGAAATATATGGGTCATTGGCCTGTTTCTCTGTGTAACTGGAGATACCTTTGTGTTCTCTCAATGGGTATATCATTTGACAATGTTGTTTATTATGTAAAACAGAGAGAAATAACTTAAACTTAGAACTGCATACCCTGAGTCTCGTTGTCTCTTCCCTGTTCTGCTTTGTTCGTGTAGAGACAAATGTGTTTCTTCTGTAATGTGAATGCTTATTAAGTTGATCACTACTATGATTTAGTTTTTAGTCATATTTTATGCAGCCAAAATTGGAGTCTTTCATTACTCATTGTTCTGTCAAATTTGTTGCAGATTATTTGAGAGAGGGATATCGTATGTCGGAAAGGACTACCTCTGTCACCGCTTATGGGATAAATATATTGAGTTTGAGTACTCGCAGAAGCAATGGAGTTCTCTTGCTCATATTTATATCCGAACTCTGAAATTTCCTACAAAAAAGTTGGATAGATATTATGATAGGTATATTTTAGATATTAACTTGGAGCCTCTAAATTTAAGTGAATGCCATTTCACTATAGATCTGTGTTTGCCCTTAGTGACAAAATGGTTTTAACTTCCGATGTTTGAGACCATCACATTAAAGGTTGTGTATTTATTGCCTCCATATTGTTGGGTTATGCACGTGATATTTTTAGCTTTTTTGCTATTATTTATTATTATTTTTTTGTTATGATTCTTTTGAATACTAGTATAAACAGCTTTTTGTGTTTGTTTTTCATTTTTTTCTTGTTATTTATGTAAATGTGATATTAAACTGCTGTTAGGCTATTTTCAGTGTGAACAAAATGATATGTGAACTGACTTTTGCATAAAAATTTCTTCAGTGTTAAAAAGCTGGCTGCCATGTTTCAAGAAGAGATAGAGTTTCAAGGCAGTGGTGCCACGGGATTAAAATTAGATACTGCTTGTAATACTGGAATGTCATATAAAACATCTTATGAAGATGAGGAAATCTCTATTGTAATAAGAGATCTTCTTGGTCCTGCTGTTGGCTTGTCAAGGTCCAATGCATTGCAGAGATATTTATCAACCGGAGAACAATTCTATGAGAAAGCTAGTCTGCTGGATGCAAAAGTACACGTCTTTGAGAGTCGTATACGTAGGCCTTATTTCCATGTGAAGCCACTTGAAATTAGTCAGCTAGAAAATTGGCATCAGTATCTTGATTTTGTTGAGATCCAAGAAGATTTTGACTGGGTATTGATTGGTTTATTATAATGTTGCGTTAATTAATGCAAGTCCCTTCTGTTTTAATATCTAAATGCTTGTTGTGTACCACCTGTAGACTGTGAAACTTTATGAGAGGTGCTTGATTCCATGTGCTAATTATCCCGAGTTTTGGATGCGCTATGTGGAACTCATGGAAAGTATGGGTGGAAGAGAGATAGCAAATTTTGCACTTCATCGAGCAACAAAAATTTTTGTTAAGGTATTGGTCGCTATTATATGAGTAAATGTAAGACACCATTTATTAGGTTTATTTATTGCACTATTCTAAGATTTTGATTCTAATGTTATTGCATCTTAAACTGTTATCTAATGGCTGTGTTGGTGGTTGGCAAATTGGAAATAATTGATTTGTATGAATGACATGCTACTGTCAATATTTTTCTTTTTTCCTTTGCTTACCTTTTTTTTCAGATTGGTAAGCTGGGGCTCTATGCCATGACCTTAGAGCTTGTCTCCCATCTATCAAACAATAGAGCTGAAATTTGACTCCCCATGCCCACTGCCAATATAAGAGAATGTTTGGTACATTGAACATGTCGCCTCCATTATTAGAGGTTTGCTTCATGCAAGTTGTCTTTGCACATCTTTACTTTATGAGCAATGCCAGGATGCTCCTATTAAAATTATTATAAAGCTAACTCTTAATCTAGCAAACATACAAAAAACGAATAGTATACCACTTCATCTGTATTATTATGAGTTGTTTAGAGTATGTTCAGCAGTCAACATCATCAAAACCGAGAAAGCTTTATACTGAATGTTTGGGGTTGACTATACGATCATGTTCCCTATTTTGGTTTGACCTTATGGTGAAGTTCATTTGGGTCATAATTGCTCATGTAAATAACCAAATGAAACAATATACCAGGGGTCATTAATTACTTGACTATGGGCATATCTCTTTTTACATTTTTTCTGCGAAGTGCAGGATTCAATGATTGCTCAATTGCTGGAACCACAAGTAATTGGTCGGTAGGGATCACACAAAAAATTTTCTTTGAGACATGGGCTAGATTTTATATGTATGCATACTACACTGATCAAAAGACACTCTTTTGTCAATAGCAATTTGTCAAATGGCTATGCTCTAGGGGATTGGCTTCGTGGGTGGGGTAATTTTGTGTAATTGTTGGTTTTGGGGCCTTGGTGGTGCCCATGTGTATAGTTTTTGCGCCTCATATATTCATATATACAAAATCTTTTCTTTGTTTCTTTAAAAAAAAAAAAAAAACACACTCTTTTGTCTTTTGTTTCTTACAGTGACTACGAAAATCACAGTTAAATTACTAGTTTCTGACTAGGAGGTTATTGTTGATTATTAATGTATTCTGTGGGTGTGTTTCTATGTGCATATATCTAATTACTTTGTGAAAAATATGTGAACCTTTGTCAACTATGCTTTACCTAGTGCAAGCAAATAATCTGGCAGATTCGAAGAGAATTTTTTCATTAAAAATTATTGCTTTCATTTAAGTCATTTTCTTGCCTATAGTTTTTAGAAAGTGATTATCATTTTTGTTTCTCCTAGAATTAACAAAAAAAGATCCAACTTTTTTGTTTGCAACCTATTGCAAGAAATATCCCCTTTTCTTTTTTCAGTTCTTGTGGAGAATGGTTAGAAGAAATACACTGAAAAAATTGAATCTTTTGAAAATTTTAAATTTTAAGCAAATTCTGGTGAAATTTATTTTCCATTTGACCTTTAATTTTGTTGATGAACAAAGAAAAAAGTAGTTGAATTTTGAAAATATCTTGTCAATTGAGTCAACAATTTCCTATAGGTTGTATTTTAGTTTGGGGACAATGAGATAATTTTAGCCTTTTAGTCTGAAAAACCTCTCAAGGACCAGTAGAGACTAAAATTACTAAAGATAATATGTAGTTAAGCACTTGTTACATCTTGGATTTCCAATCCTGAGACGTAAAATTCAGGGTATTATTAACCTTCTGTTTAATAGTCAATACTTTGCTAAAAATTTAAGTTTTTAAACTATGGCTATGAGGTGTATTGCAACTTTTGCAAGTCGTGCTGTGAATGGCTTATGCCCATCCTGGAATTTGCATGAAGCCAAGTCTAGATTATCATAGGCTAGAAAAGTCTCCACCTAGTTAGAGATGGCTGGACAAATCAAGATTCCATTTCTATGCATTTGAGGTTTGGATAACCCAGCCCCAGTCCCCTAACAACTTCTGGCAGTTTACCACAAGTTCTGTTATGACTTCATGTCTCTTTCCACCCTTATGCCTAGATGCTCAACGAATGATATTTTTCATAGATAGTTTTGCTGACAACTCGAGAAGAATTTCTCAAATTGCACCAACATATTCACATGATTGGTTGATTACGAGTGAGCTCCACTTTACAGTTATAGTTTGCATGGGTTCACTTTATATAATTTGCATGGTTTCATGTAGGTCATATTGCTATCATCCTACAATTTTGTAAATTGTTATTTTTCCATTGATGACATTTACATATATACATTTTCTGCTAATAGAGAGTACCGGAGATCCATCTATTTTGTGCTAGATTTATGGAGAAAATTGGAGATGCACTTGGTACACGTGCTGCATTCCGCCAATGTAATTCAGATACAGATTCTGGGTTTATTGAAAATGTTAAACGAGAAGCTAACATGGAAAAACGCATGGTATGTAATTTCTCTTAGGCATTTGTTTTGACATTACTGGGGAAGGGGTAATCACTGATATCTTTATTTTTATTTTTTTCAGGGAAACTCTGAATCAGCTTTTAAAATATATGAGAAAGCACTTTCAATGGCAAAGGAGAAACACAAGTTGCAAATTCTTTCTATACTTTATGTTGAATTTTCTAAATTTAAATACATGGTGCGTGACTTACCAAATTATGCTGACTTTCGTTTCTTTTTTTTTTGGATTATGAAACTAGCACATATTACATAAATATAAAATGATACAAAGGAGGGAACCCATAGGAGCACTAGAGATACTTTCAGAGGGACGATGAAGGACCTGATACAAGATTACCCCAACACCTAGACCACTTGCTCAAACTATAATTTTTGGACAACCTACTTGCTGCAACCCCAGAGGAAGCAAGAAGACAGAGGAATCCCATACTGTGGCTATATTCTGAAACTCCACATTTAACATCCTTATGCTCCTCTCCTTCCAAATGCACCAAATGATTACAAAAATAATGACGCTCTAGTAATCTTTAGAGCGCATGAGAGAGCTCTTGTTGTTCAGGAAAAGGAGGAGCTCCATGCAAGCAATTGTTGGCTCTTAAGATTGCTTAAGGCATGAGGTTAATCCATTTCTCCCAAATTATCTTGGAAAAGGGTACAATGAATGAAGATGTAAACAATAGACCCCCTCTTGCTCACATATTTAGTACCAGTGGTGAGAAGGGAAATTCTAGGAAATCTCTTCTGTAACATGTGCGCTATGTTAATCTTCCCATAGGCTGTAAGCCATCCCAAAATCTTAACCTTGGAAGGCACATGAGCTTCTGAATAAAAGAGTGAGAAGGAAAGTGAAAAGTTATTTTGGGGTGATCACTGAGATGGGTGAAGAAGGATTTTTTTTAGAAGGTTCCTCAGGGTTCAAGGTTCCTAGTACGTTTGTCCGCTAGACTAGACAAGTGAATTCCTTCTAGAATGGATAGTAAAGAGCTAACCTCAGTTTCCTTTCTATCGATAAGGTTCCTTGTGAAGTGAACGTTCCAAGAGGGTGGGCTGCTATTTGCTAGAAGGAACAAGAAGGAGGAGACCGAACTATTATGGTGGGTAGATAAGCTGAAGAGGGCTAGGAGCACAATAGAGAAATATGAGGTAACCCCAAGTTTCTTCCCCAAAACGAATGCTAACCCCGTCAAAGATAAAAAATTCGACTTTGCCCTAAACTTTGGTCATTCAAAATTTGAAATTTATTCGGGGGAAGTCTAATTCAACATATATAATTTTTGTGAAATATCAACATTGCAGAGAAAAATAAATAAATGTTGGTGAAGACCTACATTTCTTTTAGGTATGTTGAAACAAACATAATTATATACTTAAAACTCATTAAATTATGAATTTTAATGGTTTAGTGTAACATTTATAATCTCTATTAGGTGCATATTTTATGAGCAACAAGCTATTTTATGACTTTTATGCTTAACATATATAGGAGATATATGGATTAATTACATATAGTTTATGAATTATGTTCTCATTTTTGTTTTAAATTAGAGTTTTTTAAATCTTATTTTGCTTCTTCGTTTAGTGATTCTTTGGTTATCTTTTACATATGAAATTGTGATTCAATCTCGTAAACTTTATTTTTTTTAAGAATATCTTCAAACAAAAGTTGAAGTTAGCATTGATTTTTTTTTTTTTTTTTTTAACTTTGTGTTTGAAAAGTGAAAAAAAAAAAAATACTAAGAATCTTTTGAGTTTTATAAATTAGTTTGATAGTTTACCTAACTTTGATGAAATTTTCTAATAATTCAATTACATCTAATTCGTAATGCGATGATTGAAAAATTGATAGAATTTTGATGCAAAGAGAATTGTCAAATTTTCATTCCATAATCCTCTTTGCCAAGCCTAAGTCTTATTAAGGAGGGGAAGGGAACAAGGAGTGAACAATGAGTGAATAAATTTCCAAGGGACCTAGATGGGGGCCACTCCATAAATATTTTTCCCTTTATGGAAAATATCCCTTCTTCGTGGAGAGACTATTGGAAGGTTGTGTGTTTAGCGGTGTTATGGTCCTTATGGAAGGAAAGGAATAGGAGGGTGTTTGATGGTGTGTTGATCCTGCGGCTAAGGTCTGGGAGCAATCTCATCTCCTAGCATTCTTTTGGGTAGCAAATAGTAAGCTATGTAATGGGTTTGCTCTAAGTGATTGGCTTAGAGGCTGGGGGCAATTTTGTGTAGATTGATTGTGTTGTGGCTCGAGATAGGGCCCAATTTTTGTACAACCTGTTACACATACAGATATATACATATATAACAATTTTTAGTTTCTTTAAAAAGAAAAAAAACAAACACCTTGGCATCCCTATTGTTGTTCTTGATACTCTGCTTCTAATAAACCTTAGCTCATGGTGACTGTTGTTCCTCCTTGAATCACCCTAACCATTGCTAACTTTCATTTTTTACTTTGTAAAAGTGAGCATCATCCATTTATGACCCAAGTTAGAAAAACACCCAAGGTGGAGTAATCTATGCGTGAATGAGGATAGAGTGGCTTTCCTAAAAGCCAGAGTGAAATGCATGAAAGAAGGGAACAACAAATTCAAATTTCCTCCACATAATACTAAGTGGAATAAGAGCTTCTAATACTATCTCTAGAATTGAAAAGGAAGACGAGATTGTGGTTGATATTGAGGAAGTGGTGGAGATTTTAGAGGGAGATTACTAGTTATTTGCAGAATGTTGGCCTCTAGTTGTACGAAAATTAGTATTTAATACCTGGACAAGAGACTAAATAGTTAAAGGCTACAATGCAAACTAGTTCTGGATTCTCATTGTTTATGCAATATTATTTTGTATGATATCTGATTTCCTTGTAAGGTATTTAGGTTTTATTTAATTTTGCAATAAATGCGAATTGAAAATAACTTTGCTCTCGAGCATCTGAATGTACTTGGACTCTTCTTGCTTGACATTCAATCTTATCTAATGTAGAGCTATGCCTCCTCTGAGCAAATTTATCACATCCCTGCTATCACACTTGAGCTGGCAACACTGACAGCCAGTGGTCTTCACTACTACTTGGAACCATCGCCTTAAATCTACACACAACACTCTTGTTGTGTTCTAGTACATCGATAAGTCATCCATTGACGCAATCACCTTGTCGCAACTCATTCATGACGTCACCTCTCTTTTTCTAAACTCTATTCTATAGCATGCCTAGTTGCCACTCACTTACATCTCATAAGTCATACCAACTATCAGCCTAGAGTTTGAGTACGAAAGCTCTCCATGCTCTATCACCAACCTTTCTGAGTGTTAGTATCATTTAACACCAGCAATCCAACTATAGTAACATGTACTAGTGCCTTGCCCTTGATAATTGAACGATGATTGCCACTAACATATATAAAAGCTTCACCTGCTTCTCGAGTATTGCTTGGATACCAACTATCGTATTGAATATCGCCTCTTATTGACCATGCCACACTTGGCATTGCACCAACACTTTTATTGTGCATCTGATTCACCACGATAGGTTCCACTATGAACACATTCCAATCCTCTGATCAAATCATGTTCTAACGCCAACCCAGGCATCATTCAAGCTTTCTTCAAGCTTTCGCACCGAAAGCATCTTTCTTGGTGTTGATCCACCTCGGGAATCGTTGATGCTCTAATACCAATTGTCTCGTGCATCTACCATGACAGCCAAATTGCCCGTGCAACACCTCGAATACTCGTATTTCTCGGTTAGCCATTCACACAAACTCACACATAGCAGAAGTCTCATAAATGTCTCTTGTGCAAAGCATTAGACGATATCAAACATGCAACTAGATACCTTTGATAGCATCACTTCCACGGTGTCACCCAATCCATGAAATACTGATAAGCCTCAAAGATAACTCACTCTTAAGTATCCACGCAAGCACACTCCAATACATAGACTAGAGATAGCTCAACATGTTCAACTTGATAGCGGGTGGCCTATCACCTGTTATACACCCAACACCTCCCTATGAGTGAATCCACAATACGATGCCGCTTAGCATTGTCCCGTAACCTACCCAACTGTTATGAGAACTCCCATAACCCCCTCCAAGATCATGGAAGTGGCCCCTAGGATTGAACCAAGGAGATGTCGTTTACGTGACCAAGTGATGGTTGTTACAATATGGTTTTGTACATATTTGGTTTCCTTTCAAATTAGGTGTTTGGTGAGAAATTTTAGGTTGTATTTGGTAGGTGATTCAAAAACAAGAATCCAATCTGGAAATAGAAAATTCTGAAAACAACTTTTCATTGTTTTCTAAAATCAACCTGTTTTCCTTATAAAAAATTAAAAACTGTTTTCAGATCCATTCAAACCAAACGAGTATTCTGTGTTTTTGGACTTTTGGGTATAGAAAACTATATCCGGATCACAAATCAAATGGGCCTTTGGAATCCCTAAGGTATTAGATTATTTAGACTAAGATTGGATGCATTAAAGGTAACTTTTAGTTGAGTTGCACACGGAGAGACGACACAGATTGAAAGTCGAAAATACCAATGAATGACAACTTTTGGTGTTTAGACTCAGTTTTTTATCGGGAGAAAGGAACAAGAGATTGTTTTAGCCAATAAATACAAATAGGTAGGCTTAGCTAGAGGAGTGTTGTTGGAAGGAGGGGTG
This sequence comes from Paratinospora sagittata, assembly GCA_035771175.1. Taxonomy (NCBI): domain Eukaryota; kingdom Viridiplantae; phylum Streptophyta; class Magnoliopsida; order Ranunculales; family Menispermaceae; genus Paratinospora; species Paratinospora sagittata. The sequence goes on from CM069598.1 coordinate 42,273,246, forward strand.
TGCAGGGGTTGGGCTATATCGAACTTGGTTAGTTTCTACCCTAACATTGTGTCGACCGTACAAACTTCGGGTCTATCTTCTCTCACTCAAATCCAACTGAAGATGAAGTTGGTATATGAGCACCAAACTGACTCAACCATTGGATTGGATTGGCCGCGTGGTTGGTATATGACAAACAAACCCAACAATGAAAAATAATATTTTTACTTTGGCATTTAGAGAAGGGGAGAGGCAAGCCTCCTTCAGTCCTTACTATGGCACTAAAGGGGGAGAGAAGGGGAGAGGCAAGCCTCCTTCAGTCCTTACTATGGCACTAAAGGGGGAGCAGGGAGCTTTGCCCCCTCTATAAATACCAAAGCTCCCCCCTCCTCTTTACACCATCCTGAACACCACATAGTGAGATTTCCATTTTAAAAAAAGGCCTTTTTTATTTGTTTAGTATTATTGAATGATGGGTGGAAAAAGGTACACTATTTTAATTAAATAATAATCTACTATGTTTATATACTTATATTATCTTTATTGTTAAATTGGCGGGTTGGGCATATGATGGATTCAAATAATTGAATGTGATATTTTGAAACAACCTTTTGGGTTATCTCATTTATAACTTGATTGACCTATGATACCTAATACAACTCAACCGAACTTGAGCAGGCTAAGTCTGGTCGATTGGGTTTGTTGGGACCACATGTTTGATGGACAATCCTACTTGGAAGATGATCGCAAAAGTTAGAAAATCATTATTAAGCCAATCATACTTTATGCAACAAATATTGGGATAACAGAAACACAAATGTCAAAATGGATAAGCAGTTAAATATTAAAAGATAAAATTAAAGATGAACACTTTTGAAAAATGGTGGGAGTATCTCTGATTGGAATCTGGAGATACAATGAGAGAAAAACAATTTAGATGGTTTGAACTTTGAACACATAATAGAGATAACCAAATGCATCCATTAGAAATAATGACATATTAACTATTATTGTTAACCATAGAGGATGTGGAAGATCTGAACTAACATGAACGGAGATAATTAAGAAAGTTATGACTACTTGTAATATGATTATCAATTGGCCCTTCACATAGCAGAATGGAAAACATAAATTCATGTAGCCGACCCCCTGTAGTTGGGAAATGAATTGGTCTTTTCTTTCTTTCTTTCTTTCTTTTTTGAAAGGAGACTTATATTAATAAACGAAGTAAGGGTTACACCGTTACAGCAAGATAAAGAAGGATAAGAAGTCCTCCAAACAAACGTGACTAAGAGACATTGCAAAAGATTTGACCAACCTCTCACCCACTTCTTTGAATACAAATCCTAATCCAAGTTTTCCTGCTGCAATTCAGCCAAATTGACCGCACTCCTGCCAAGATTGCATGGCTTAGCTCACTTGTACTGATCATACAGACTGTAAGGTGGTCTCTGCATCAACGTTTGATTTGCTGCTGACTAATAAGTTGTTTTATATTTGATTGAGAATATTCACCATCCTAACTCCTGTTTTCTTGAACTTGTTTCTTCTTCTTCTTGAAAACATTCATATCTGAGTTGTTACTTGTGAGGCAGAGTCTTTTTGAGTTTAATTTGATGACTTGGTAACACATCTCCTTTCTTTTCTAACAGGTAACTTGTAGTGTCGACGTTGCCAGGGATGTTTTACTCGAGGGTATTCAACAGTCCCCCCATTGCAGGTTACTGATCGAGGTAGTTTGTTTCTCTTTGTACATTACCCACGATGGATGGATAATGTGTTATATTTCTCTATGCTTGACTATATTTAGGATGGATGGTTTTATTTCCTGCAAATAGACCTCTCTTCTTCTTACTCTTTGTAATCTTAGTTGGCAATTTGCAGCATCCCCTCTCTTTTGGAAAATGTCAAAATACGTAATGTGTTCTTTGAAAATAATTACAGAATATTGCCACTGACATTAGAATATGAAGATTGTTTTTGTGTCTACTTGGTAAATCATACATATCATTTTATGTTTAACATTCTTTTCTGCCTCTAATTGGTGTTCTTATCAGATCATTGAGGTTTTAATATGCTGCGGTAGATAGCACATTTGTCAAGGTTCGACTTTGCTCGTTAATTCATTAACTGTTAGCACTATAAGCTCGGAATTCAAGAAAACCCGGAATGTTTTGAATCTGACGTCAGGTTTATATTTATCTTGGTGTTGAAAGTTGGTATTTTAACCCTGGTGAAAATTCTATATATTCGAGAATTTTTGTTGCACTCAGTTTATTAAAATCACGATCTTAACACTGTATTTTAGGAAAGGATAAAACTCCCACAGTGCAACATCTGACCATAGAAACCGTTAAGAGTGATAAGAGGAGATAAATTGTTTGCTACCTATTGATGCAGGTTTTGCACACATTTGAGATGTCTAGTCATGTTTTAAAAAGAAGCAAGAAAAGTTGACCCATACATACTAATTCCCATACATACTAATTATGACCATGTCTTCAACTTATCTTCCTGCTTTCAAAATGTTGATTCCCTTGTGGAATAAGAAAGAGTTATATTGTTTACTGAAAAATCTATTTAATATCATCATCATCGTCTTCTCCTTAAATGGACAAACTCTATCTCTATCTTTGGCAGTGTTACTAAAATTCAATCAACACATGCTCTCATTTTATTTATATGTTCATTAAGGGTGTCCGTGGTTTGGGTTTCTTTGTCATGTTTTTAAGTAAATAGAATCAAGAAAAGCTGGCCTGTAAGTACGAATTATGGCCATGTCATCAACCCATAGAACCACTGTCAACAAATTTTACAATTGTTGATTTCCTTGTGGAATAAGAAATTAATATTGTTTACTGAAAAATGTATTTAAAATCATCATCATTATCTTCTGATTCTCCTTAGATGGACTAGCTCTATCTTCGGTGATGTCACTGAAAGTCAATCTACACGTGCTCTTATTTTCTTTATATATATATATATATTCATTAAGGGTGTTCATGGGTTGGGTTAGGCCGGTACCAAAGGGTGAGTTTCTCACTGACTACAGATCCCATACTGCTCCCCATGAACTGAAAATCCATAACACTAATTGCTATGGGAATACCATTTAATGTCACTATGCTTGTTAATGGCTTCACTTAATCCTGTTTCTTTTTCATAAGAATCAATTTTGGCTGAATCGCAACCAAAACCGATCAAAATTGGGCTGAGAAAATTTTCGCTAAAGCAATCCTACATCCACCTCAGCCAAGACACTCACACCCCTGATTCAATAGAAGCCCAAAGAAGTGAATATGGTACCGAAATAACAAGAACGCGAAGGTACTCACCCTAGTGACTTAAGTAGAAGAACTAGCTCATTTGATTTTTTATTTAGCTTTGAGTTCTTCCCACCCAATTCCTTAAAATCATTTTTAATCCTAATTCAAGGAGATTGATGGAGACATATATAGGGAAAAAAAGAAAGACCTTAGCACGGTTTTATTGTTTGAGAGAAACCTTATAATAAAACGCTTAGAGATACGATGAGGTGGGTTTTAGGAAAAAAAAGAGAGTTAGAAATAGGTATGACCTAGTAAAAGATATGTGTGATGTAATGATAACTATAGCAAATACAATAGTAAGAGAAACTAGTGAATTCCCAATTATAATAGGTTTACACTTACTCACTAAGGATCAACATTAGGCCCTTATCTTTTTGCAGTAATAATGCATGAATTGATAAACTTATTTAAGAAGATATTCTATGGTGTGTGTTATTTTGTTGATGATATTGTATTGACTGATTAAATAAAATCTGAAGTTAATGCTAAATTAGATGTTTGATAGAGACTTTAGAATTTAGAGGATTCAAAGATTAGTATGACTTAGACAGAATATTAAATGTGATTTAAGTTGAAGTATAAATGGAAATTGAGAAAGATGAAGATTGAAGGCCCAGATATACTAAATTACTAAGGAAATTTTAGGTATTTGGGTTTAATTATTTATCAAGAGGGATAATTCAGAGATGATGCCAACTCAAAAAAGCAAGTTGGGTCAAGTGGAGAGTACTGGAGTGGAGGAAGTGAATTCATGTAGACTTGAAAAAGACTTTGTTTGAATGTACAATTTAATCCTTAGATAATTGCCAAAATTATCTCATTTCCAAGGCTAATAATGCTAGGGTGTTTATCATTTTTTTCTATAATATTTAAATTAGTGCAATGTTACACTTTGGTAGGTGAGAATATTTTCTTTGCAAAATAGAGTTTCTCGAGAAACTTCTCTGAAGAAAATCTTTTTGAGACAATTTTCTCACGGTTGTTTGATTGGACATGAGAATAACCATGGGAAAATTTGTAGTAGATATTTTTCAAGTAGAATGATTTTCTCAATGAGAGAATATTTGTTTCTCAGCCCCCTCCCTTAAAATATTATAGTGAGAAAAGAGGGAGAGCAGAAGTAATCTTTTTCCTGACTCTCTTAGTAATCAAACACTAGAATTTGTTTATTTCTCAAGAAAATCAATAGTTTTCTCAAGAAAATTTTTATTTTGTCAATTATCAAACACACTTGAAATAAGCAAAGGTTTTCTCTCTTATTTAATGATAAACAAAGGGTCGGGACTCTGCAAATGGGAAAGCAAAGTTTCTCTTAATTGATGTGAGTGGGTATGTGCACCATGCAACACTATTCTCTCAATGCACTCTGATCTTTGTTGCACGAGCTTATTTTTTGTGCATGTGGTGTAAAAAATTATAAGGATTGCCAACAACAACTATTTAACCTATCAAAATAAATGACTTAAGTCCATTAGTGATGAACTCAAAAATGGTGGACCAGAAGTGGATTGTTATAAAAAGAAAATAACATCATGAAATTCCATTCAAGAAATGAAAATGACAAATTTTCATTTGGGTGCTTCTATTTAATTTGAGGCAACGAGAAATGATTTTCAGTATTTTTTATGCACTTAGAGGAATCATTAAAATTAAGGAAAAATATAATACATGGAACAATAGAAAAAACAACGTGAAACCAAAAACCTAATTGAAGATGCAACATACTAATGCCATATAAAGAAATATAGTTCTATCCTCCAGCCTTTTCATTCTATAAACAAAAACATTCTTTGATTATATTTCCTTGTTTCTTGCCATGAAAGAAAAACTAAATCCTATATTTAATTCATTTTCACAGTCCTTGGGGGCCATTGATTAAGAGAAAGTCCAATACTGGCTATTTGCACAGTTAGTTTGCTTCCCCATTAATTAAGTAGGAAAAGTGGTTGACATGGCAAGTGTCATGTCAACCAGTAAGTTTTAGTGTAAAAAATCACAAGTGTGGCATTGCTCTTAAAATTATAATTCTACCATTCCTGAATTTAGCTTGCTCTTTTCCTGAGAGGAAAAATTAAAGCTGGGGCTGAACTGAAATTCCTTTTGTGTTTAATATAAAGGCAATATGTTTGCTATTCATGATGTAGAAACACTCACAAATTATAGAATTGCAGCTTCAGTTGTGAAAATAGCTGGTTCTTATGCATGACGTTTGCACTATAACATAATAGAGTTCTTACTTTGTAAGCAGTCTCATAAATTATAAACGTGCAGCTCAAAATACTGACACGACTGATAAACATGAATGACTGTCCAACCAAATTATTCAACAATGTTTGGCTCATCAGTTTTCAATACAGGCTACCAGCCAATCAGGAGTTAAATGAATTACTCACGTGACATAACTAATAGTTTCTGCAACTACAATTTTGCAATCTTGATGAAAACAACTCACTCATAACAACTATCATTTCTGTAGGCTGAAGAATTTGTATCATTAGGAATGACATTGCATTCTTGTCAGTGCTTTTCTACACTTCTTTGATAGCCAAGCACATGCTTTTCAATTCTTTAAAATTGTAATGTGAAAAATTAAATGAACATATGCCCTGCACTTTGGATAGTTGACTCGTACTCATGCTCACAGTGTGGATGAATTTTCTATTAGAAATTTCAATTTTACTTTTCAATTCTTTAAAATTATAATGTGAAAAATTAAATGAACATATGCCCTGCACTTTGGATAGTTGCCTCATACTCATGCTCACAGTGTGAATGAATTTTCTATTAGAAATTTCAATTTTACTTCTGTATGATTGGTATTGTGCAACCTATTCCTGAATTCAAACTATGTTATTTACAAGGGTTAGGTGATTCTCAAATCAGTCAGATATGGAAAGGTATTCACTGTTCCAATGTACCCTACTCTCTACTGTAAATCTGTTAGAGAATATACAAGCTATTGGTCCAAAAAAGCTCTGGAATTACTTTATAAAACCAGAACAATTAAATACATACTAATAAGATCTTCATTTGGACAAAAAACTAGCCTTGCAATTCATGAGCAATGTGAGGTTTTTATTAGGAAACATGGAATACAATGTTTTTGATTGTGGTTTCTGTCAACTACAGATTAGGCTATGTCACAAACACTAATCAATGAGAAATTTCATGACCTAGGCATAAACTGCCAGACAAACTGGCTGGCCCTTAGAATTTTGGCAGCTGAGAACTACATAAAGTTTGTTGCCCTGATCTTACTTTTTAGTATAACTAGAATTTCAAGTGTTAAATAGATTTTCTAAAAAAAATTGAATTGTTCTATTTATTTAGCACGTAGTAAAGTCATAATAGAAGTGGAGAAGATGATGTAGCATTAATCCTGAATTTCCTTCAGATTTGAGATGATATTTGTTGAAGCTTGTATCGATTCTTGAGATATTTGTAATTAAAGGTCATTTTGCAGGGATTTATTAACTTTGAGATGAGGCACAGGGAACCAAAGAGTACAAACATCCTGGACTCTGTTGTAGCTCGTGCAATATCGTCAGTAGGAGATGTATCTCAAGGTTTGAACAATAAAGATCGTGAGGATATATCAAGCTTATACTTAGAGGTCCAAGTTTTCTCTTTGAAATCATTGAGTATTTATATTTTCCTACTTGCTTGAGTAAATAAATATTCTGCAAGACAGAAAGGATGTAACCCTATGTTACACGGACTCTTTAGTTTAGCCCAACGTACCCATGTTGACACTTCATGATATCGACATGGGGTGCAGGATACTTTTCTGATACTTCAAATTTTGGAATACTACTATGTAGATTCTCTAAAGAAAGAAGAGAAAGTACAAAAGAAGAGAATAACTAATAGGTGATGATTCATGCAATCAACAATTTAAAATAAGAAGACATAAAAGGAAAGAAAAACATATAATATAGTCTTATTAGTAAATAAAACCCTTTCCAAGTACCTAGATCCAAACTTTTGGATATTTTTTAGCCGAGTCCTTGTATTCCATAATTTGAGAATGAACTAGTTCGACCTCTAGATATCTACCCGCGTTCAACACCCATACCTTAGTCCTGGTAATGTAGATGTAACCTAACCACTGGCCCAGTTTGAGATCAGCCATTGAGTCAAGCAGTCTCATTTTACAGTTTGCTTATGTTTGGTTGTGTAACCCTCTATTGAAATTTTCAGGCCTATATCATCCCATTGTGGATGAACTACATGCACGAGTTACTTTCTACATAATTTAGGACAACATTTGGGTTTTTGCTCCTTTTTTCTTTTTGAGATCTATTGAGTAGTACAAACTTTTTATTTGTTCCTTAGATAGTGTCTAATGGAATCTAGGATAGTGTCTGAGGTAGTTTCAAATTTGATTTTTTAACTAGCCTTTTCTTTTGTATATTGATAACTGGTTAAGTGGCAAAACTAGGCAAGTAGCTTAGGGCAGTCAGTGGTAAGGTTGTACATTATTTCTTGAAATCTTTAACCAGGAGTTCATGGTAGCTGTTGTTTGGCCTTCCATATTCAGCAATGTACTACGTTAGACTTCAATTTAGCTATGTATATCTTCATTGTATGGCGAGTAAGGAAAATCTTTTAGATTGTCAAGCTGCTGTATGCAATTTTTGGAAAATGATATTGAGATCATAGGAATGATTCCCCCAGTGATGGATGATTGATGCACTTTCAGGGAAATTTCACATAACTCTACATCGACTTTTCTTTGTTATCTTGTCTTTCTTAACATTCTAAACTCTTCCAATGCGAAGTCTATTTTCACTACGCCAAAAAGCATAGAAATCCACTAGCTTGCTTGTCCATCTCATATTTTCGAATCTAGCTTGCTTATGAAGTTACATGCGAGATACTCTCTTCAAAACTAGCTAAGTTCTAACTCTTTGGTTTCTGATTCATACCATCCTATGTCAAGAAACTCAAGGCCTAGTTGTCTCAAGATAATTTGGATCCTTTTGTCTTTGTCATGATCCGAGCCTGTGTTATGAAGAGTAGGAAAAAGAATTTGTTTTAATCTAATTGTCTTGAGTTTTTCCTCCCAAAACCATCAAATAAAGCCTAGTCATAGAATCAACCCAAGATGAATCCTATCACGTTTAAATGAAGTAAACCCAAATGATACTGACAATTTATGGTTGAGTTATCAAAATGATGGATGTACGAAGGACGTCAATTTGCTCTCATACAAAGAAGAAAGGAGAACAACTAACTACCGGAAAGAATAAATTTTTTAAAAATTTTATGATGTCCCAAACCATGGAATACTTGATAAATACTAACTCCTTGATATGGACTGCTCTTAATCCTGAACAATCTGGTCCATTTGGACTTCTCTCAATTCCTACAGTTTCTAAAGGTCTGTTTGGTTTGGGATTCAAAAACAGTTTTCTGTTTTGGAAAACAGAGAATCCATGAGCAAGCATTTGGTTGAGCTTTTTTGAAAAAACTAAAGAATTGTTTTACAATACAACTTTAATTTTGTGAAGGAAACTAGGAAACAATTTTTGTTGTTTTCTCTGTTTCTAAAAATCATTTCTCTAAAAACTCTTTTCAAATTTGGTTTTCAAAAACTGTTTCTGAATCGTAAACCCAACAGGCCCCGAATTTCTCTTGGCTTGCCATGTAATTTTTCCCAAATATTGGTTCGTCCTTTTTTTTGTCCAATTGGATCTCGTTAAATTTGTTTTGAATGTAATACCATGGTTAAATAGGAATCCATGTTAAAATGTGAATGGTTTAGGTTTATCATATTTGAGAGGCTAGGTTTAATTAATCCTAAACCAAGAAGGAAGCTGTCTAATAGATTTCTAAAAATCTAAGACATAAAATAGATGCTATGTTAGAAACCAGTTTTCCAGCACACTGCTACTTTTATTAATTTTTAAATGGCACCATTCACACTTAAAGACTGAATATGCTCTTGACATATCTTTCCATGTATTCTTGCAACAAGTAATTTTATATATCTTTATTTACTTGTATCTGCTGCTTGTTTATTATCAGCAGTTTGTGGACCAATTTGGAACCATCCGAGATATAATGAAGGCATGGAATCGTCACAGAAAGTTATTTCCCCACTTATTGAGGCCTAGCTCAAGTAACTACACAACTGGAAAACGGGAAATGCCCATTGTTCTTCCTAACCATGCAACTGGGAATGATAACTCTGATGCTCCAGTCGAGGCTTCAGAACTAGACAAGAAAGATCAGAAACTGTCACAGCATGAAAGCCCTGCTATCCAGCATAGCCATGCTGTCAACATGAAGACCCATTCAGAAGATATACAAGGCTCGGTGGACACATTGGAAACAGTAGAATGTCCCAGTGTTGTAGAACAGGCTGAGAAAGATGTGACAGAACCAAATATAGAGACTAATAATGTAGTGCATATGGATAATAACAATTGTGATGCTACAGAGGTTCCTGATGATTGTCAAGAACATATGGTAGTAGCAAGTAAAGACCAGAAAATGACTCATGAACCAACTGATAATTTGAGGCCTCTTTCATTGGAGAATCTTTCACTAAATTCTGATGACAATGGAACTCAGGGTTCCAGCCCTGCTACATCCGGTCCCTATGAAGGTAATCTGGAAACGCCTAGGTCAAATGAAAGCAAAATGCATGATGATGTCCCTAATCAAGAAGCCTCTTACATATCCAGTGACACTTTTATGCAATCTGACAGCTCCCCTCAAGCTCATGGTAAAACAGATTATGGTCCTTCCAGTGTGCCTGAAAATTCAAATTCCCTTCCAACAGATCCAACACTAGCGCATACACAGTCATCAGTACCTGCAATGATTCCTTCTTCTAGTAATGCTGTCAGTGGAGGCATCTGGAATCAGATGAGTGCTGGGCAAGTTTCAGTAGATGCTAGAAATGGGTTTAATGGGTATCTTCAAGCTCAGCCTCAACAATTACAGAGTTCTTTACAGCCACAGCATCAATCATCTTCAACAAACTCACAGATGCATGCTGGTCATGTTTACTCTGGTCAGTCTCAATCTTTGCCACACCAACAGATGCATCCTGGTAATCAAGCTCCAAATCAGTATCAGGACACTGCTGCTGAGGTGCAATCAATGAGTGCGCATCCCTGGCCAGTACAAAACATGCAGCAACAGAGCTTTACCCCTCCATCTCAACCTCAGACTGGGCCACTTCCTGTTTCCTATACTCAAGGACAAGTTTATCAATATCCAGTGCAAAGTAATGTGCCATATGGATATATGCAGGCTAACCAAGGATACGCGCCTCACATTTGGCAATACTATTATCAGCAGCAACAGCAGCAGCAGCAGCTGCAGACATATGAACAAATCCATCCATGGAACAGCAATTATTACCAACAGGTGCTTTAGTCACTCGTTATGTGTTCTATATCTGTTGGTTCTCATGTTTTTGAGGAATTCTAAAGCATGCTATCAAAGTCCATGTTCAGGAAAAAAATGGTGAAATTAACATAGTTAAAATAGGTATTAACAAAGATATTCCAATAGAATTTCACAACCTAGAGAGATTGAAGAGAGTGCTTTTTCAACTTCTAACTTACAGCACAGGATGTCTTTTAAATTGTCTTTGGGCTTTGTTTAACATCTTTCACTTATAATTTTAGGTCTCCATAGAATCTTAAATATCTTGATATGCTTGTAGTTGACTTTTCAGCGCCCCATCCCATGTAAAATTGCTTTGAGTAAAGACCCAAAACCAAGTATGATGTCACTTGCCACGAAGCTCAGTATTCATTTGGGTTTTCTTTTTTCCTATGAAAATATCATTTTTTGGTTCATGACTATTTCAAGAAGCCTTGAGTTTTTTGTTACTATTTTTACAAGTCTGCCTGCATATGAAATCTATGGACCTAATTCAAAATAAATCCAACCTTTCAAGGATTTGATAATTCTGTGAACTGTTCCACGTTTTTTGTACTTGACTTGAAAAATTATATGAACATTTATTGGAAGGGTATTCCATTTGAAATTGGTTTAGGAACCAGGTTGCCTTAATGTAAGTGTGCTGGTTTTCTTTAAGCTTGTTCTGGTTGTGAGTACTACTGGTACTCTAACCTCTTTGTAACACCCTTATATTTTCATCTTATATATATTTATTTTTGTTTCTTTTTCAAAAAAAAAAAAAATATAGAACATCACACTACAAAGGGAAAAGGGGAAGTGTGAAATGGCTTACGTGTTGTATTTCAGTTCTATAACGGACTTGAGTGGATAATATTGAAGATATGGTTCATTTTCTAGATAATTAACAATGGAAGGTGGAAGTAAATTTTTTTTATTTTAACAATAACAGGGAAGATGATCATTTTGGTAGAATATTATTTCTTTTCCCCATTTCTTTTGCAATGTTCTTAAGAAGCAACTATGTTTCTTCTTTGGCTCATTTTTCTTTTTGTTTTTTCATCCATATTTATTATCGATGGCTTCAAATCCATATCAACGCTATTGGTTGAAATATTAAGAGCCTTGATTAAGATTTAGTCAATGGTTTACATCTAACATCCATCATCTTACATATTTCCAATTATGTCAATAAATTTTACTTTGTTGTGTTTCATTTGCAGTTCCTTTAACAAGTTCCATTGTCATTGGATCAGTTGACTTGCATGATCTGCTAATTGTAACTTCCATTTTGGGCACTTTAGCATCAGTCATGTTGGGTTTTGAATCCTAAATATTAAGATGATCCCTAATTCACATTCTGACTTCATTAATTTCTGGGCAACAGCGTGCTCCTGTGCAGCAGCATGGAAGCAATCCCTATGGCCAGGAATATGGTCAACGTGCAGTTGGATCTCAGGTGAGATGCTGAAATTGAAACTTTTTAGGTTTTTTCACATCATTGACCTTAGATTTTTATGATAATTTCAAATTCTGTGTGAACGCAGGGATTATGATATCGATGGTTTATCGTTTAAGGATCAACAAGAGAACTGTTTTTCTATTCCTAAATCCCCCTTTCCCCCAAATCACCCAAAAAAAAAACAAAGACAAAATGGGAAAATAGATTGGAAAACAAGGTATTCCTCTTAAAATATGTGAGAAGAAATAGATACCCATGTCACTGACACAAGATGGAGGCTTTGAGAAGCCAAAAATAGTTAGGTATTACATAAAGCTATGGTAGAATATATTATTTTTACAATATTTAAATCAAAGGCTTTTTTTTGCTCAATAAGTTTTTAGCATCAAATGCTTAAAATAATTTGGGAGGACTCTTTTTTCCTAGCTTCGCTATGGGTTAGTGCGAACAGACTTTCTATAGGATACACATTGGGAGACTGGTTAAGGGGTTGGATTCCTATCTTTGATTGTATATCATAGAAATTTGACATCTCGTCCCTTGTAACCTTGATTGTACATCTAATTCATATATATATATATTTTTAAAAAACAGAAACGAAGAAGTATTGTATATATGTGTATATGAAATCAGTGTGCGAAATGCATGTACATGATGACCAATCCTGGTCCTTTCCTATAGATTTACAAAATTACCCCATCCTCTAAGCCAATCACTTAGAGCATGCCTGTCACGGCGCCCCTGACGTAGGTTGACGTCCTGACCGGCACAATGTACTATACACTGTACATTCCCGTATACAGTATACAATACACTGTCAGCCTCAACATAACCTCACAACTTTTTCCCAAAATATTTCAAAATTTCGGCGGCACCTCCCCCTAAATTGGGCATCTCACGAATTTCCTGATATACCACAAAGCAAATCATATATGTGTATATATATTTATCCATTCCATCCACAATAAATAATCATCCCAATGTCATAATGTCACAACATAAACCCAAAATGTCATCTATCAGTTCCTCATGTACACCATGTGTTTCAAAACCCAAAATATGCAAATCACATCCATATTATATCTCATCCCATCTATGTGATATTATATACCTAGTAGTGTGACAATTTTACATATCAAAATAGAGAAGAATAGCCCATTTCCTTCGTATCATACATACATAAGCAAGACAAATGCAATCACGTGGCTATCACTCTCGGACTTTTCCTTTTCCTCATGACTCTGTACCTGAAATAGTGGAGGAAATGGGGTGAGCAAATAATAATCTCAGTGAATATATTTCTTGATATGACAATCATATGCATTTAGGGAAACTTGTCGTTCAAAATCATTTAAAACATTTATACAACACATATGCATCATTCAACAATTAAGTCATACATGCCACAATATACATTTCATGGATTTCAAATAAACAATGCAAGGTTTTTCATCAAAAACCACCATCTCCCTCCTTCAAGGTAATAGAGCGGGTCTAACCCTTGTATGGCCGTTACAAGGTAGCCACAGCCTTTCATTACCCCATTTCACAGTCATTTCAAGGATCTCAAATCCTTGTTAGGACAGGCCTACTGACAACGAGGTTACGCATAACACTCATCCGGGTCTAATTCCTAACGAAATGACACCAACTTGCCTTCGCAAGTCTCACATGCTCCAATGCCAAAAAAAAACATTTATGAATGCAAATTAAAACACAATGCCTCAATGTATACATAGCATATTTACATTCAAACATTTCATATATATATATATATATATAATGTCATACAAGAACCAAATCAAGAAAATATACTCACAAAACAAGACTTTCCAACTTAAACTACAATCACACCGCGTCCGAGTCCAGTTCCAATTTAAATTCAACTAACTCTGTAATACCCTAGAATTGCACAAAAAATAAAATAAAATAAAATAAATAAATAAATTTTTGGGCAACGCCCGAACGTTCAGGCGCATGACCGAACGTTCGGGCATTGCGCCTGAACGTTCGGTCATGCGCCTGAACGTTCGGGCGTTGCCCAAAAATTTATTTATTTATTTATTTTTATTTTTTATTTTTTATTTTTTTTTGTGCAATTCTAGGGTATTACAAACTCAACCTGTCATAACCATTTTATAAATCAATTTCACTTATTCATATCCATTTCACCAGTAAATATTCAATTTCCTTTTATATATTAAATTTTTCAGCACACTTTCGATCACCAATAAATATTTTCAATTCATTTAAAGATCTAATCTACATCATACTTAATCATACTCACTAGTATTATTAATTCAGTGTACTCCACTTGAACCAAATCTTGCTCATTCACCGTTAATATTTATTTTAGCAACCTGAAAAATATTATACACATTCCATAAATTTAAATTCCAACTCAATTTAGGACTCATAAGCAATTGAAGACGCTACTATACCGTTTCCACGGTCAATCCAGATATTTTCACAAGAAGAAACAATAAAAATAGATTTCCAAATCATATTTCCACTAGTTCTTAATTTCAGTTTTCTAATGAAAACATATATCAATTTTATTAAAAATATAAAACATTCCTAAAATTATTCTGTCCACATCGACACGTGTAAAATCAATCATGCTACCATTCTACTACCTTCAACAGGTATTTTATTGAGGTTTTATATGTTCACGGAGGCATCCAAAGTCAATTTTACTCACAAAAATCATATATTTAGCTACTAAAAATATCAAAGCATATCCAAAAATCATGATCTTAACATCGAAATGTCCGGAATTGATAGATCTATCTTCTACAATCTCAAACCGGAGTTTCATCGGGTTTTAATGGAGTTTCAAAGGTTTCAAATATCAAATCTAAGGGTTCCAAAGGAATCCAAGATCAAATCTAACTTCTAATAGCTATAAAACTACAAACTAACAAATAAATTCAATCTAACCATATATTTAAGGTTCCTACAGCCTAGAAAGTGTTTTTCAACCTTTCTAGCGAATTTTCATTCGAGTTTGGTAGAAACCCCAATTTTTAGAAACGCCGTAAAACGGCTCCCATAACAAAAATTACGCCGAAAGAAACATTACATCTAGCTTAGATATTGATTTCACTAAGAACTAGAGTGAAAATAATTACCGTAGGTCCCGATTCGGCGAAGATTGTGCGTTCCCTCCTTTTTTTCTCTTCCTTCTCTCCTTCGTTTCTCCTTTCTCTGTTTCTTCTTCTCTTTGTTGTAATGTTTCACGTTTGAGAGAGATGAGAGAATGAGATAAGTGAGAGAATGAGATATTATAATAGTTTATAATATTTTATAATATCAAGGTCATTTATATCATCTTATAATCTAATGATAGTATGACATTTAGTAATACAATCTACTTAATTTATGTATGTTTATACACAAATACGTTGAACTCCTACGTACGTATACGTATCCATCAACGTAGGTGTATAATTAAAACTACGAGGTGTTACAATGCCCCCTAGATAACCTACTGTTAGCAACCCAAAACGAGGCTAACAAATCGGAATTCTCCCACACTTTAACGGCCTGATTAAATTCCCTCGAGTTTCTCTCCTTCCAAAGAGACCACAAAACCGCCAAACTTACCTGCCAATGTTCTCTCCATTCCGAATGGATTGTATTGATGAAGGGGAATAAGCAAAACTGCTCCTTATCACTACCCTCCAATTGCATGACAGGGAAATGATAGCACCACCTATGCCACACCTCTGTAGAAAATGGACAACTCCAAAATAAATGGGCTACAGATTCCGAATCATGATAACATAGGTAGCACCAATACAGAGATAAACACATATTCGGGAACCTCTTTTGCAACATATCTCCGGTATTCATCTTTCCATGATTAGCCACCCATCCCAAAAAATTAACTTTACTTGTACTAGTGCTTTCCAAAAATAATATATAATTCATATTAATATATAATATATTGTTTCTTGTCGGGAAAATAAATAAAAAATAAAAAAAATTAAGCATCAAATGAAAGTAAAGTAAGTTACATACAACTTCTAAAGGCACATCGGAATATGTGGTTGTTGACTCAAGGTCAAATTTAGAAAAGGGAAAAAAAAAAAAAAAAAAACCTAGGTGGTTTCTTTTCCCTCAAAGTCTTATTTCTTATTTCTTATTCAAATGAACACTGAAAGTCTGAAAATACATATAACTTGGAGGAACTTCTAAAAAAAAAAAGAAAATTTTGGTGAGGTGCATTCCATTTTTGTGCCTTTAAATTAACTTTTCCTAATATTTCTTTTTTTAAAAGAAACTAAAAGGTAGTATATTTGTATTAATAAGAGAAACATAAAATCTATACATTGCCATGACAACACGCTCATCTCTCTATATGGATACAAAATTGCCCCAGCCTTTAAGCCAATCTCCTAGGGTGTGACCTATAGACAAAGCATCGTTAGCAATCCAAAAAGATGCTAACATTTGGGATTTCTCCCACACTCTAGCCGTCGAACTGAATTCATTGTGGAAAACACGACTATTCCTCTCTTTCCATAAGGACCATAAAACCGCTAGACACACCACCTTCCGATGATCTCTCCATATAGACTGGACAAAGTTCATAAAGGGGAAAATATCTATGAACACCGCGTCAACAAAATCACCACTCATGACCGGGAAGTGATGACACCATCTATCCGACACATCTCTTGCGACCGGGCATCGCCAACATATATGTTGCATAGACTCCAAATCTTGGCCACGCAAATAGCACCAGTACGGGGATAAACACATATATGGTAATCGTTTCTGCAACATATCCCCCGTATTCATCTTTTCGTGAGAGGCTACCCACCCCAAGAACTTAACCTTTGATGGAACCTGGGCTTTCTAAATAGAGGTATGAGAAGGGAATGGAGAAATGTTGGGGTTGTTAAGAACGGATGAATGGAAAGATTTTGTGGTGAAAATTCCAGAGGAGTCCCATGGCCAAGACACTCTGTCATCATCCCCTGATAGGTGACATCCCTCAAGCAGGCTCGCTATGGAGATCTATGTGGAAGTCCCTCCTGGATTTGAGAATAGTCTAACCACTGGTAAAGTATGCAAACTGAAAAAGGCCTTGTATGGACTTAAACAGTCTCCAAGAGCATGGTTTGGCCGCTTTCCCAAAGTAATGAAAGAAATGGGGTACAAGCAGAGCCAAGGGGACCATACCTTATTCATTAAACACTCTGCTTCAGGGGGAGTCACTGCACTTTTGGTATATGTAGATGACATCATTATGACGGGAAACGATGAGCATGAGAAACAGAGCCTGAAACAGTGTTTGGCCAAAGAATTCGAGATTAAGGATTTAGGAAGATTAAAGTACTTTCTTGGAATTGAAGTGGCACACTCCAAACAGGGGATCTTTATTTCTCAACAGAAGTACATTACAGATCTTCTTAAAGAGACAGGGAAGTTAGCATGCAAACCAGTAACCACACCTATTGATCCCAATCACAAACTTGGAGAAGCTGAAGAAGCACCTACTGTTAATAAGGAGATGTATCAAAGACTAGTAGAAAGACTCATCCATCTTTTTCACACGAGACCAGATATTGCATATGCGGTAAGTGTAATTAATCAGTTTATGCATAACCCTAGAGATATTCATTTGCAAGCAGCTAACCGTGTCTTACAGTATCTTAAGGGGACTCCAGGACAAGGCATCTTATTTAAACGACACACAGGAGTGGTACTTGAAGCATATACAAATGCAGATGATGCTGGTTCAGTAGTTGACAGAAAATCAAGTACAGGATATTGTACATTTCTTGGTGGAAACTTGGTGCATGGTGAAGTAAAAAATAGAATGTAGTGGCAAGATCTAATGCGGAAGCAGAATTTCGAGCAATGACACAAGGGGTGTGTGAACTATTATGGTTACAGATAATTTTGGGAGACTTGAAGATACGCTGGGACGGCCCTATGCGGTTCTATTGTGATAATAAGTCTGCCATCAACATTGCCCACAACCCAGTTCAACATGATCGAACCAAGCATATAGAGATTGATAGACACTTCATTAAAGAGAAGCTTGATAATGGGTTGATCTGTACTCCATATGTGTCTATCAATAATCAGCTCGCCGATATGCTCATTAAAGGGTTAAGCCATTATGTATTTCAAACAAATGTGTCCAAGCTGGGAATGGTAAACCTTTACTCACTAGCTTGAGGGGGAGTGTTGCGGAAAAGAGAGCAATCTATTAGATTGTGTTACCATATACAAGAAAGAGTGTTTTAGAGGTTGCCATTTATATCATTTACTAAGTTTGTAAAGTATACAACCCTGTATATCTACTTATAAATGCTCCCTCATTGTGACAAAATCAATAAGAAATACTCTCCTCTCTTCTCCCGTGGTCGTAGGCCATTGAGCCGAACCACCTTATATTTTGGTGTTCTTGATTTGTTTATTTTACAACACTTCTCAGATTCATATATATGAGGGACTGAATGATATCCTAAAAGCAAAATATCGTTATATCTTGCTCATGAATTTTTCTTCACAAGGTTTCATTCAGTAGATTTCTGCCCTTTTTATTGCTTTAACAGATCATTAGGAGCCATTAAGGAAACCGAAGGATTACGATTTATACGCTTATATGGTTTTTATTCTCTCATCTTCTTTTTTTTCCGTTGTGCAGGGTCAAGCAACTCCGGCTGTTATGGAGGCATCTAGAAATTCTGTGTACCCCTATCAACAACACAATCCTCCTCCAAGTTAATGAAATTTACAGCTGCATCTTAATGCATGTGTCAGTCTGTTGAAAATGGCATGATCCAATTCGTAAATGAAGTAAGCATATCATTATTTCTTCTCCAGAAACTTCTTTCCTGGAATTAGGTTTCATATATTAACTGCACTTTAAGATTTGCATTTAGGCAGTAAAATGTTTCGTTATTTTCAAGTTAGATGTAACTTCTAACTCCTTAGTTTGCATGACATTACATCTTTTGATTGGTTATTAATGTAACATCATTAAGATTTTGTGGACATTTTAAGGAGAAAGGTTGTAATGACTGGAAAGTTGGCCATGCAAAAATAAAAGAAAGATGAGTGGAGTGCATACACTCTTCAACCTTTAAATGAAAGAGGAAATGGGGGTATCCCTTTGGTAAGTTTCCAAACAGGGATTGCAAGATCCTTATTTGTGCATATGAAGGTGGAAAGGGGTTGCAAGATTGACGACTCAATTCTTCCTCCTATAAATCTAGGGCATACAAATAAAGAGAAGGAAGAGAGAGCGAAGCAATGGGGAATAGAAGAGGTTTAGTTGAACCTATCGCTTGAGAACGCCTTCTTTGTCACCAAATTTTGACATTTTCAATAAGAAACCTCCTTTTCCTTCTTCCTTTCTGTGGTTCTTTCATTGATACTTTAATTTAACAAGCATGACACCAAAGGATGGGCTAGGGATTTTACCAATGATCGAAGCATAATAAGTTCATGAGATAATTTCGTGGTTTTCTAGTAATCTATGATTATGACATACTTTATTGAACTTTGATTTCACTTAGAAAAATATAGGCCTATGATTCTGTCGACTGAAACTAACAACCATGAAGAATAAGTTCAACCCATGATGCATCTGAGTTATGCTCATAGAGTATTTGAAGAAATGCCAAACCAACAAACATTAACTTGTACTGGTAGGATGGGGTGGGTGCACATGTTGACACTGACAGGATAACTAGATCTTTTTTCTACAAAAAAAAATGGTAGCAATGATAATAGAGAATAATTAAGCCAATGTCTAAAAGTGTTTTTCTTGCATGGTGTATTTTATGTCAAAACTGTTGATGATAAGTTGATAACCTATAAAGTATGAAAAAAAAAAAAAAAGCTGTTTTGATGGCGCGTTTTATGAAGATAATTTTGCTGCAAGTAAACATAGTTGATCCATCTATAGTGATTGTTGTCCTTTTGGGCTTGTCTGCTTCTATGTTACATATGTTAGTTCTAAGATGTACTTGGAGTTGGAGTTTGACATTATTGTAACGCATGCATGAGAACATTAAATTGAATAATTTATTTTTAATGGACAGCTGGTAGATCATGGGATTGATAGAGTGAAAATTGGTTATAGACTTCAAATGTATTAAAAAAAGTGAAAATGAAAATGATGATGATTAGAAAAAGGAATTGAGACCTTATTATCGTTCATTGTACTTGAACTTGTTGGTAGTAGAAAGTGGGTTTAAACAGGTGAATTAACCTGGTGGATTGCCACTATCCTACTATAATATAAAATGCAAAAGAGTTAGAGTGAGTCAAGCCTTCTGATTTCATCAAAACAAGTTAAAATTTGGCAGTGTTGTCAAGGCATCAAGGTTGCCTAGGTGAATACCAGCAAATAATACATGTTTACATCTATCTAAATAAATAATTAATTAGTTTTATGCATATAAACCTTATATATATTATTAAATACATATTCCACAAACCTTGTGTTGAAAAAGATAAAGTATATCTTACACTCTATAAGTTTGTGTCCAAAAAAATAATAATAATAAAATCCGGAAAAACATATTGCAAAAAAAAAGGCAAGTTGGCATATAATGAAAGTATAGCAATTTAAAGAGGCATGTTTGGTGTAGTACTTATAAAAGGAAAACATTTGCAATAATATAACAAAAATAAAATAGAAAATCAAAATTAGAAAATAGGTAAAAGAATAAGATAATTTGCATAATAGAAATATAAGTATTACATTAAAATTAAAAGTTATGTCAATGTTCAAGTTATACAATCACATTTGTAATAATATGAAGAAAAAATAACCTTATGCTTTCTATATTTACATTAACCCCTTAAACTCTTAAATTTTTTTTCTAAAAGCCTCATTGCTTGCCTTAAGTCTGGTAGAAGCAATTTAGTTGCAAATGTCTAGTCCATCACCTAGGCTTGGCCTTGACAACACTGGGATTTGGTATAAAACAAAAGTGTAACTTTTCATAGTGATGGTCCCGATGGACATAGAATGATGTGTATGTAATTTATGAATGTTAGGACTAAGATACATCGGGCAAGAGCTTGGGAGTCTCAAGGGAGTGGAACAAAATTGTCAAACAATTGAGGTTTATCATGTTCTTCATGCTTCTAGATTGATTTTTTAATTTTTTTTTTGAAAAAGATAAAGGTATGCATGAGAAGGATTGAATTTGCATTAATTCATGTGGTTCTAAGTATATTTGTTTTTTATGAAACTTATCATTATATTTTTAACTGTTGTGTTGAAATGAACATAAAATTTTAGTATTCTATGACATGAGGAAGTGTTGTGAAAAAAATCTATTTAAAATGATAATTAGAATCATACTTTAAAACCTTTAGGTTGGAAATCCTTAACCACCACCGTGGTGAAGTAATCAACGGGTGTTTAAAGACCTATGGTGAGAAGCCCATTAATCTGAGGGTTTGCTTGATAATCCCTTGGACAATGCCCCAAAACCATACATGGACACACAATGTTAACTTGGGTTGAATGGTTGATTTGTAGTGCCTTCTCTATCCCTTGTCATTACTTGTATTGCTACGTAAGGGATGATACAGGACATCACAAACCTAAGAGATACATGAGAGACCCGAAATGGAGACCTAGTATTGATGGCATCTGAATTACAAAGTTCAATTGCATTGCATATTTTTAATTATGTTGCAATTCTTTTTGCAAATAATTATTTTCTGTACTTATGACTACAATCATGTCCTTTGAAAAGTTGATACACACTTTCTTGAAATGTTTTGTTCGAGTAACTTTACCTATTGGATTGTTAGATTACTCCTGCCATTCAGGGGCCAAGGAAATAAGCTAGGGCAAGCAAATTTTTGAAAGCTAGAGGATGAATGAATTCAAAACAAACTAGAAATTAACAATTTGATAGTTTCATCAACTAGTACTTGACAACTTGCTCAATAACTTAAGAAAAACACATGTTACATGACCTACTCATTTATGGATTTATCACATTTCATGCACATTGAGCTTTGTACATCACCTTCGCACAGCAAAAATTGGAAACATTGTCCTCAAGGTTAAATTGTGGTAATTGAAATCAATGTCTTTGGGATCTTCATTTAGATAGAAACTTAATAGAAATAGAAGTGTAGGAGGCAAAGAACCTATTCGAGTCTCTAACCCAATTGTCGGATGTGGATTATGGCTACAGATCGCCATGGTATTCCTTTGGGGGTTTTCACCACAAAATCCCTTTTTCTATCTTAGTTGATGATCCAACTACATCCCCTATCCCCTTTCTTGATTGCATTTGTTCCCTTTAAGATCCTAAGGTGGGTGATTGTACATGGCAAGCTTAATACAGGCGATGTTTTTCCAGAAAGACTCCCGAATAGATGTATCTCCCTTGCAATGATGTTTTCTATGCAACAAGCTAGCGAGGCGATTACTCACGTCTTCTCTCAATGCTTGTTCTCTCGAGAAGTTTGGGAGAGATGACATTCTCATTTCTTGTCACAATCTTACAAGAACAAGAGCCACATGAAGAGAATATCTTGAGGTTTTTGTCGCAGGTTTCACAAGAGTAGAAGAAGCATTGGAGCGTGGTATGCCTTGCAATGGTGTGGTGCACTAGAAGGAGAGGAATAGGAGAGTGTTTGATGGGGTGGATGCTCACCCAAGCGTGGTGTCGAAGCAATCTCTGTACTTGCTTCATTTTTTGTGGCAAATTGTAATCTGTCTAAAGGGCATTGTCTATCTAAGTGGATCAGAGGTTGGGGGAACAACCTCTGATCATAGGGTGGCAGGGTAAATGTATTGTCCTCTCTTGTCCATGGATTTGTAGTTGTAGTCCTTTTTACGATCATATAATATGAATAAATTATCTAATTTTTGTAAAAAAATCAATGTCGTTGGTTTGGCTTGGAATTTTCTATAGTTGTGATCCTTTTTACGATTATATAATATGAATATGTTATCTAATTTCTTTTTAAAATAATCAATATCATTGGTTTGGCTTGGAATTTTTCCATCACTTAGGGAATTGAGATACATAGTACCTGACAAAAATTGAAGGAAGATGTTGGCAGTTGGCACATAAACAATTAAAGTTTAGAATCTTACCCTTCATAGTTGCCACATTGAAAAATTCACGTAGATTGCCCTAGTGTCTATTTTCTTGAGGAATAGTTTATACTTCATTTTGATTACCTTTGAGTTCTAGAAAATCCTTTGAGTGTCTGTTAGTCTATTTAATATCAATGCTTCCAATACTCTAATTGTTTTGGGGTCTACAACCCCAAATAGATATTAGCGTATGACTCGAAATTTAAAAAAATTGGCTTTGATTTCACAGAGATTAATTTTGGACTCCAAGTTATGATTTTTTAGGAATCAACATGTTAGTGGTTCAAATTTAAAAGTTAAATACTTTTGCATAACTATGTAGCATCATCACCCATGGGCATAGTCACACTTGGGATCATTGTTGTCGGAATTGTCAACTAGAATCCAATTGTTCCAAAGCGTCGTGAGTCAAATTGGAATATTTTCAAGGCTTGGTGAGTCAAATCGAAATTTGGATTGGTAAATTATAAGATTCACAATACAAATGTGAATTTTGTATTTGTATACGTTAAGTACTCAGAGAGTTATGAACTAATTAGAGATTTAGCTAATTAACAATGTAGACCCATTCACTATGATTCAACTAGTGATTCAACCCAATCAACCACCAATTCGAAGCAAATCACTTATAATTCACAGGTATAGTGATTCAAGAATATGATTTACCTACAAGTTACAAATATAGCAATTTAAGAATCTGATTTGAATTGTTTTGAGGATAATCAAATTGTGATTCTAAAAACTATGCCTAGGATGATGAATCCTGGTCCATGCAAGTTGTGGATCCCAATAAGAGGCCTCATAAACTGTTTTTCAAATAACCCCTAAAGGTAAAATAATTTCAGAAATACCTACGTTTTTTCAAATTTTTTTTCTGAATCTGCCCCATTTGTTTGTATGCAGGTTATCTTATTCTTCTAGGATATTTTCGTAAAAAATTAAAAACATCTCTTAAGTGGTTTATCTTTGTGCTTAGTCCAACAAGATTGAAGCTCTAAAGTTATGACGATAGTCCAATCCAGTAGGAATATAAATTGATATCTTCTCTAATTGTTTCTCTTTCTCATAGGTTTGAGCGTTGTCAAGCACACTACACCTGGGAGAAACCTTTAGCAGAGAATATGGAATTATGTTTCATTCTAAATTTATGGTGGACAAGGTTCAGAGATGAAAATTTTTATATATAAGACTACCACTGGAATGACTAACCTTCGAGAGGAGCACACCCTGCAAATTCTTTGGTTTTGTGAAGTATAATGGAATTTGGGGCTTCAGCATTGTCTTCATATGGTGAAATGATGTTACAATTCAAACAATTTTTACACTCTTTGATGCTAGCCTTCTCAGGCTTGTGATGAGATATAGTACTATTTTACCTGTCCAATGACCTAATTTTGGAGGTGAAAAAGGTTTCTTGCATCAGCTGCAGCAGAGAAGTTGGCGGTGGGATTTTCTCAGGAGCATTTGCAATATCCAGTCAGAATGTTATAAACCTAGAAAGTGTTGAACTTTTTGATATGAGGTATCTCTGAGTTATAAAGTTTTGTGAGACATACCTGAAACTAGGCCTGCCAAAGAGGGTAATCACTAGATGCTGACAAATCCAGTCCACAAGGGATGTCATGAGGTCCATAGTTGGTGAGTGAAGCCTCCTGTTCAGGCAATTTTGACACTTGAGCTTGTGCTCCTGGTGTGAACTTGACTTGCTCCCAGTACATTATAAGTTTCAGTAGAAGTTGGTTACAGAGCATGCTTCGCAAGTTACCTAGATTATCAGGGTCTACATTCATCAACTGGAAGTGTATCAAGCTGTGTATTGGTGCTTTGAGCTATATGACAGGAAAGTAGTAGCTGCTTCATTATCACTTTCTTGCTTATCAAAAAGGTTGGAGCTCCTTCTATCAGCTATGAGGTTATATTCTGAATGATATATTTTCTCAACTTGCTTCTGTAATTGTGATTTGCTAAGTTCTAGTCATTTCAGGTTAACATTTTTTGCTTTTAAATTGAGCTGCCCTTTTGTTGCATTATATGATACATCTTTGCAAATATGACATATTTCTTGATATTGTTAACACAATTTTCTAGACATGACATAATAATACCAGCTTTTGCCTAAAATATGCTAATTCTATCTCCCATATGTGTTTGATGCCTCCAGAATTGACCTAAAGTATCTGTATAATTCAATGACTAGTATGAGGAATTGGTTTTCTCAAGGTAAGCGCTGATGATTTTGAAGATGTTGCCAATAAGACCATTTGGTGAACAAATTTGCATATTATGCTAGAGCTAAGTGGGCATAACTTTTTCTTCAAGTGTACATCTTGCGTTTGCCTTATGTCAGATGCTTTCATATCAGACTTTTGTGTTGCAAATTATCAATGTAGTTCAGTATTTATGCTGGTAGCTACTTACAATCCATGATTTAGGATAAAGAAAGATGCATATTAGGGGTGTGTACGGGTCAAGTTAGGTCAGTTTCGAGCTAAAATCTAAACCAATCAACTATATCAAGAAAATAAACTTTTCACTTGAACCCAACTGGATAATATTGTAAGAAAAATAAACCCAACCAATCCAACCATCCGTTGGGTAGTCGAGTCTCTCTACTCTAAGTTGGCATTCTCTCATTTGGACCGGTTTACATGGCATGCAAGAGGGGCATGTTGAGAAGAAAAGAAAAGGGGAAAAAGAGGAAGGGAGGGGAGCCAAGCCATTCCAGTGGCTTAAGGGGGAGAGGGGGAAATAGCCGGTCCTCAATGGATTTTTTTTTTTTTTAACAAGAAAGGAGTTTTGGTTAAGGACAGGTAGAATGTGTTACACCAAGTCTGGTTATTGTTCCTAAAGAATTGATCTATAAAAAATATGTACATTCCGAGAACTTCAGCATGATTGTTCACTCCTAGAGAACTCTTTTGTTTTCATGAAGTCATGCTGCAAATTTTACCTAATTTACCTAGGCACTGCATATTATTTGCTTGTTACTCACAAACTGAATTCGAGATCAATTGCAAATAACTGAAATGCTGACTTAGTGGTATTGATAAAGAGACAAATAGTTTGCCTCTGAACTCTACAGTTTCTTCTGCTGTAGTGTTGCTGTCATAATAAATGGTTGTGTTTTTGCCAGATTATATTTGGAAATAGAAAATTAATTTTGGTGTACTTTTTTACTTCAGTCATGGGGGTCAAGTATGAATCTGAGGATATAATATTAAGTTTTTTTTTTTTGTTTTTTGTTTTTTTTTTTCATTCAGTTTCTGTTTTGGGACTAGTTTACAATTTTATGCTAATTGTGTACACAAACCAAGCAGGGGTTAAATGTTATCATAACTGACATGGTTCAAAATCTTGTATTGTTTTCATCTTGTTTAAGACATTCCAACATAGGCCAATGCTTTCTTGAAATGGCCAAGTTCGCATTGTTAAAGCCATTAAGTTCACAAAATTGATCTCTATAGCTGGTGGGAATTGGATTGCACAAAGCAAAAGACTTACAAAGATGTTCAGCTATGAATTCTAATGACACATCAAAATTTCTAGTACTTCCCAGAAATGAGTCTTCCAAACGAAGTTTTCAGGATCAGGATCCTACATATAGGATTGGTGAAGGGATCTCATTGATCGGATCGTGGATCGTAAGATCGTCCAAACCAGAAAAATAAATAAATACTATATCAATTAAGCCACACCTCAATGACATTGATTCTATACATGCATAATTGCAACAAATATAATCTAACACAAAAAAAAGTAGAAAGCAAGAGTAGAAAAAGAAAAAGAAAAGTTCAATTTGATTTTGAGCCTAGAAGAGATATAAAGAGAAAAAAAAAGGAAATTTAGAGAAGAAGTAGAAAAAGGAAATTAATGGATTTTTCGTGTCTAAAAAATCAATTTTAATTGATTTGGGTGTAAGCTTGGGTCCAATCTTTTTGCCTATTGCTCAAATGAGTTAAATATGTGTGTACTTAAGTCACTCATCATATTTAGACAGAATTGTTCAGCCTAAATATCGTATATAGTGGATCCTACAACGATTTTGTACAATCTTATATGATTTTGCGATCCAATTCCCAGTCCTATGATGATTTGTATGATCCTACGATCCAGATCTTGATCCTGACAGCCATGCTTTTAAGCATTTTTCTATAAGTAACAATGCATACTTGAATGGTATTGATGATGTTTTTTCCATCATTCTTATGATTGTTTATTCAGTAAGCAGACTTGTTACTTCATTTCATTATTTCTATAGTTTTGTAAAGTTCCACAAGTAAACTTTCATTAGATGTCCCGTTATTTCATAAAATTGTCAGTTATAGCATCAGTGACCGATTTGCATTCCCAAACTGTCTGAAATTTTCCTTGGAATCAAATGTATTGACGGTGAGATCTAGTGGTATAGTGTTTTGGCTAGGTTTAACGTTAGCTTGTTAGCTTCCCAACCAATTATATATCAAAATAAACAGACCTGTATTCTTCACCACAAAATATTGAAGCCATTATTCATATCATGGAGATTTATAATATTCTATGCTGTTTTTTTAGCTTGGGGGTTTAAAATGTTGGTAATTGCACCATGGCCAGTCACAAGGACGGGTAAAGGAGGAGGGTTGTGGTTAAGTAGCTGACAACTAGTGTAAAACTTCATCAGATCAACTATGACATGAATCTACTAAATCAAATTACGCGAAGAGTAGCAGAGTGGAGGAAGCAGATTCATGTAACCAACCTCGTGTAGTTGGGAAAAGGCTTAGTAGAGTTGAGTTGAGGTATAAAATACTGCTCCATTATCATATGATGCAGATTGGATGAGATGGTTCATGTTACAAGATGGGAATGAAACCACAACAATTAGAGGTAAATAGTGGAGTGAAAACTTGTTATTTTCTTGGTTTTTTGTTAAAATTGAAATCCATGAATATTACTCCTCTCACCTTTCTTTGGGTTTTACACAGAACTATGAACCCTGTGATTGATCCTAACTTCTATATTGCACTTACTCTAAACCCAACCCTTTATTGTACAAAAGGCAAAAAATCCACAAAATCCCCACTGTTGAAGAAATTTGTAAAGTGATACCAATCAATACATTCAAACTGGGCCAATATCAGTTGCACTTGCCCTTCAACATTTTGTGCTACTTTGACATTCATTGTTTTAGTTACTTCCAAAATCTTAGTACATGAATATTTGTGAAATTGTTGATAAATCCTTAAAGATCCAAGATTCTTTGCTTTCTAATTTGGCCAGTTTTTTTTTCTCTTATTTGGAACATATATGCCTTTTATTGAAAACAAGTAAGGATAGATGAATCGACAGTTTTCTCACTTCAAGTTAGGCAAACAGAAATAATCCATTAGAAGAAAAACATGCCATACCTCTTAAAACTAGATTGTGGATTATTAGCTGTGGAGGTCGAATAGAGGGTCTATTTTATTTCACTTTTATTTGTAGATGGCATACCCTCTTTTGGTGTTGCTCACTAGTCATGGTGCTGAAAGAAAGACCACAGCACCTTTGGTTGATTTACTCATACTTTCTTGCTTTTCAACCAGTTTCTCAGGTGTTTCCTTGATAGTAAGTCCTAGGGCACAGCTACCCTTGGCATGAGATTGACATTAAAGGAAAAGCATGTCCCTTGGTAGCACAACTCCCAGATGGCATGAAGATTAATTAGGTACTTCTTATCTTGGAAGCAAACTTAAGGAAGTAACCACGTTGAGAACCTGAATACAGTTTTTTCTGTTATTCTCCTTTTGTGCATTGTAACTAAAGTTGGGTTTTACCTACTGTCATGTAACTTCACTTCCTTTTTTTTAATCTGTTTTTTCTTTGTATTTAGCTTTGTATTTTTGCATAACTTTGTGATGTCATCAGACGGGAGAGTTCTCCTTGGGATCTATATGGCTTTCTCACCTTCTCCAATGGTTTTGTGTGACATTGGGATTCTTTTTACTATTCAAATAGTGTTTAGAAATAACTTATTTGGACTGGGAATGATAATAATGGATTAGGTTGTTTGATTAGTTGTAGGGAGGTCTATTTCAGAGGACTAGCTGCTCTTTTATTGAGGGGCAAATGAATCAAACAGGCAGTCCCACATGAGACTTATCAAGCAATGGTTAATGTGTTTTAGACTTCAAATTTATTATTCTATGATTATCTATCTAAAAGCATGTTGGTAAAAATTATGTTGGAGCACTGATAATTATGATAGTAGTTATGCATGCTTATGTATTTGGGTGAACCAATGGATAATGAATTGAGAAGGTATGTTCCCTAAACCCTAAGCCCTAAGGTGCATCTTGTAGATGGACTTGGAAGATTAGGTCAAGATTGTCCATTCTTTGGGTGCAAAACCCTAAACCCTCACAGGAAGATCTTGTGGTTGGGATCTCAGTTGGGCCAAACTAGTAAAATAACGAACCATGTCAGATGTGCATAAAAATTAAAATCAAATCAATTGTGCATGGTGCATTTTGCATTAGATTTATATTAAGAGTGGTAGATTGATTGATTATGGATTATGCTTATGTTGTTATTTTGGTCATGACTATCGCTATTGTGGATGGAACAGATGATGCATTGAGCTTCTAGCTAACCCTATGTTTATGATTTTAATGTATTTAACATATTACAAATAGTTATAATATGATTCAATCCTAAAAGTTAAGGCACGCAACGTCTGTAATTTGGATATAATTTTTTTTTTTGAAAATTTGAAAATATAGAAAACACATTTGGTTTGTTAAATCTGAAAAACAGTTTTTCTAGATTTTACTCGGAAAAAAAATTTGTTTTCTGAATTTTTATTTTCTGGATTGTATTTTAATTTTCATAAAGTGAACCTAACACAGGATTTCAATGTATTTTGATGGACAACAAAGGTATTTGCTTATTCAACTCTACATAGTATGAACTTAGATAGAAGTGAATGTACTCAAATTAGTCAATTATTTGATATCCACATAAAATTCTGAATGGAGGAAAACCTCAATCCTAAGCACTTCACTTAAATAGGAGGAATGTTAGAAACAGTTCATTTGCAGCTTATTATGACCTTACATGTCATGTCATTTTACACATGCGGGTGCTCATTGTCCCTATCATGTCAATTAATTAATTGAATGTAAAATAGTGATCAGATGACATGTCTAACAATTTAAATAAAGTTGGCAGTGAGCATAATCATAAAAATTAACAAACCAGACCCTTCATTTTTTTTTATTTTTTTTGGGAAAAAAAAAATGGTAACTTAAGATGACTCTTATTTTAATAACTGTGGCTCAACTTATCAACCAAAAAATTATATTTTTAAGAGATTATTGGATGGGCAAGAAGAATTTAAAACATGTCGACATGAAATTTACGTTGTTACTAATACAGTAAAACTTAGAATATGTAACCTTTATGTCACAATGAAACAACAATCGGATACCTTTCAATTTATAAGCTGAAGACCAGTAAAAATAAATGAAAAACTTTATAAAAGAAGAAAAATGCAATTACACATTAATGTTCATTAAATATACATATTATATATATTTTGAGGTATATAATAAATAATCCAGCGAATATGAATGTATAATTGAATTATAGTTGCATTTTTCTTTAGTTAGATTACTATTCTCCATAAAAAAAAAAAAAATTAGTTGCAAGATGCATTATCTAAACCAAACAAGCATAAGAGAAATAGGAAAAAGAAGTAAAACAAGGAATGAATATAATCCAGGATTTTAAATTAAGGATGAGTCACATTTTTCAGTATGGTCACCCTAACTTAATTAAGTCTTTTTTCTAACTACATAAAATTGGCTACATAAATTTTCTTCCTCCACTTCCCTTTCTAAAGGGCTAAAATGACTTCTAAATCACAAATAGTTATATCTTTAATCGACTAGGGTCACCTATAAGTGAACAAAGAACAACTGATACTAATATGATAAGCATAGACCCAAGCCAAATGTGCTCACAAGAGGCACTACTATTGAACCAAATTGGCTTCTGCATCGAGGCCAAAAAATGCCTCAAGTAAGCTAAGGCTTTTGGTTCACTAATAATTCTAAAAACCGTAACAAGATGTAATAAGATTAAAAAGATAAATATTAAAAGTAATATAAAAATAGAGAAGTAAACAGGGATGATATCAATTATTGTAAAGTGACACTAGGAAGTTGAAC
The DNA here is from genome assembly GCA_035771175.1 of Paratinospora sagittata. NCBI lineage: Eukaryota > Viridiplantae > Streptophyta > Magnoliopsida > Ranunculales > Menispermaceae > Paratinospora > Paratinospora sagittata. Next base: position 42,304,692 of record CM069598.1, read on the forward strand.
TGCTCTTATAAACACATAATAATATCTTAAATAGTCAAATGCTCTGATACCCTTTTTTTTTGTATTCCTAATCAGTAATATAATGTTTAACAAAATAGTTCATGTCTGACACGCCAATACTAGCCAACACGTCTATCAATCGGCTTCAAACGGCAGAACTTTGGCCAATGGACTTACTGCTATGTTCTTGTCAAACACTATACAACTAATATTGGGTCAGAATAAACCACACCAAAGATCTTTTACTATTAAAGACATTATTTTTGTTTATAGTTTCATCATTTTCTTTTGTGCCTTACCCCGAAACTACTATAAAATTAACGTTTAACTGCTATATTTTTACTACAAATAATACTATACTATTAAAATAAAGAAGTGAATAAAATAAGCATTGGCTAAATTTACAGCAAGATCAACTTTATTCATAATAGATAAACATACTTACAGTGTTATTCTGTAGAGACTCTTGAACAGACTCTTGAAATCTATGCCCCTGGTTATGCCTTCAACCTATATTTATAGACGAACCTACGGATTTCAAACTCATTTGAATCTGTAAATAGTAACTTACAATTATTTAAATTTACTATTCATTTTGACCGCGTCATCACTTTATTTAATATTGCTCCTACACCTTTACAAGACGACAACTAACTTTATTAATTAAATTTCACTTGTCTTTTCTACTACACATTTATTATCTACTTTTACTAAAGACGAAAGGATTATGGACACGTCGTATGCTTGATAGTACTGCAGTTGTTTAGTTGTCTTATTCATCCATCATATTTTCAACATTATGGAGTTCCATCTCATCGAGATTTGCCTACCATTCAGTCTTCATCTTCTGGCTCTTCGTCAGTGTCCTCATCTCTGTAGAATTTGATTTTATACTTGTTTACTAGTGATTGGTAGTGAGTCTTTGACATAAATGGAATCTCATAAAATCTTTCTTCACAGTAAATCTTCTGAATGAAATCTTCAGTGATTAATATATGATTTTCCTTCAATTCTTCTAGCCAAAAATCCGTACCAATTACTCTTGCTCGCCAATGTCGAATTTGTTTTCTTATTGATCGATCCAAATCCAAGGTTGATCATATCTTAAGATTCTCATATTGTTGTCGTGATCGTTCAATACTATCTTGTGTTGAGTCGGTATGATGCTTCAGTTTTTGTCCAATGGTTTAGATTTAATAATGGCCTCCACATATAGATATCTAGAGAATACTTGTAGAACAACCCCTACAAATTTTCTTCCGAACATATCTGTTTGGTCTGGATCGGTGAAGACGATTTGATTGACCAGTCCATAGTCCAATAATAATTGAGGGCTGAACTCTATTTCTTTTCCTTGAAAAGTTATTTTAATATTTTTATATCTCTCTAGATTTAAATTTATTTTGCATATACTATACACTAAAGTACAAGTACAATTTTGGTTTCGGGTTTTGGCATCAATACATTCTAGTTTATTACTAATTTTTTACTATGATGACAGTTCCATTCATAACTAGTTTCATAATAAAATTGATGAATTTTGACAGAGTCCATGAGAAATTGGACAATAAATTCCTGCATTTGAGAACTACGTTTTTGAGCTAAATTATAAATATGTTCCTTTATATTTTCATCAAATTTATCTAAAATAACTCTAGATTGTGTAAAAGGTTTATTATAAAATTCTAGTTTACTGCTAGATTTTTCAAGAGTATGATCTTTTGAACTACTGCTAGTTTCATGACTATTTTTGTCATATATTTCTTTTTGTACATTTTGTACAAAAAGAGTATCTAGTTTACTTTGTACATTTTTCAAGTTATTTTTTAAAGTTATTTTTTCACATGATATCCATGCATGAATTTTAAAATCTCACCTTTTGTATATGATTTGTCTTCTATCTTGACGACTAGAATTGACCTGCTAATATTTGAAATATAAAAATCTAAAGCCTCTTTAGCTTCATCAAAAGAAATATAACCTCTATAACTAGCTTTTCCATAATTTTCTATATTTTCTAATACTTGTTGCCATGTATTAAAAATACCTCTATTATGACCTTCAAAAACTACATAATATTCGTATTTATTATTAGTTGAAAAATAATGGGCTAATGCATTTAAAATGTCGGCAAACAATTTTTATCATTTCTAAAAGTCCAAATATTATTTAAAAGACATTTTTGTTCTAATTTTATTTTTCCGGCTATATTGACTATTGGACAAAATACTTTTCCAGGATAAGGTTGTAATCTGTAGAACCCAAATTGTATAGGATCATGTTGAGTACTTGAGCTTCTTTTCGATTTCTTCATCTGTAGAATAAAATAATTAATTAAAAATTATTCGAGATAAAAAATCTGCTATGTAATTATTGTTACCTTTAACATGCTCTAATTTTGCTTTATATCCTCTACCTTGTATTGCATCAAGAAATTATATCCATCTTTTACTACTAAACGAGTTTTTCTTTAAAAAGTTTTTATTTTCTAGTTTTTTATAGAATTCTATAATATTGCCGCAATCCGTTCTAATAATAAAACTATCATTTTGAATATATATATATATATATATATATATATATATATATATATATGAAAAGCATTTAAAACTCTTATTATTCCTAAAATTTCTAGATCTGTACTTGATTTTTTACTTTCTGACTCATTAAATTTTTACAATGATAAAGAGTTATTTCTTCTAATTCAGAAGAGCTATTTTCTTCAGGTTTTTGGATTAAAATTGCTCCCCATCCTATACTACTAGCGTCTGTTTGTATTATTTTATAAAAATTATCTATTGGTAAAGCTAAAGATTTAACATTTTTTATTATTTCTTTAATTTTTTGTACTAGCTTAACATCTTCTTTATTGAAATATTTTTGACCACTCTTTTTTAGCTTATTATATAAAGGGCCAACTAATCTACTTAAGTCAGTAATAAATTTTCGACCATAATTTAATAATCCTAAGAATTTTTTAAGTTGTTTGGTTTCTTCAATTTTATCGGGAAAATCTATTATTTTTGTTATTATATGAGGTTGTAATTTAACTTTTCCTCTATCTATATTTATTCCTAAGAAATCAATTTGTTCTTTAAATAATTTCATTTTCTTTTTCCTTATTCTATTTTTGCTATAAATAATAATATCAACTATGTAAACTATACAAAAGTGTGAATATAGTTTAAATATTTATCCATCATTTCTTGGAATATAGGTGGTCTGTTTTCTAGTCTGAAAGGCATTACTAACCATTCAAATAATCATTCTGAACAAGTAAATGCCGTCCAAGGAATGAATTCTTCTGCTAGTGGTATTTGCCAATGTCCACTTTTACAGTCTAGAGAAATATGTTGAATTTTGTATATTATTTAATAATTCATCTTTATAAGAAATTTTATAGTTATTATCATACGTGTTATCATTTAATCTTTTATAATTTATAACCATTCTATTTTCTCCTCTTTTTATTTCACTATGATTTTTTACTATAAAAGTCGGGCTTTGGCTTCTATGTTTACTTCTACTAGGTTTTATAATTTTTAGCTTTAATAATTCATTAATATAATCTTTTATATCTTTTCTATCTTCTAAACTATATGCCAAGTCTGTAGCATCTATTTTTAATTCTTTATTTATTATTTCAATTTTATAAGGATGTGCATTACTAATTGTTGGATTTTCTACTATTATTCCTTCTTTTTCTAATTGATTTATTAAATTATTAATATTGGTGGGTAAATTTAAAGAAGTATTTGATGGTTCTATGTTTAAAACTTCTTCTAAATATTCACCTACTTCTAATTCTTTTTGAATATTTTTGTAGTCATCATCTATATTAGTAATTTCTTCTACTAGATTATCATTGTAGATTTGTCTTATTGCATTAATGGGTTTTGTATAGGGTACTATAGTAATCTCATATTTAGGTTGGACAAATATTGATTTTTTAAATAAATGTATTCCATTTGCACTTATGAAAAATCCACCATTATTTCCGATTAAGAAGTTTAATCCTAATATAAATTTATACCTGGTATTAATTATAAATGTTTGGGGTAAATTATGTTTTTCATTATTTATTATTATTGGAATATTAGTTATACATTCTGTTATTAGTATTTGTTTTCCATCAAATTGTCCTATGATAATTGGTATTTTTAATTTATTTCCATCTTCTATGGGTACTAAACTTTCATGTATTATACTTTTATTTGCTCTTGTATCTACCATAGCTATTACTTTTGATATTTTATTTTTAAAAACTAATGTTGTTTCTATGTTAATTAATTCACTTCCTATTTTAAATACTTCTTGAATTACATATAAATTATCATATGATTCTTCATTTTCTGAGTTTTCTAAATTATTATATTCTTCTTCACTATTACTAGTACTATCACTATCTATGTATATTTCATCATCAGAGTTCAGCATTTCTATATTAACTATATCTTCTTCTAAAAAATCTGGTAATTCTTCTAATATATTTGCTTCTTTCAAGACAATTGGATTTTATATGACCTTCTTTTCCACATAAAAAACATTTACAAGTTTTTCACACTATTCTTTTTCTTTTTCTAAATGCTTTTCTTGCTTTTTCTCTTATTTTGGGTTTATTATATCTTATAAATTTTCTTTTATAAATTTTTTAATTTTTTGTATTATATGATTTTTTTCTTTCGTTTTGTTTTATATGCTTTTCTTTTATTACAGCCAAATGTTGTTACTTCAAATATACTATTACACATTTTATTAAAGCTTTGTTTAGTTTGTTTTCTTACTTTTTCTGTTATACAGTAATCTTTAATTTTCATTCTTACTAATTCTATTAATGGTGCTAATGTAGTTATATAGCCTTTATCTTGATTTTCTTGAAACCATTGTATAGTTTCTTTATATAATTTTTCTCCAAAAGCTCCTGGTAATTTAGTAACAAATTTCATTATTAAGTCTTTATTAAAAGGGTCTCCTATTTGACTCCAATAGTTATAAAACGTACTAGCATAATCATCAAAATATTGTAAATCACAAATTTTTAATTGTTGTAGATTTTTAATGGCATTTATTGGTGTTAATGATTCATCTTGTCTATCATGTCCTATTCCTAAAATTAATTTACTCGTTAAATCTATAAAACTAAGAACTGTAATATTTGTATCAAAATCATCTAATAATTCTTTTTCATGTTCTTCACAATGTCTTCTTCATCCTATATATATTTGTTTTTCTTGAAATCCTATAGTACTTTCTAAATATAATAATTTATATTTTGTATCAATTATATTTGAAAGGTCTCCCATTGATTTATAATTAAATTTTCTTCCCAATTTTTAAATTGGTTTTTCCAATCTTTTGGATTAATCTTGTGTAAGCTTAATATTATTAAGTCTTGAGATTTATCCTCTTTTTCAAATCCTTCTAGTCTATTTTTTGAGTTGAATATTCTTTCTGCCTCTTTATATTCTAATTTTTGTGGCTTGTATTTTTCTCTATTATTAAAATAAGTTTTTATAGTTGTAAGCTCTATTATTGGTTCTGGTACGTTTTTACTACTTTCACCTTCTTCTATTTTAGCTTCTCCTGTAAGTATTTCATTATAATGTTGGTCTGTATTCATATTAAATAATTATAAATTTAATTTTTTAGCTAAGAATTCATCTATTTCATCATCTGTATAGGCACCATTACATAATTCGTCAAATTCTTCTTCTGTCATAAATTTAGTGGGATTTTCAAAAATTTCATCTATTATTTGATTCCTATTAGTTTTAATAATTTCTATTTTATTTATTTCATATTCTAACATATTAATTTCATTTTCTTCTTCTTCTTCTTCTATTATTTCTGGATTTTTTGTTCTTATATATTTTACTTTGTTCAGAGTGTTCAATACTTTTTTCAGGTTCTAAAGGTGGTAGTTGTCATTCCAATCCATTAAGTTGACTATAAGTGAATTTTTGTAGTATTATCATATTGACATACTCGCTTTGAAAGCAATCTACTAAATTTTTATTTACGAATTTAAATCTTTTATGATATTTATCATAGAGATTTCCTAGTAAGAATATTTTTAATCTAATATTCTTGAATTCACTATTTATTTTAAATCCTCTAGTTTGTACACTTAATTTTATATTTTCTGCAAATTTTCGTACATCTATATCTATGTTAGGTAAACATCCTACTACTGCTATTTTATTTCTTAAGTCTATTTCTGTACTTGCAATTTGAGCTTGTTCATGATCACTAAATCTTCCTTCATAAAAATATAAATGAGCTTTTGTATCTAGTCCTTCACTAGTTTGACTTATTACACCTATCTTTACTACTGCAATATGTATATTAGAATGTTTTTCTTGTAACAGTTTTTCTTTAGCTTGTGGACTTATTAATGTTATACTTTCTCTTTTATTTACTACAGCTATTTTTTATTCTTCTCTATAAATATATATTCCATTATTAATTTTATCTTTGAAATTATAATTATAAAGATTTTTCTTTTTAATTTTATTAAATCATTGTTCTAAGATTTTATCCGCTTCTAGTTCAAGTATTAAGTCTTCAGTTCGTTCTATTATTTCTTTACCTTTCGTGTTAATATTTAACATATTTCTAACTTTTTTTATTATATTATCTTTTTCACTTACTGATATTTTGTTTTCCATGTTCGTTTTGGTCCTAAAATATCACTAATTGGTTGTGCTAAATTTTCAGGTTGTTTATATTCTTTATTTAATGTTATAACCTTTTTAGTTAAATTTTCTAATTGATCATCAAGTATTTTAACTTTATCTTCACTAATTATTTTGGTAGTTATTTCTTTTGCTTTAATTATTTAACTTAATTTTGTTAATTTTTCTTCTAATAATTCTAATCTATTGCTTAATTGTAGTATTAATTGAATTATGATATTAGCTTGACACTGTGGGATTAAGTTGCTCTCGGTGTGAAATTGTATATTGCTAAAGCCTATAGGGCCAATTTTTGGTACTATTTCTTTTACTGTTTTTAATGCTTCTTACCAAAAAAGATTACTACTCATTCACTTTCTCTCTCTTGTTTGTCTTATAGTAATTATATTTCACTATGACTAAGTAGGTGCTTATTTGAACAACTTGGTAAACTATTACTACATAAAAGTAAAAGCATTTATTATCTATGTTGAAACTATAAATATGGTGATGTTGACAAATAAATATGACTAAGCTCTCTTTGACTATTATCTATAACACTTATGACTAACTAATATGCTTATGTGGACTAGTATATTTATGTTTATAATTATAATAATATTTATTTAATTATTTTTGGTGGCTTATTCACTAACTAATTTTCAGATTTTAGCTAATTGTTTTTGTTGTTCTTTTTGTATTTCGTGTTCTAGTTCAAATAATATATTTTGTGATAGTCTATAATTTTCTGTATCTACTTGATTATGTGTTTTGTTTGATAATATTTTTTTAAATTCTTGTTTATCAAGGATATTATTAAGATTTATATTTAGATTATTTATTATTAATTTAATATAATCTAAATTAGATTGTAAGGTTTGTATTTTTATTTTTTTTTACTGCATCTAATAATTCCTCTAATATTTCTTTCTAAATTATGCTCTAAATTTTGACTAATATTAATAAATAAATCTACTATACTATTTAATTGAGTATTTTCTTCAATATGTAATTTGTGTTTCACTAAAAAAATTACACGTAATTTTAAAGCCTTCTGTGAAATTTATTTTTGTCTTTTTATGATTTGAAAGTTCTAAGTCTAAGTAATTAATAGAAGTAAAGTCATAAATTTTCAGATAGGTTGAGTGTTGCATATGTTTTTAATTATTAATTTTTTCTTGTATTGTATTTCTTATCTTATTTAAGTCACTAGAGATTTGTGCTAATTTGATGTTTATTTCTATTATTTGATTCGTTAAAGATTGAAGTATTTGATTGTTAAATTTAATTATTAAGTCTAAAATTTAATATCTTTCTAGAGGCTTACATTATACTTTAGCTATTCTAATTTAAATTAAATATTCTAATTCACTTAATTGCTCTAAGGTATAGTTTTCAAATTTATTCATATATTAGATTTTGATCTATTGATTTTCTGATTTTTATTACTAAGGTTTTAAAAACTAGTGCTGGAACTATTGTATTTATATAATATATAGTCCAATGAAAAGATTAAAAATATTTTACTATTACAGCGAAAGCTTTTATAAACACATAATAATATCTTGAATAGTCAAACGCTCTAATACCATTTTTTTTTTTTTTTTTTTTTTGTATTCCTAATCAGTAATATAACGTTTAACAAAACAGTTTATGCCTAACACGCCAATACTAGCCAACACGCCTATCAATCGACTTTAAACGGCAGAACCTTAACCAACGGACTTACTGCTACATTCTTATCAAACACTATACAACTAATTTTAAGCAAAAATAAACCACACCAAAGATCTTTTACTATTAAAGACACTATACCCTAATCTTGATTTAAAACCTACAACACAATCAATTATGGGATATTCGACCTACCAAAAAAAATGCAAAGGCACTACTATAAAAGTAAAGTTTTTCATATTTGCCAAACCTGGCTGGATGCTAAACATGATTTTCAGAGTCCTCAATTCATTTACTACAACTGCTGTGCATTTTGCACCATACAATGGAATCAATCAGTATCACAACTAAACACCAAACACATTCCAGTGCATCCAAAGCCACTGAGAGCTTTCCTTTGCATCTGGTATTAATAAAGAAATTAAAATAAAGACTTCTCTTATCATCTTTGTGTCATTTCTTTCCAATAAATTACCCAGTAATAGAACAAAATTATTCACCACGACGGCGAACCACTATAAATATTCACATTTTGAATGATGCACCATCTCACACTATTCTTTACATGGTAAAGCTTGTAATTGGTTTCAGAAAGGAATGAAGAGATAGATTACAAACCCAAAAAACATATATACTAAGAAAACTTAATAAAAAAAAAGAAAGAAAGAATGAATGAATGAAAGAAAGATCACACATCCATCTCTCAGTTAAGTCATTTAACCTGACAGCTATTTTATTTTGCTCCCACCATTAAGAGGCCAATCGTCAATGACATCTGCAATTACATCCCGCAGATAATGTAGGCAAAAGAGAGCCCTGCACAGTTTATGGTCAGTTCCAATGGATGATCTGTGGAGGCAATAATAAGACACAACAATAACCATCTTGATCAATTACTTAGATGATGCTGTCCTGTTGTTCGGACTAGCAAACTACCAAGATTTCATTTTTATCGGTTTATTCCATCAACCACCCATTAATCCCATCTAACCCAGTTACTTTGTCTCTCTTTGTTTGTCTAGTAGTAGAGACATCTTCGCATACAGGCATATTAAAGAGCCCTCCATTTCTTTCTTCATATGCTACAGGCTCAAGATCAACTGCAACCAGATATTCAAGATCTAACTCCATAGAATAAGCTCCTAAAGCATAGCATTTAAACTCACTCCCTTGAGAACTATAGTTCTATGTTTCTACTTCACAGCAAGTGCAAAAGATTGAACTCCATGGTATCCCCTCATTAAAAGCTGCATCTAAACACCCTACCTAAAAAAAAAAAAATTTCCATGCTCATAACCAGTGTAATATCTGAATGCATATGTATAACTCAGCAATTCTTACTCCCTTGTGCACAAAAATCTAACACAATGACCATAGAATCCCTTTTGAATCCTGCAAAGGCTTCCAAAAGCCCAAAATGTTTTGCCTCCGAAAAAAACAATCCAAACACTATCACAACTATAAGAATAGCCAGATACATGCATGAACTCATGACAGCAAAAGCTTCTGATGGCCCCTTCTTGTAACCATTGCCCTTTCTGCAATAAGATGCAGCAGCGACAAACACCCAGAATTATCATTTTTCTATGGGCACCAATTCATTGCATGTTGTGTACCAGACAGGAGAAAGAAAAACCAAAGTTTGGTAGTAAGCACGAAGTAAGGCTTAACAGATGCAGATGGAAGGGTCAAAATTAGGTTCCAGGTGGAAAACCCTGCTTCAGTAAAAGCCCTCTCTAAAGTGGGCCTGTCAGACTTTTATGTACAGTAGAGGAAGGCTGCTATCCCCCATCATCAGGTGTTCATTCAATCAGGTAATTCCAATAAATACATCATTGACCAATTTAAGTTATTTTTCTAACCTTCCATCAGGTTCTTCTGATTAACTCAATCCTTCCCACCATTCAACTCGTACACATGCAAAGTTCCTGCTGCCTACAATGGGTACAAAACTCCTACCGAGTCATTTTAACAGCATTATCCAATAGGGTTTCAACAATTGACTTTTTTTTTTATAAGAACAATTGACATATTTACTACAGACCAAAATGACTTCTTAGTCACTGAAAAAGAAATTCGGTGAATGAAAGGCCCTGGATTAGAAAATTCAAAAGACTTCTTGTGAGAAATCTAAAAGGAAGGATGACCTTCTGGGAAATCCAAATTCAGTATACATGGAAAGCTCTGATCCTAAACAATGACTGATATGGACATCAGTAGAGGAAACAGGAATGGAATCTTGTGATTATCCTACTACTGGTTTAGACTACACTCATCTTTAAGCAAGAAACAGAAATTTGTGTTTTCACAATGTTTAAGTATAACAGTATATCTAATACTGCAAAACAATCAAACATCAAGAATAGACATTAGTTATTTCAACATATTCTCATCTACAAGACACACAAAATAAAAATTAGGAATTGAGTCATAAATGCATAAAGACATGATGACAACATGATAAAGTACAAGTCTTCATGAATTATGTCTACATGGATACACCAGGAATTGTAGCATAACTTTCCATCATTATTGAACCAATTTAAACCCCAAAATAATTAGAATATGTTCAAACCTCCGGGCCATTTTAAGCATCTATGTCTTCCATATTATCATATATCTAAAAAGAGAGAAGCTTCTCTAACCAAAACATCCCAATTAACATTTTGACTCAATTTAATAAGATGTTATATGAGTCATATATTTGGTTTTAGTTTCTATTTGTGATAGGGTAGCCAAAGTCTCTGAAATTGTTTATTCACTTTTTACTAATTGCAAGCTTTTACTTTGAGTTTCTCAATTCAATCACTAGTAGCTTTGCTCATATATATCAATAAAATTGGAAGCCTTCAAGCTTCTAGACTTGTACTTTTTCTTTATTAAAAAAAATGGCATTTTATTTCATTGTTGTTGCTTGTGCACAGTCAATAATAATAAAATTACAGCAAAATGAAAGTCAGAAATCTTATTATGACATTTCACTTACTGCCTTAAAGACTCACTTTTTGCATGTAGCCCATCATCCATCTCTTTTAGCATTTTCTATTTTCTCTATTCCAACTTCAAACTGGTAATCAATCAAAAAGTTTTAGGGTTCCAAGTATGAGCAAAATGACAAAAAGAAAACAAAGGAGAATATTGCTCCTATGATATTCATCACTTTCACCAATGGCAACAATAGCAGTGAGGTACAAATAACTCCCTACTTCATTAACTTTGAACTTTAAGTGTGATGACGCAGAGTACAGATCAAAATACTCAATGCAAAGACCAAATAAGATACTTTCCTACATTTTCACAAAGGCAAGCAGCAGCAGCCAATAATGTACTGGACTTCCATCAGATGCAAAACTATATGTAAAGAAGCAAACCAGATCACACAACTTTATTCTGGTATAAAATCATTCATGTACATACCTGTAAGATGTATGTAAATAATTTCATCTCTTATCTACAGAATGAAAAACAAATAAAGGCACTCCTAGAAATATTGGTAACACCATATGAAGTTTCACCGAGACTTTCTGCAAAGAGGAGAAAATTGGAGAGGCATGTACCAAAAGCTGAGAAGACAACACTAGCTACACTTATTGCCGTATTTAATGATCTACAGGGAGAGGGCCAAGATTTTGACTATACGGATGGGAATCCAACTATATTTTGAGAGGAGGAGAAGCGAAATGAGGATTTTTCGAAGTTAAATTAATGGATGACAGAAAGGAGAGTGCTACTCCTTGTTACTGAATCTCTTTGCAATGATAGGACGGACATCATCAGCATCAACCAGGGTCTCTAAAAAGGGAAGTAATGAGATTAAAGCACAGTCTGATGGATCATCAAACCAACTTTTAATTGGAATCCCATTATTCACTTGCAACCGGAAAACCTGAAATCATGAAGAGAGAACAAGACTTCATTAATCAGAAGCTGGCCTTATGAAACATGAAGTTGCAAGTTTTTGTTTCCCATGTTGTAAAACATAAAAACCCGTGCTTTGCAAAACAAGAAACCATAAATAGATATGTTCTTCATGTTGCCACAGTTTTGTATTGAACGTTTTGCAGTCCTAACTCTACAAGAGCCTCAAACTCTAGAGACATTGGTTGAGGCATAGGCATATAACTTCAAGATCATATGATCAGACGCCAACTATTGAAACTGGAATGGAAGAAAACACTAGGTTTTCTTTTTCTCATAGGTCATAACCACCAAGCACGCATTTGTTTAAGACAGTGGTAGGTATGATAACTACAATAACAGTAGAAAGAAAATATAGAAATCCAACTAAATGAAACAGAAGTAAATGAAGAAAATCCCACAAATTGAGCTATTGGGGCAGAAACGAAAAGAAGAAGAAGAAAATTGACAGGTCAGGAAATAATACCTGTGGAGAGTTATCAATTATGGCAACTTTGGCCAGGTCAATTCCTAAAATTGTCAGATCTTTGGTATAGCTACCTTCTGAAAAAATGCACGACTCACGGTAAGCACGTCGAGAAATAAGCTTTCCTTCTGGATCCAGAACGTCAAGCAACTTTTCAGCGTAGGCACTTTGACTGGCTGTGAAAACAATGAGTTCAAACATGTCTGCAGTTCTTTCCAAGAATGTTTTAAGGTAAGGCCTCTGTTTCACATATACAGTGTGCTCTCGCATGTTGAAGAAGACTGAAAATGTGAAATCTGCCTCATCACAGTAGTCCAGAGTAGAGTGGACGAGTGTCTCTGTACACATGCAAATGAGAACTGTTAGATGCAAACCAACAACGCATACAACAGAACAACAAAATAGAACAGCGTTAGACAGTCCATGAAGTTTTCTTTAACATGGATGTGAAAGAAAACTTCATGGACATTAAGTTGTGATGGTTTGAAGTGGTCAACCTCCTCTATCCCCACCAGAAAAATAATAGTACTAAATAAGAAACAGATAAAGCTGCCCTACACTTTCTAAGCTACGACATTGGTCAAGTGTTTGAACGCAGCAAGTTGCAGTTAATTCAATGTAAATGGTTAGTGCATCTAAATTATCATTAGGCTATGGTTTAGGTGACTGGATGAGAGGATGGGGGAGTATTTTGACTTCTATGTAAATGGTTAGGCGGACAACTTGTCTCCCGCACATCTTTTTGTAACCTCCCATTCTGCTTAGATATATAAAATTATAAATACTATTGTTTCTTGTCAAAAAAAAAAGTTGGCAGTTAATTCAATATGATACAACTGTTCATGATAGCTTGATATGCAGTATTAAGCCTCCACCTACCAGCTATTTCTTTTAGATCAAGTGATTACTACATGGTATGAGAGCATTGGTTTTGTAAAAGGTCTTGAATTCAAGTCTCCTTGTTGGCATTTGCACTTAATACATTTGCATGATTGGTATTTGTCCCTTCTTTATCTCCCTTTCTATCTCTACTACATATGCAAGATGGAACTACCGCATGAGGGAGAGTATTAGTAATAGCTTGATATGCATTATTGGACCTCTACCAACCAGCTATAGCTTTTAGGTCAAATGGTTACTAACAGCAGCAGGTACAACCCCTTTTTGAGGTACCTAATAAGTAATACCAGAGTTCAAGGATTATTGCCAAAAGTTAAAGATTTTTGGAAGCCCCTCATGAACCAGGCCATTCTCATATACTTACAAACATTAGCTAATAAAATAACTAACTCAAAGAAAAGAGATTTTTCCTTACCATCCAAATCAAGAACCAAAGTAATGGGCTTCCTTTTCTGGGTTTCCTTTGGTGATAGCATGGGCCAAATAGTAGGAACCACATCAGATGCATCTGCTAAATTGTGTATAAACAAATATGGATCGAAGTGGTCCACTTCATCTGGATCAAGAGATTGAGTGTTGGCTTCTGCTTCCCGGTCATAGGAATTTGTTGGCTGGACTACTAGATCCAAGCATGCTTCCTCTGAACTCATCGTAGCATCCTCGCATGATTCACCGTCATGGACATTGCCAGTCTCAACAGTTTCTTCAAGGAAAGGCAATATCATGCATCTATTAGTCATATCAAAAATCAAATCATGATCAGAAAAGGGGCTGGCCTCTATGATATCATTAAATCCTACGCTCCCACCAAACGATACACCAGCAATAGTCATGTCTGAAATGTGGAAATCTGAAATGTTGCAAGTTTGATAATCAAATAAACTACTGCTTCCATTGTCGGTGTCATCGGCTTTCAAATGAGCCACATCAGGATCTCTATTTGCTGCAATAAAATTGGAAAAGGTTAAGCACATAGACATTTTTTTAGGAAGAAATTAACTTGTAATAACTTCTTGGGGGAAATATCTTGACTACTACATGAAATTCTTCACAAGATAAAATAGGTCATCTCCATAAGCATGAATGTGGTAAAGAGAACAAGGGAAATATATCAACTCAAAGTACATTAAGTGCTCCCATCCAACAAGGTCAGATGATACCTGCACAGTTGTAGAAATCTGGATGGCAATTTACTTCAATCAACTCGAAGGCGGGCGAGAAGATAGTCTCTAGACTCTCTACGTCTGATGGGCAAATGGCTGGCAAGGACTCCTGTGGTTCATGTACAAATCGTTACGGCATCAAAAATGAAGAGAATATCAGTCTCTCACTTACTTAACAAATAAAAAATGAAGGCAGCAAGCATGCATATAATTAAAGCAAACATCGAGCCTCGAAGAAGCAAACAAATGAAATTATAGAGAAAATAAACAATAGATTAAAAAGAAAAGTAGTAAAATGGGTACAGGTGGTACAACATCGAAAGGATACTAAGATGAACCTCTATATCCTAAGATTTGCTATTCTATTTGGAACAACTTGAATGTAAGGTTTTTAGCCATTTTTGGCATCTAACAAAATTTATGAAAGTAAAGAGCAAAAATGCATTTAATTCTATATCCTCTGATATTAGAATCATATGAATTGAAATATTCTAATTCTTCAATCAAAACAGTTGGAATCATATGTAACCTAGTATTTTAATTTATGGGCAAAATACTGTTTACACCAGTTTGAGTGAAATTTACCTTTCCTATTGCAGGAAAGATCACTTGTTAGGACCATAACTCTAAATTTTTCCATAAGGAAAGATACAATAGAAGGGTTTCTACACAGAAACATCAAACATATTGAGGAATTGATATTCATAGAATGCTCCCAAGAATGCATATCTTTAAGGTGAACTTAGATTCTTTCCGTTTCAGGTATGGATCTATTAAAGAGTAGGAATTACAAAATACTTTCTAAGAGACAAATCCACAAAATTGAGAAATTCCCACTTCATAGAATTTCGAAGTAAGAATAGATGAATATAAATAGAGATCCACTGGAGAACAAGAGCCTTTCTAAATGAATATAATATATTTCTAAAGGAGATTATGATTGTTGCAAATTGATGATCTTCCGCTCTGCAGTCAAGATCATTTTGGGCACATAAATAAAGGTCAACCCTGCTCACCAAAATGGATCCATTGAATTTAATAAGTCAAAGAAACCCTGAGTTTCAGAAGTGAAAATTGCAAGCACCAAATTGAAATAACATTAATTTATTATATCTTTTAAATCAAGCAATGCACGAGCTAAGAGACCACTGTAAGGCTATTAAGATATGTCCCTGTCACACAAGGATACGAGATGAAAACTCTTTCTTTTCTTTTCCTTTTTGTTTGAGAAGATACAAGTGTGTGTGTGTGCCATGTATCTCTAGAGAGATATCGGGACCCCCCTGCTCTTGGGACAAAGTCCCACTAATTCCCTCACCAAATTATGATGGTAGGAATCGAACTCATGACCTCCCTGCCAGTTCACCCTCTTCCTACCATCGTGCCAATGCCATCATTGGCAGGTTATGAGATGCAAACTCAAGCTTCATGACCCATGAGTTGAGGCATTTTTTATGATCATGATGAATCAACTGAAAAACCAGCCATAGCTGACGCAGAGATGCCTTTTAGGTTCTGAAGGCAATGGAATTACTCAATCTTTACTTTTTGTATGCATATCAAAGCAACCCCCCCCCCCCCCCCCCCCCCCGGCCCAAACTTCTTTCAGGGATCCTCTAATTTATAAAGAATCCACTTCCATCAGACAAATCTCCACCAAATGATGTCACATTAAATTGAATGTTTCAAGAACATGAGTTACTCCAAAAGGGCAAAAAAAAAAAAAAAGAACTATGTTAACAACAAAAAGGATAAAAAAAAAAACTATTTCTGACTTGTTTTCTTCTGTCCATTTAACAAAAAAAGAAAGAAAGAAAGAAAGAAAGAAAAAGGTATCATTCAACCAACTAGCAAAAAAAATCATGACTACAGAAAAGGTTGATAATCTATATCAAAAAGCCAGCTTGCAATCACCAAGGAATAAGATATGGAGACAGATCCCAAGTCTCCTAAACGAATCACCCCCCCACCATGAATATGAAAAAATGAACTCTTGATATTTATGCAATTCCATTGGTGTCTTACATATTTTCCCTCAATAGCTGCCCTGTTTGCATGCAGGATAGTGAGACACCAGTTGACCTTTTCTGTTCGTTGTGAGTTTTCCAAACAGATTTGGCAACACTGGGAGGATGTAGGTGGTGGAACATTTAAAGCTCCGACTAGCTGCAAGAGGTGCTTTTCACTTGAGGAAGGTCCAAGGCTTTCAAAGAAGATTAAGGAAACTAGAAGAGTAGCTGCATTTGCAATGTTTTGGGGTATTTGGCTTGAGAGAAATTGGAGGGTGTTTGATAATACCCTACAAAACATATTCAACAGGTTACCATCTGGTCCGAGGTGATAAATCCTATCATGTATATAGAAAAGCCATTATCACTTGAGTTCTTACATGTCAAAAATAAAATCATGAATTATTTATTTCAATTACCAATACAATGTGACATAGAGATTGAAATGAGCGCATAATTGCACACTCAAAGGGAAAATTTCAAGTGGTATCTCAATGGATTAAGAGAATACTAGAGTTGCACAACATGGACGTAGTAGCTTGTGTAAAACTACAACAGGTCAGTTACAAAATCAAGGCATACGTCCACAATAATAAGAATGGATGTTTGGATAGTAATTGTAATCAAATTTATACCATTCTAGCAAAAGGGCAATCAGCTACAGAGAGTTGTGGATTTTGAGACTTGAAAGTTTCTCCATTAGAAAGTTCCTGGTTATTGACAGCTTCATCACAATGATTTTCCCGAGAAGACAAATCCATGTTGGAAGAAACTGCAGTAAGAGAGAGTGATAATGTTTACAATGTATCTGCTTCATCATCAAAATCTAAGTTTCTGCACAAATTGAAATGGGCATAGGACAGTGGAATATGAGATCAAAGAAAGTACTAAAGGTACAATATAAATATAGTAAAAACTTTGAAAAACTTCGTACTCAATGTACAATATGAATATGCACAAACATTATTTTTCAAACTTATTAAACCATTTCAAACTGTGTGTCAAAGGTTTTCATTTATTGGAATGCAAAAACATTACCATTTTGATTACTTGGTATAGAACTCTCCAAGCTTGCTTCTTGCTGGGATATTCTGATTTCAGAGCAAGAACTCTTTGATATTTTACATGACTTATGGCAGACACCAAGACCAGTTCTTTCTTTCGAGCAAATATTGCTTGATTTAGCCTTCATTTTTAATGCTGGCATGATTTATGTTTGCGGAATGTACACACAAGTCTCACTCTGTTCCAATGCAAAAGGAAGACCTTATGTACTTATCAGTCTGAATCTGCAGTAGGAAGCTCTTGCATATAAGTAATCAAGATAATGACAAGCTATGAAGAACCATCCAAATATGGAATGCATATACAAAGAGCATTTTCTCTTTCAGGCAAAGGAATCAGTTGTGCAGTAATCTTAAGTATGTTTTATTCATGGCCAAACTTATGTTGCCCTTGGGTTCTTTCAACCTTTCTTTCTTTTATAAGGACCTTTGAAAGAGTATGATTCAACACAATCTGATGCAATTATTTAGTGCACTCTTACCATGTTTTTTCCCATTTACATTTACAAGGTTCTGGGTTAATTATAACAAGCAAAGCGCATTTTTATTCAGCCAGTCTGAAAATTTTAATGCATAAAAACCTTAGCATGTTAACGGTTAACCAAATCATCATGGTAATGGAAGGGAAAAACAACACTATTTGCACCTTAATCATTAAAAGTTATATGTGATTTTGCATATCATTTTCATTTTCATTCAACTTTTTTTTTTCACTGACAAAACCCCCAACTAACTGTTCTTAAATCTCTCTTCATGGTGACAACACCATGTTCATTACCATTACATAGGAGGAGCTGAAACTTCACTATCAAACCCAAGAAACTGCTCCTTCAAAGTTGAAACAACAAGTCTAGCTTATATAAGAGTATCTACTTAAGTTTTTTAGATAACTTTTGGTTTCAGTGTGAAGCTATCATGGTTAAGTTGTTAGGCAATAGGCCCTCCTCAGAAAAGAACAAAAGGATAGCCTGAGGGAAAATGAAAAAAGGGAACAATAAGCTGAAAAGGAGCTACATGAATAACCATAACAATGAAGTTGCCACTACAACAACACAAAGTCCTCTATCTAACCCGGAATTCGGTATTGTGCATATAACCCATGAGATTATAAGTTGAGTTACAGAGTAATGAAAAAAGAAGATCAAAACAAGCAGCAGTATGAATTAGCATCCAATTCTTTTTCCAGAATCCCCTTCAACCCCCCTGCTGATTACTAAAAATCATATTTTTATGCTAAATTATGTACAATTATTCATGCAAAACATCTAAAATAAGACACTAGCATATAAATAAAAATAAAAATAAAAATAAAAGAAGCTAATCCTATCAACACTCTGAAATTGCACCAGATCATTTGATTTGAACTTCAGTACAGAACTAGTAGAATTTTCCCCCATGTACATAGAAAACTAGAAACCAAAATCCATATGGCCCCAACAGAAAGAAAATTAGCATAAATAATCGCAAAAGAAACCCGGAGAAAAATAAAGAATATTTACCTAAACATAAATATGAAAAGGAAACAATAAAATTAAAAAAAAAAAAAATATATATATATATATATATATATTTAAAAAAAATCGGATTATCATCACTAAGACCTTCGAAGTTCCAAAACTAGCATACATCTTCAAATTTCTGAACCAAACGGACCAGCAATTATAAAAGTCAACCGACCAATTTCTCTTAAAACCTCAAAATTCAAAGAACCAGGAACTGTTTCTTCGATTTGACAAGGTACAAAAACAAGAATTCAGAACATAAACTAAGAATCCCAAACAAGAAAAAAAAAAAAAAAAGTGAAACAACAACAGGAAACACAAATAAACCGACCAAACCCCATTCACATCTTCGTCATCAAGATCAAGATCAAAACCCATATTCTAAAACATAATAATAATAATAATAATAATAATAATAATAATAATAATAAAATCAAATACTCAAACTTGTTCAAGAAATTCACCCAACCCAAAAATTCAAGAAACCCCAGCTGGCCAAACTTGAATTTAAACACAATCACAACCCAAAAAAACCACAAGAAAATCACACCAAAATTCATGAATCAAAAAAAAAAAAAACAAAACAAAACTTTCAGACAATACTAACCTTAAATCAATCAATTATCCTCATCTCTCTCTCTCTCTCTCAAATTAGACAGAGATTGGAAGCGTTTTGAGAGACCACCAGAGAGAAGAAAAGAAAAAAAAAAAAAAAAAGTGGTCAAATCGAGAGCAGCTGCAGCTTTCGCTTTTGGAGCCGCGGAACAAAACAACTCTCTCTCTCTCTCTCTGTCTCTCTCTCTCCTCTCTCTCTCTAAGTTAAATTACGTCGGAAGCCGGATAAGATCCTTCCGCACATCTATACGGACGGCCTCGATTCGATCGTACCTCTTTGCTTCCGACACGTGCAACTAAGAGCACGGATCACCGACACGTGTCCAGTTGCGGAATGAGAGGTAGTCTTTAAGGTTTTTTGTTTGAGTGGCGGCGAACGCCGAATTTTCCAACACATGTCCGCGCGCTTTCCCTCGCTCTGTGCAGCCAACCCCAACCTTTTCGTGTGGATCCACTAGATGGTCAGGAATGCGCCACGTGTTTATAAGATGGGTTGTTGGTATATTGAGGAAAAATGTGATTGGTGGGAATCATGAGAGTTCGGTGGCCAAGAAAGTAGAAGAAAGAAGACTCGGCGGCACGTGTGACGTCAACAACAAACTTATGAGATGACAGTATAACACACTTGTGTTCCAATTAAGAGTACACGACTATGGATTTTAAAGATTAGGGGTGAAAAAAAAAAAAATACCAATCGTTACGGGGTACGAACAATGTGAATACGTTACATATCATTCATACCTTATCAAGTTTGAGAAATTATTTGTCCGCACCTATATGTTTTAAAAATTAGGTAATTTGGTTTTGTTCGTTTTTGTACATTTCATTGATTTTACATCTTGTATTAAATAAAAACCAGGGCACTCAATTTCTTAATCCTCCGTTCAAGCCTAATTTAATATTTATTCATACTCCACCTAAATTTAAAAAGATTTTGTCTATATATGTTTTAAAACAGGTCAAATAAAAGCGAACAAATGAGTTCAAGCTCATTTTATTATCCCTAAATTTGTACCTACTTAAACGCTCACTCTATCCACTTATTATATATTACCATTAAAATTTTATTAAGTAGGTGAGTAAAGCGTGTGATTTTAGTGATTACAACTAGAAGCTCCTGAATTCTATTTAACACTTTTTTTATCACAAGATTACAATATTTATGTAGTTTTATAATACCTGCTATCAACTTCATAAATCATTTTGAAAAACATATAGGTATAAAAAGCGGTTAGCTTCTTAGGAACTATAGAGACAAGGTGGGTGCATAAGCCTTACATAAAAAAAAAAACATAAGCCCCGCGACAAAAAGGACAAAGCCTTCAAACTATTAGCACAGAAGACCTAACAACAAAAATTATAAGCCCACAACAAGATCATAGAAAACTACAATTATAATTTTTTTATTTATTTTATTGGTAAAGGACTTGAGCCATTCTGAAAGAGGGAAGGGAAAGGTGTCAACCAACAATTCTACTAGTTGGTAGCACTTTATGGTTTAATAGAAGCCTCTTGCGTACTTTGACCTTATACGTCTTGACCTATTCAAATTTTGTTTTTAAAAGAATTAAGAAAATGTTCGGTGATTAACATCTTTGTTAATTGTCAATTATGATATATGTTCTCATGTGCGCACATATACAATGCTAAGGGAACTCAATTGTAAAACATAGCGAGTGTTATCCCAACACCAAGACCTTAAGGATGATCTAATGGGCTTGGTGTTCACCAGCTGAATTTTTCAACTGAGTCTCTACGTCAAATATATATATATATAGTTGCTACATATTTCATTAAATCTTAAAATTAATCTTAAAAGAACTATACAGTGTATTTAGAGTCTGCGTCTAAATTTAAAATCCAGTGATTTTGATTTATAGAGAGATGGAAAAAAATAAAAAGAGAATTAAGATCAAATCATAAAACTCTAAGTAACTTATATATCAACATTAGATGGGAAGAAAAACTTAAAATAAAAGCGTTTTATTAACCATAAAGAATGCATACCTCAACATCAAATCTATATTATTGTTTTATTATTATTTTTATTTTTTTGTTACCGATTTTCTGGAGCCCATAAGGTGTCCTCTAAGTGAGACTAATCATCCTAGACTTCGAGCACTGCAGAGACAATTTTAAGTGGCCCTCCCAACAAGAGTATGTCAAAGGCGGGCTCGAACTTGCAGTGCAAGTTCAATAAAAAACTTTATTTCAAAAAAAAAAAAATATATATATATATATATATATATATTTATTTATTTATTTTAAAAAAAAAAGTATTATGGACAAATGCATGTAAAAGACTTTCAGAATTAAAGATCTCTTGCCTCAAGATATCTATTAAGCATGTAAATGCTTAATTAAAAATTAAGCATTACCCGATATCATATCCAAAAAAGGTGGACAGCCACAAAATAAAAAATAAAAAAAATAAAAATTAAAAAAAAATTATCCCTGGCCTTCTCAAATACTGTATCCTTTTTATTTCCTTTTTAACTTTTTTTTTTCTCAAATTTCTCCTCTTTTCCTCCTTTAAACCTATGGTTTTTATTCTAATAGATTTCTTTATTTAATATAATTTAAGGGATTTGACAATGTTCTTTTACCGACGTAAGTTCCACTTTTTCTATAAATTTTTTTCATGTGAAGGGCCTATTTATTAAAGTAGAGATCAATATTCACTAGCTAAAGTCTATTTTATGACAGGTTCACTTAGAAATTGGCTTATAATTTGTTTATATTTAGGTCTTAGTCTTAAGTGTTCAATTTGGCTTTCTAATTCATTATTAGGTAATTGAAATTCAAGTTCATAAACTCATTAATCCTTATTTTATTCAACTGCTTAAATGAAATTTGTGCATTTGTAAAAAAAAAAAAAAAGATTTTTATTCTAGAGTCACCTAACTCAATTTCCAGATTTTGATAAAATCATAATTTAGCGCGAAATTTCCAGATTTTATAGAGTTTTATTACTTTTCTTTCTTTAGTTAAGGTTAGACATTGTTTTTCAGAGAAATTGGCAATATATAGTTTACTTGTAAAGAGTGATCTATACGTCTTGATGACAAAACAAAATTAAAAAAAATAAAATAATAAAGAAGCTAAAGTGACATCCATAATAATGTACGTAACACGATAGAAACATTTTTATCAATGC
Organism: Paratinospora sagittata; assembly: GCA_035771175.1. Lineage (NCBI taxonomy): Eukaryota > Viridiplantae > Streptophyta > Magnoliopsida > Ranunculales > Menispermaceae > Paratinospora > Paratinospora sagittata. The sequence goes on from CM069598.1 coordinate 42,327,834, forward strand.
ACCATTTAAATCATCTCAAATTACGTATTAATATATGATTCGAGGTAACCTAACTTATAAAGACGATGTCAACATAGTACTACTCAATATATATCTAGATTTCTACAAATCTTATATTATATCGTGGCATCGACCTTTTAGGAAAATCTGGTAATTGGCCTCTATCAGTCATATCAAAAAATGATATTACTATGGCTTCATATAGGGTTTATTTATTTTTTTACCCTAAAACTCTAAACCCAATATGAAGCTATAATAATATTAACTTCAACAAATCCTCCCTATTTTTCGGTCTGAATATTGATAAAGAAGTCCGAGCATGGTTTAGGGGAAGACTTGGAATTTAGAATAGTGTGCATTAGCGTATGCACCAAGGGTTACCATCACTTGGGCACCGGAGTACAATGAAAATGGTTTAGGGGAAGACTTGGAATTCAGAATAGTGTGCATTAGCCTATGCACCAAGGGCTACCATCACTTGGGCACCGGAGTGTTGTGCGGAATCGGGGTAAAGTATGAAAGGAAAAACAAGACAACAGATTTAACGTGGTTCGGCAAATTGCCTACGTCCACGGGAGACAACAAACTTGTATTATCAGAGAATACAAAGTACACCCTTAGGTGAAACTTACAGATTAGATCTCTTAAGTAGATCTTACAGAATAGAACTCTCTGACTCTCAGGAATGAATTTTGAATACTGAAGTTGAGCTCTATTTATAGGTGTAATCAGGGGTAAAATCGTAATTATAAATATTAAATATAATATATTTAATATTATAATAATGAATGCTTTCGGCGCGTGTGATTCGTTCGGCGCGTGTGATTCATTCGGCGCATGTTTAAGAAAAGAAGGGCGCCATGTTTAAGAAAAGAAGGACGGCGCCGAATGCGCCGTCCACTTATTCTTTTCATGCGCCATCTTGATGTCTGACCACCCACATGGGTGTGGTCCCCTCAAATCTCCACCTCCACGTCATGTGGAACAGGACTCCCCACACACCTGCAATCTCTCTACAGATAGCAAGCTTCTTTCAAAAAACTGTTGCTGCCTCCATTAGTGCCCTTAGGCACTCCGAGCTCGTGAGATATTGATCAAGTCCAAACAATGTTGGAACTTGATCCCTGTAACCACTTTTGTAAGCATATCTGCGGGGTTATCTGCAGTCTTGATCTTTTGCAGAAGAATACTCCCTTCTTCTACAATTTCTCGAACAAAATGAAAACGAACATCAATATGCTTCGTTCGACTGTGATGAACTTGGTTCTTTGCCAAACAAATGGCACTCTGGCTGTCGCAGAAAACTTCAACATTCTTCTGCACAATTCCCAAGTCTTTAGTTAATCCATGAAGCCAGATTGCTTCCTTGAAAGCTTTTGTTACTGCCATGTACTCTGCCTCTGTAGTAGACAAAGCAACTGTTGACTGTAGTGTTGATCTCCAACTTACTGGTCCTCCTGCCATAGTGAAAACATAACCAGTAGTAGATCTGCGCTTGTCAAGATCTCCAGCATAGTTCGAATCCACATATCCGACTAGATGCTTACAACTTTTCATATCTCTCTCGAACTTTAAACCAATATCCACAGTACCATGAATATACCGTAGAATCCACTTCACTGCTTGCCAGTGGCCTTTACCGGGGTTGTGCATGTAACGACTTACCATACTTACAGCATGTGAAATGTCAGGTCTGGTACACACCATAGCATACATCAGGGCACCAACAACATTTGCATATGGAATCTTCTCCATTTGCTTCTTCTGATTCTCGGAATTTGGTGACATTGATGAACTTAGCTTGAAATGTGGTGACAATGGTGTGCTCACAGGTTTTGTGTCATTGCCGATGTCAAAAGTTTGAAGAACTTTCTTCAAGTACTGAGTCTGAGTCAAACAGATTTTTCCTTTGGCTCTGTCTCGAGTTATCTCCATCCCAAGAATTTTTCTGGCCTCTCCAAGATCCTTCATTTCAAACTCTGAGCTCAATTGAGCCTTGAGCTTGTTGATCTCCACCTTGCTTTTAGATGCGATTAACATATCATCTACATATAAAAGCAAGTAGATAAATGTACCATCTTGAAGTTTGCGATAGTAGACACAATGATCAAACTGACTCCGAGTATATTTTTGCCCTTGGATGAAGTTGTCAAATCGCTTGTACCACTGTCTCGGTGACTGCTTCAGGCCATACAGTGACTTGCTCAACTTGCAAGCCCAATTCTCTCTTCCTGGTACTTTGAATCCATCTGGTTGAGACATATATATCTCCTCGTCCAAATTACCATGCAGAAAAGCAGTTTTGACATCGAGTTGGGCTAACTCGAGATCAAACTGTGCAACCAAAGCCAATAATATTCGAATTGACGAATGCTTAACAACAGGTGAGAATACCTCATTGTAGTCAATTCCTTCCCTCTGTGCGTAGCCTTTTGCTACCAGTCTGGCTTTGTATCGGATATCATTTGTGCTGGAAGAGCCTTCCTTCTTAGCGAAAATCCATTTGCAGCCAATTGATTTCTTTCCTTTTGGAAGTGGAACCAACTTCCAAGTCTGATTCTGATGGAGTGATGTCATCTCCTCATTCATTGCCATTTTCCACTTGTCACTTTCCATACTTTGAATAGCATCTTTGTAATTGTATGGAATATCGTCTCCGGTGACTGGAAATGCATATGCAACCATGTCAGTGTACCGAGCAGGTTTGCGGATTTCTCTTCTTGGTCGATTGGTGGCAATTGAATCTGGTTCTGGACTGATGTCTGGTCCTGAAGCCTCCACCTCAACTGAGATTTCCTCATCTTCTTCAGGATGGTTGGATATCTCTGCTGACTTGCTAGGAGTTACTGGAATATCTAACTCCACCTGCTGAGGCAAATCTGGATCGCGATTTTCTTTATCAGAAACTGTATGCTTTAACATCACAGATTCGTCAAAAGTTACATCTCGACTTTTTACAATCGTCTTTGTATCAGGGTTCCATAGTCGGAAAGCCTTAACTCCTTCACTAAAGCCCATGAAAAAACGCTTTCTTGGACCTAGGATCCAGTTTGGATTCCTTCACATGGAAATATGCAGTGCATCCAAAAATGCGCAGAGAATCATAATCTGAAACGGGGTGTCCAGACCATACCTCCTTGGGAGTTTTGCCATCTAGTGCTGTTGTAGGAAGTCTATTGATGATATGAGAGGCATATGACAAAGCTTCAGCCCAAAATGCCTTGCTCAGTCTAGAATGAGATAACATGCAGCGAACTTTATCTACCAAAGTACGATTCATGCGTTCAGCAACACCGTTTTGTTGTGGCGTGCCTGGGACTGTGAAATGTCTGACAATCCCTTCATTCTCACAAAATTTCTGAAATGGGTCTGACTTGTATTCTCCACCATTATCAGATCTGAGCCTCTTAATCTTCCTTCCTGTTTGGGTTTCTACCATTTTCTTCCATATAAGAAAGGTATCTAGCACTTCATCTTTATGCTTCATGGTATAAACCCAAACATAGCGAGAGAAATCATCAATGAAAGTAACAAACCAACGTTTACCTCCCAATGAAGCATTTTGAGAGGGTCCCCAAACGTCGGTATGAACATAATCCAATGTTCCTTTTGTGCGGTGGATGGCAGTTCCAAACTTGACTCTCGTCTGCTTGCCTAGGATACAATGCTCGCAGAAGTCAAGTTTTCCCGTTTTTGCACCTTTCAGAGAACCTTGCTTTATCAAGGTTTGAAGAGCCTTCTCTCCAACATGTCCGAGCCGCATGTGCCAAAGTCGGGAAGTGTCCGATGAAACATCACTAGAACTGGTGCAAGCTGAGACACTTTCGATTACTGTGTGTCCGTCAAGGAAATAAAGATTTCCTTTCTGAGTACCCTTCATGGCCAAGAGTGCTCCACGTACAACCTTCAGGACTCCACCTTCAATGGTTACCTTGTAACCGCTGGAATCAAGGACTCCTAGGGAGATCAGATTTTTCTTCAGATCTGGAACATATCTGACGTCCGTGAGCCGTCTTGTTGTACCGTCATGCATCTTAAGGCGTATAGTTCCAATACCTTTTGTGTGGCAGGTATTGTTGTTGCCCATGACCACGACTCCTCCATCGAACTCATCCAATTTTGAGAACCAATGGCGATTCGGACACATATGATAGGAACATCCGGAATCTAAAATCCATCTATCAGACTGAATGTCTATAGATGAGACCGAGAAAGCGGAATCTTCTTCTGCTTTCTGTGCTACATTTGCATCGGACTTGCCCTTATTTGGACAATCTTTCTTCCAGTGCCCCTTTTGGTGACAATAGGCACATTCATCCTTCCCAAGACGTTGACGTGATGAAGGTCCTTTTGACTTTGAGCGAGATCGGCCTCGCCCACTGGATCTATCAGATTTGTTGTTAGCCCTGCCTCTGGATACCGTCAAGGCTGCTGGTGATGCTTCCTTGTGATCGCGCTGGTCCTTCCTTCGATACTCGTTGTTCACCAAAGCATTTGAAACATCACTGAATTTAACCTCATCTTTACCGTATAGCAAAGTTGTTGTTAAATGTTCATATCTTTTAGGCAAAGAGTTTAACAACAATAGTGCCTTATCCTCATCAAGAGGGTCGACATCAAGATTTAGTAGATCAGCAAGAATCTTGTTGAAATTATCAAGATGTTCACTCATGGAGGTACCTTCCTTGTACTGAAAACGATATAGCTTCTTCTTCAGGTAGAGGCGGTTCTCTACGCTTTTCGTCATGTATTTGTCCTCCAGTTTCTTCCAGAGACATATTGCCATAGTCTCTTTCATGACAAAGTATTTCTGATCTTTGGCCAAGCAGAGTCTGATTGTTCCACAAGCTTGACGATTGACGAAATACCAATCATCATCGGACATATCCTTGGGCTTGGTTTCCAAGGCGATATGTGATCCTTCCCGGAATAAGAGATCCTGAACTTCGCATTGCCACATGCCAAAGTTGTTGGTGCCGTTGAATTTCTCCACCTCGAACTTTGCGTTGGACATCGAACTTCTTTGCCAAGGCCTGCTTGTGCTTGGGATTTCCACCGCCATTTAGACCGAAGATATTTATGACGCAGAAAAGTGCTTGAAAAATGATAAACAACTCTAACTAAGCTATATCAATAACTTAGGAGCTGAATCTGCAGAAACTGATTGCACGGTTGCGTCCGGAACGGTCGAAAATGGTAGAAACGAGTCTGACTTTGCTGAAATCAGACGAAAAATGAGCCGGATCTGGTTGGTCAACAGGAATTGATGAATAGTATCGGGCTTTAGGCGGACCGGGGCCGATGAACAGTGACGGGCCAAAAAACAGTGGCTGGGCCGGTGAGCAGTTACGGGCCGACCAGTTGCTGGGCCTTGAACAGTGCGGGCCGTAAACAGTGTTTGGGCTGTAAACGGTACGGGCTGAAACAGGGTTGGGCTGTGAATAGTTACAGTCCGAAACAGTGTTTTGGGCCGTGAACAGTGCGGAGAGTATCTGGGCCACTGTTATGAACAGTATGATAGTTTGGGCTGGATCAGAGTATGAACAGTGATCCACAGTGATGAACAGTGGACCGGGTTGGAACAGTTACCGTGTTGGAACAGTGTACCGGGTTGGAACAGTTGACCGGGTTGGAATAGTTTACCGGGTTGGAACAGTGTACCGGGTTGGAACAGTACCGAGGATGAACAGTGTTGGCAAAACGCTGTACGGGGATCAAACTTTGATCGGCTCCTGGGGACTCGTTTCTTGTCCGTTTTTCTCACCGTTTGTTGCGTTGGACTCCTGGAAACAAGAGCTACCTCCACGGGTGATCAGAAAACAGTTCCAATCACTTTTACAGAAACTCAAAATTTCGACACAGTCTCGAAATTTCGACAGTGTTCGTTTTTCTTCCAAAACTTAACCTTGGCTCTGATACCAATTTGTTGTGCGGAATCGGGGTAAAGTATGAAAGGAAAAACAAGACAACAGATTTAACGTGGTTCGGCAAATTGCCTACGTCCACGGGAGACAGCAAACTTGTATTATCAGAGAATACAAAGTACACCCTTAGGTGAAACTTACAGATTAGATCTCTTAAGTAGATCTCACAGAATAGAACTCTCTAACTCTCAGGAATGAATTTTGAATACTGAAGTTGAGCTCTATTTATAGGTGTAATCAGGGGTAAAATCGTAATTATAAATATTAAATATAATATATTTAATATTATAATAATGAATGCTTTCGGCGTATGAGATTCGTTCGGCGCGTGTGATTCGTTCGGCGCGTGTGATTCATTCGGCGCATGTTTAAGAAAAGAAGGGCGCCATGTTTAAGAAAAGAAGGACGGCGCAGAATGCGCCGTCCACTTATTCTTTTCATGCGCCATCTTGATGTCTGACCACCCACATGGGCGTGGTCCCCTCACGGAGTACAATGAAAATGTTTGAATTCGTCAAACAAAAGCTATGGAAATCAACCCAACACTGAAAATCAAAATTATTTTCAATAAGTGGCAAGGAAGTACTTATAAAAGCTGTAGCACAAGCCCAATCGGTGTTCTCAGTGAGCTACTTTCCAATCCCAAAGACTTTGTGTAAGCAGTTGAATGCAATCATAGCCAGATTTTGGTGGGGTGAGTCAGAAGGGCAAGCGAAGATCCATTGGAAGAGCTGGAGTAATTTATGCAAAGCAAAAGACCTTGGCGGAATGAGTTTCAAATCAGTGGAAAACTTTAACCAAGCTCTTCTTGCAAAACACGGGTGGAGGATACACAACAATCCAAACTCTTTGCTGGCAAGAATTCTTAAGGCAAAGTATTTCCCAAAACTCATCCTTCTGGGAGGCAATTCAGAAGCAAGGAGCATCTTAGATTTGGCGCAGCATTATTTGGGGTCGAGACTTACTGAAGAAAGGGACAAGATGGCTCGGAGATTCACATGCACAGAGACCCATGGCTCCTTAGACCTTCCTCATTCAAGCTGATATCGCCACCATAAAGAGAATTGGATTGTCCAGTAGCCGACTTTATCACTTTAGAGCAGTGGTGGAACATTGATAGGTTGAGGGAACACCTGCTTCCAATGGATGTTAAAGAGGTGATAAAGATTCCCTTGAGCAGATGGAAACCTCCAGACTCACTAATATGACATTTTACAAAGAATGGACAGTTCACAGTCAAAAGCGGGTATTGCATGCTATGGAAGCTTCTAGCAGTGGAGAATGCTCTCATAGGGTAGAAAATAAGAAATTCTGGACGAAATTATGGGCAACTCGTACACCCCCAAAAGTGAGAATCTTCTTTTGGAGATTCATCCACAATATAATCTCACCACGTGAAAATTTGTTGAAGAAGAAAATTGTGGATGATGCCACCTGTAAACGTTGTCAAGGGGAAATGGAGACAATGATCCATGTAGTTACTAGATGCTCAAGAGCAAAAGAGATTTGGGCTCTTGTGGAGCCATTTATGGAAGATAGAAGGCTAATACCTATGATGCTCCAAGGAGGAATAAAAAGCTAAGTCATGGTAGCAGGCATGAAGGATCTGGAAAGGATCATGTTAAGTGCATGGGCAATTTGGAATGACAGAAATAGCATTTGCATTGAAGGAAAAGTTGAACCTGAAATTGTGGTGGCGGAGAGAGCCATGGCTTACCTTGTTGAGTTTCAGCAAGGAAGCGTCAAGCCACCTACAGTAAGAGTAAACAGAGACCAGAGGTGGCAAGTTCCCTCCCCGAGCCAATTGAAGATGAATATCAATGCTAGTCTGGATGGAAAAGGACTGATGGGTATAGGCATCGTTGTGATCATAATGGACAGGTTATTGCGGCCATGGTGTCCCAAAAACGTGGAGGTTCACAAGCAGAAGTGGCTGAATATTTTGCAGTGAGGATAAGTTTTGAATTAGCAGTAGAAATTGGGGTACCTATAGATGTGCTGGAAGGAGACTTAGTTGGGATTAATGAGCTGAAAAAATAAAGGTCAAGAACTTGACTAAGATTGAGGAAGTGATTGAAGATTGTAGACTTTTAAGTCATAAATGACCAAATTTAGTGATCCAAGCATACCCAAGAGAATGTAATAGAGTGGCAGATAGACTAAATAGATTAGGATTATGGAGTCCCCAAATTTGAATAGAGGAAATTTCACCTCTAATTGCAGACCTTGTAATTGATAAGACACTTCCTCTTTTTTTTCTTTTTTTTTTTTTGGAATTGTGTTTGATGATTTTCAAAAAAAAAAAAAGGGTTTAGAGTTGACATCAAATTATTCCAGGTGGTTGATTACAATTATACATTCTAATTTTGCTTATATACACCTTAAAATAATGTCATTTTTAATATTTGATTATGAAGAGCAATCTCAAATCCTTGTTTATAAATTCCTTCTCCTGTTACTTTCATCAAATGACGGTTCTATTTTTTCAAAACATATTTATCCCTACTTTTACTATAAGATTTTTATTATTATTTAGTTTTATTCCACTTATTTAATAAAATATTTCAATATTTTGTTAAGAAACATAAAAGGTACTACTTCTAAGGACTAAAAGTATTTGAGACTAGGGGTGTCAGTAGATTGGTTCAAACCGCAGAACCGAACTGAATCGATGTGTTCGATTTTTTACCTTAATCGATTCAGTTTTTGTTTAGACTTTTTAAAAACAGATCGGTTCGGTTCGGTTTGCGGATTGAGGTATAAAAAACCGACTCTAAACCGAACCGAACCGATGTAAGGATAAAATTATAAAATTATATTAACCCTAACCCCATTTGTTCTATTTTTTTCTCTACTATTCTTCATTTCTTCTCTTATGCTAAACTTTATTTGGAATTAACTTTTGGTAGGATGTTTGCAATTAAACTTTGATAGTTTTTGTTGTACTTTATTTAATCTTGTTTAGGAGATGAGATGTAAATTGATTATTTTTTATCTTTATGGTAAATAATGATACTATTGTTGCATGTATGTTAGACCATAAATACTTGGATATAGATTTTGAACTTTTAAATTATCATTTGATGTTGTTATTATACCATGTAAAAAAAATCATTTGATATAAAATATATTTTACAGGTTAAAAAAATAAAATCGATCAATTTAAACCGAACCAAACCGAATTGATTTGGTTTAGGGGTTAGGGTCGGTTCAGTTTCAGTTTGGCAAAATTCAAACCGATGCCCATCGGTTTGGTTTGCAGTTTAGGGTCTAAACCGATCTAAACTGATCCGATGACAACCATATTTGAGACGAATAGAATATGTATAACCATATATATATCACCAATAGGGGCTTGCCCTAGCGGTTAGCATCCAGAACCCCCAATGCCCACGCGAGGGTTCAAGTTTTTCTCCCCTTATATATAAATGAAAAATGCTTGACTAACATATATTTTCAAACACACTTTGTTGACATTGCCTTCGAGAGTTATTGGATTACCTCGAATTATTTTCCTTGAAAACTTGGGTCCAAACAAATTCAGGTTTGAACATTTTTTATGAATGGAATTATGGTGTGTCCGAACCCGGTCTAGTTTTAAATTCTGACACGAGTCCCTGTTTAGACTCGATTTGCGTTTAAAATCGAACGATCGGTTTTATCAGGATTATAAACCTTTTAATTTTATTATAATTATAATTATAGCCTAATTAAACCATTAAATAAATTTTGATAGCAATATTTATTAAGTCTCATCTCTTTTTATTAATATTCAATTGTTATTTGAAATTAATGAAGATATGTTTTCTTGTCTTAAATTTTTTTATATGTACAAAATCTATTATCAAAACTAAAATTCTTTTTAAAACCTTAGAAATTGTTTATGATTATGAACATGAGAGAATTAAGATACTAAATGAATAAATGTTAAATAATTTAATCTCAAAGATAAAATTTGGACGAAAAATATTTGAATTTTTGGATTACTTTGTTTGAACTCTACCCATATTTAAATCTGAACATAAGTTTTATATTCTGACCTAGCCTGGTTATTGAATAAATTTTGTGCAGACCTATTTTTGTTCCGAGCTGGACAAAATCGGACAACCAGGTATAAACAAATTTTGTCACCTTTACATGCGCTCCCACCACTATGCTTACCTTCAAAACTACTAGGGTTCTAATTACCTGTGATCTTGTGTCAGTATATGTATATATAAACATGCTATGATGCAACCAATCGAGAGTTGGTTCGCTGGTAATGGGAGCGAGCCTTATGATGGGTTAAGAGACTCATTAAGAGTTCGAGTCCCACTCTGAACATATTTTGATTAGAAAAGAAAAATTCGTTAAACATATGCTAAACCCCTTGAGTCCAAGAGGATTAGTCTAGCTTCGAAATCGAGAAGGACACCTCTTGAATACCAAAAAATTGATCATAAAAAAAAAAAAAAACATGCTATGATGCTTTTTTTTTTTTTTCAAAGATTTGACCAAATAGGTTTTCTATTTTATTTTTTTTTGAAGAAATTTGACCAAATAGTTGACTCTAGGCAAATAAGGGAGGAGTAGTTTGGAGACTTGGATGTATTTTTGAAAAAGATATCAGAGTAAATCTTAATGTACCCACTAAACAACTTTGGGTGCACTCGATAGGTTTTTAAAGGTGCACCTGGTCTTAAACGAAAGAAGAAAGCAACCTTTTCCTTTCTATTGTTTTGCCTTTCATTTTCTTGGAGAATTTACAGGCTGACTGCTAGCTTTAAAGCGCGAGAAACAGAGACTAGAGAGGACCCCCCACCCCCACCCCCACCCCCAAAAAAGAAAAAAAGAAAAAAGAAAAAAAAAAGAAATGGCGTTGGAGCAGCGGAAGAAGAAGGAAGTACTTCTGTTCTACTGCGTAGAGTCTGAAGATCTTGCTCGCAGCGTTGCTCAGTTATCCGATACTATCAAACTCCAGTCCATAAATTGGAGGTTTGCTTTTTCAAATCCTCTCTCCTTTGTTTTTTTTTTTTTTTTTTAAGTTTTACTTGCAAGTTTCTGCCTTTTTTTAATTTTTTATTTATTCACTTTGTTTTTCTCCGCATGTTTGTTCTGATTGTAGCGTTTTTTCAACTCTTCCATGTCTTATTTGATATATTTATTTTCTTTAAGAAGATGAAAGAATTATTTTTATTTATTTATTTATTTTTTTAAGTTATAAATTTTAACTGTTGGATGGTTATGTGCTTTTTTTGATATCAGGGAAGTTTGGGCATTGTTCTGAAACTAGTATTTCTGCGTTTCATCATCTTAATGTACTAATTAGAAATTGGGCATGTTTATTGAGGCTGAGGTTTTTTAATTTTTTAATTTTTTAATTTTTTTTCCTCTTCTTGTATATGGAATTCAACAAAAAAGACTTCTTTTTTATTTTTATTTTTCTTCTTTTATTTATTACTATTGAGGATTACATGACCTGAAAATAAGAATTTCAATGTCAAAACCAAAGCTTTTATTTTTTTTATTTTTTATCAGGTTGATGGGTGGTCTAGACTTTCTTTGTTTGTAATATACCTTTGAAGAGGTTAGAAATTTCAGAAATTGCTGGTTTTTTCCATGGGTGGTCTTGTGCACAACTGGTGATTGCATGTCCTTTGCAATGTATGAATCCAAACCTTTTTTTTTTGTGTGTGTGTGTGTGTGTTTCATGGCCGATCTTTGACGGTGATGACGCCCTTGCTGTAAAATAAAAGACACTCTTCATATATTTTTGAGCACTGTATAAGGAGGATTTTGAGTTGATGGATGGTCTTTTTGATATTGGGTAAATAAATGAATCATTTATATGTTTTAAAATGCGCTGAATCTTTGAAAGGATGGTCTCAATTGGAGAGATAGAACAAAAACTGCGATTGCTCAATACTATGTAGGCCATTCACAGTTTATAGAACTTGGAGGCTTGTTACACTTACAAAGAGAACAAATTTCGAAAAAAGTTGCTGAGGCCACCTTCTGACCCGTTATTTGCTGAACACTGTCTCTTTACAGCTCACTTCCTTGAACATAAGCAGCTGTCCCTCCTTACTAATCAACAGGAAGTCTTTGGAGAGATTTATACCTAATGTAGGGACCGATGAAGAGGCTTAAGGAAGACATGTATTCTAAAGGTTTATCAAATTCTCTGGGCCTCTCCTTTTAGATGACTTAGTTTTATATCACCTTGAAGGATCAAAGCAACCAAATCTCATGAGGAAATCTAGGTCAAGTGTCTTATGAGTTCTCCAGAGTGAACTTAATTCATGGTCCTAGATGGGTTTTGAATTTGAACTCTATTTCTTCCATGAATGGAATCCCTGATAAGAATCAAGATTCATCATTGCACCAACACGATTCCTTTAATGGTTGTGTTTGTTTAATCAATCAAGAATGCCAAGAGCCCTCTATTGGTTAGCATTCCACACACTATTGAGTGTGCAGTAGAACATTGTAAAGAAAATCCATCTACAATTGAGGGGTGATATCATCTAACTGCACTATGGAACAGATATCCATTTTCCAAACTAAACCATCCTTCCAATTGATTTGTTTTGTTTCTTGCAAGTTTGTGACTGGTTTCTTTGGGGTTTAGGGTTTAGCATGAGGAGATGGAAGTTCAATGAGATATCCCTGAGTTTTGGCCCAAAAAACTTCTTAAAGAATGAAGGCAAAGGCATTCCATCAATTGCAAGCTTGTGACAAATCTGTAACAAAATTAGCTGTCTTTCTTTAAGAGTAATGGCGGTAAGATGAAAGCTGAAGAAGATCTTTGGGAGCCTGATTTCCATTCACTAATCAAGCATATGCTTCTTTTAGGGAAAAATTATTGAAATAATGCTGCTTTTCATTTAGGCCACCCATTTAGCTTTTGAGAAGATAAGAGAGAAATGAACTTCTACTTTTCCTTAGCCTAGTCCTGCACGATCTAATTCAAGCCTCCTGCTAAAAGAAATTTCAGAGATAGCCCCATCCAGAGCACTACTGAAATATTTATAAAAAACCTGGACTAGCTTACGAGATGGGCTGCAGATACTCAATGCCTCGGTGTAAAGGGGTTTCTGCCCTTAGCTTCCGTTTGGGAGAACTACTTGTGTCCCCATCATTGTAGCTCCTGAAATACTCCAAAATCCAAATATACTTCTATAGTGTAGTTTCAATTCTCTTTTGGATGGAAAGTTTCTGATGGCGCAGTCCATGCAATTAATAGTAATCGGATGATTTGCTAGACATGCCCTTTTGTACGGTTGTGCTTTCATTAACATGGAGTTTAATTATTGAATTCGATTCTGTGAAAGTTCATCATTTATGTAGCTTCTACAGAATTGAAACTAGGTTTGAAACTCCCTTGAATGCTGATATTTAATTTAATTATCCTGAGATATTGAATTGCTCCTTCGTGCACAATGGACAGTGGACAATTAGTCCTGGATGGAGATTAGTTGTATCTGCTTAGATATTTCAAGATTTTGTGTATTCCAGATAGTTTGTATTTAACTTTTGCACAATATGTTTTGTGTTGAATTAGTAACATTCATATTTGTTAACATCATACTGCACGTGACTATTATAATTTAGGTAATGATTTATGTTTAGTTGGTTGTGAATCATGATTTGTTGCAAAAGATCCCATTTCTTCTGCTACATTCTCATTTGCAAGTGCTTATTGTAATTTCCTTATAGGTATTATGTGTCTATAACACTGCTTTCTTTTTTCTTTTCTATTGGCAATTAGTTTTTGCCTATTCTCGGGAAATATTTGAGAGTAAAGCTAAAACAGGCGGAAATTTTGTTTTGCTGAAAGAAAAAAAAATTGTTGTTTAAGATGGTTCTTACGATATTTTGACATGCATTTCTTAGGAGCTTTGATGATGGATTCCCAAACCTTTTCATCAACAATGCACAAGATATCCGGGGCCAGCATGTTGCCTTTTTGGCTTCCTTCAGTTCCCCTGCTGTCATATTTGAGCAGCTTTCTGTGATATTCGCCCTCCCAAGACTGTTTGTTGCTTCATTTACCTTAGTTCTACCATTCTTTCCAACTGGTTCTTTTGAACGGATGGAAGAGGAAGGGGATGTGGCTACTGCATTTACCATGGCACGTATTTTGTCAAATATACCCATATCTCGGGGTGGTCCTACTAGTCTAGTCATCTACGACATACATGCTTTGCAGGTTAGTTTTCTTACCTTCAATCTAGTTTCCACATAAACAGTGTTTTGTCTTAATTGGGGAGCTTATATGTTTCTTGTGATCTGTATCTTTTATGTTACTTTAGTTTATTTTCAATTTTTTATCTCCGTATTATTCTGGGTTTACTAGCTAGCTTATTTTTTTTTATAAATGTTCCAGTATAGTTTTGCTTGGAAGTTGTAGTTACTTCATTTGTGCATCATTCTGTTCAGTGTTTCTTATTTTACAGAAGTATTAACTTATACCAGTTCAAGATACCAAAATCTTTTCCTTAATTCATATTGTTCTTTTGAATGACAGAATGAGTTCATTGTGAAATTGTCTGCTTGGATTGGAGTCACTTTAGCTACAAAATTACCACTTGCATATGTGCTGGGCACTTTGTTATTAGTGTATAAGGATACTCCAGCATTATCCTTGACATTGAATCATTTATATCACACGGGGTGAAGATTTCTTTGGAGTGCTAACATTTATGCTTTTGCTGAATTTGTCTTTGGATGCAAAGGGGATTTCATTGTATTTGGTTACTTCGATTTGTTGCATGAATCTAGCATTTTGCGTGCAACTTATCTGCAAAGGTTTCTTCTAACTAGATTATCTTATCCATCTCTTTAATTTGTATGAATTATGAATGAAGTTAGTATTCTATAGAGATGATTTGTATAACCATCTAGCACACTCGTTACAGCATTATTTACAATGCCCCAATCAATAGTGTCAAAGGTTGTTGTTGTGCAATGCCTCGTTTATGTCATCCAATTTTCCATAATCGCTCTTTCCCTTTTTCACTTAAAATTCCGCTCTATTTGGTTTAGACATCATGTAGGTGGTGTTGTGGTGTTCCAATGTCCTTCAGATTAAGAGCTTATTCAGTTACTCAACTTACTCTATATCAGCTTGAAAATTAGTCCTCTACTCATGATAGAAGTCAAAGCTCTAAAATAAAAGGATTAACCTTTTTGCTTTTTTATTTGAGGTTCTATCTATTCATTTTAATTAGATTTAGTGATAATTAATATACTAAGTAAATAGTTAGTTTCACTAACCCAGTGTTTTCAAGGCGGTCACTTAGGCAACACCTAGGCGTTTTAGGGAGAAAGCGCCTAGGTACTATGTTAGGCAGGCAGTGGGGATTTATGCAAATATTAAAAAAGTTTAAGGGGGTCTCTCTAATAAAAAAAAAGCTTTAAAAACAGAAACACCCCCTTTCTATAGTAAAGCCTCGAACCTTTTTCTTTATAAGTCCATGCTTTCTATTTGTTGTGACCAAGAAATGCCGTTGAAATCTCCGGGGACCATCAACGACCCTCCGACGATAGATATTTGAGTTTTGTACTTTTGAACCTTTTGGATAATGTGTATTGTGGTATGAATTAATGTTTTGTGGACATAATTTTAATTAATATGAAGTGTTTTTGATCATTTTATGAAAATTTAACATTTATTATAGAATACAATTAAATATATATAATTTTGTATATGAACTGTCCAGGGACCTATAAATAAAAAAGCAAAAAGGTAAACTCTAGCTAAATTATAACACAATAATATTATCTAATTATCACTATTTAGATTAAGCTCAAATTTTATCACTATTATCTAATGATGGGTAAATTTGAGCTTAATCTAAAAATGTTCTTACAAATAATTATTAATGATGATGGGTAAATTACTAATATGAATATATGTATCATACATTATCAAGGAAAAGTTTTCTATTGCTTCACTCCTTTTCTTTTCTTTTTTTTTTTTTTTTTTTTTGTAGGGGGGGGTGGGGTGGGGGTTGGCCTATATTTGCATGTCATTCCAAAGCTCAAACCCTAACTAGATTGGCCAACCAAAAGCAACCAAAACTAGTTTGGTTTGGGTTGGATTGGCAAAATTCCTACATGACATGTTTGGTTGGATTGGGGTTTGGCCCCAACCCAACCCATGTACACCCCTGGTCAAACCTCGCTTATATTACAAGTAGCTATATCCTTTTTAATTATCTCTATTAATAAACTAGCAAATTTTATCCAAACTTTTCCTCATGGTAGGGGTGTACACGGACCCAAACATGTCATGTTGGGAATTTCCCAACCCATTAGATTTGGCTTGGGTTAAACGGGTTGGTTGTTTCCTTGTACATCCCTAGGTTTGAACCTTCATAGATGGGGTGGAGGGAGCTAATTCATGTAGCTGACCTCATGTAGTTGGGAGAAGTTTTGTTTGAGGTATGATATTGAAGGATTGTGCCAAGTGTAAGGTCTAGTTGGTTATTTGCTTTCTTTTTATTTAATTTTCTTAATTTTTGCTGTCTCAATTCACAAACATTCTGCTTGTTCTCAAGCCCTTAACCAATTGCTTCCTTTTTCAATTGGTTTAATGCTTCTGTTAAATTATTAGTCCAAAAGAAGCATATCCATTAATTTGAATTTTGCATCGTATTTTCTCAATCTGCCCTCTCAACCATTTGGGGGGAACTGATCCTGATTGATAGTTTTTTCTTGACCTTTAGGAAAGGTTTTATTTTGGGGACCACGTCTTGCCATGTTTTGAAACTGGGATCCCTCTGTTGAAACAACGTCTGCACCAGCTTCCAGATAATGAAAATGTGAGCAAATTTTGTTACCTATATGTTATTAGCTTATCTTCGTATATGATCTGTTAATATTTAGTTATTTACTTCTAAATAGCATGGTTGGTGAATAATTTTCTTTTTTCAGATTAGCATTGCATTCCCAGATGATGGTGCATGGAAGAGGTTTTATAAACAGTTGCAACATTTTCCCATGGTTTGATTTATTACTGGCAATATTTATCCTTATACTTAACTGTTATCTACTTACCATTATTTAAGCCTAATCTAATATTTATCTTTTAATGGTAGATTGTGTGCAATAAGGTACGAGAAGGTGATAAGAGGATAGTTCGTCTTAAGGAGGGGAATCCTGTTGGTCGCCATGTAGTCATTGTTGATGATTTGGTACAGTCAGGAGGGACTCTTATTGAGTGTCAGGTACCAATTATCTAATTTAACTTACTCTTCAATGTAGCCTTTCTAATGTTTGGTGTTTGCTTGGCCACTTTAACTTCAAATTTAACATTCATGCAAGGTTCTTCGGATTATCTAAAATATTTACTCAAAAAATAATTTTTTGATTATCCTGTACCTTTTTTAGAGGTTGCAAGTAGAATTAACAAACGCCACCTAAGTTGATTCTCATTTGAGAGCATGAAAGTCAGACCCTAGTCACAAAATTATCCATGTAGGGCTAGGGATTAAATAATTATCCTTGTATGGCTAGACTGGAGACAAAATACTCTTCTGATTTGCTTACCAAAATCTTGAATGTTTCTTTTGCTCTCTTTGATTTTCTTTTTACATTGCTCCATCTGAAATCTTATTATTGAAGTGACATTCACCTTAGTGTGAACCATCTTTTGTACTTACCCTCTAGTTTGCATGATTTTAGCTCTCTTACATTGGAAATTTGAGAATTTGAGATACATTTTTTTTTACCTTTTTGGTTTATTAGAAAGTTTTGGCTGCTCATGGTGCTGCAAAGGTCAGTTCATATGTCACACATGCTGTCTTTCCTAAGGATTCATGGCAGCGATTTTTGCACAAAAACGAAGGTAATTTCTAACTTCTATGCATGCTTAATTCCTCTTTCTCTTATCTGTCCACATTCCGGTTCCAAAATGCCCCACTGAATGTTTTACTTTTAGAATGCGCAGAGAAGGCATTTGCATACTTTTGGGTCACGGATTCTTGTCCCCAAACGGCAAAGGTTATAGAGAACAAGGCGCCATTTGAGATTTTGAGTCTTGCAGGGTCCATTGCAGATTCTCTTCAAATCTGAATTATTTGTTTTGATAAGTTTATAACAATGTGCAAGTCAGAACTCAGAGGTGTTTGCTGACCACCATATTTGGAAAAGAATGCGAAAGTTGTTGAATCCTCTCTTGTAGTTTTCATTTTGATAATTATCCTAAGTATTTATTTAGCTGGGCCAGTTCAACAAATGTTCCTAAAAAAGGTAACCCAAAATTGAATCTATGGGATTTTGCTTCATATGTGCTTTTTTCTCTACTTGGAGCTTATTAGTTGTATAATAACTCTCTCATGTGTTGGTCTTGTCACGTAATGCTTGACTAACATATTTTGTTGACATTATCACTGATAGTTTTTAGATTGCTTCGAATCATTATATGAATAATTTTTCATATATATATATACGTATATACATGGATTTAATGAAAACAATTTTCATGAACACTGAAAACCTATATCACTTCCTGGTCCCGGCAGCTTCGCCATGGAAACCTAATATTTATCTTTCATGATACATCCTTTATAAGTTAACATGAGTCTTTGCACCATTAAGAGAGAAACATTGGAAGATTGCAAGGAAGCTATGAATGAGTAAAATAGGAAAATTTAACTATATTATTTATAAAGTCAAAAATTTTTACAGTGTATTATTTTTATTATAAATTTTAAGGGTTGGTTTGGTTCGTGATTTGGATATAATTTTTTGTATTCGAAAATTTAAAAATATGAAAAATTAGTTTGATTTGAGTGAATTCAAAAAATGGTTTTTAACTTTTTATAAAGGAAACAAGTTGTTTTTAAAAAGCAATGAAAAGTTGTTTTTAAAAAAGTAGAGTTTTTTATTTTTATCGGAAGTAGTTGGTTCAATCAAACCTTGAGACAGGAGATCATCACATTCTTGCCTTGCTAAGGCAAGTTCATCAGGAGGCATTCCGGGGTGAATAGCCTTTGTTGGATTGATGTCTTCCAAGCTTCATATTCGAATTCTTCTTC
Organism: Paratinospora sagittata; assembly: GCA_035771175.1. Taxonomy (NCBI): domain Eukaryota; kingdom Viridiplantae; phylum Streptophyta; class Magnoliopsida; order Ranunculales; family Menispermaceae; genus Paratinospora; species Paratinospora sagittata. The sequence goes on from CM069598.1 coordinate 42,346,783, forward strand.
ACATGTGCAACCAGGTTTGCACATCTCAGGTGCACAATCCCATATAAAGTGTCCATCGACATGAGAATGATAAACCAGATGTCCATCAGTACCAAAAGAGTGGAGAGGTGAATTACCTTTATTAGATAAATCATAATGAGAGACTGGTTGAATCATCATAGAGTGATGAACTGGTAAACTTTCAGTGGATTGTTGAAGAGAACCAAATGTAATCTTGACAGCACCATCAACTTGCTTTTTCATGAGAGGGCATAGAGTACTGGTAACAGGTTCAGAGCGTTTGAGGAAATGCTCATAATTGGTGAACCATGTTAACGGTAGCATCTCACGAAGTTCCAAACTGTTATTATCATCCTCGAACATATTCTTTGTATTTAAAATGTCTCTTTTGAGTCATCTTCCTTTGTGGTTGATTATAGTTTTAGTTATCCTTGCTATCTTATGTTGTGGCTTACTTCGCTTATGTTTTGCCTGTTATATATGTGATACAATCGAAGTTGATGATTAAACGAGTACTTAGATTTTGAAAATTGGTTTTGGTTTTAAATAGAAAGCAGAGGAATTTATTTTTCACCAGTTTTCTCCGTTGGATACCAAAGACAGGGTCTTGACGGGCCAGAGAGAGTGCCGACGTAAGACAAAGAGGTCTGACAGTATCCATGGAACCCTTTGGTGATAGTCCCCCTTCATCTTCATCATTGAGACGTTGTCTGAGTGGAGAAGGACTGGGAGACCTTTCTGGAGGGTCTCTGAATTGCGGAGGAGGAGCATCAGGAGTTGCTAGATTGGAGAGTAAATTACTTGTTACTTTTTAATATAAAATTATTAAATAAATTTATATATAAAAAAATATTTATGTGTAATTTGACAATAAAACATAATTTTTTTTTTAAATATTAGTAAATATAAGATTTATTTTAAGATTATATTTTTTGTTATTTTTAATCCCTTTTATTTTATTTTTGGTAACTTTTAGCTATCTTTTATCTTTTTTATTTTTAATGACTTTCAGCCCCGTGCACACGTGGCCGTGGTCGTGAACTAGTACTAATTTAAAGAGAATACCTCAATTCCCGATGAGGACACCATTTCACTAATTCTTTCAAAAATATCCTTATAATATTTAGATAATTGTTAAGCTATTACAAAGTAATATGCAACTCTGCATGATGTATAAACACTTTGCAGTAAATAATATATTTGTAACTTAATAATCTAACAAAAACATAAAAAGAATTAAAAGGAAAGTGGAAAAGGTCGAAAACTTGACAAGACCAAATAAAACCATCAAGGATATGCCACACGTCAGTAATAATTCTCAATGTGTAGAGTTAGTATGTATTATTAGATACAACTACAAAAAATAGTATATCGTTATAACTACACGTGCAATTACATTTTTATGTCCATAAATCATTTATTACTCACAATAAAATGTATAAAATATTTATATATACTGAATATAAAGGTGTAACTGCACTTATTGTTGTATTTTCTTATAAATTTTTTTTTCTTGTGTTAAGATTACAATAATTCTTCATTTTTAGATTACATCATGTCATCCATAACACGAATTATTTAAAGAACATGAAGACACAATTGATGACCCTCCTACGTGCTACAAAGACAGAGTGGATGCATAAACCTTGTAAGAAACCCAATGACAATAGGATATGATCCTCATAATAAAGAGCTCATAAGGTCGAGAAAACAAGCGCTATAAGCCCACAATAAAACCATAGAGTAAGGGTGGCAATTGGTGTCTGGATCCGTTTGTTCGGTATTGTTTGGTTTGATTTTAAGCGGGTATGAAAATTATAATCTTAAAATTGGGCTGCATACAAAAAAAAGATTTCGCGTCCGTTTTGAAAAACGGCCCGAGTCCGAACAAAGAGTGAAAAAAAGGGGTGCTCCATTATAATAGGTATAGATGTAGTAGGTGTTATGATTTTGGACATAATCGACAAAACTGTAAAAAACTAATTTCTCTTCAACCACCATGCTATTCTTACATATCCCATTGGTAAAAATCTTAAAGGTACTTATTTTTAAATAATATGTATACAAAACTAAATCAAAAATCCTTATAAATGGGTGAAAAACAACTTTATGAGTTCTTCACTTTTTTTCCCTTTTTCTTTGTTTGTGGCTTACAGGTCATGTAACAGTGGACTTATGCAAGTGAGAAGTGAATGAGACATTTTTGTTTCTCTGGCTATTTGTGAGATGATATATCTATTTCCCATTTAAGATATCAATTGACTTAATATTTTGTTTATACTATCTGTAGAAATACATTTTTGTGAATTTGTAAGGTTAATAGTTCATCACTATTACTTATAAATCACGTGTCACTTGACGTGCAAGTGTGGGGTGCAGGACATGTTCAAGTTGGAGTGGAGGACGTGTTTCTGTTTATTTGTTTTGTGTGAGATGACATATCCATCCCTAGTAGATATATCAACTGACTTAATATTTTCTTTATATTATTAGTTGTTGGACAATCAGCTCGGCCTAGCTGAGTTGTCAAGTAGATCCAAATGATAAAGTAGAAAAGGTGTTGAGTTGGCGATGAAAGCTCGACAACGGGTGGAGTCCACAAGGTTGAAAAGGAATAGATGTCAGCTCGACCCATGACGTAAAGAATTTTGAAAACTCATGAACGATAGCCCGACCATGATGAGCTATCATCAAGTTAACCCATAACGGGTTTCGGGGTTCCTATTTTACGATAGCTCAACATGACCGAGCTATTGATAGGATAATTCATAACGAGTATTCAGGGTTTCCATTAGCGATAGCTCGGACCATGATGAGCTCGGACGAACACGAAGACGAGATTGATCTGCCAAGGTGACATATTTCAGTACAACACGAAGAGGATTCCAGAATATTCGGAATAGAGACGTGCACGAGAGCCATACTTATCCCGACAAATCAAGGATAAGTTCCAATCCGTGAAGAATGATAAGTCCAACTCCGACTGGGATAAGGAAACAAATATCCCGGAGCAGATGAGCTTGTTAGCTCGTCATATCTATTATTAACTAATTAGGAATTGACACGTGGCACATGCCTATGGGGCAGCTAGCCACTTCGACCAAAAGACCTCTTCTATAAATAGCTAACTATTCTTTCTTTAAAGGTATGCAATCAACTACCCACAAAAATTAGTACAAGATTTCATATTGAAACAAGCCCTAACTTAAGCATCGGAGGGTCCTTCGTTGGCACCACATCGGTGTTCCTCACGATAGCATCTTTTTTTATTTCTTTTGGTTTTAGATCTTCCTGACGAGTTTCTGTCAAAGTCCGATGGTTCGCGATTCCAGGTCAGCTCACTTCCTCCACGCATTCATCAATTTGGTGTTGATAAAATTTTGCGCCAACATTTGACACCGTTTGTGGGGAAGAAAAGAGTTTGAAAGCCTAATCTAGCTTCTCCATCATGAGTCAAGTAGTGAATCATATACAAATCGAAGAACCGATGGCTTCGCCAGAACCCCCTCTAGTTAAGCGGGGAAGACCACCTAAGAAGAAGAAAAACTTAGCTCAGAAATCGTCGAGGTTTAGTAACATCGAAAAGAACGTTGAAAGGCTCTTCTAGATAGTGCTCATGCAGTAGTTAGCGCAATGAACAACTCTTTCTCCCATGTTGACATGCTAGGCATACCTCCGGAGAAATGAAGGAAGTCGTTGTCAGAGTGTCAGTTCAAGCCAAAGCCAGTGAAAAGTTGTAGCCAACGTTATGATGGGTCTAGACGACAGTCTTTTTTTCATCGGAGATCTTCGTCATTCTCTCGAAGCAAAGAAGAAAGATGACGAGCTGAACTCCTCCCGAGTCTAGTCTACGCATAGGAAAAAGGCTCGTCATCCCTCTCTTAGGTCGACACTGTCCAGGTCAGTCCCGAAGAAAAACCAATTCAATTGAGATTGACCTGGTCAAAAGGAAGTGATCGAGCTCGACATTATGAGAAGTGCAAAGATCTTCCCTCACCTTTTACATAAGAAGTGCTCTAGACCCCACTCCCAAAAAAGTTAAAACAATTGAAGTCAAAACCTACAAGAGTAAAATTGATCCAAGGGAGCATGTAAAAAACTACAAATCCTGAATGGAGTTCAAGAGATATGATGACGCCACGATGAGCAAAGGATTCCAAATTACCCTTGGAGGACCGGCTAGGAAGTGGTATTGGAAATTGAAACTAGGGTCTATCTGCTCGTTTGGAAACTTGGCTCATAAATTCATCGAACATTTTGCCGGAAAGAGGGAAAGAGAAAAGCCAGTGAACGGTTTATTGGCCATTCGACAAAAACAAGGTGAAAGCCTAGAGGATTGCCTCAAGTGGTTTGACGACGCACGAGTCGAGGTAGATGATTGCGATGACGCAAATCCCATTACAACCTTCATGGTCGGTTTAAGACCTGAGCGATTCCACTACTAGCTAGGGAAAAAGAACGTATAAATAAATCCTAGACCAAGTTGCAAAATACATCAATGCAGACAAACAAGCTGATGCTACAAGAGAAGAAGACAATCCTTCCAAAAGCACAAAAAAGGACAAGAGGAGGAAGCGAGAGGATGATGCCAAAGAAGATGACGGAGGAAGTAAAAGGTTGTACACAAATCAACGAAATCAGAAGAGGAATCCTCATAATATATATTCAACCTACATTTCTCTAGTTACCTCAATGGAGCAGATCTTCTTAGAAGTACAAGACAATGATTACCTAAGGTGGCCAAAGAAGCTAAGCACCCTAGCAGATCGACGAGACAAAAGAGAGTATTGTTGATACCACAAGGACCATGGTCATAACACAGATCAGTGTTCTGACCTCAAGAAAGAAATCGAGACGCTCATCCGCCGAGGTCATCTCAAAAATTATGTGAAGAACTCCGATGAAGGAAGAACTCAGTCACCTGAGCGAGGAAGAGCTGACCAGCCTAGAGAGATCAGAATGATTTTTGGCAGTGACCTCCACAAAACATCAAATCGAGCTCTAAAGGCCTACGTTCGAGCTGCCAGAACAAATGTTATGAATCTATCTTGCCGACCAGAAAAACAAAGGAGAGCTGACTTTGCTATTACCTTTATTGAAGAAGAAGCTTGAGACATATACTGACCTCATGTCGATGCTTTGGTGGAGACAATAGACGTGGTGAACTGCAAAGTCCACTGAATCCTAATTAATAATGGGAGCTCGGTCGATATTCTCTATTGGCTGGCGTTCGACAAATTAGGACTTACGAAGGCTCAGCTCACCCCGGTCGATGTTCCATTGATCAAATTTACGGGAGATGGAATAATGCTAGAAGGAAGGATTGCTCTTATGGTCACAGCAGGGGAAGAAGAGCACATATCCATGATCATGGTGGAATTCTTTGTTGTGAAGGGTCTTTCTGCCTACAATGCCATTATAGGCTGACCTCTTCTCAACAACCTGAAAGTCGTGGTATCCACGTACCACCTTGAGCTGAAGTTTCCAGCCGAGCGTGAAGTAGGTGTAGTATGCGAAAGTCAAAAGAAATCAAGAGAGTGTTACGCAATAATGATGAAGAGTAAGAGCTCGAGTGGGCAGAGCTACCGACCTGCCGAGGAATAGCTCATGCAGGTCGATGTGGTCTTTGATCATAACTTGGACCTAAGGGAGGACACTCCCAATCTCAAAGCTCAAGATGAATGGAGAGAAGTCCCAATCACCGAAGATCCAGGCAAAATAGTCAAGGTTGGAATCGAGATGGGTCCAGCCCTAGCAGACCAGGTCATCCAAGTTCTGAAGGAGTTGAAAGACATTTTTGCCTGGTCTCATCAAGACATATCGGGTATCTCTTCCAACGTGATCATCATCACCTCAACACTGATCATAAGGTAACAATAATACAACAAAAGAGAAAAGCTTTGAGTGCGGAGCGGGCTCAAGCCCTAAGAGAAGAGCTTGACAAACTTATCCAAACTCAGTTCTTTCAGAAGGTGTCATACGCGAACTGGCTGGCTAATGTTGTGATGGTAAAGAAGCCAAACGGGAAATGGAGGACTTGCGTTGACTTCACAGATCTAAATAAAACATGCCCAAAAGATAGTTTTCCACTCCCGAGGATAAATCAGCTCGTCATTGCCACAACAGGTCATGAGCTCTTTAGCTTCATGGATGCATACTTAGGGTATATTCAGATCATGATGTACCACTGAGATGAGAAAAATACTTCGTTTATTACTGATCGAGGTCTATATTATTACAAAGTCACGTTGTTCGCATTGAAGAATGCAAGAGCTACTTACCAGTGGTGGGTGAATTGAGTGTTTAAGGACAAAATTGGAATGAATATGGAGGTCTATGTTGATGACATGCTCATAAAAAGTGTTATGTCAGCAGCTCACCCAGATGACCTAAGAGATGTGTTTGAAACCATCCGACACTACAACATGAGACTCAATCCAACCAAGTGTACCTTCGAAGTTACGACGAAAAAATTTCTAGATTTCTTGTCAATCGAAGAGGAATCGAAGCAAACCCGGACAAGATCCAAGAGATCATAGAGATGAAGCCGCCGCAGATCGTAAAAGAGGTTCAGCGTTTGATGGGATGTATCGTCTCACTTAACATATTTGTGTCGAAATGCATAGATAAATGTCTCCCCTTCTTCAAGCTAATCAAGAAGAAGGTTATCAAATGGGACGATGAATGCGAATGAGCTTTCCAAGAATTGAAGACCTACCTCAGCTCATCTTCTTTATTGTCAAAACTCGTTCTAGGATTCTAGGAGAGAAGCTCTTCATCTACTTGTTTATTTCAAATACAGTTGTGAGCTAAGCTCTCGTCAGATAGGAGCAAGGTGTCCAAAAACCCGTCTAGTATGTAAGCAAGTCCCTTCTTGATGCGAAAAAAAGGTACACCGAAATGGAGAAGCTCGCCCTCTTCTTAATTACCTCAGCTTGGAAGCTCAGACCATATTTTCAGGCACACACAGTGGTTATGCTCACACAACAACTGTTGCAGTAGATATTTCAAAAGCCAGAGACCTCAGGAAGGTTGGCAAAATGGGTCATCGAACGCAGTGAGTTTGACATTGAATACCATCCCAGGACCTCGATAAAAGGTTAGGCATTAGTGGACCTCGTGAAAGAATTCTCATCTAGATAGAAGGAAGAAGATGGTATTGATGTTGAGACGAAGTCCACATGGAAGTTGTTTGTTCACGTTTCGTCATGCAAACAGGGAAGTTGAGCTGGCATTGTGTTAGTCACGCCGATGGGAGAAAAACACCTAGCAACTCTTTGTTAAGGATTCATGACCTCGAACAATGAGTCCAAATATGAAGCTCTTCTAGCAGGACTACGAATGACGCTTAATTGGGGGGTACACAAAGTGACAATTTGTTGTGATTCACAACTCGTTGCAGGTCAGGTCATTGTCGAGTATCAGGCGAAAGACGATCACATGGAAGCCTACCTCTAGATAGTTAAGGACTTGCTGACCAATTGAGGAACACGAAGTCATCCAAATCTCGCTAGAAGATAATTCCCGGGCTGATGCTCTCGCAAAGCTCACCTCATCCTCTGAGGATGAGCTTATTCTTCAGGTACCGGTGGATTATCGGCATAGCAGGAGTATTAACAAAGGAGGTTAGGTTGGCCTGACCGAGGTCAACTCTTCTTGGATGGACTCGATTACGACATTTTTAAAGACAGGAGAACTCTCGAATGACATAGTGTCAGCTACGAAGATAAAACAATAGGTAGCAAGATATGCGATGATCGATAATGAGCTATACCGGCACAGCTACAGCTTACCATATCTCAAATGTTTACGAGAAGACCAAGCTTAGCTCGTTTTGGATGAGGTTCATGCCGGGGTATGTGGAAATCATTCAGGAGGATGAGCTCTTGCTTACAAAGTACTCCGTCAGGGATATTACTGTCCGACCATCAACCGCGATGCCTTGAGGACAACTAGGAGTTGTGACAGCTGTTAGCGACATGCTACGATCATTGAGCTCCTCTTGAAAATTTAACTCCCATCCAAACCCCATGGCCTTTTGCTCAATGAGGGGTAGACCTGATTGGGCCTCTGCCAATTTGTAGAGGTCAAGTTAGGTTTGCCATAGTGGCAATTGATTACTTCACCAAGTGGGCTGAAGTAGAACCCTTAGCCCAGATAACTGAGCAAAACACTACTAAGTTCATCTAGCAGTTGATCATTTGCCGGTTCGGTGTACCATATGCCTTAATATTAGACAATAGAAAGCAGTTTGACAACTCTAAGTTCAACTCATTCTGTTACGAGCTTGGAATCTGCCATTTTTTTCTTCACCAGCTCACCCTAAGCACAGGTTGAAGCCGTGAATAAGATCATCAAGCATATGCTGAAAGCAAGAATTGAAGAAAAGAAAGGCACATGGGCCGAAAACCTCCCGCAAGTATTGTGGTCATATAGGATGACCTCGATGAGGGTAGTAGGAGAAACACCTTTATGTTTGGCCTTTGGAATGGAAACAATAATCCTAATAGAGCTCGACATCACAACCTTAAAGACCTCTTACTTTGATGAAAAGAAGAACTTCGAAGCTCAGGAAGCCGAGTTGGACCTGTTGGAAGAAACGAGAGAGCAATCTCATATCAGACTAATCGCCTATCAAACGAGGACTTCAAGATACTACAACTCCAAAGTTAGACCTTGAAGCTTCAAGATTGGTGACCCGGTATTAAGGAAGGTGATGCAAAACACAAAGGAAACAGGAACCAGAACCGGAACATTTGGCCTTAACTGGGAAGGACTGTATAAAGTCGTAGCCATTATAAAGACAAAAGTTTATGAGTTAGAAGACCTGAACGAAAAAAAAATCATAAAGTCGTGAAATGCGGAATACCTTAAATTTTACTACCAGTAATAGCCGCAGTAGCTACAAGTAGGAGTAGTGTAGTAGTGTTTTCTTTTTCTTTTCTTTTTGCATGAACCACATGTAGTTTATTCATCTCGTCAGCAGAATAAAATAACTTTTCTTTCGACAATCTTTTGTGCAAATCGAATCCTTTTGACAACAGTCAACAGGAAGCAATGAAAGGGGAAATAGTCAATACCTTGGGATATTGAAACTTAACTAAGAAAAATCCTGGGAAGGAGGCTAAGGCCTCTTAAAAACCTCGAGGTCTGAGTTAACCAGCTCGGATCATTGCCGAGGAAGTGTGCAAGCCCCTAACAGCACCTCGGAACCCTTGACTAGTAGGTCGGGTTATCGCCAAGAAGAAGGCTAAAGCCTAGTACCCTGGGGTTTAGCTCATAAGCTCGGATCATCGCTGGGAAGTAAAAAAAAACAACACCCCTATCATCACATAACTTATAAATGCCAAAATTTGCCTAAGTCCACAAATTAGCTCGACCCTACGAGCTAATGAGCCAAGTTGGTCACAGACAACTAAATATTACTAGTATGAACAAACAACTCGGTCATGGAGAAGGTCCAGAGCTCATTGGGCAGAGTTTAACCGGAAAGAAACGGGGAACTAAAAGATCTAGAGGCAGCTCACCCAGGCCGAGATAACAAGTGTCAGAAAAAAATTCTAAGTACAAAAAAGATATGAAGAAAAAGTCATTCCATTCAAAAAAGAGTTTTTGGCTCGACATGAGAGCATACAACACACAAAAAAAAAAAGTCAAACTATAAGAGATGAGCCCAGGTTAATGATGTGACCATCGCCACCATCAACTTCTTGGTTGCCAACATTGCCACCGACCGACTCCTTGGCTCCCTCACTGACCTTACCTTCCTCCGCCTCGCCCTCTTTGCTTTGCTCGACCATGAAAACATCAAAGGCGATCATGTTGACCTTATCACCAAAGTACTTACCGAAGTCAACACATATGTCAACCTGGCCATCCTCGTACTCCGAACGAAGGGCCTCCCAATATTCCTCTGAAGCTTTAAGTCCTCCACGACCTGACGACGCTCCTCTGACCGAACATTCACCAGCTCGGCATCCTTGGCTGCAAGTTTGGCTTGAAGCACCTCGTTAGAAGAGGTAACGTGCTCAAACTTGCATTGAAGCTTGGTAAGGTCGGCCTCGGCCTCGGCCTTGGAAGCTCGAACAGTTGCCGCCTCAACTTGCTTACGCGTCTCGTCACGATCTTTCTGATTGGCAAGACTAGTTGTGGTAAGGATATCATCGGATTGACGGAACACAAGCATTTCATGAAAGACACCATACAACACCCGCAGAACAACCAGTTAGGCAATACGACTCGCAAAAGTAAAGAAGGCATCAAAAATAAAAAAAGTTAAGGGCAAAATTACCTTAGTGGTCCTTGAGATGGCCTTGGAAAGGTTCTCCTCGAGCTCATCATTCTTGGCCAGCTTAACCTGATGATGAAGTCACAATTTTGCATAATTTTACTCATATTTTTAGTGCTTTTAGGCTAGGAAATAAAATAAAAGAATAAAAAAATATAAAAAATAATAAAAATCTCTTTACATCACATTTTAGATTTTTAGGCATTTTAGGTTATTTTAGAAGTGTATTTTTAGCAAAATATATTTTGTCACATTTTCATTAGGAATTTGTTTGTTGATTTTTACTTTTGTATTTTTTTAAGAGTTGAAAATCATTTTAAAGATCCTGAATATATTTTTTCCAAAAAAAAAAAGAAAAAGAAAAAAGAAACATTGCAATTGTTTAAAGTGGTTTATTTTTATATAATATAAGGTGACGCTTCACTTGATCTTTTATAAAGGTATTTTTCAGGTTGATGATTAAATTTAATATATCAAACAAAGAATCTTGAAGCCACATGAAATTATTCTCACCTCAGCTGCAGTGAAAAAGAAAGTTTCAAATTTCAAGATGATTAAGAATTTAAATTTGGAAAGAATGGAAAGATTCTCACATTGTGCATGATTATGATTTTATTTTTCTGAAAATATTTTGTGCTTAATTGGGGTTGATCTTATGGAATATTTGGGGAGAATGAAATCTTGAATTATATGTAAAAATATAGTTAATTTGGAAACAGATCAACTATATAAAGGGGGGACCCAAGGGACCATTTAATCCATCTCTATTCTCATATTTATTTTTATTTTTTTAGGTTAGATTTATTTTTAGTTGCTCATTCAAGCACTGGGTAAGGTGGCATTGCCCAAGGACTTGGAGTTCTGTAAGGTTTCTTTTTCTTTTCTTTTGTTTTACATTAATGAAGTTTTATTTTTAGTAATTTCTATTTTTTTTTTGTCTTTCTTTCATTTACGTCTTGTTATTTATTGCATTATTTGTATTCATTTAATTGCTTTATTTTCATTTGAAGTTTATTTAAATTTTGTTTTAAATTCTTTTTATTTATTGCATTCAAAGTCTTAGGACGTTAGAAACAATCATGATTTTTTTTTTCGACTTATTTAATATATAATATTTAATTTATTTTCTAAAAAACTTAAAGTGACTTGTCCAATCCTTGTGGATCGACCTTGTCTAGTGCTACAACTTATCTTGTGCACTTGCAAGTATTGTTTTTATTGATCTTTTCACTTGTTTTTGTTGATCTTTTGAAAGATCAATAAAAATAATACTTGCAAGTGCACAAGATAAGTTGTAGAACTAGACAAGGTCGATCCACAAGGATTGGACAAGTCACTTTAAGTTTTTTAGAAAATAAATTAAATATTATATAATAAATAAGTCGAAGAAAAATCATGATTGTTTCTAACGTCCTAAGACTTTGAATGCAATAAATAAAAAGAATTTAAAACAAAATTTAAATAAACTTCAAATGAAAATAAAACTTCATTAATGTAAAACAAAAGAAAAGAAAAAGAAACCTTACATAACTCCAAATCCTTGGGCAATGTCACCTTACCCAGGGCTTGAATGAGCAACTAAAAATAAATCTAACCTAAAAAAAATAAAAATAAAAATGAGAATAAAGATGGATTAGATGGTCCCTTGGGTGCCCCTTTTATATAGTTGATATGTTTCCAAATTAACTATATTTTTACATATAAATCAAGATTTCATTCTCCCCAAATATTCCATAAGATCAACCCCAATTAAGCACAAAATATTTTTAGAAAAATAAAATCATAATCATGCACAATCTTGAGTGAGAATCTTTCCATTCTTTCCAAATTTAAATTCTTAATCATCTTGAAATTTGAAACTTTCTTTTTCACTGCAGCCGATGTGAGAATAATTCCATGTGGCTTCAAGATTCTTTGTTTGATATATTAAATTTAATCATCAACATGAAAAATACCTTTATAAAAGATCAAGTGAAGCGTCACCTTATATTATATAAAAATAAACCACTTTAAACAATTGCAATGTTTTTTTTTTCTTTTTCTTTTTTGGAAAAAAATATATTCAGGATCTTTAAAATGATTTTCAACTCTTAAAAAAATACAAAAATAAAAATCAACAAACTAATTCCTAATGAAAATGTGACAAAATATATTTTGCTAAAAATACACTTTTAAAATAACCTAAAATGTCTAAAAATCTAAAATGTGATGTAAAGTGATTTTTATTATTATTTTTATTTTTTCATTCTTTTATTTTATTTCCTAGCCTAAAAGCACTACCTGATGATGAGGAATCCCGACAAGGAACCTCGATGGGTCAGGTCATGTCACACCTTGATTTTTCGAACCTAGTCACGTGCACTATAATGGAGTGCAACTTACGTAGATCACCTAACCAGAGCATGAGTGTCCATCATCTCAGGTCAATGTCCTTATAAGAAAAATAATATTTTAAAATTAATGAGAACACGTGTTTTAAAGACATTGCATAACTTTAATCTTAATGTGCCTGTAAATTCAATTCATCTGAGACTGGAAGTCTCTATAATTACCTTGGTCTCACCATAAACCTTAATACATTAATTCAACCAAGAAATGACTATTGCTTTGACATTCTTAACCTCGCTGACATCAAAAGACTAGATCCATTTTCAATTTTGACATAATTCATCAATAGACACAAATTTATTAATAAACATTTAATAATTCACATGGTATTAGATTAATTAAAATTATGCATATGTCCACCATGTTCTGATATAAATAACATTGAAGCTAGTTGTCATACCCTTAGCATAACACTTGACATATTAAAATCAAATTAAAATATCAATATTGTTCCTATTAGAACCCTTACTCTTACTAGTAAGTACAAATGACCACTACACAGCCAAAACTAAGCCACGAATAGTACTAGCTACTACTGTTCTTCAACCCATGGATTGCTCATGTTGCATTATTCATTCTTGAAAAAGAAATTGGGCTGAGCTAATGCACAGTGGATCACCTTAAACAATATTCCTAAACTCTTATTTATTAATAGCAAAATACATCGAATCCAATTAGATATTCAAACAAGTGCATACATTACGTTGCAACATTAATTTGTTTTGAGTGTTATCGCTAACCATCCATTTGGATTATGGATCACCCAGACAAAATCACCATTCCCTCTGAACTTCACTTCGAATGGAGTTCGAAATTCATCGGCCATTGTGGCACATAACCTTGGCCTTTCGGAACATCCCAGGCTAGGCCAAGACACCTTTTAATGTATTGTTATCTTTTTAGTGTCTTTAGTAAGACAAATAATATGACTAACATACCAACATTATTAATGTAATGTATTAACATCTCATGCCATTATAAAACTATTACTGAATAACACCCAACAACTCATATCATGTCATAATTTAACAATAATCATTTAATATATATGAATAGTACCATATATGTGAATAGTACTATATACGTGAATAGTTCGTATCACAAGGCTACTCCAAAAGAATAGTTCTCAATAAAATGAACCAGACTAATCTCTATGCTGAGTAGTGGAGTCACAATGGTTTAACTTAAATACCACTCTTCTAGAGCAACAAGCTGCCTCCCGTTCACTATTCATAGGTACTTGAGACAAGACTGTGTCTGACTAATTAAATCAATTACTAATTTAACAGAGGAATGGTATGGTGCATGAATTTTATATACCAAGGTACATGCATAAATGATATGGTGTAAGTGAATATCAGATATAATGAAAGTGCATGATAACTTTATGAAAAAATATAACACATGCATCACAATAATGACTAACATGTGAAAAACTTAAGAAGCTAATTCATACACACCTATTTAACTAGATAAGATATAACATGCTAGAAAGAAATAATAATAAAGGAAAAAGTCAAGGATCACACCCATTTGAACAAACGTAATTCGTCGTTCGGGTTCCTCGATACATGTAAATCTCTACCCTTGAAGTGTTGACTTGGGTTGGGTGTTTGGACAAATTTAAGATAGGGATCACTCATAAAAGTAATAGTAAATAGTGATCATTTCTAATGTACAAGATCCACAAAAGGGAAAGTACAGAGCATACTATGTCATACTATGTATCACTCAATTACTACTAGCTTTTATACTACAAACTACTATAACTATCAAAATATTTGCTAGAACACTTTCTAGCTCTCACTTGAACTATCTACACTTAAGTTCTCACTCTCACTTGGATGGTTTGAAATGAATGCCAAACACACCTATTTATACTAGTTTACAACACCTCACAACCACACAATTTAAAATTCACAAAAAAATCATGGCCTTACACATGTAATCTACTATTGACCACTTTTCCTCCAATAATTCACCTAACTTCTAGATAATGGGGTTGGACTTGGTATTGGGCCTTGTCTTGGGTTTGATCGTGAATTTATTTTTTTTGGTCCAATATTTATGGATCCAACATCTTTGTCTTGGGCTTAATCATGGATTTACAATATTTTTGGTCCAACAATATTTATTACATATTATACATGATGTAATGTACATATTAATCAAGGTACCATGTATGTTATTAGTTTATCAAAATTTTGGAGTATTACAGGTCACGTCCGTCGACCTGAGTAGCCGAAGGACCGAGGTCCCCAAGATGCTTCCAAGCACAAGCCACAGGGGGGTCAGTCACCTTAGACTTCCCCTTACACCAAGCTGAGGCGTCTTGTGTCCTGGTAGAAAGAATTGCCACGACCACCTGAAGAGTCAGAGTGATGGGCTGAGCTGATGAGCTGGCCCAAGCCCGAGAGGAAGGGTGGGGAACAACAGGACGAGCTGAAGGCCCAACAACCAACTTGACCTTGTCAGGTACTGTGACATCGGCACTGGCAGCTTAGAGTTTGTCCAGATTTAGCGCACGACAACTTGACTTGGTTCTGGCCATCACATTGGCAGGAAAGCTGAAATACAACAACAAAATTATGAGACAATGGAACAAAAATAAAATCTCAGAGAGCAGATTAGCTCGACACTTACTCCCGGAGAAAAGCCTCTTAGTTTTGATAAGTCCGGCGCGGAAGAGATGAGCCTCCGTCAAAATCTCGATGTATCTACTCTCCAAGAAGGGGAACTTGTAGATCTCCTCAGATCGGCTCCTTGAGTCTTTAACGGACTGTCCCAATGAACTACTCAACAATAAACGAAAAGTGAGATGGCGAGCCAAAAAAAAAATAACTGCAAGAAAGGAGAGTAGGTCAGCTCGGTACCTGGGTACGTATAGCTCGTAGGCACGATGCCGACTTGACTTGTTTCTTTCATTTTTAGAACTTTTCTTTCAATTGCAAAAATTGTATGTTGTCTAAAGATTGTTACTTCATGCAAAAATGAACATTTCTAATGTTTATGGAATCAATAATGAATGTAAGTGATTAAATTACATGTTACCTCAAAAATATGTTATACATCTAATCCATAAGATTATCTAAGCAAATATATGACAATATATTTTATTTTATCATCTTTTTGTTATGCATTTGTTCATATAGTCGATATCTCAACGAATTTTTGATATATCAATCAAATATTACATTGATAGTATATAAAACATATCAACGAATATCAACCGGTACTTTTTATTTACTGTCTTTTTAAAAGTAAATATATTTTAAATTCTTTTAAACAAAGTACGAAAATGGGTAGAAGAGTGTGCGCATTACCATGTAATCCCAATTAATTGTTATGATATCGAAGTACTAGATAATGATCAGGTTGTTGTTGTCAATTTACATAACAAAACCTGTACTTGTAGGGAGTTTAACATGAACCAGTTGCCATGCTCTCATGCAATAGTTGTCGTTCGTCACTGTAGCTTGTCTGTAAACAATTTTTTATCTCCATACTATTCGACTACAACACTAATAGCAGCATACGCTGATTCAATCTTTTCAGACAGAAATATTACAGATTGGTTAGTGCCCACTGATATATTAGCTTGTGTTGTCTTACCATCAAGAACAAGGCTGCGCTTGGCAGGTAGACGTCGAAAGCAATGCATATTGTCAGTCAGAGAAGATCGACCAAGGTATAAATATAGTAGGTGCCATGGTCTTGGACATAATCGATAGAGCTGTAAAAAACCAATTGCCTTTCAACCACCATGCAGTTCTAACATTTCCCGATGGTAAAAATCTTGGAGGTACTTATTTTTAAATAATATGTATACAGAAATAAATAAAAAACCCTTACAAATGGGTGAAAAACAACTTTATGAGTTATTCAATTTTTTTTCTTTTTTCTTTGTTTATGGCTTACAGGCCATGTAACAACAAACTTATGCAAGTGAGAGGTGAACGAGACATTTTTGTTTCTCTTGCTATTTGTGAGATGATACATTTGTATCCCATTTAAGATATCAATTGACTTAGTATTTTGTTTATACTACCCGTAAAAATACATTTTTGTGAATTTGTAAGGTTAATAGTTCATCACTATTACTTATAAATCATGTATCACTTGACGTGCAAGTGTGGGGTGCAGGACATGCTCAAGTTGGAGTGGAGGACGTGTTTCTGTTTTTTTTTTTTTTTGTGTGAGATGATATATCCATCCCCAGTAGATATATCAACTGACTGAATATTTTGTTTATATTACTAGTTGTTGGACCATTAGCTCAGCCTTGCCGAGCTGTCAAGTAGATTCAAATGATAAAGTCGAAAAGGTGGTGAGCTGGCGATAGAAGCTCCGCAACGGGTGGCGTCCACAAGGTTGGAAAGGAATAGACGTCAGCTCGACCCATGACGTAAAGAATTCGAAAAACTCATGAACGATAGCTCGACAAGGTCGGAAAGGAATGCACATCAACTCAACCCATGACATAAAGAATTCGGAAAATTCATGAATGATAGCTCGATCATGATGAGCTATCGTCAGGTTAACCCATAACGAGTTTCAGGGTTCATATTTTATGATAGCTCGACATGACTGAGCTATCGATAGGATAATTCGTAACGAGTATTCAAGGTTTTGATTTAGCAATAGCTCTGACCATGATGAGCTCGGACGAACACGAAGACGAGACTGATCTGCCGAGGTGACATATTTCTATACAACATGAAGAGGACTCTGAAATATCCAGAATGGAGACGTGCACGAGAGCCATACTTATCTTGACAAATCAAGGATAAGTTCCAATCTGTGAAAAATGATAAGTCCAACTCCGACTGGGATAAGGAAAACAAATATCTCGGAGTAGATGAGCTCATTACCTCGTTATATCTACTATTAATAAATTAGGAATCGACATGCGACACGTGCCTATGGGGCAACTTTCTACTTCGGCTAGAAGACCTCCTTTATAAATAGCCAACTATTTTTTCTTCAAAGGTATGCAATCAACTACCAACAAAAATTAGTGCAAGATTTTGTATTGAAACAAGATTTTATCTCTTTTGGTTTTAGATCTCCCCAGCGAGTTTCTGTCAAAGTTCGGCAGTTCGCGATTCCAAGTTAGCTCACTTCGTTCACATATTCATCAATTTGGTGTTGGTCAAATTCTGCATCAACACTAGTAAAAGTATATTTGTATGGTTTTTGTAATGTTATAACCTTCATCATTATTGTGCAAATGCGGGGTGGAGGACATATTTTTGTTTCTTTTAAATGTATAAGATGATATATCTATTTCCAATACATATATCACCTGAGTAGATATTTTCTTTATATTTTAAGTAGAAACACATCTATGCTATTTTGATATGGTTATTAGTCTAAAACTAATTAGAAATTAATTATATGATTTTAAATAAAAATAATTCTAATACTTAAAAGCTAATTTTATCATTTTCAATTTTTTATTTATTTATTAAAAAATTAATTCATAACTTTTGTAGATTTTATTATTTTTAATCAAAAACTAACTTTATTATTATTAATATCATTTTAATAAAAAATAATTTTATTATTTATAATCAATCATATATTCACCTGTTTGATTTACTATTAACGAAAATATTTGATAGATACATCGGAATATATTGTTGGAATATGAACTACATGAGCAGTTTTTTCAAAAAAAAAAAAAAACTACATGAACAAATGCATAAATAGAATAACGGTAAAATAAAGTGTAATGCCATACATTTACTTAGCAAATTTTATAAATTAGATGTATAACATATTCCAGAGATAACATGTAATTTAATCACTTAACTTTATTATTAATTTTAAAAAACACCGATAATATTCATTTTTGCATCAAGTAGCAATCTTTTAATAGTATACTATTTATGCATTTAAAAGAAAAGTTCTGGAAATAAAAGAAAAGAGGATTAAATATAATAATAGCTAAATAATGAAATGTTTATGGGTGATTTTGTTGTTTATTCACACAACTTAAACCTTTGGATTGTCTAGAGTAACTTAAATGAGAAAAAAATGAGTAAATGAATAATATTAGTTGGTTTTATTTAGTAAAAGGGTATTGTAGTTGTTATTAGTAGACAAGCAACGTACACATACTTGAAAAAAAAAAGAAAAAAAAAACTATGTACATATTATATATATATTTTGAAGATGATATTTTGTGAAATTTTCCGTCGATTTCCCAATTTAATAATAATCATGTAGCTCCGATCCGGTGTTACATCAATTCGATCTCCGACGACAAATCATTCAACAATCGTATCTCCAACCTCTCTTCCAAGGAGATGGAAGCTCTGACAATTTCTCCATTAAACCACTGCCTCGACACCACAAA
This sequence comes from Paratinospora sagittata, assembly GCA_035771175.1. Taxonomy (NCBI): domain Eukaryota; kingdom Viridiplantae; phylum Streptophyta; class Magnoliopsida; order Ranunculales; family Menispermaceae; genus Paratinospora; species Paratinospora sagittata. The sequence goes on from CM069598.1 coordinate 42,365,820, forward strand.
CATCAAAAATCCCTCAACATCTCTCCAAACCCATGTAAATCTCAGCTTCCTATCATCTTCTAAAAGACACCCATTTCCCTGTTTAGCCTTAAACCCCTCAAAAACCCCAACAACACCAATCACAACCCCACCACCACTAGTAGTCTGGGGCTCAGCAAATGCCGACATCTATGTAGAAATCGAGAGACTTCCAAAGGAAGGAGAGACAATTTCAGCAAAAGCTGGTGAATCACTAGCAGGAGGCAAAGGTGCAAATCAAGCTGCCTGTGGTGGGAAGCTGTGTTATCCAACATACTTTGTCGGGCAAGTGGGTAAGGATGCACATGGGAAGTTGATAACTGAGGCATTGGAGAGTGGTGGAGTTAGAGTTGATTATGTCAATGTTTTGGATGATGCCCCTACTGGGCACGCTGTTGTGATGCTTCAGTCTGATGGGCAGAACTCAATTATTATTGTTGGTGGTGCTAATGTTAATGGGTGGCCTGAGTTGTTGGGTGATGGGGATTTGGAGGTTGTTAGGAATGCTGGGATTGTTTTGCTTCAGAGAGAGATTCCTGATTTTGTTAACATTCAAGTTGCAAAGGTTTGTGCTTTTGATTTGCAGTTTTTCTTTTTTTCTTTGGATTTTTATTTTTTATTTTTTTGCTATTTTATTGTGGAGATCATGCCCAGATTTGCTAGATTATTGCTGGTTTTGTTTTGAGAATTTCTATTCTGATTCTTTGTTTGCTTGGCAAATGGTATGGAATAGTGATAAGTCTCAGGAAATTGACTGCATTGCTTGACATGCTTGTTTGTGGTTGGGTTTCCTTTCTGCATCTATTTGAGTTTCAGTTGGAGAGAGGGAAAAAAACAATAGAGATATTAGTATCTTACAGGATGTGATTGAAGTCTGTGATGTGGGTAATGGTCCTTATGTCTGTGGATTCAATTTGCTTAGCATCACTCAAAGGGATCCTGTTTGGATTCTTGATGATGAATGGTCTGGCAAAAATGTTGTATTTTCTTCTTCTGTACATTTCGACAAGTTTTTTTTATATTTTTATCATTAATTACCCGCTTTGTTATGGATTGAGATTAATTGATTTGAGAGTTTCTCTTGTTTATACTCTGTTTGATCCATTGGCCAAAGTAAGGATCAAGTTATTGAAAGATCTAGATTAGTTGGAGAAACAATGAGCAACATGAGTTTCCTTGGTGCCTTGAGGAGTAAAATGAGTTTCTTCATTTTCTTTGGGAAAATAATTTCTGGCAGATTATTATGAGGACTTATGGAAACCCGTTTAGCCTATTAGAAATGGTAAACTAAACAATTTGACTACTCACAACTTGTTATCTATTATATTTTTCAATGTTTATTCAAAATGGGAACTGGGAAAGATTTGCGGAAAGCGTATGAGAAACAATACAATGTGTCTTACCTCTATCAACAATCCCTTGGTAATATATTTTTTCTTTTTGGAATGATAAAGAAAGGTGATGCATCCGTTCTCTGGAGGAAAAATCTATGAAAAATCTAGAAAAGCATCCATTATCATCTGTAGCTTTTCTCATTCCCTGTGGGATATGAGTCTGGGAGATGGTTATTTGGTTGGTCTATGGAAACATTTCCGGCAACTTCTCGTTGTTTTTCTCCCATTGGGGCCTTTCAAACATTGGTTCAAATTTGGGTTGAGCGGTAAAATTAAAAAAAAAAAAATACTAGTCTATTGCTCCATGATGAGAAGTAGTCCTTCAGCCAGAGTATAAACCAACGGTACTCAGTCTGCTGGCTTTTCCAAACAATCAAAATAGCTTTTGTTTTTATATCAGCACTTTCAGTTTCACTGTATCCAAATTTCTTAAAATTTACCAATCTAAATCTAGTCATCAATGGATCTATTAAAGAATGAATGTTTCCGAGGATATGCTGCAAATGTTCTTTGGACCATATGGTCCTTCGACAATGAAGAGCTTTCATGTTGAGGATCATACTTCACGTGCTTCCTAAATTTATCATTGTGTTTTCGCATTTTTATAATTTTATCCCATCCGGCATCGTAAATACATCTTTCCACCATAAGTCTCTGGGTCATTCCTTAGTCTAAGTCATCATTCTATGACATGATAGGAAAATCTAATGCAGCAGAATTTAAAAAAAAAAATAAAGAAAAAGAATACAATTGTAATTAAGTAATTAACCATATTAAGGTGGGACCACATAATTATAATCTGTTCCTGTCATACATTACGACAAGAAAACAAAGTTATTGTCAATGTCTACTAAACAAACAATAACTAGAACATTTCATCCACTCCCTAGAAAATAAAATAACCATGAGAAATATGACTAACAAATGTAGTATCTAATGCTTAGGCCCTATATGACCTACACCTAAACTATGTTAACTCATTCCTAAAAATTATCTCATAGAGTTCCCACTTTCTCCTAGGTGCTCTTTTCTTAAAGAACCTCCTTAATAGTATCTAGTATCTACTATGAAAAGCTGAGGAAGTAGCTAGAAACTCTTAAACAACACTTAATTAGCATCTTGAGGGTCAAAGGTATTTGGGACCCTTGTCAGAGAGTATGAGGCTCAGGGACCAATTGTTATTGCATAATACACCACTGCCATGTCTTTTCCCACACGAGGATGGGTGACTTCAATCTCCAACCTCATGGAAGGTCAGGAAGGTGCCTCAACACTTGAGCTAAGTTTAATTGGCAGATAGGAATACAATTTCTACTAAAGGATACAAGTATTGGAGGATATCAATTTCTACCTACCATTTCATCTTTGCTTTCTACTCGATGTAATCTTAGGTTTTCTATTTTGATGCAAAATTAAGATGCATCAACTCTTTATAGCTAAATTAGTAATCAGATTTTGTTGTGACTATCATAAATGTTAGGTCGGTCTTGGTGCATTGGTAGAGGTTTTCAAAAACAATCTCTCGAATGTAGAGGTAAGGTCGTGAACATTGTCTTACTCTTAAATCCACAATTGTGGGAGGCTCGTTTACTTGGTACCCTATTTTTATCTTTTATTTTTAGTGATACTATCATAAACAAATATTTACAATGAGTAAATCAACACATGAAGAACAATATTAATAATTTCAAATAAATATTTATCATAAACAAAATTAATTAACAACTCAAATCATGATAATAATGCAATGATGCATTATGCATATAGTGGAGGCAAGTTGAAACATCTGCATATAACCACAAGATTTTTCATGAGTCCGCCCTACAATATGCTATATATATGACAAACACACTCAATCTTTGGGATCCCATTCCCCAATATTTTTCAATTTATCATTGTTTGTCCAATAGGATCCCTATCCCATTAAATAAATCCTTTGGATCATTAGACTTGTGGCTATTTTTAGGACATTTAGACGAAGATATCATTTCCTCATACTTCATCGAGCAAGAAAGTTCTAATTAGAACTTTTTTTTTTGGTCAAAACTAATTAGAACTATCAATTATCTACTTAAGACAATATTGCAACTACTTCCCACATAAAACTCTTGTAGCCCTGTTACACTTAGCCAAACACACTCAATATCCAACACATTCGCTTGTCTAAGTAGTACCGTTACCTTTACTGGATTTCCTTCCGCTAGGAGGGGAAGGAAGCAACTATGTAGCTGGTCAGCCAATATGTGTCCTTTGTTGCAGTCCAAGATCTATGTGACCCACAACTAATGTGGTCAAGACATTTAGGCAATATCTAGGCAGTTGCCCACTTAGCTCTAATAAATTTAAAACCAACTTCTACTTATAGGTTGAAGTTCTAAAAGAAAAGGCTAAACGTTTTTACTTCCATTTTTAGAGGTTTATGTAACAAAGCCCACTTAAGTTCTAATAAATTTCAAACTCATATAGTTTATGTACATCATGTGAATCATTCATATTATTGACGTCCGTCAGAATCAAGTATTGAAATGCATATATAGCTTTATCTACTGAGACATGGGATTTAATTTATAGTTTTGTCAACTGTTTGTTTCCCATACCACCACCTTTCTCTACCTTAAGATCGTTCGGAAATTGATGAGATGGAACTTTGGTTGAAGATCTCATCCTTGTAAAAAAGTAGTTCCAGATAAAGTTTTTATCTAGGATAATTGGTTAAATGTGACATAATATTGCATTAAAGACTGAATGAATAATTACATATTTCTTATGCTAGTGTAATGAATGTAGAGGACTAACTAACAAAGGGTTGGGAGAGTGGTTAGGTGCAAAGCACCTAAAATCCACTTCAGGGAGAGGTCTTAGGTTCGAGTCTATGTACCCCGCCATTTGTTGGTCACTGGTACTATTGGGTTGTGTCTAGCCCCATCAGATTAGTGGGAAGTGGGGTCCTCGATACCCATGATCTCAAAAAAGAAAAAGAAAAAAAAGAATATGTATAGGAATAAAGTTTGGACGTAGACATGTCCTAGAAATCTATGGCTTTTGACAATACATACATACATATATATATTTTTTCTCTTTTAGTGAGTAAGGCAAAACTTGACGTAACGATTGAGGTTGCTCCATTGTGACTCGGAGGTTCGTGTTCGAATCCAAAAACAACCTATCTAATGTAGAGGTAAGGTTGTAACGTCATCCTTTCTCTATATTTCGCCAATGGCGGACCCTTTTTTTAGCGAGAATCACATGGATTGCTTGAATCAAAAGGCCTGAATTGTGAATGTAAAATTTGAATGGCGAGTCGTAAGATTCTACTACTTTCTAAGGGTCTCCATGGAATTCAAGGTCATTGGATTCATATTAAGGATTCAAATAGCTTTCCCTTGAATTTAACCATAAATTGTACTATTCACAGATTCAAATCTGGATTCTCACAACCATGGTTCTACCTTTACTTCTTATTAGAGGTAAGAGGAATCAAAGGCATGTGAAAATAAGTTAATTGTTCAACTTTGGACCATCAAAAGCAGGTTGGTCAAGTATCCAAACTAAAAGCTTCAATGACCACATGACAAAACATGTGGTTACTTTTGACATTTCACCCACTTATTGTTTTCTGGATTGATATCAATCAATCTTAGTTGAAAGGACAAACACCAATAAAATGAGAACTGGGGATCTAAATCCTCTTTTCTAAACCTTCAGATCAAGTGTGGAAATTATCTGTTAGTCATTGATGGTGTTCAACTTTTTTGGCTGGCAAGTCAAATATTGATGTAATAGAACAATACGAAATTATTTATGTTGGCTAGTTCTGGTTAATCTTTGATTTTGGTGGTCTCAATGCTGCCATGTTTGTGTCCTAGTCAACTTTTACTGATAGTTTCGTGCAGAAATTGATACAAACTTGATATTTGAACATGTTCAGGCTGCAAGGAGTGCAGGTGTTCCTGTAATCATGGATGCTGGGGGAATGGATGGATTAATTCCAGCTGAACTACTAAAGTCTGTTGATATATTTAGCCCAAATGAAACGGAACTAGAACGCTTGACTGGAATTCCATCAGAAAGTTTTGAACAGATCAGCCAAAGTGTAGTGAGACTCCATGAAATGGTGAGTTCTAGTCTAACTCTACTTTTTTTTTTTAAAAAGTAAATTGGTAACTTCTGCCGACAACATTAATTATTTCTTCACCTTTTTGGTACGAATTTTATATTTATAACAAGCTCAAATGCACGTTATGAGACAGTGGTGGCATGATGGTAAACAGTTGTAATGAAATCCAAGCCTGATTATCTATCATGTGTATAGCTTTTTGTATGCAGCATGTTTTCTGTTTGTAATGGCTTTTATTGTGTTACTTTACATGGTTATTTTTGATATTGATGTTTTCAAGTAAAGCTCATTACAGTGCCTGTTTTTTAGTATTTTCTTCCTCTAGCAACATTAATAGAAAATTGTTAATCGCATTACAGCCTATTGTATTCGATTAGATGAACTACCATTTCCTTTGACTTGAAGAAATATGTTCTCTAACATGCTTTCATTGCTTTGTTCTTAAAAAAAGGAGGAAAAATTATAGGCCGCATGTCCTTTTCGCTCATTGTTAATTCAAAAGCTAATCTATATTTGGACATGACCTCGAGTTCTTGCCCTATGGATTAACTGCCAATCTCCAGTGAGACCCGCCTGCTAAAAATAGTAGGTAAAGACATTCAGATCCTCCTTTTGGCAACATTGGTAGCATATTTGTATTCCCCAGATGGTCATAATTCTTGGGGACAAATGGCATCAACCAAGGAGTCTTCTTCCTCAAATTCTTAAATGGTGATCAATTGACCCGAACCCAGTTTGCATCTTCCGATAATTTGTTCCTCTTTTATTTTTATTGATTTAGTTTACTTTACTTGGGAAAATGGATAAGGTTGTTTCCATGGTTGTCTTTGTGTTTACTTTAGAAGATCATTCCATGAAAAGTGTTTCTAATAATAGCATGTCGTGTTTTATATCTGTTACAATTTGGATCGCACCCTTTTATCCACAAATCTTGGTAATGCTTTAGAATATTATTGAAGATCTCTGTTTAGTTATTCATCAATTTATCAGTGGTTAGCCACCTTGGTCAATCCACAACTTCTTTAGTTCTTCTATTCTTCCATTCTCGTAGGTAAGGTTTTGAGCAAGGCCTCCCCAACCAATTCATGTTCTTCGAATTATTATTTGTCCATCATAATCTGTTTGACTTAAAGCTAAAATGAATAAAAAAAGAAGAAGATTGTTTTAATTCTCTCCATTTATATTAATGCTACAACGGCACAGCTGATACCAGGGTTTGTACCTAAAATTGAAATTTAGGACCTCATTAATGTGATGGTTTTTTTTTTTTCTTTAATGTCGACAATGTAATGTGTATTCTCCTTGCATCATAATCTATATTATTAAACATCTTGACTTTAGGGTGTGAAGCAAGTTTTAGTGAAACTTGGAAGCAAAGGATCTGCCCTATTTGTGGAAGGGGAAGAACCTATTAGACAACCGATAATTCCCGCGAACAGAGTCGTTGATACGACTGGAGCTGGTGATACTTTCACAGCTGCTTTTGCTGTAGCACTTGTAGAGGGAAAGTCCAAACAGCAATGCCTTGAATTTGCAGGTAAGGGGCTTATAGTTCTCCCAAAACACTATTCTTTTTGTAGAACTGAAATTGCCAAATTCATGAATTTTCCTTTGTTTGCTTTGAACTTTGTGGTTGCAGCTGCAGCAGCTTCTCTTTGTGTTCAAGTGAAAGGAGCCATCGCAGGCATGCCTGACAGGAAATCAGTTCTGGGTCTTCTTCAATCTGTTTGATTATGGGATTTTTTTTTTTTTTTGGGAAGCTTGATGATGTTTTATTAAATAAGTTGAGCATTGCTATCAAAAGAGTCCATGCACATGGAATAATAATATATCCCCCTTTTTTAGGGTTTTATGGGATTGATTTTACTTTTTTCTTCTTTTTTTTCTTCAGATTTTAATGTTCTTGCCCACATTTTTAATCTTGGATTAGTATTCCGAAATTTTGACAATAAAAACAATGATATCGGAAAGCAACAGGAGCAGTAGAACCTTCTCATATATTATGAAAAAGAAAAAGGAAAAATTTTAGCCATAGGTATATAAACAAATAAGTACTATAGGTATATAAAAATTATTAATGAAACAATCAAATTATATTTTTTACTAATTTTTTTTTATAAAAAAATATAAAAAGACATATTTGTTTTTTGTGGGGAATTAGGCTTAGTTTTTTAACTTATTAGTCTTCGCACCAATAGATTCGAATTATAATGATTATTTAGTGACATGAATCGGTCCAAGTCGAGTTTAAAAATTTATCAATTCCGTTCAACTTGTATTTTATGTCCACGTAATTTTTATGAATCTTGTGCAGGCGCCCACAATATTTGATTTAAAAAATTGTTGTCCTTTCGCGACTCAAACTCCCGACTGGTGCAATGCCCGTAGAGTTGGAGACCAACTCTGCCAACACCTCATTGGCCTTTTTTGACTAATCGATGCTGAAAGTTTTGAGATCAACATAATTTCTAATGAACTTGAATTGGCCTTGTAATTCAGAATTTGGATCTACACGTAGCTATATATATAGATTCGATATTATCATATATTGAAGGGTACGATGATTATTATATAAGAAGGTCCCACGAGGGTCGAACTCTGGGGTATTGGATTCAAAGATCAAAGATCAATGTCCTTACCACTGGATCATGAACCAAGGCTATGAACCAAGCCTAATAATATTTTAATTCTTTAAAAATATGCGTTCCATTTCAAGGGGTAACGAAAGGTACGAAAGCGGTACGAAAGCTCAGAAGCTAGAAATGCTTAAAAAACACACATTTCTAACATAATTTTTTGACATTTTACTAAGAGTTGTTGGATTTTGAATTACGTGTTTAGTTTTTCTCTAAAAAAAAATGTGTTTTTCTATCTGCAAAATAAAAGACAAGTGAACCATAATTTTGCTTTACCAAAAAAAAAAAAAAATAGTAATTTTGAAACAGTATTTACAAAATTTTGATAGATAAGATCTTGTTTCTGAAAATGATAAAAAGTTATTTTTTGAATGTTACTTAAAATTGTTTTTCAAAATTTAAATCAACTTCCAACTACATCCTTTTGTATCAAGCTTTTACCAAGGGTGTTCATGATTGAGTTGCTTAGGGTTTTCCCCAAATAGTATCAACCCAACCCAATCAAGTTGAGTTAAAAAAAATTCCTAACCCAATTCAATAGACCCCTTAAACACAACTTAACCCAATATAAATGACTTCGAGTTAGTTTAGGTCGGACTGGTCAGGTTACTCTATTCAATATATAGATTAAAAAATTGCATAATATCCTTAATATTTCTATGAATTTTAAATTGCATTTTGTAAAATTATTCCACTAATTCCTTGGGGCACGACCACAAACAACCTAAGACGCCGTTGTATGAGTGGAGAGGCTCGAACTCAGGATCTAATATTGGGTTACATTATAGCATTTTAAAGTGTCTATAGTGAAAATAATGAATATAAAGTAATAATTCTTATTTTTAATTAGTTTAGGTTGGTTTAGTTAAATTATAAAATCTTGACCAAACCCAACTTACATATGGTACAAATTTCTAGATCGAACCTCACCCACATTGATATATAAACTAATCCAATCCAACTCAAATCAACCCAACCCAACCGAAAAGATTTAGGTTAGTTGAGTTAATCCAGTTGATTCTACTCTTTCCTATATTCATGAAGGAGAAAGCATGTGCACAGTTTTCAAAAAAAAGAAAAAGAAAACATGTGCACAAAAATTATTGCGCTAAAACAACAGGTGAGAAATACAATATAACATGAGAGTCGCTAGATAGACCCTACTTAAGGACTATTTACACCCCGGTCCATATTTTTTTGCTTATCCCTAAAATACTCTCAATCAAATTTACTAAACTAACCTTAAAAAAAACCCACCGTCTTCTTTTTCTCTCCAACGGCAACACCACCAGTTCTTCTTCTTCTCTCGAATGTCAACGCCCAAGCAACGCCATTGCATTTCTCTACACGCTGTAATCGTTGTAAGCAGACTATTGCAAGGGTTTTTTCTTCAATGTTCAACGATTTTTTTGAATGTTTTGTTGAATGGATGATTGTTTGATTTTCTAGGTTAAATCATTCCAAAACACAACACCATTAACACACATTTCAATCAATATGGCCAAAGGAGATTGTTCACATGACGACGTACATCAAGGAGAGGTAAGTTTTAGTTGTGAGTGAATGGAAATGACAAATGTTTTTTTTGAAAAAACTGGGTTGAAGGTCGGCCCTACGAGGCCGACCGTTGTACAGGAGAGTTGGCCACATAGGGCCGACCTTTATCCATTTCGGTCGGTCACAATATGTAACTCTGCAAAAATCATTTCATCTAGTCCATAACCTAATTGCATGTTGCCCAAACTCTATGTGTTTGCCTTGATATGCTTGATGTTTATTTGTATGTGTTTGATGTTATTTCAAATGTTTTCGAGTTGATTTTGCGATAATTTTATGTTGGGTGCGTCAAATGGACTCGGGGATGTTAGAATTGAGTCTAGTTTTTACATGGAAAATGCTTATCTAAAAGCGAAAATTTCGATGTGTATCGAGCACACAATGTCAAAGTAAAAACCCGAAAAAATGTATTCATTTTAGAGGAGTGAGGGCATGGAGCGATGTCACTTTTAGTGGAGCGCGCTCCATGGCCTGAAAACCCAGAAAATCAAAATTTTTCTAGTTTTTGCAGGTCTTTTTGTGTGGGCCCAAAAATGACTATTTAAGCACTCTATACCCATTTTGAGCACATTGGCGCGTTTTTGAGCTTGGAAAGAGGGAAAAGAGGAGGAAAGGAGAAGCAAAAGGGAAAGCTAGGGCATGAAGGTTGCTTGCTCAAATTCCACCCAAAGTGAGTATGGTTTCCCATTTTCTTACTAGTTTCTCTTTGTAGATGGGTTTATGTGCTCGATTTTGACCTAAGGTAGGGTGTTGACCACAGATTGGGAGTGACCCTAACTTAGGGTTCACTGATTTTTGCCACTTTTGGCTTGTTTATAGGTGAATCTATCCTCTAAGACCTAGATCTACACTTGGAATGCATTTTGCATGAACTTCACCACATTTTTGGTGGTGTAAAGGGTTAGGGTTTTGTTGAAAACCCTTAGGGCTGTGGTGTATGACATAGATTTGGGTTCTTTGGTGGATTTGGAACCCAATGACACCATTTTCCCCAATTTCTAGCAAGAAATTGGTGGATCTAGTGTAAAGGCCTAAACCCTAGAACTCGAACTTAGGGTTTTCCTTCAGACTTGCATGTCAACTATGTTGGATAAATGACTAATTCTAGTTGATTGATGGTGGTGTTCAGTATTTTTATCCATTGAAAACCCTAGTTGTAGTGTAAAATCGGCCTAGGGCTTGATTTTAGAATTTTTGCCCAAATTGGGGCATTTGATGCTCTTGACTTAGAATCTTGAAATTGATGCAATGTATGTCTAATTAAGCATGATTAGAGTTGTTTAATTTGGTGGATGTGACCATGTCATGGGTTAGGCCATATATGATCAAATTTGATCATGTTTATGCCTAAGGAATTGGAAAATCAGTATTTGTGATTAATTAAATGATTTATGAATGAGAATTATACATTAGAGGCCTAATGCATATGATTTGAGTTGTATGTCATGATTTAGATGGGGTATTAGGCCTATTGATCATGTGTGGGCGGATTTAAGGTTGGTGTGTATTTTTATGTGATTGAACATAGGAAATTGATGTGTGTATCATATTGATGATTATTTCAGGATCTTGATTTGATTGATTCGGTCTTGGTTATCGTGTGTGGTTAGATACTCTTGCGAGGCTTGGTTGGGAGTAAACTTCAATTATGTTTAAATCTTTTATGTCATCGTATTACTTATATCTTGTATGTTTGAAAGCATGAAACATATTCTAATAGTTTGAATGATGCATGTTTTGGAATAAAACCTTATGACCTTGGTTTGGGTCATCTATCTGGCTAATAGGGAGACTTAACCTTGTCATAGGAGGGTTTTAGTATGAAAATATTTGGTGATGAGAATGGTGCGGTGAAATAGACGCACACTAGTAAATCCCAAATGAATATGATTGGGCATGGGAAAGGTACGGTGAAATATACGTTCTAGTAACTCCAATGCATATGGAATGAGAATCGAAATGATAGTCTTTTACTTGCATCGAACTATTATAAATGCATGATATTTATATGTTATGAGCTTTTAATCATTCTACACTGACATGCATATATGATGTTTATTGATGAATATAGATGACATGTTTGAATTCTATTCACTGGACATCGTTAACTCATCCTCATTTACCACTTTCAGGTCCTTCCGTTCTGGATAAAGGCAAGGGTGTAGTCATATCTTGAGGACCTTGCCGGTGAGAGAGTTAATGGGCTCAATGTGAGTTAAGAGGCAAATTTTTAGTGAATTTGGTTTTAATTATGATGTAATTATATTTTTCAGTATGTAATTATATCACTTCACTTTTGTAGTATGTGGTGAGATGAGTTTTGTTAGATAAATGATGAGGGTATATGGAAATTTTTGTACCCTTGGTTTTTGGACCTATATGTGTATGTCCATTTTGATGGACTGTTGGGATTATGGAATCACTTATGGATTTTATTTGTGGATTATCTTTTGTCTATGGTGATTATCTTGGATATGTGGAATTGCACAGGTTATGTTTATTAGGTTTTGTATAAGGCTCGTAAGGTCTTAACCGCCTCATGCGGGTTGAGGGTGGTTGGAGATGCCTACGCCAGGCGTCTGACCTCAGCATTCCCGACGCCGTCCCGAGGGGTAGGTAGTCTGGGGGTCGCCACACAATAAGCCGACCTTACTGTACAACAGTCAACCCTAAATGGCCGATCCTTCCATTTATTACACCTATCCAAATTTTTGTGCATGCAATTGTTATTTTATGCATTTGGGTGTATTTGATGTCGTTAACGACAATTTTTATTTATTTATTATCTAATTATAAAATTTTACATAATTTCAGGGTGAAGAACTTGCAATGGTCATTGATTACACGAAACAGTTCACCCCCGACATGGAGTTTAGTACACGGGAGGAATTTGTTTCCTGGGTCCAAGAGGTTGGCAGAAGGAATGATTTAGTGATCATAATCCGAAACTCAGATGCTGGGGGTAATGGTAGGCGAACCCGGGTCAATTTTGCTTGTGAGAGATATGGCCGTCATAGATCCACTGCTCAACAATCTTCTGTTGGTAAGAAGGCAAACAAAAGTCAATCTGGCACGAAGAAGTGTGGATGCCCTTTCTTGTTAAATGGCAAGAATCCTCGGGACGGTGAATGGACGCTGAAAGTTGCATGTGGCACCCATAACCACCCCGTTGCGAAATACTTTAAAGGACACTCATATGCCGGAAGGTTGAATAATAATGAAGTAGAAGTCATGGTACAAATGTCAAAGAGTAATGCCTGACCAAAAGACATATTGATGACTTTAAAGGAAAGAAGTGTCAGTAATGCATCGACACTGAAGACAATATACAATCTCAAATACAGCAACTTGCACAAGTTAGAGGAAGAGAAGTACATCGAGTGGCACAGGTGCGAAGAAGGCACTGATGTTGTTGAAGATATATTATGGGCTCATCTTGTTTCAATGGATATTTTGAGGTGTTTCCCATATGTGCTTCTGATGGACTGTACATACAAGACGAACAAGTACATATTTTAATTACTGGAGATTGTTGGTGTCACATCGGTGGATATGACATTTTCAGTGGCATTTGTGTATATGGCATATGAAAACAAAAAATATTACATGTGGGCACTACAAAAATTGAGGGAGTTGTTGGATGGATGGTTTTTTCCTAAGATAATTGTGACAGACAAGGACCTGGCCTTGATGAATGTTGTTTCATGTATGTTTCCTGATACAATGAATCTATTATGTATATGACACATAATTCAGGGTTAGTTTGGGCGGTGGGGTACCGTTCCCTACCCGTACCCCACATTAGAGTTACGAGTGGGGAACGATACCTCACCGCCGAAACTAACCCAAAATTATTGGAAACATGTCAAACATATGAGGAAATGTATCCCAAAGCATGATGGAAGGGTAAAATGCAAAAAAACCTAGGAAATATGAGGGTCAGCCATCAAGGACCGACCTTGGTGAAGGAGGGTCGGTCTTTGAAGTTCGACCAAAACCTCTCTGTTCAGTTGAAGAGTTGAGACGGATTTGCTCGTGACAGGAATGTTAAGAAGTATCACAACATAGTTGAGGGTAATTGTCATTTCACCAAAAGGAAGGTGAAATGTGTTCGTTTTTTGTTGCCATCTCTCCACAAACGCAGAAATCAGTGTCTTGTTGGCGTGCGTGTATGAGCAACTAATCAAGGGACTCAAACCATATTCTTTTATTATTGATTAAAGTCTTTCTTACTCAGGGTGGCATTCGAGATCCCACTCACCCACTTGTGCTCCATGATTTATACACCTAAGTAGAGGTCAATGCTGTAAACAAAAAAGAATATCAAAACAAATATGAATGGTCAATATTAACAAAAAATAACCATCAACAACAAATTTACTATACACTAGGGATGAAGACTTACTTCGCTAACCCATATAGCTGCAGAAATATGATTCTTGAAACTCGTAAGGACAGAGGGATCGTAGGGCCTCCCGGAAATGAGACAGGGGCACTATCATCTTCTTCAGTGTATTAGCTTTCTTGGCCAATTTGTTGCGTGCTTGTCTCGTCTATTTGCTCTTCTTCTTGTTCTTCTTGGTGTGCAACATCTGCAATGGCTGGTAAATTGATTTTCGTACACCTACGTCTTCTCTTTGATGCTGTAGGTCGAGTGCGTGACCCACTTTGCTCAGTAGAAGTAGTGTTGCGTGTCCTCAACATATATGTACACAATAAAATGGTTAATCGCTATTTATTTTAAAAAAAAATTAAGGCAGGATCAGTCTTGATAGACCGACCTGTACAAAGTAGGGTTGGCCATTCTGGCCAACCATAGAATGAAGATCGTCCATGGTGACTACCTTCGTTCTTGCCTATTGTCCCCACAAAATACATAGAAAAACACCCATAATATTGCATTTCATGACTAAAAGTGAATAGAAACAAAAATAACTATTAAACCATGCATTTCTTACCGATTCAAAGGATCAATCGTTGAAAAACGCATGAAAATGGCGGGTGGTGATTCGCTCCAAATGGGGTCCAAATGATGTTCCCCTACAACCAATATTTTTCAAACTAAGATAAAAAGATAAAAATAGTGTGCTTTGAAGTTAAGAGCTAGGGTTTTGGAAGAGAAGAATTGGTAAAGGAGAAGAAGAAACTGAGAGGGGTTTGGGGGTGGGGTATGTTAGGGTGAAGGGTAGTTTAGAAATTTTTATATTTTTGACTGGGGTAGGTAGAGTATATATGTTTTAGGGTGGAGTTGTGTTAGTAACTGGGGTGTAGATAGTTCATAAGTGGGATTCATCTAGCTACTCTCTATAACATATTTATATATTGAAATTGAGAAATAGAATATTTGGGTTGCCTTGGTTTAATGGATTGAAAACTGCTTTTTGGCATTTGAATTGTTTGACGACATCTGCTTTTAAACCATACTATAATGAAAAAAAAAGTGTTTTTGAGAAATTGATTGAGGTTAGCTTTTTTAAAAAGTGATTTTTCAAAAGTTGTACCAAATATAAGCGCAAATGTTGCTAAAAAAAAAGTGCAAAATGGTTACTCAATTTTATAAGCAAAATTATTTTTAATGAACAGTTTGCTAAGAAGCTAGAATTATTATTAGAAAAATGTTTTATATACGTTCGGTGTCAAGGTTATTTTTCGACGCTTGCACCCAGTTCTTTTGGATGTTTTTAGAATACGCATATATTGTGCAGTATCAAAAAATGACGTTAACACCCAGTGTATATATAACATTACTCTTATTATTAATATATACATAGACAAATTTAGGTTCTGATATATATTGTTTCAATTCGAAGCAAGTACTTTCTATTACAAATATTTGATGTGATTTGACATAAAGTTTGTTATTTGGGATGTTAAAAATTTAATAATGATCTTTTATAGAGAAAAAAAAGTTAAAGGTAATATTTTTTATGAAGAAGTTTTTTTGCTATTCTCCATGATAATATAATTTTAGTTAAAAACTTATTATTCAAAAAATATATATCATAAATAATATAAGAGCATCCTGCTTGGTTTATGATTGGAAATTTGACATGAATCTAAAATAGAAAATTTCAAAGATACACTTTGTGGTTTTCAAAAATGTGGTACATATGTATTTTGAGTTAAATCTTAAGAAAAAAAAATGTTTTCTTACTTGACCAATCAACCTTTTTTTCATGTTTTTAAAATGGAAGCAACTAAACATACCACAATGATTACTCCTCACACCACATTTACTCTTTCTATCACGATAATACTATCCCATTTTTTTTACTCCAATAAAATATCCAATACTCTTTAAAATAACCCTCAATTTAAAAAAAAAATATTATCGATTCAAAGAAAAAAAAAACCCTTGAAGCTATTCCGCCATTGTCGTTTCTTCAAACTCGAAACTTATTCCACCATTATTGTTCTTTAAGCTTGAACCTTGCGTCATTGTTGTCACAGACTCCTCTTAAAAAGAGGCTTTTTTTTCCACAAGCCTGCGCGGCGCTATATGTGCATCCACATCCACATATAACAAGCCTAACATCCCATCATGCTATATCGCCAAGTAAGAGTACAATTATAAATTAAGAATCATACGCAGCGGAATTTAAAGTATTTATACAACATGGTACCATAATTAAGATTGAGTTCAATGCTACGTTCCTATGGTGGCAAGGAAAAAGATAATATCACAACACCATAGTTACAAAAAGAATCAAAAGGTATTTATACCCAAAAAGAGAAGTCAAATTGCTACGCGGTACTCCCCAGGCGGTAAATTGACGTAGTCGGCAACAACAACTGGCTCCTCCTCACCCTGATAGTCGTAGTAAAAGTCGCCCAGTGCCTCTGTCTCAAGCGGCTGGCCCTTAACCTCTTGAGTCTCAGTCACCACGTCTGAAAATTGATAATATGAAAAGAAGGGTGAGCCTAAATCCATGTGGCTCGCAAATAATTACCACTTTTAAAACCCATTCACTGGGGGAGGAAAGGGAAAATTACAGATTTGGTGAAGTTTTCCTTGTTAAATTGTGTTTCTACTTTTAATTCGTGAAGATGATTCTAGGTATTATTTTTTTTTTCTGCCAGTACCTCAATTTTGGATTCTATATCTATATTCTTATTACTGTTATTTTTCTTTTCTCAATCTATGTTTGGTATTGTCCAAAATTCTCTAAATCTCAGGGATTTATGCCAATAAGCAGGTTAATTTCTCAATATCTTACAGATAAAGTCATCATTTACCATTTACCAATTACCAATTATGAGAATTAAACAAGCAAATAAAATACATAAAAGAATTATAATTTTGTATGATCTTAAAACAATAATAAGAATACCTCAATAATGCATGCCCAGTATTCCAATTTAACATCATCATAATAAAAATTGCAGTGATAATACAAATGAAACAAGTCAGAACATTTGCGCCCATATACAGTGTGCCTCATGAATCCTCCTAATATCAGGTACACTAATCAATAACATGTCTTGGGGTCCGATCTCTTAGCATTTATTTAAGTTTACATTTTAGCCACGATAAGAACCTCGTCCCATCAATTACTTTCTTTGGACTACTACCTAGACGACTAGTTTTATAACACCCCGGTCAGGGTATCCTGTTCCTCGTATTAACTGAGGGAGGAATTTCTTGTTAGAACTTTGAATTATCTACCTTTGGACAGAGCTGCCATTACTCCCAACTTCAACTTTTTCGTATGAAGCGCTCGTAGCCACTGCACTGACTAGACGCACTCAACCACTCACAATCCGCTCAACATCCAAGTAGCACAACCCCTACTAGATGTACCCATTACGAGGGAACGGGAGACGACTAATCCTCTGGTCAAATGGTAATACGACATCTGTAGATACTCTAGAGATCCAGGGTCGACGTGACCCTCGACATCAAAGCCTATTAGGCAAACATATATCCTAGGTTCGATCACTTCATTCTTTTAATCATTAATCACATTTTATCATTTGGAAGTTTGATTAATGCAACAATATGCGAGTGATCGATAAATTATAGAAAACTATGCATAAATGCTTGTAAATCATATAAAGTATAAGTAGGATATTCTACGGAAATTATCTTTCTTGAAATACAATTTTCCTATATGATGCTAAAATCAAATCTTGGTGATCGATTAATTAATGACCTAATAGCTAATCATATATTGTTTATTTTCCTTAGGAAAAGTGTCAATTTGTAAATCTATCAATCATTTTTTTCTTAAATGAGCCAATGTGTGATAACGGAGTCGCGTAGGCAATTTAGATAAATATCACTGACCACTGATCCATTTTCAAAGGATGGGAATCAATCGCCTTTGTCAATTAATCAATAGCCTAAGAAAACTCTCACGAATAATCATGATAAACCATCGAATTTTAATACTATTTAAAATATTGACAAACCTTGATAACTAGGTTATACTTTATTTAATATGATAGTTTATTATTTCATAAAACTTAATTGAATATGTAAGGTGAGACGTGTTACTTGGGTTACACCCGTAACATTTTTCAACCTTAGAGTCCTATAGGTAAAATAGTCATTTTTATGCTTTAATTTAGTTATTATCTTTGAATTTTTAAAGCGAAAATCCCTACTAAGATTTTAGTCTTATTTATTTATATTTTATCAATTATTTGATACCAAGGGCATTATAGTAATTTTTTCTCCATCTTTAGGATATATATATCTTGACTATGTTTGCACCTAAAATTAGGTAGGAAGCCTAATTAAGCTTGGTTAGATAAATTAATTAGCTTATGTTTATTGAAGTCGTACTAAGTTTTTTGGAAAGGAAAAGAGGGGGAATACCCAGCAAGAACAACTAGCACACTACATCTTGAACTCTCCTAGGCCAAGTAACCCCAGTTGCATCTTCCCACAAAATATTGAATAACCCACGGGGAGGGGAAGACAGGATACACACTCCCCGATTGAACTTCAAAGCCTCAGTAGCCAAATAGTCTGCTGCTCTATTACCTTCTCTGTAAATGTGCTCAACTTGAACTATCCAATCTCTCTGAAGGAGTCTTCTACACTCATTTACCAAGTTGGAAAGGCTAAGCTGCGGCATACTGTTGCCTTTTAACCAACCAGCCACCATAGCCGAATCTGTTTCGAAAACTATAGAACGATGACCCTCCTCCCAAGCAAGACGTAAGCCATGAACAACAGCCCATAATTCAGCTTCAGTTGCAGTACAAGAACCAATATTAGCCACAAACCCCCTCAACCACATACCACGATAGTCACGGAGAAGACCGCCACCCCCTGTTCGCGATGAAGCATTCTTAAGACATCCATCAGTATTAAGCTTAGTCCAACCATGGTTGGGAGCACACCAGCCTACCATCTTCACCCTCTCTATCAGTCCATCATCATGGACCGCCACTTTGGCTCGAAAAACATGAATGATTTCAGCCACTTTCCCTTTAAGCCAAGCCATGTTATACTCGAAGTGAAAACGAAGATTGCGAAATACTAAATCATTCCTCCATTTCCAAAGAGCCCACACGACAACTGTAAAGTAGGAAGCCCAGTCATAGTCAACATTACAATCATTAACGCCAGCAAGATTATGAGCAAGCCAGCTTTGGAAATCCAAATTGCTCTGAAGATGATACTCAACTGGCTGCAATAGACGCTTCCATAATTGCACGGCTCTAGAGCAATTTCGAAAAATATGATCAACATCCTCGATACATCCCACACATTCAATACAGTCAGATGCCATGGTGAAACCCCTTTTCATCCGCTCAGCATTGCACATGATCTTTCGATGCGCAACCATCCACAAAAAAGTCTTGCATCTTTGAGGAGCTTTAAGCTTCCAAATCATCCTCCAAAGGGAATTAGGATCTCCCATAAGAGTGCAGAAGTCGTACTAAGTTGGTTAATTGGACTCATAAGATTTGATTAGTTTAGATGGGTCAAGACAATATAGCTTGATTGAGTTGATTCAGCATCTATTCAATCCAATATTAACTTATTGGGTCAATTAGATAGGTGGTTTTGATTTGTATTGTAATTAATTAAGTCTAATAGACTTTAATTAAATTAATTTCGACTTATATATGAGGTTAAAAAGGGCAAAATTTAGTTGGACTAAATTTACAATTTTTTTCTAAGTTGATGTTTTAGGCGACATGAAAATAAGTTGTACTTATTCACTAATTTAATGAAACCAAATTTTTGAAAATAAATTATTTTATTATAGCCTAAGGTTCAACCCACATTAATGTATTCATTTTCATTTTTTCTATTTGGGGCAAGTCCTATTAAATGTGGTTTCAAAAAAAAAAAAAAAAGTCGTTTGGGTTAGTCAAGTATCTCGTTAGCATGAAATAAGACTCAAATTGATCAAGTCAAAGGGGTCTTGACCGGGTCAAAATTGGTCAACAATTTACTATTCATCATCTTCCTCATTTAACATTGTAACATGTTTTCCAACAAATTTTCTCCTCATTTTTCTCTCATCTTCCTTGCTAATTTCCACCACATGGATCCTCATATACCTTATCCAATCTTCCTATTTTTAATTCATCAAACCCACGGATTCAATCAAACTCATTTTGATGGTGAAACTTTGCCCCAAACATTGGTTGAAAATCAGCCTGTCCGCCCCTTCAATTTTCATGGTGGACAGGCACTGTTCCATGATTATTTTAGCATGGATCCCACCATTATTTTTCCCATTTCTCAAAACAAATCTCTTCTCTCATTGTCCTAATTTGAACCCCACAGCTCCAATAGGTTTGATTTTGATGTAGTAAAACTAACTCAAATATGAGCTGTTATAACAGCTTATCTTATTTTCCATTTTGACCAGCCATGTTTCTACTCTCATCCCATTTCTCTTCTACATACTTCCTACTTTCATTTCGTCCTACCCACAGCCATTGTTGATGATGTTTGTAAGTGGAAAATCTACCTCAAAGTTGGGTCTTTTTGAGAAGAAACAAAAAGTGCTAGATAAATGTTTGATACTAGACTATTACACTGACACTCCCCACTGGGTATCCGGCCTGTTGAGACCGACTAGTCCTCATACCAACAAATGGGCCCAAGACCGTTGCCACCTCCAAAGGACCGAGCCATTACGTTCCGCCCTTCATACGACCAAATGCCGCTCCCTGAATTGAACCCGCAACCTCCCGCCTTCCCCCAACGTGTAGCGACCATTGAGCCAAGCGCTTGTTGGCTATATACAAAGAAATTTGAACAACTAACTAACATTTCCACCAAGATAATAAACTATAAATTGATGAAAATCAGTAATTATCAAGATTAAGAATCAAAGAAGCTAACAAGTGCATGAAGAAGAAAAAATAATCAAACCCAAATGTGAAAGTAAAAGAAGTAGTAATCACTTGCCTATCCTTGAGCTTCCTTGAAGTCTTTAACGAAGAGTTGAGAAAAAAATGGAGAGAAGGGGTGGAGAGGTTTCTCGGTGGTGAAGTGTAGAAGAGAGAACTATAGGGGGGGGGGGGGGGGGTTTATGGCTTGCATGCAAATTTTTTACCAACTCATGGGAGCCACTCATAGTTATTTTTATTTTAATGACACATGTAATGGGTTGAGTCATTTCAACTCATGCTTTGAATACTTTTGTGGCCCAATGAGAGCTTTCTACTCACGCATTGTGTCACGACCCACGATACGTGACGTCATGACTGGCACGGAACCCCCGGGTATACCATTTGGCGATATACCCGACGTTCTGTCAGCCTAACTTAAACACAAATCCCAATATGAATAATTTTATATAAACATCCACCTAAACTTGATCAACAACAATAAATATCACATCTCCAAAAATATCATAATAAAATTCTAAAAGTTTAAATAATACAAAACCATACCTAACCATAAATTATATCTCATTTATCTGTTAAGTATATAAATAATAGGTGTTATCATGTACATAATATAAAAATACAAAAAAAAAATGTACAACACCTACATCAACAAAATATTGAAGGGAGTACTCCGCAGTCAAGCCTTCCCTTTCCCATTC
Organism: Paratinospora sagittata; assembly: GCA_035771175.1. Taxonomy (NCBI): domain Eukaryota; kingdom Viridiplantae; phylum Streptophyta; class Magnoliopsida; order Ranunculales; family Menispermaceae; genus Paratinospora; species Paratinospora sagittata. The sequence continues at coordinate 42,387,568 of CM069598.1, forward strand.
GTATCAAAACCTAAAATGATAAGGATGAGGTGTGAGTTACAATAAACTTAGTAAATGTCTTCTACAAGCGACAATATACATGCATTTATGTAAAACATGGCAAGATCATAAAAGCATTTGAAATAACATGGTAATAAATAAGATTACATACATGTCAATATAATGCATCATGTCGTTACCCAAGACAATGCATATCATTTACTAAACATGCCAATGCAAATCCTAACAGCACCTGAGCAAGGGCCATCAAGGCTTGGGTTCGCAACACTCACAGCCCGATTCGACCAAACAATACTCGAATCTAATAGGATTCTCGGGGTCGTGTAACTCATAGGATAGACTCACTAAGACATGTACCATGTCTAAGCGATCCTATCTACACAAGCTATAAAATTCTCTGCAAGGTACACAACTAGAGATCACCGCAAGACTTACGAGAATTCCCAAAAAAACCACAACTAGGAGACCTCACAACCCAATTGATAACCTAGCCAGACTATGCTCAAATTCATTTCATGAATCAATTAAAACATGCATATGACATATCTATATATCTATATATATATATCAATTTAAATCAATTTATGTACTACAATTCCACATATATGAAAACCAACAAGTAAAGAGAACAGTCACAAATGATTGGCTAGTCTTAGCCAATCCAAATCCAACCACAAAAGCACTAGGATGCCTCTAAAACACTCCTATGCTTGACCCCCAATTGGCTTAATCGGGTCACTTAGATCAATATCAATCCCTGCAAAATACATGGTTCATACAATACTAATGTCACACCTGGGTTGCACACAGTTCCCAATACCTAGGGTGATGAGTACCCCCGCAGGGCATACTCCAACCTCAGTGGCTACTCGAATTGCGAAATCAACCTATATGAGGTTTGAGGTTCGAATCCGGAGGAGGCCCTGCACTATTCATTTGTAAATTGTGTGGACAAATGATCTCGGGGGTACTAAACACTATTGAGTGGGTTGTGTACTGGGATGAGACAATATTATGTGGTGCTATGACTGGAGTATGCCCTGTGGGGGTACTCATCACCCTGGGTAGGGGGCACTGTGTGCAACCCAGGTGTGACAAAAAAATACGTGCATTTATAAAACATGGTAAGATCATAAAATAGTTGAAATATCATGATGGTGAAATAGATTACATACATGCTAACATAATAGATCAAGTCATACATAAGACGATGCATAACATTTGTAGTCATGCTCATGCAATCGTAACACCTCCTGAGTACGGGGGTTCAAGTCTGGTGCGCTACACACAGTACCTGAACACTCACACAATACTCGTATCCTAATAGGATTTCTAGGGTTGTGCAGCACGTAATATTAGCCTAAACTAACCTACCCATACACAAGCCATAAAACCCTATGCCAGGTACACAACTGGGATCGCCGTTAGTGTCACACCCTGGGTTGCACAACGTGCCCCCTACCCAGGTGTGGGCGCACCCCCTCGGGGCGAACGCCTAAGCCATTATGGATCCATAATATTGTCACATCTAGCCGAATTCACGATACCCAACAGGGCCCTAGTAACGGACTAGATCATTTACCCCCACTATTCATGAATAGTGAAGGGCCTCCCCCCAAGTCGAACTCGCAACCTCCCCTTTAAGAGGTTAGATTTCGCACTTGGAGTAACCACTGAGCCAATGGTTCAGTGGCTACTCGGTTGCGACGGAGGACTCCCTGAGGGGGAGGTCCTAGGTTCATAAAGGCTGGCATTCGCCCCGAGGGGGTGCGCCCACACCTGGGTAGGGGACACACTGTGCAACTCAGGGTGTGACAGTTAGACTTATGAGAATTACCAAAAAGAGAAAATTCCAACTAGGAGCCTCAACCCAAATTGTCATCCCAATGAATTATGCTCAAATGAATTTCATGGAATATTAAAACATGCATACCATCATACATAAGCATTTAAAACATTTCTATACTACAATGCCACATATAAATAATCCCAAAGTAAAAAAAACACTCACTCTTGATTGGCTAAGTCTAGCCAATCCAATCGCCAAAACTCTCCAATTGACTAAACGGGTTCAAGATCAATCACAAGACCTGGAAATAACATGGTTCACACAACTGAAAATCAGTCATAAAGTGTGTCAAAACCCCATGTTCAAACCCAATCTAAAGTCAATTAGATTCTAAATTGATTACCCTCTTGAGCCAATTTCCATATTGCCCAACTTGATCATTTAGACTCAATTAAACTAAGATTGACCTAAATTGAATGTAATAGGGTGATCCCATGATCCAACCACTAATATACATAAAATTCAATTATAATTAGGGCCAATTAGACTATACATCAAGTCAATTTCATCAATTGACTAAATCTTGGTCAAAACCCCAAATTAGGCCAATATAAAACATAAGGTCAAAATGAACTAAGTCATATCAATTTAATATAGGTTCTAACATTTTAAACCCATGATTTTACTCAATTTGGGTCCAATTAAACAATCCCCAAGTCAATTTCATAAATTGACTTGCTTTGGTTGAAAAGTCCCAATTTGGGCAAAATCTCCAAATTACATGCAAAATTGCCAAAGTACATGAAAAATGCCAAATACTTACTAGATCAAAATTAGTCAACCTTAGGGTGTCCATTATGAGAACCCACTGAATTCAATCATCAAACAACCCTAATCATGTCCAATTAGACCTACATTGCATAATTTTCTAGGTTTTATATCAAGAGCATCAAAAGCCCCAAATATGGAAATTTTCATACATACGCCATATTGTCAATTTTACACTAGGTGATACATAGCCACAAAATTTATTGATCTAACAACATGGTTTCATTCACAATGCCACCTAGAAAAACATAGTTGACATGCATGACTTTTGGAAAAGCCTAAGGCCATGAACCAAACAATGACCATTTACACTAAACCATATGATTTCACCATTAAAATCTCAAGCTAAATACATGAATCAGTCCCTAATACTGATCAATCCATCATAGATGGCATGCAAAGTTTAAGTAAAAGTCTAGGTTAATGAACAAAGACTAGGTCATTTGTACTAAACCCTACCAATTTCTTGTTAGAAATTGAGGTTTCTGCCTTTAAAAGGTTCCCAACATACTCTAAATACACATATCAAAAATGCAAAGCATTTGGACAACATTTGATTTCCACTACCCCTTCAAATCTGGGTTTCATACAATGCATGCATCAAAACAACACTAGTATGCATGAACCAAAGAGATTGAAGGAAGAACAATGAGGAAAAACATGCAAACCTTAGGGATTTTGAGCAAAATCCACCAACCCTACATTTCCTCTCCTTTTCTCCTCTCCAGCTCCTTTCTCTCTTTTCTGGCTGAGAAATGAGCAAATAAGCCTAAATTACTTTTTGGTTGCTTAAATAGACAAGCTTGGGCCCACAACTAAAAGTTGTCAAAAACTATCAAAAAATCAGTTTTCCTTTTGCAATACTTACACTTAGATAGTCAATTTCTTGCAAAATACCCACCAATTTAACATCTTAACCGGTTCAAAGTTGCATGAGTTAGTTACTAACATTCTGGTAAACTTTAAACTCAATCCAACAGTGGGATTGCGAGATCTAACTATTTGATCAAAACTGCGTAAGAAAATTCAAAAATCCGTGAAACAGTGTTTGGAGGCTTATAACTCATAGTAGGTAACTCCGATCAAGATCTTCACCGATCATAATGAAGATCTATCATATACGAATGAGCTGAAAAAATATCAGCTCAATCAGACCATGGATCTAGGAGAGAAAACCATTGATGTAATTTGTGACAGAAATTTCTTCCTCCATGGAGCGAGCTTCACTGGATCCAAAACACCGTTCTCGACATGTTTTGACGTCGAACGGGTCTTCGATGGTTCCGAAACTTCATGCGCACTCTTTATGACCTAAAATCATGCAAAGACACTCGAAATTATGTGCTTCGATCATCTAAATACATATACCATACGTATTCGAATACGTATACAGGTACTATACAGGTACACTATGGGTCAAAATGACGTCACCTAAAGGCACGGGTGCTACAACTAAAATCAGTACAAAGTATGCTAAACAACCATGTTTAAACCCAATCCATAGCCAACTAATGATTCTAGAATGGTTAAACCCATGAGCCAATTCCACATTGCTTAATTCAACCATTTAATATCCTAATTAACCCACATTTTACCCAAATGAATGCATTAAGTTGATCCCCATGACCCAACCACTATAATACTAGGCATTCAATCATACTTAGGGTCAATTAGACTAATTTCATGTCAATTTAATCAATTGACCAAGTCTAGGTCAAAATCCCCAATTCAAGCCAATATATAACATATGTCCCAATTTGAGAAAAAATCTCTACAATAGGCATATAGCCAAATTGAACTAGGTCATTCAATTCTAACACATGCCCAACCATTCTAAACCCATAATTTCATTCAATTTGGGTCCAATTAGACAATTCCCAAGTCAATTTAATCAATTGATTTGGTTTAGGTCAAAAGCCACAATTTGAGCAAATTCCCAAATTACATGGCAATTTTCCAAATTACACTACACTAGGGTTATCCACTAATCAAGATCAGTAAATTGGAGTTCCATACCTCCACGTTTACCCATCTAATCCACATAAATCACATGCAAATAGAATAGGAAACCCTAAGTCCAAAATCCTAGTTTAGGTCAAATCCATATAACCCCTCCAATTTCTTGTTAGAAATTGAGGGTTTTACCATTTATGGATTTCCAACATCCTCTAGATTAACATATCTCAAATTCAAGAACTAAGTCCAACATTATCTTTCCACCACTCCCTTAAATTCTGGGATTCATGGGTGGAAAACACCCATTAGGTGTTGATATAGGTTAGGGATGGCCATTTACACCATAAACAAATATAAATTAGTCTAAACATGTAAACCCTAGGTCTAGAACCCTAAAAATCCGGGATTCCTAGAAACCCTAGGTAAAAAACAAGCTTGCATGCATGAATGAAGGTGATAGAAGGAAGAAAAATGAGAAAGAAATGCAAACCTTAGGGATTTTTGAGCAAAAATCACCAAAACCCTAACTTTTCTCCTTCATTTTCTCCTGTCCCCTTTATTTTCTCCTCACCAAGCTCTTTTCCCTCTTTTCTAAGTGAAAAATGAGCAAGTGAGCCGAAATTGGAGTGTTGGTGGCTTTTATAGAAGTATTTTGGGCCCACATGAAAAAATACACTTAAATAAAAGAAATAGTTTTTCTGCTGTAATTACTTTCACTTAGATAATTAATTTCTTGCAAACTACTTACCGATTTAACATCTTAACCATTCAAAGTTTTATGAGTCAGTTACCAACATTCTGGTAAACGTTCAGCTCAATCCAACAGGAGGATTGTGAGATCCAACCGTTTGATCAAAACTGCGCAAGAAAATCTGTAAATCCGAGAAACAGTGTTTGGAGTCTAATACCTCACTGTAGACAACTTCGATCAAAATCTTAACCGTTCATAATAAAGCTCTATCAGAGAAGAATATTCTGACAAAATTTTAGCTCAATCGGACCACAGATCTAGGAGATCAAACCATTCATGTAATCGTTAACAGAAATTTCTTCCTCCATGGAGCGAGCTCCACTGATTAAAACCACCGTTTTTGACATGTTTCGACGCCGAATGGGTCTCCGATCATTCCGAGACTTTGTGCACACATTAAACAACTTAAAAGCATACAAATACACTCGAACCAACATGCATAGATCATCAAATAGGTACACGTACACGTATACGGGTACTCTACGGGTCAAAATGACGTCATCCTAAGGTACAAGCGTTACACATTGGGCACTTTTCTTGCCCAATAAGGGCACGACATGTGTCACATGCTGATGTGACATGTCAAATCTTTTTTGATTTGTGTATCAACACGTTTAAACTTAATTTATGCGCTACAGGTTCGTTTGACGTCTAATTTGGACGTAGTCAGTTGCGTTGGACTCATGACAAAGTCACAATCGATTTGGTACCAATTTTATTTCAAAATTCTCAATAATTCAAAATTTGATATTTTGCCCTTCGAACAGTCTAAGAATTGTCACAGTGAACCAATCGACCAAAAATGTACAACCAGTAATGTTAGAACAAATTGACATTAGGTTGAATAATAAGGGGTGGTTTACCTCACGAGTCAATAACATTGACTGAAATTGTTAGCGGAGCCCACAATTTTACGTTTTCGCCTTAGGTATACAGCAGGATATCACAATTGTCGTTCTTCTTCTTCTTCTTCTTCGATACGAACCGTGTTTCATCCAAAAATCGTCAAACGAACCCTAACTCGAATCACCCTTAAATCAAGCTTATATGATTAAGGTTTTCACCATTGTTTAGGCGTTGTTTCGGCATCTTCGAAGAATATTTCCAAATTTTTTGAGGTATTTTTTTTTCATAGAAATTTTGGGTACATTTGTGTATTCATGCATGCGGTGAGCGTATTTTTTTGCCTTTTTCATTGTATCGTTGTTTGTTTATTGTATTGTTGTGTGTATTAGGCACTATCGAACCGGTTTCCACGGTTTGGTAGGCACTACCCAACTGGTCTCCACGGTTCGGTAGTGCAGGACCAAATTGAGGCATTAAGTTTGATAGTGCCTACCGAACCATGGTTTTCCCATATTTTTTGTTCTTTGTTTTTGTGTTTGAGGTTTTGTTATTAAAGAAATTGTTCTAGCGAGCTTGTTTTTTGATGTGGTATGTAGATATGACGAAGAGACGTGATACAACCCAATCTGAGGAAAGTGTTACATGTGCTCACCAACCCGCAACAACCAGGAGACAACGACTCCATTCCAATTTACCAAATGTCCAAAACAATGTGGAGGAAGAAGAAGAGATCGATGAAACAAGCACGCAAAATGTTGCGCAAAAGAGTACTAATACTGACGAAGGGACAAAGTGTTGCACGTGCTTGTAGTTTTTGTTTTGAGTTGTAATGATGTACTACTTTTGGACTAAACTATAATTTCAAATTGAAGCTCGTTTCTTTACTTTACGTTGAAATGGAGGTGTATTTTGAATGATATCATTATATGGTAGTTCCTATAGTTTGAATGATACCATTGTGTTGAAATGCTTTTGTTGAACATGTTATTTTTGTACATATGTATTTTAGGTACCCACCGTAACTTACTAGAGGGGTCATTCCCTAGTAAAAAATCGAAAATACAAGGTTGGGTTGGGTCCAACCGAACTTAAACTCTCAGTTCAGTTGGATACAATCGAACCTAATACACAAGTTCAGTTGAACCTGACCGAACTTGTGCATTAGGTCTTGTATTTTGTATTTTTTTAGATGAGATGGCCCCTCTAGTAAGTTACGGTGGTCGCCTAGCCCATTTGTAGGTATTTTCGGTGGATTTCGATTCAATTTGTGTTTCGGTGCACTGTTACCCCCTATATTGCTTCCTATTGGTGGGAAACGGTACACCGACGTTCCAATGAAGTGGAATGTAGGTAGAAATGGACTGACGAGGCTTCAAGGGCCATGAAAGTATAACTACAACACAAGGATCATCATAAAAAACCGAAAATACAAGGTTCGGTTGGATCCGACCGAACCTAATACATAGTTTCAGTTGCACCTGACTAAACCTGTGTATTAGGTTCAGCTGTATCCAACCGAACTGAGAAGTTAAGTTCGATTGGACCCGACCTCTAACGACGCCCCTTATGTAAGGTGATGTCATGATTGGCACAATGTATTGTACACTGCACATACTATGTATATAATGTACAATACACTGTCAGCCTCATCAGAAATACACAATTTTCAAAAATTTTGACAGCCTGTCCCCATAAAATGGACATCTACAAATTTTCTTGAAACCACAAATCCAAATCACATATATATAACCTAATCATTTTAGCCACAATAATAACACCATTGCCATCTCATACATATAACCACATCTAATTCATTATCAAAACTATTTACGTCATCCAACTCATTGTTATAACAGTGATTCATATCCCAAAATATCAACTACAATTCATATTATCACCCCACTCATCTAAGTGATAATATATATATAACATGATAATTATACATATCAAAAGTAAGCAAGTCTAAACACTTCCCTCCATACATACATAACAAAAGAAGATTTCCAGAAGAGTTGTTATCCTTTTCTTGCTTTTCCTTTTCCTTTGAGGTCTTTACTTGAAATATTGGAGGAAATGGGGTAAGCTACAACAAGCTCAGTGAATATTTCCTGTCATGGCATTTATATGCATTTATATAAACATGAGTTTAAAACCTTAAAACATTTATCAAAACACATATGCAATGTTAAAATAACACATACATGCTCATAATATACATTGAGGATTTCATTCAGTATTTTCAACAAAACATGTAAAGTTATCAATGAAATCCCAATCTCCTACCTTCTAAGTAATAGAGCGGGTCTAACCCTTTGTATGGCCTCTACAAGGTAGCCATGACCTCCCATTACTTAATACAAGTCATTTCAAAGATTTATAATCCTAGTTAGGACAGTCCACTGTACAATGAGGTTATCTATAACACTCACCCGAGACAAATTCTGTAACGACCCATACTCACACCTGACGTCGTGATGACTTGTATTGCTCGACTCTAGATGCTTGTGTAGACGATTGATGTGTATTGTATGTATATTTTGTATGCTTGTAGAGAAAATCATTAATCTTAATATTATTATTAGTGGCTTATGGGAATGCCACAAACAAATTAACTTATTTAATGCATTAATTATTTTCACCCTTTCAACCTTAGATTTTGATCCAATATTATGGGTCCAATACATAAATTAAATTTATTGGGTTGGTTGTAATTTGGTGAAATTAATGTATAAAAATCTTATTTGAATATTGGGTAGTTGAGATGGGGTGTTATTTAGGTAACTTGTGCATTGGAGCATGGAATACTAGTCATAACAAATCTCATTTATCCCATCTCCCTCTCTCCCCACGTTCTTGAGAGAAAAGAAGAAGAAAGAGAAGAGAAAAGAAGGGAAGAAAGAGATGGAGCTAGGGATTTGAAGGTTTTGCTCCAAGGTAATGATTCTTCCATTTTTCTTCTAAGATAACATTTTTAATCTTGTTTCTTTTTAGCTTTCAAATGGTGTAAAACACACCATGAATTTCGGATTTGGGAGAACCCAAATTGGGGTTTTGATGTTTTCAGGTTAGAAATGGTGGAAATGAGAACCCTTGACCCTAAATCAAGCCCAAAGGGTGTTTTCCAAGCGTTTCACCTTGGCTTTGAGTAAGCTTGAGGTTAGGGTTTCAATGGAAACCCACAAAACCGAGATGCATATGTATAAATTGGGTTTCTAGGATGTTTTTATGCAAGTTGGGAACATTTTCCCCAATTTTTATTTGAAAATTTCATGTGATCTCATAAAAATGACCTAAGCCATTGAAGTAGATCTAGAGTCTTCCAAATAACATGCATGTAAACTATGTTGAATACGTTGGCACATTTGTATGATACATAATGTTAAATTGAGTTTTCATGGAGTAGATACATGGATTAGTTCATTTGCCCCTAAGTCTCATTGTAGAGATTTTACCCAAATTGGGGCTTTTGGTTCAATTGGTTTGAACTATATAAATTATGGTGGATTATGTGTAATTGGACATGAATTGGGTTGATTCATGTCATATTTGGTCTATATTGGCTATGTTATGGGTTAGGCCTATTTGTTGGCTTGACCCCATGATAAGGCATAATTAATGTTATGGTTTGAATGTTGATAATTATAGTAAATTGAATGGGTTATGATCAAATTATTGTGGATTGGGTTGATTGGCCTATATTTTGGCCTAAGCCTAGATGTAACAAAAATCATGCAATTGGGCATGGTTGCGTTGAATTAATATGCATGAACATGAAATTGGGCATGATGGATTCTTATGGGTTGGACATTGATAATTTGGGTTGAATCATGAATTATTGATTTGTTTATGTGCATTTGGGAATTGTGGGGCTATGTAGTATTCCTACATAGACTATGATGGTGATTGATGAATTGGCCTAAGTTAGATATGCTGGGACTTAAGTTAGGAATTTTAAAATATTGGAAATATTATGGCATTTATGCAATTGGGCATATATGGCTTAAATTTGATCAATGTGGTGTGAATTTGATTCATTTCAGGAACATTAGATTGGATTGACCAAATTGTGTGTCTTTTGGTTGGCTAATTGACTTGTGGTTAGTTGTGAGTATTTCTCACCTTATTTATCCATTTATAGCATTGTATTTATATGAAATTGCATTGTGTTTTGAGAACATGTACATGGAATTTATGCATTGGTATTGCCATGGTTATTTTGGATTAAATACTTTGGTGGGAATTATCTTTCTACTTACTTGTTCTTCGGGGAAATGTTTCGTTAGTGTTACTTGGATTAGCTCGGACACGGGCCGAGCTGTTGCTTTAACCGGAATAGCCCCTAGCTCAGCTCGGTCGGACCGAGCTATCGCTAATAGCGTCTTTTCGGGTTTATCGTATGTATCGTCTTGCTAGGTCGGCTCAGCCATGTTCATGGTCAAGTACAACTCGATCTAGCAAGGCTAATTTAACGGTCGTGAATATACACGATTTTTCTTCGTCACCTCGGCTCACCCATTGTAAAACGTGGCTAACACATCTCGAGAAGCCAGCTCAGCTTCCCTTATGATAACCAGGTTAGCTCTAATCCGAGCTGACCATCTAACATTTACCCCCTAAGCCTTTTAACCCTAATCGGGGTGAAAGGCTTTCCATCATCGTAGATTTTCCTCGAGATTTGTAGTAATCTTATCGTACGCTAATATCTTTGCTTGGATTAGAACCGTCAGATTTTTATTGGGATTTGTATATCCAAATCAGTACTGTCGGTTGGTCTAGTCGGATTTGGGCCATTGGATCTTCCTCGAGATCCGCATCATTTAACATTGACGGCTTCGATTCGACCTGGTCCCTCTATATATAGTGGCCCCCACATTTTCATTTCTTTATTCGAAAGCCTTCTCTCCTAGCTCGAAATTTTCCAGCTCGTCCTTGACCCAGTTCGGTCATCCAACGTCTAACTTCGTTATCTCTGTTCGGCTTTTCTTTTGCTCGGTATTTTTCCTGTTCTCTTTCCTCTCCGATCTACTTAGCATTTATGGCTTTCATGGAGGGTTTTAGAATACCTGGCTTCTTCACCACGAAGTGGAGAAGAGGTCGAGCAGCTGCTTCGTCATGAGGCAGGGGCTGCTCAACCACTAGAAGAGAGGGAATCTGAGGGCGTCGTGATCTTAAGCCGGGGTGAGGTTCCCCTCAACCACTGCTCTGATCGAGACCCAGCTCTTAGTAGGGTGGATATAGACGAGCCGAGGTCAGTTGGTCGCCGAGCCGTGGAGACCTCCTTAAGCGATGAAGCGATCGATACAGAGTCTGAGTCTGATTCTGAGTCCGAGACCGAGTCGGACGAGGAACAGAAGTAGCAAGTCCTTCATTTTCTGCTGATGAGTATTCATCCTCAGTCACGAAGGACCAACTTGACTACTTGAGGGCTCTGCTAGATATCCCGTCTTCTGTCATGATGAGCGTTCCCCGTCGCAGCAACAGGCCGAGCTGCCCTAAGAAAGGTTGGGTAACCTTTTACACAAATTTGTTTAATTATGGGGCTACTCTTCCATTACCCAAGGTCGTTTGTCGCCTTTTGGCCTACCTAAGTGTTGCCCCATCCCAGCTAATCCCCAATGTTTGGCGAAACTTCCTCAGCCTTATGGTGTTGTGGAAGGAGCGTGGCTAGCCTGACTTTAACTCGACCGAGTTTAAGCTCGGCTATCAGCTCAAGGTCTACCCTCGCTGCTCGGGCTAGTATTACGCGAGCACTTGGGCAAGTGGGAACAAACATGAAACTTTGATCACCGAGAACCCAACAACCAACAGGGATGGAAAGACACCTGGTTCCTTATTTTAGGGAACTGGGTTAAGGAGGCTGGCGTGCCGACCAGGTTTAAATACCCAGGTACTAGCTGACCTCTGTCTTTTTTCTATTTTTGACTTTTTCTGTTCAGCTTGGCCTAATTTCTGCTTTGCTTTGCCGTCCACTAGGATAGCCCTGGAAAGACCGACAGAGCCGACTTCTCCAAATTAAACGAGATTTACCGAACAAGCTATTCAGAACGTTCTTACGGGTGCATTTTGACCCCAGTTCAACTCCTTGCTACAGGACTTATTAACAGGCTTGCACTCTTTACCGGTAAGTGATTTTGGCCGAGGTAATAAAGGTTTTTGTTTTGCTTCGAACTTGTTCCGAGCTGACCTAGTGTTGTTGGTCCTTCTACAGGTTATCCAGCCGAGGTCATGTCTTCTAGAAAGACGAGTACTCGTGCTTTTAACCTCGAGTGGATGTAGGCTTATGAGCAGGCACAGTCATCTGCTCGGAATACGACTTCACCTGCCGAGTAGAAAGCGGCGGCCACACCGGTCGGCAGCTCTTCTGCTATTCCTCTGGTTTCTCCAGTTGTCGCGGCCAGATGAGGCTGCAGCTCGACGAAAAGGAAAAGCTCGATGCTTGATCTCCCCCACCGCCGACCTGGAAAGAAGCTCCGAGAGATGGGGCCCTCGATGACAAAGCTTGGCGACCAAGATCTCGTAGTTCGGGGCTACTAGATCGGCCTTCCTCTGTCCGAGGTCGACCTGGGCAAAGACGACCATGTCTAGGACAATTCTTCTTTGGCTTTCGTGAAGTGCGTTGAGGTAAGATGCTTGGTATTCTCGGTATTACTTGTCGTCTTTACGCGAGCTTGATGTAACTTGTGCCTTTGTTTCTGTACAGGCTGCCTATTAAGTCTTCCTGGCCATGAAGAAGACCAAAAATCTGTCCATCTCTACTGAAGCCGAGGAGAGGAAGCTAAAGGAGAAGATGGACCTAAAAGTGGAGGAGTTGGAGAATCAGTTCGCAAAAGGCTGATTCTGAGCTGTCTTTCGCCATGTCACACCTTGAAAGGTCAGCCTCCAAAAATGAAGTTTTGAAGGCTAAGGTTGCTTCCCTTCAATCCGAGCTGGCCGGGTCAGCTCGTTGCGTTGTTGAACAGTTTAAAGTTTTTCAGGAATTTAACGATCTGAAGCGCGAGGAATACGAGATGGGTCAGATACACACGAGGCTCGACTTCGGCAAATATTTTGGGGACAAGGTTGATATGGCCGCTTTTGACAATTTTATGGCCGAGCAGCAGCAGCAGGATAGGGCTGACGGAGCTGGAGAAGGAGTCATTGCTGATGAGCTTGTCCGGGAAGTAAAACTGTGAGCTCGGCTCGGAGAGAATCCGAACTTTACTGAGCTAGGACCCCTAGGTACTATGAGAATGAACTCTTTCCCAACGATAATCTAAACTTCAATGAGTTCAAATCCAAAGGTACTTTGAGAATGACCTCCTTCTCGCCAATAACCTGAACTCTGATGAGCTCAGGTCCCAAGGTACTTTAGGCCTTAACCTTTTTCCTGGCGATAATCTGGGCTTGAGCTCAGACCCCAGGTGTCACGACGCCCCTGACGTAGGCTGACGTCATGACCAACACAATGTATTATATACTGTATATACCCATATACAGTATACAATTGTAATACCCTGTATTTCACAAAAAAAATTACTATTTGGGCAACGCCAGAACGTTCAGGCGCATGCCAGAACGTTCAGGCGCATGACAGAAAGTTCAGGCGCGTGCCAGAACGTTCAGGCGCGTGACAGAACGTTCAGGCGCGTGCCAGAACGTTCAGGCGCGTGCCAGAACGTTCAGGCGCATGCCAGAACGTTCAGGCGCATGCCAGAACATTCAGGCGCATGCCCGAACGTTCAGGCACAAAAATCTCTATATAAGAAACCTCCTCATTTCTCATTCCTCACACCAAATCACCTTCTCTTGTGAATTTCTTCTCCTTTCCACGCATTCTAAGTTTTTGAGACTCTCTGTCCGAGACTCTCGGTGCGGTGCAACAAAGTTCTGTCCGGAGGAAAGCGTCAGATTTGAAAGCGGTGCAACGAAGTTCTGTCCGGAGAAAAGCGCCAGATCTGAAAGAAGAAGTTTTATCTGAAGGTGGGGAACGAAACATAGGTTTGCGTGTTTCATAACTTTTATTAAAGTTTACATTCAATTATTATTATGTCTACTATTCATTTACACTGCATTATGTAATATACTGTTTATATTGCCGCACTTATGCCTGTATATTTGGAATTCATGTATTGCACTGTTATAATGCCGGATTTGTGGTCAATCTGACTCAACTAGACTCGGTCTTGTCCTCAGTAACTTTAAATAGTGAACGGGAGGCAGCGGGCTGCTCTAGGCGATTGGTATTTAAGCAGACCTTGTGTCTCACCTCTCAACTGGGGACTGATCTAGTTGGTCTTATTGAAAGCTATCAGCTTATACAGTAATACTGAATGTCCTAATCTTGCACGTCGTGATACCGACCCTAATAAGGATCACCAGACGTTGCCAAAGTCAGTCTAAATGTCAAGAAAGACTAGACCAGTTCATGCATTGGCATCATACATATCACCACTAGGGACGTATATGGTTTATGACTCATAGAATAGTTAGGAGCATTGCTCACTATTCATTACATTTCTCTGGAGAGAGACGTACATGAGAACCCGGCTACACCCGGGGAGGGACATCAGTACGTGAATCGAGAGCATCGTTCCTGTACGTGAATTCAGGCGATGTACGTTCATCAAACCATTACGAGACGGTGTCATGCATATATTCATATTGATTGATTATGATGCTCACATGTGTATTTAAGATATTTGATATTGAAGTATGCTTTATTAATTGTTATACTCATGCACTATTTACCCACTGAGCGCGTTAAGCTCACTCCATTATTATCCACTCTTTCACAGGAAATTAGGGTGGACTGGGTGCAGGTTATGGGGACCCACATTTTTGTACCCTTTGTATGATTCATTGGGGATTTTGGGAGTATGTACAAAAGTATTCTGAATTATATGAAATCAGATTTGTACTGTGTGTACCGTATTTCCGCTGCGCACTCTGTTGTTACCATTGTAATTGTTCCAAATGCGCGCCCCGTCCGAGAGTGTACCGCCGGTTTAGGCGCGTCCGGGCGGGGTGTGACATTTAATGGTATTAGAGAGTACGGTCCACGGCCCGCCCAAGTCCACCAAATTTGGGGAAGAAAAATTTTATTAGATATATATATTTCTAGAACTATATATACATATGTCAATTATATATAGTTGAGATTTGTATTAAATATATATATCTAGAAAACTATATGATTTTTATATAGTTTAATTTCAAATATATATAGTTGATTTATGGGAACTATAGTTATCATTAAATATGTCTATACATTCATATGTGAATACGACATATATACATCAAATCACTAATGAAGAAAATTTCATGATGGCATAACCATCAAAAGAAAACTCGAAAATAATGTCTAGCAAACAAGGCATAAAACTTAAAAATGTTAGGAATATATTTTGTGTCTTTCACACATTTATTTGCCTTTCAGCAAAAGAATGGCCTCAAGGGAAGGACCAACTTCCACTAGCAGGGAACCAATTCCCACTAGACTTAAGGAATTGTCCAACAGAGAGGTTATGACTATGAGGAGCATTGACAATAACGATCTCCGCCTCCGCCCAATCCTTCACGACAAACTCGCAACATTGGATTGGTTAAATATAACCAAAATCGAGGGACAAGTCTTTTACAACTTGGTCAGATCCTTCTACGAAGCCATGAATTACGTAGGACTTCCAGAAGAGGGAAACAGCCCTGTATTGGAGACAACAGTTATGGGGATAAAAATTTCTATCAACGTCGAACTTATTGCTTGACTTTTGGAGATTCCGATTGAGGAGAGGATTATTGATCCACATGAACCCCAGACAGTTGCAGAGATCGCAGAATCTAATGACCAATTGTTCAATTCCCTCGCCAAAGAGCCATACACTCCATCAACATACACCAACCTCCCAAACAATCATCTTAAGCCATCTCTTGCCGGCCTCGGAAAGATTGTGTATGGCAACATCTTGCCAGAAAGGGGGATTAGAGGCACTATGTCAAGGGCTCAACTTCTTATGTTATACTGCATAGAGAAGAAAATTACGGTCTCCCTACCTCACATTATTATCCAACAAATGTTGCAGGTGATACAAAACCCTTTAAGAAAAGAATTCCTCGGCTATGGAGTCTTGATTATGAGGATACTATACGAGGCATCGCCACTTTCGATGGAACGTCAAAGCTCATCACTGAACCAGTTACAACATCCTCTATCTTCAAGACATATGGCACAAGTGGAGGGGTAACTGACGAAGAGGTATTCGGCACGACAATAAGAAATGCCAAAAGAATGAGAGACAAGCATGGGCGTTGCCTTCGCAAAAGTCGACGCAAGATGCCCGTCCAAGAATGGCCAAATAATGATTCACATCCAAATCCTACATCAGACCCAGCCCCGAATAGTGATCCAACCGATCAACCATTCACTGACGAAGAGTTATATGCCACACTAAATCAACCTACACAAAGTCATGATAGACAAGGTACGCAAGCAAATCCACCAACGTGGAACGTGCCCACTCCAGGCACCACTTCGTACCAAAGATTTCCAACTCCTACGGTACAGTATCTGCCAGTTCCACAAGTTGCTGTGAACCAACAACAACAATATTGGGCGTCACCAAATCTTGGAGGACCAAACATCCCGCTAAGCCCATTGTTTCAAACTTTTTCACCACAAACAAAATCCAAATATCCATGGGGTTCCAGTTAGGGGATCCCCGCACAATCAAAACAACTACCTTCCACCTATGAACCAATACTTTCCCCCAATGTCTATGGCCTACCCTTCTCCTACGAGACAAACGACCCATCAACCACCAATGGGACAACCGACTAACCTACTTGGACGGTTAGATGAAATGGCATCCAATATTGCTACACTGAGAAAGAGCCACAATAATATATTAACCCGGTTGCAAAACTCCGACGCAGAGCGTGCACACTCTCAACCTTCCGTTAGTAGTCGTTCTGTACGTAGCAGTAGATCTCGAAGGAGCTGTAGTAGACAAGAAAGTCACAATTAATTACTGGAATTGTAAACTTTCCTTTGATATATATGAATGAAATTGTTTTGTTTAAAGACTATCTTTGGTGGGCCGACTTACAACCATTTTTTCTTTTGTATCACAAACTTTGGAGTGGTATGGGACACAACAAAATTGGAGGATACTAAATAAAATGTGGAAGTAAGAAAACCCATGACCTTGTGTGAAAAGAAACATTTGGAGAAAGTTGTATTACTAATATTATCACTAAGTTTACACGGTATGGGACGAGTAACTTTGGACGATACTATTAGTGAACTTCTATTCAGCCAATGTTTTTAGAGACCGTGTTCATACAACTTAACTTGGTTGACACCCTTATTACTAAATTCATGTGGTATGGGACACATGAACTTAGATAATAATCGAAAAGACTAAGAGTAAGCGTCTGAATGCATAAGATTACGATAGAACGTTAGCTCAGGCTATTTACCGAGGCAAATCTTAGAATTCTTATGACTCGTATGGATTTTCAATAAAATATATGTATGTTCACAAAGACCAACACCAAATCTTTTGAAATACTTGCACAATTTTGTACTTATTATATAAACATTCTAACCTTGTTTGTTTTTACACCATGGCCACACATACGAGATATATAAGATTCTTTGATTCCTCAACAACAACTTTACACTCTACTTAGAAAAATAGGTGATTTTAATATTACAGTACTTTCGAAATTGTTGCTGAGCATACTATAACATTATACTTGCCTACAGTTTCTTAATTTTGGTTTTATTTTCTCCTTGCCAGTGAGAAAATGCAAACAAGAAAGAGAGGAAGGCCACGTACTGTTCGTCCCGCAGTTGAGGCACCTCCTGAGATTCAGGAACCGCTGCCTCCGACAACAGCACAGGCCACACCCGACACTGCCACTCCATCTGGGCAGGCAATCCCACCCCCACCCGCACCCTTTGCCATGCCTTCAAGCATTGAAACCTTCTTCGCTGGATTTATTGAGGCGATGAAGGCCAATGTTCAAACTGTTTTTCGTGAGACTGCAGCCAGTCAGGTTGCCACGGTTCAAGCACCTGTAAAATTTGGGTCGGAAGCTCAAACCGATCAGATTACTAAATACAAGCGGCTACAACCTCTTACTTTCGATGGCACCATTGATCCTGATGAGGTGCAAAAGTGGCTGGATGAGTCAAAGAAGGCTCTTGATGCCATGGGAGTCGATGAGACTCGCAAAATTCCACTAGCGACCTACCAACTTGTTGGTGGAGCAAACAAATGGTGGATCACAGTGAAAGAAGACCCACGAGTCAACATAGCCGATATGACTTGGCAACAGTTCGAGTCAATGTTTATTGATGAATATTTTCCCAGTGCGGTGACGAAGCAGAAGCGACAGGATTTCGCTAAGTTATACCAAGGCACCATGACGGTTAGAGAATATGCTGGAAAATTCAAAGAACTATCCGTCTACTCTCTCTCCACCATCTCAACGGAGCGAGATAAGACTGAGAAATTTTATAATGGCCTTCGCCATGACATTCGGCAAGCCTTATCAATCTTGGATCTCAAGATTTACAAAGAGGTTGTTGACAAAGCCATGAGCTTTGAACAAGAGAAGCTCTTACAGGAACAGCGAATGAATAAGGACAAACGGCCTGCAACGTTTTCCCAACAAGGCTTGCAACAGGGCAACAAGAAAAAGCCCTACTACAATCAAATCCCAGCCCTCCCAGCCCCGGTTTCGAAGAATGAGGCCACAACACCTGCTGTTGAACCTTCTAACCCTAACCATCAGGGTTTTCGAAATCATGGCCGCGGAGGTTGTTATGGAAGAGGTGGCCGTCCAAACGGCAATGGCAGAGGTGGTGGTCGACACCACATTCAGCGTGGCCAGCAGAACAATCAGCATGGCCAACAGAACCATCCGCAGTATCATCCGACATGTTTCAACTGCGGCCAGAAAGGCCATGTAAAACATCTTTGTCCGCACCTTCAGCAACCTATTCCGACTATTCCAGTCCAACAAGCACCACCTACTGCTAATGCCCAACCCAGGCAGAACCAGCAGAACCAGGGTCAACGGAATCAGGGTCGAGCATTCGCCATCGCTCAACATCCCCTACCAGATAACAATGTCGTCGAAGGTACCTTTCCTTTGTTCAATACAATGGTGCACGTTTTGTTTGATTCAGGTGCTACGCATTCTTTTATATCATCAGCATTGGTAAGACATTTAGGCCTGCATCCTGAACCCACAAACACCACACTCCATGTCACATCACCGTTCAGATCTTGTGCTGACGTCAACTTGCAGTGTTCTCGATGTGAGCTTCGAATGTCAGAACATATAATATATGCCGATCTGTTTGTGATGAATTTTGAAGACTTCGACATCATCATTGGCATGGACTGGTTAACACCACTGAATGCAAAGATCGAATGTATGAAGAAGCAAGTTCAGTTAACCTTGCCTACAGGAGAGTTGGTCAAGCTTCAGGGAACGAGGCAATGGATACACAAATCAACAGTTGCCCTTCTCAAAGCGCAACTTCGAGCTCTATCCCTTGGCAATGAAACCAACTCACCAGCACTATACCCTCTCGAAGTACATGATGTTCCAGTCATATCTGAATTCCCAACAGTTTTTCTTAATGACCTTCCTGGTCTACCTCCAGTTAGGGAATTCGATTTTGAGATCAACCTCATACCTGGGACAGGGCCTATCTCAATTCCACCATACAGAATGTCACATGTAGAACTGGTCGAATTAGACAAACAACTTAAGGAATTAGAGAGTAATGGCTTCATCCGAAAGAGTTCATCACCCTGGGGCACTCCAGTTCTGTTTGTTCGCAAAAAGGATGGTTCATTACGACTTTGCATCGATTATCGCAAGTTGAATAACGTCACCATCAAGAACAGATATCCGTTGCCCAGGATCGATGACTTATTCGACCAACTTAGAGATGCCAAATACTTCTCTAAGATTGATTTACGATCCGGTTATCACCAACTCCGGATCCGAGAGTCAGACATCACCAAGACGACGTTCAGAATTCGGTACGGTCATTACGAGTTCTTGGTGATGTCGTTCAGTCTAACAAATGCACCTGCTGCATTCATGGATTTGATGAATCACATATTCAGGTTATACTTAGATCGATTTGTGGTGGTTTTTGTGGACGACATCTTGATATATTCCTCAACCGATGAAGACCATAAAATACATTTGAAGATAGTCCTCCAGACCTTGAGAAGCCATCAACTGTATGCAAAGTTGAGTAAGTGTGAATTTTGGGCAAAGAGAGTTCAATTCCTCGGCCATGTGGTTTCAGGCAATGGCATTGAGGTAGATCCTTCTAAGGTTGAAGCAGTTTTAAACTGGAAGCAGCCTACCACTGTTACTCAGATTAGGAGTTTTCTTGGTTTGGCTGGCTATTACAAACGCTTCATCAAGGACTTCTCAAATATTGCTAAACCTATGACCAAGCTCACTCGAAAAGATGTGCGATTTATCTGGAATCTCGCCTGTGAAGCATCATTTCAGGAATTGAAGAAACGCCTCACGACAACACCTGTACTTATCACTCCAAGAAATGCAATTGGATTTTCATTATACACCGACGCCTCTCTCCAAGGCTTAGGTGTCGTGCTAATGCAAGAAGGCCAAGTGGTTGCATATGCATCCAGACAACTAAAGATTCATGAGGGTAATTATCCAACGCATGACTTGGAACTTGCAGCTGTCGTATTTGCACTGAAGTTATGGCGTCATTACCTATACGGTGAACGGTTGAGGTCTTCTCGGATCACAAGAGTCTTAAGTACATATACACTCAGAGAGACCTTAACCTCCGCCAAAGACGATGGTTGGAATTCTTGAAAGATTATGACTTTCAACTCCAGTACCATCCCGGAAAGGCTAATGTTGTGGCCGATGCCCTGAGTAGATAATCTTATGTTGCTTGCACTCTTAACTATGAAATGGGAAAGTTGGCTATAGAGTTGGAGAACTTTAACCTACAACTGAACGTCGAAGGACCAAGACCACGACTCTCTCAATTATCAGTCAACTCTGAGCTCGTTCGAAAGATTTCAGCCACTCAAGCCAATGACCCTATGTTAATGGAGAAACGAGATCGTCTACTCAGCGGCCAGGACCTTCCTCATTGGTCGGTCTCTAGAGATGGCACCGTTTGCTATAAAAAACGTCTCTGCCTACCGAACGATCTTGAGGTTCGTAAAGAAGTGCTTACTGAGATGCACTGTTCGAGGTACGCTATGCATCCTGGGGGTGACAAGATGTACAAGGATGTCAAGCGAAAATTCTGGTTTTCTGGAATGAAGAAGGAAATTGCAGACTTCGTTGCTCGATGTCTCGTTTGCCAGCAAGTCAAGGCAGAACGAAGACTTCCCTCTGGACTTCTCCAGCCGTTACCTATTGGAGAATGGAAATGGGAGAACGTCGCAATGGATTTTGTCACAGCCTTACCTCAAAACAATAAAGGGCAAGATGCTATCTGGGTAATCATTGACAGACTTACAAATAAAGTTCTCGGATAATCCCGCCAAACTTGCAGAACTCTATGAAAGAGAGATCGTACGCCTTCATGGCATACCACTCACGATCGTCTCTGATCGAGACCCTCGATTCACATCCAACTTTTGGAAAAGCTTCCATAATAGAATGGGTTCTAAGATCACTGTGAGCACAGCCTTCCACCCTCAGACTGATGGGCAGTCAGAGCGGCTTATCCAAATCTTAGAAGACATGTTACGCTGCTGCATTTTGGACTTTAATGACGGATGGGCAAAGTATTTGCATCTAGCTGAGTTTGCACACAACAATAGCTACCAAACTAGTATCGGCATGGCACCATACGAGGCTCTCTATGGTCGGCCTTGCAGATCTCCGGTATGCTGGTTAGATATGGCAGATTGACCGTAGTTAGGCCCTGAACTAGTTCAAGAGACTTCTGAGAAGATCACACTAGTAAAGGAACGACTTCGCGTTGCACAAAGTCGATAGAAGAGCTATGCTGACAAGCGGAGACAACCTCTAGAATTTGATAAGGGGGACTTTGTTTTTCTGAAAGTCCAACCCACAAGAGGTGTCAAACGCTTTGGCATCAAAGGCAAGCTCTCCCCGCGATACATCGGTTCATTTCAGATCATTGAACGTATTGGCAAACTTGCTTATCGTCTGTCCCTTCCATCGTCTATGCCTAAGGTTCATGACGTTTTTCACGTATCTATGCTTCGCAAGTATCGTCCTGCTCCTTCACATATCATCCCTTTAGTCGAGGTTCGGGTTGAGGAAGGAAATACGTATCAGGAGAAAGCAATCCAGATTTTAGATCGAAAAACTCAAGAACTACGGCGACGTAGCATACCACTTGTGAAAGTGCTCTGGGATCACCACGGCGTAGAGGAAGCAACATGGGAACTAGAAGCAACAATTAAACAGAAATACCCTCAATTGTTTTCTAGTACCAACTGATGATGTGGTACATTGTATCATTTTCACTTATCAATCCCAGGATGAAACATTGTTTACACCTATCTTGATCCATTGTTTCACTTCAATAACTACGCAGATGTCTGAAAATAATATCAATGGATATACTGATGCACGCATGCAGTGGCCTCCTTATCCACCTGTGGCTACTTCTCAAGCCGATAACCCTCATCACTACTTGACTTGATTTCGAGGGCGAAATCCCTTTAAGGGGGGTAGAGTGTAATACCCTGTATTTCACAAAAAAAAAAAAAATTACTATTTGGGCAACGCCCGAACGTTCAGGCGCATGCCAGAACGTTCTGGTGCATGCCAAAATGTACAGGCGCATGCCAGAACGTACAGGCGCCTGCCAGAACGTTCTGGCGCATGCCCGAACTTTCAGGCACAAAAATCTCTATATAAGAAACCTCCTCATTTCTCATTCCTCACACCAAATCACCTTCTCTTGTGAATTTCTTCTCCTTTCCACGCATTCTAAGTTTTTGAGACTCTTTGTCCGAGACTCTCGGTGCGGTGCAACAAAGTTCTGTCCGGAGGAAAGCGCCAGATCTGAAAGCGGTGCAACGAAGTTCTGTCTGGAGGAAAGCCCTAGATCTGAAAGAAGAAGTTTTATCTGAAGGTGGGGAACGAAACATAGGTTTGCGTGTTTCATAACTTTTATTAAAGTTTACATTCAATTATTATTATGTCTACTATTCATTTACACTGCATTATGTCATATACTGTTTATATTGCCGCACTTATGCCTGTATATTTGGAATTCATGTATTGCACTGTTATAATGTCGGATTTGTGGTCAATCTGACTCAACTAGACTCGGTCTTGTCCTCAGTAACTTTAAATAGTGAACGGGAGGTAGCGGGCTGCTCTAGGCGATTGGTATTTAAGCAGACCTTGTGTCTCACCTCTCAACTGGGGACTGATCTAGTTGGTCTTATTGAAAGCTATCAGCTTATACAGTAATACTGAATGTCCTAATCTTGCGCGTCATGATACCGACCCTAATAAGGATCACCAGACGTTGCCAAAGTCAGTCTAAATGTCAAGAAAGACTAGACCAGTAGACTAGACCAGTTCATGCATTGGCATCATACATATCACCACCTAGGGACGTATATGGTTTATGACTCATAGAACAGTTAGGAGCATTGCTCACTATTCATTACATTTCTCTGGAGAGGGACGTACATGAGAACTCGGCTACACCCGGGGAGGGACATCAGTACGTGAATCCAGAGCATCGTTCCTGTACGTGAATTCAGGCGATGTACGTGAATTCAAACCATTACGAGACGGTGTTATGCATACATTCATATTGATTGATTATGATGCTCACATGTGTATTTAAGATATTTGATATTGAAGTATGTTTTATTAATTGTTATACTCATGCACTATTTACCCACTGAGCGCGTTAAGCTCACTCCATTATTATCCAATCTTTCAAAGGAAATTAGGGTGGACTGGGTGCAGGTTATGGGGACCCACATTTTTGTACCCTTTGTATGATTCATTGGGGATTTTGGGAGTATGTACAAAAGTATTCTGAATTATATGAAATCAGATTTGTACTGTGTGTACCGTATTTCCGCTGCGCACTCTGTTGTTACCATTGTAATTGTTCCAAATGCGCGCCCCGTCCGAGAGTGTACCGCTGATTTAGGCGCGTTCGGGCGGGGTGTGACAACAATACACTGTCAGCCTTCACATAATCTCACAATCCTTTCCAAAATTTTCAGAAATTTCGACAGCATCTCCCCATAAAATGGACAATTCACAATTTTTTTCCTGATATATCACAAATCAAATCAAATCAAATCAAATATATATATAATCATCACATTCAGTCCATTCATTGCACAACTTAAATTCTCACCTGATAAATATCTATGATCATCTCATTTCATCATCCAATATATTCAACTATATATATATACCCACACATCCCATCTAGATGATAATATAGATATGTAGGATGTGATATATATTCATTTGAAAATAAAGAAAATATAATTCATTTCCTTCGCATATACGTACATTAACTCGTGCTTTTCCTTTTAACTCTGTACCTGAAATATTGAAGGAAATGGAGTGAGCAACCAACAGCTCAGTGAATATACTTCTTCATATGACAATTATATACATTTAGAAAAATATGACATTTCAAATCATTTCAAACAAGTATTAAACACATGCATCATTCAACAAATATACCATACATGTCAACAACACAGATTTCATGATTTTTCAAGAAAACAATGCATTTTTTTCCACTAAATCCACAATCTCCCTCCTTCAAGGCAATAGAGCGGGTCTAACCCTTATATGACCGTTACAAGGTAGCCACGACCTCTCATTACCCAATTCACAGTCATTTCAAGGATCTCCAATCCTTGTTAGGACAGGCCTACTGACAATGAGTTTACGCATAACACTCATCCGGGTCTAATTCCTAACGAAATGACAACATATGCCATCTGCCTTCGCACGTCTCGCATACTCCAAATGCCAAAATCATTTTGAATGCATTTACGTATATAACATGTTTACAATTAAACATTTCATATAAATAAAATGTCATACAAGAACCAAAATCAAGAAAATATACTCACAGTACAGGACTTTCAACTTAAATACCATTATCGTCGCTTTCGAGTCCAGCTCCAATTTAAATCCAACTAATTCAACCTGTCACAACCACTCCATAATTTAATTTCATTTATTCATATCTATTTACATATTTAATTTCTCAACTCACTTCAAATCACCCATAATAAAGATTAACCTTAAAAATATTATACACATTCTGTGAATTTAGATTCCAACTCCATTTAGGACTCATAAGCAGTTGAAGAAACTACTATATCGTTTCTGTGGTCAATCTAGATATTTTCACAAGAAATAACAGTGAAAATAGAGTTCCAATTCATATTTTCACTAATTCTCAGTTTATTTTTTCTACTGGAACATATATCAATTTTATTAAAAATCTAGAACATTCCTAAAATTATTCAGTCCACATCGACACGTGTAAAATCACTCATTCTATCATTCTACTACCTTCAACAGGTATTTTATTGAGGTTTTATATGTTCACGAAGGTCACGACAGTGAATTTTACTCACCAAAATCATATATTTAGTTACTAAAAATATCAAATCATATCCAAAAATCACAATTTAGCATCGAAACGTCCGGAATTCAATTCTCTACGATTCTATGATCTCGAACCGGAGTTTCATTGGATTCTATTTCCATTTTATTCACTGGATATGATCATAGTACTATTCACGTCACTGTTCACGTCGTCACTATTCATTGGAAACATGCAAATTTTTACTAAAATTGTCAAACGGTCTCCAAAAATCATGAACTTAGTATCGATGGACTTGTAACAGTGCATTCTACCATTCTATAGCCTTAAACTAGAGTTTCATCGGGTTTTAAATGATTCAAATGGTCTTCAATCGAAACTCTAAATTCTAACAAACTTCCAACGGCTATAAAATTTCCAAATGAACAAATAAATCCAATCTAACCATATATTTAAGGTTCCTACAGCCTAGGAAGTATTTTTCAACCTTCATAGCGGATTTTCATTCACGTTGGGTCATAACCCCAATTTTTAAAAACGTTGTAAAACGGCTCCCACAACAAAAATTACTCCGCTAGAATCGTTACATCTAGCTTAGATATTAATTTCACGAAGAAATAGAGTGAAAATCACTTACCGCGAGTCCCGATTTTGTGCGAATCCCGCGTTTCCCCTTTTTCTTCTTCTCCGTCTCTTTCTCGTTCGTCCTTCTGCCATTCTTTCTTTCTCTTTGTTTTTTTTTTAAACGTTGAAGAGAGATTTTGAGAGAGAGAGAGAGAGAAAAGAGATTAAAAAGTGAGAGAATGAGATAATAAGCTCATTTAATATCATCCCATGTTTTCAAAGCCTCTTAAGTAAATAACTCTCATTCACCTTATTAAACTTATCTTATTTATTTAATAATTTCATTTATTAGTTCATACCCCTTAAATATAGCATGTATTTTCATACACGCGTATATTTAGCTCCTACGTATAAAATATGTGTATTATATATCTCGATCGAATTAAAATTACGGGGTGATACGCCAAGGTACTATGGGTTTTCATCCCTTTTTCGGGGATTATTTGAGCAAGGCTCGCATCCCCAAGGTATTAGTCATTTTCCTTCTTGCCATCTTATGTCGATCATTGTTGGTAAACTCACGCAAAGTTGTTAAAAACAAACTAGTTTATAAACTTTAACAAAAGACGACAAAATGATAAGTCTAAGTCGAGCAAGTGATCCCTGCTGATTGTTTCTACCGAGCTACTCCTGCTTGTTATCATTACTGGTAGTAAAACTACAGATGCTCTACATTCCATGGCTTGGCAATTCGTCTTCCATCGAGGTCTTCCAACTCATAGACTCCGTTCCTCGGTATGGAAATGACCTTGTATGGTCCTTCCCAATTTGGGCCGAGAGCCCCCGCTCCGGCCTCTTTGGTGTTGAGCATGACCTTCCTTAGTACCAGGTCACCGATTTTAAAACTGCGGGGTCTAACTTTAGAGTTGTAGTACTTCGACATTCTTCTTTGGTATGCAGCTAGTCAAAGTTGTGATTGCTCTCTCTCTTTTCTTTCAAAAGATCCAACTCGATTTTTTGTGCTTTTGAGTTCTTCTCTTCATTGAAGTATGAAGTTCTTAGAGTTGGAATTTTGAGCTCCACTGGAATAACAGCTTCCATTCTAAACGCTAGGGAGAAAGGAGTTTCTCCAGTTGTCATTTTGTAAGACCATAATACCTGGGGGAGGTCATCTGCCCACGTTCCCTTCTTATCCTCGATTTTAGCCTTCAACGTATGTTTGATAATCTTGTTGACAGCTTTGAACTGATCGTTTGCCTAAGGATGAGCTGGTGTCGAGAAGATATGGCAAATTTCGAGCTCAGAGCAAAATGAGCTGAACTTTGCATTATCGAATTGTTTCCCATTGTCTGATATTATGGCAAATGGTACTCCGAATCGACAAATAATTGATAGCCAGATAAATTTCGTGGTCTTTTGCTCGGTTATGTGAGCTAGCGGCTCTGCTTCCACCCACTTGGTGAAGTAATCCACCTCTACAATGGAAAATTTAACTTGACTTCTGCACATTAGCAAAGGCCCAATCAGGTCTACCCCCCACTCAGCAGAAGGCCAAGGACTCTGAATGGGAGTCAAATTTTCAGCAGGAGCTCTTATGATCGTAGGGTGTCGCTGACAGCCATCGCAGTGCCAAGCTGTCCTCAGGGCATCCCGATTGATCGTCGACCAGTAATATCTCGAACGGAGTACTTTATACGCCAAAGCTCTTCCTCCAGAGTGATTTTCGCATATTCCCGCGTATACCTCGTCAAGGACGAGCTGGACTTGGTCTTTTCCCAAGCATTTCAAATATGGCAAATTGTAGCTTGTGGTCAATGAGCACGTCGATACAACATGTGGTCAATGAGCACGTACATGGTTGCTTGTCATTGTATCTTCCATGCCAGTAACTTGTCAGCTGAGAACTCTTCCGTTTTCAAGAATTTCACAATTGGGTCCATCCAGGAAGAGATGACCTCAGTGAGGCTGACCAGGCTGCTCTCCTTGATACTCCTGCTAGACAGGTATTCTACTGGCACTTGTAGAATGAGCTCACCCCCGGACGAGGAGGCGAGCTTCGAGAAAGCGTCCAGAAGGGAGTTATCTGCTCGTGGGATCTATGACCTCATATTCCTTAAAGTTTCTCAGCAGCTCTTTCACAATCTGCAGGTAAGGCTGCATGCGATCATCCTTTGCTTGGTACTCGGCGGTGACCTATCCTGTAACAAGTTGTGAATCACAACATATTGTGATCTTGAGTACTCCCTATTTGAGCGCCATTCGTAGTCCAGCTAGAAGGGTTTCGTATTCGGACTCATTGTTCGAGGCCAAGAAGCCATACCAGAGAGCTGCGAGGTGTTTATCTCCTTTGGGGGATACCAAAATAATGCTGGCCCCACTTCTTTGTTTGCACGATGAGCTATCGACAAATAATTTCCATGTCAGCTCGAACTTGGCTTCAAAGTCATCATCCTCTTTTTGCATGGATGAGAATTCCTTTACAAAATTAGCCAGTGCTTGCCCTTTGACAGATATTCTTAGTCAATATTCAATATCGAACTCGCTGAGGGAAATAGCTCACTTGGTTAGCCGACCTGAGGTCTCTGGTTTTTGCAATACCTGTCGCAGTTGGTGTCACGTGAGCACGACTATGGAATGACCTTGGAAGTATGGTCTTAGCTTCCGAGCTGAGGTGATGAGGGTCAGGACCAACTTCTCTATTTTGGGGTATCTCGTTTCAGCATCGAGCAATGACTTCCTCACATAGTAGACAAGATTTTGTATCCCCTGCTCTTCCCAGACGATAGCAAAGCTCACTGCCGCATTAGATATTGAAAGGTAAAGGAAGAGCTTCTCCCTCGGGAATTGGTTTTGAGAGCATCGGTGATGAGCTGAGGTAAGTTTTGAGCTCTTGAAAAGCTTGCTCACACTCTTCATCCCATTTGAACATTTTCTTTTTTATTAATTTGAAGAACGGTAAACACTTATCTGTAGACTTTGACAAGAAACGGTTCAGTGCAGCTATGCACCCTGTCAAGTGTTGTACTTATTTTATGTTTTTGGGTGCTTTCATATCTAGGATTGCTTGGATTTTTTTCAGGATTTGCCTCGATCCCCCTCTGGTTAACCAAGAAACAGAGGAATTTCCCTACCGTGACTCCGAATGTGCACTTGGTTGGGTTCAGCCTCATATTGTAGTGCCTGATCGTGTCGAGCGCTTCTCTCAGATCGTGAGGATGAGCTGCCGATTTGATGCTCTTCACTAGCATGTCGTCTACATATACTTCCATGTTCTGCCCGATTTTCTCTTTGAAGACCCGGTTCACTAGCCTCTGATTTGTTGCATCAGCATTTTTGAGGCCAAAGGGCATTACCTTGTAGCAGTACAACCCTCAGTCTGTTATGAACGAGGTCTTCTCTTCATCTCTGTGGTACATCATTATCTGGTTGTAGCCAAAATAAACATCCATGAAGCGAAGCAACTCATGTCCAGTAGTAGCATCCGCAAGCTAATCTATTTTAAGGAGGGGGAAGCTATCCTTTAGGCAGGCTTTATTTAGATCTGTAAAATCAACACAGGTCGTCCATTTGCCGTTTGGTTTTCTAACCATCACGACGTTGGCCAGCCACTCTGGATATGAAACTTCTCGGATAAACTGGGCTCGGATGAGCTTGTCAACTTCCTCCCGAAGAGCTTCAACTCTTTTGCCACTGAGAACTCTTCTATTTTGTCTTACTGGGGTGAGCTCTTGATAAATGTTAAGACGGTGGACGATCACTTCTTTCAAAATGCCAGGCATATTATCGTGAGACCATGCGAATATATTCTTTGTACTCTTTCAATACTCGGATGACCTAGTCTGCTAGGTCTGAGTTCATCCCAGTTCCAACTTTGATAGTTCTGGTCATGTCTTCCATGATCGGCACCTCTCGCCATTCGTCTTGCGTTTTGACACTGGAGGTGTCTTCCCGTAGGTCGAGGTCTTGACCAGGAACAATGTCCACTTTCATGAGCTCGTTCTCGGCAGGTCGGGAGCTCGGCTTTCTTGAGCTTCGACTTTTCATCGCTACTGCATAGCATGCTCTTGATTTCTTCTGGCTTTCTCGTACAATACCCACTCCGCGCTCAGCTGGGAATTTGAGTGCAAGGTGGTATGTGGATACCACGACTTTCAGATTGTTGAGGAGAGGCTTGCCAACAATGGCGTTGTAAGTAGACGGTCCCTTCGCTACAGGAAATCCTACTATAACTGTAGCTGGGTGCTCTTCCTCCCCTGCCATGACGGGAAGAACAATTCTCCCTTTTAGCATAATCTCGTCCCCTGTAAATTCGATGAGAGGGACATCCTTAGGGTGAGATCTGTTTTCACAAGCCCCAATTTTTTAAATGCTGACCAGTAGAGAATGTTAGCCGAGCTTCCATTATCAACGAGAATCTGATGGATTTTGTAGTTCGTCATGTTCAACGTTATCACCAAAGCGTCAGAATGAGGTCGACTGATGTCTCGAGACTCTTCCTCCGTGAAGGTGATAGCGAAGTCTATTTTTCTCTGTTTCTCTGGTTGGTTCGACAGGTGCATGACGTCCGTTCAGGCAGCTAAGACGTAAGCCTTGAGTGCTGGGCTCGACGTTTTCTCGAGGTCTCCACCAAAAATGGTTCTGATCTCCTTCGGTTGGTCAGCTCTTCTCTTCTTTGGCGACCGAGTTCTTCTCTGATCAATGCCCTCCACATATTCCTGTAGACGACCTCGGCGGATATGAGTTTCTATCTCCTCTTTCAAGTCGAAACACTGGTCAGTATTATGGCCGGGATCCTTGTGGTATAGCAGTATTTCCTCTTGTCCCACCGATCAGAAAGAGTGCTCAGCTTTTTCGGCCATTTGAGATATTTCTTATCTTGGATCTCTAGGAAAGTCTGCTCTGCCGAGGTGGTCAAAGGCATGTATTTCTAAGAAACGTTATGCACACCCTTACTTTTTTGGTCTCGTCAATTCGAATTGGACCTCTTCCCACATCGGTTGTCCTCCTTGGCTTCGTCATATCTTTTCGTCTTATTATCCTTTTTCAAACTGTAGGAGGGATTCTCTTCTTCCCTTTTTGCTTCCGCCTGCTCATCGGCATTGATGTACTTCTGAGCTCAGTCTAGGACTTCCTTGTATGTTTGAGTTTTTTTCTTTCCCAAGGAGTAGTGGAATCCTCCAGGCCTAAGCCAGACCATGAAGGCTGCAATACCTGTTTTGTCATCACAATCATTAACCTCAACTCAAGCGTCATCAAATCGCTCGAGGTATTCCTCTAGACTTTCCCCTTTCTTTTGTTGAATGGTCAGCAAGCTGTTCACTGATTTTTTCCTTTCTTTCTTACCAGCAAAGTGTCAGATAAACTGGTGAGCAAGATGACCAAACGAGCAGATCGACCCTGGTTCCAGCTTCCAATACCACTTTCTAGCCAGTCCCCCGAGGGTAATTTGGAAGCCTTTACACATTGTTGCATCATCATATCCTTTGAACTTCATCCAGGATTTGTAGTTTTCAACGTGCTCTCTTTGGTCGATCTTCCCCTTGTACGTTTTGATGTCTGCTATTTTGACATTCTTTGGGAGTGGGGCCTGAAGTATCTCTTGGGTGAAAGGTGAGGGAAAGTCTTCATACTCCGTATGAGATCGAATTTGAGTGCTTCTAGAAGGCCAGGTCAGCCTGCTTCGTACTGACCTAGAGAACTTTGCAGGAAGTAACCCTATTTTAGGTATCCCTGTCGAGGCCGACTTGGGTGCGACATACCTGGCTGGGACCGATTTTTTCTAAGGTCGACCTGATCTCTTCTGCGCTGATTGGACTTGGAAAGAGCTAGAGTCATGCTCCTTCTTTTTCGCCTCCAGAGAATGACGAAGATCTCCTATGGAAAAAGATCTTTGTTTTGATCTGTTGATATGCTTGCTACTGTTTTTTGCAAATTTCGATAGGGAATTGATACTCCGGCAGCGGCTTCCTTCATCTTTTCGGACCTTTGGGATTCGTTGTGGTGACAACGGAAGAGCTACACGCAATGCTTCGTTCTGCTCCAGCACTAGTTGAGAGATCTTCTCTACCTTCCTCTCAGTATTGCTAAATCGTGCAGATTTTTTAGTAGAGCTCTTCTTCTTTTTGGGAGGTCTCCCTCGCTGGGCCTTAGGAGGCTCCGACGATGTTGAGAGTTCTTCCAGATACGGGAGATTTGCCACTTGACTCATTGTCGGAAAGCTGATATTTGCTTGATAAGTCGTTCCCACAGACGGCGCCAAATGTTGATGTAGAATCTGACCAACACCAAGTAGATGAACACGTGTAGGAGATGATCATATCTGAAATTATGAACTCTCCGGTTCCGGCGAGGGTTTATCAGCTTGATCTGAGAAGAAGAGAGAAAACAATGTGCCTATTGTAAGGAACACCGGCGTGGTACTGGCCGAAGACCCTCCGATGCTTAAGTTAGAACTTGTTTAAGACTGAAATAATAACTCTTGTAGAAAGTTGTTCGTACCTTATAGTGAGGGTGATGGGTCTTATTTATAGAGGAGGTCCTCTGGCTTTAGTGGCTAGCTGCCCGGTAGGCATGGTGCCACTTGTCGTTTTGTCATTGGTCGAGATGAGCTCATCTATTCCGAGTTGGTCTTGGAGAAGGAATCTCATCCTGTCCTGGATGATCCCTATCTTCCGAATTCATCTCGGCGTAGGAATCTTATCTCATCTCGGATGATCCCTATTTTCCTGATTTGTCTCAGAGGAGGGGTGTTATCCCGTCTCTATGTCGGAGTCTGTGTTTGAGAATGCAACTACATTGGATTCCTCGCGATACGGCGTACCAGGATGGAGTCCCTAATCTTATCTGTTTTGTCTGGGATGATCAACTCGGACACGGGTCGAGTTGTCGCTTTAACCGGAGTAGCCCCTAGCTCAGCTCGGACCGACCGAGCTGAGCTAACAGCGCATTTTCAGGTTTATCGTATGTATTGTCTCGCCAGGTTGGCTTGGCCACGTTCATGGTCGAGTACAACTCGATCTGGCTAGGCCGATCTAGCGGTCGTGACTTTACGTAATTTTTCCTCGTCACCTCGGCTCACCCATTGTAAAACATGGCTAACACATCTCGAGAAGCCAGCTCAGCTTCCCTTATGATAACCAGGTTGTTGGTCCACCCAAGAGGGGGGTGAATTAGGTGCAATGGTCAATTTTAAAAAGGTCTTCCAATAACTTAAGTGATTTACATAAATTAATTGGAACATGACGCAAATTAGAACACAGACTAAAATGCAAACATTTAACACACAAATTTAGAGTAGTTCGGCCAAGCCTACGTCCACTACCTAATCTTCCGATTTTTATTTACTTCATCCACTAACTGATTCTCTTATGGGTAAGAACTAAACCGTAACAACTGCCCTTTTACAGTTTAAAGGCAAACCTATCCTTTCATGGGCTAAGGAAGAACCAAATTTCCTTTTTCCGGGATGAGAAGAAACCTATGTTCCTTTTACTGGCTAAGGAAGAACCATGATCCTTTTGCGGGATAAAGAAGAATTGTTTCTCTTTTATAAGTTAAGAGATAACCTATCCTTTTACAGGTTGAGGACACACCTATCCTTTTACGGGATGAGGACGAACCGGTTTCTCTTTTAAAGGCTGAGAGATAACCTATCATTTTTAAGGTTAAGGACACAACTACCCTTTTACTGGATAAGGATGAACTGTTTTTTCTTTTAAAGGCTAAGAGATAACCTACCTGATTTCAATCCTAAAATCATCAAGTGAACTACCTTCACTTGTCCTGGTTGTTTTAATCCAGAAACACACCAGCATTACAACACTAAGATGTTGGGTGGTTTTAACACAGTAAAACACTTTACATTAAGCACAGTACATAGCATTACAAAGATATGAAATGTGAACTAGGTAATGCTAAGTTGAAATACACCTTCAGTCCTTTACCCTTCAATGTTCGGTATTACTCAAGTGCAGTTTCGAAAAGCATGAATGATATGATATGAAAATCAGAGCTTCTTTGAAAACAATATAATACCAATAAAACATTGACATATAAAACTAAGGACCGGTGTAAATCAAAGACACAGATAGTTTTCAAAATAGATATGAAGTATAAATATGAAAACGTCTGGTTCAATGATCAGTAGTTTAACGCTACTACTGATATAGTTCAATACAATACTTAAAATATGAAATCAAGTACAACTGTGTATCTTGAACTATTTCTCAAATTCTATCATCAGCAAGAATGATACCAAATGTGAATCAGTGCTGAGAATTTGAGTTGATACCAAAATAAAAGCAGATTTTCAAAGATAGAAATATATTTGAAACTCAATATAAAAATCGTATAGGTATCAGTGAAAATACTTTAAAGAATTAGAAAATGAAATTTATTTTGACTCAGACTAACTTTCAAAAGTATTGGCACAATACAAAGTGATTGGCAAGTTGTTTGGTCCTAAGTGTTGGCATTTATAGACATAGTGGGATATAGCCGTTAGACATTTGAAGTTCAAATAATGTGAACGCTTTCAGACAACGGCTAGAATGTTATATGAAAATAGCAACTGCGATTTTCATTAACATTCTGGTTCTTTTCAGATTTCATGAAAAAGGAAAGCTTTAAAAGAACTCCTTTCATGTATCAGAAAGGGTCTCTCATAATTTTGAAAAAAATCTGTGTAAGTGTCTATTCTGAAAAAGTAAACTGACGTAGTGTACTCATTCGAACAGTGACGGTAGTTGAATTAGAGTCCCGATTCCGTAATCAGTGTCCTAACGCATAATATCAACTTTGTCATTTTGCTCCTTGAGGGTGCTTACTACGTCTAAGCTTCCTCCTGCACACTTAAGTGAGGGTGCTACTAACTCGTAAGCGTCCTGACTTACTTATGACTTTAGACGACTTAAACCTTGAGGACGCTAATGCACAGTTAGCGTCCTGCTATGTTTTAAAACTATTGAGTGCATGAGGGCGCCGCATTACGTGTGTGTTCTACTAGATAAAAATATAACATGAGGGCGCTACTACTATGTAAGCGTCCTACAAGTTAAGACATTTAAAAACACACTGAAGGACAATCAACATCCAAAAAATTATTCAGTTGATTTCTCCTATCCAGAAATTGTCTTGATAGTTTAATCAACTTGTAACCATCAGCGCCCTCAAAGAAACATTATTTGAAGAACTTTTAAAAGATCTTTCAGTGAACTGATGCTGAGTCAGCTTCCTGACAACTTCAGAGGTTGACTAATATATAAGACCTCTACTATACAAGTAAGCGTCATGATTAATCAGTTCATTTCAACCTTGAGAGTTATCAGCGTCCTAATGACCTATCAGCAGTCCTGACTTAACAAGTTCAGGAGAGCGTCGTTATTTCATTTGCATCCTGAAAGACTCTTTGAAAACAGTTTTGACTCGCAATAAAATATTCAATAAATGCGAATAAAAACTCGGTATATTTCAAATTAAATGTATAGTATTAAATTTCTTGAAATATAGTTAAGACATCAAAACATGCAAATTTAGAAAACATATGAAAATGATATATGTATGATTTTGAAATACATTTTGAGGAATAACGATTAGAGAAAGATATACCTTAAATACTTTGTATATTTCTCTTTTCTCATAACCGTTAAATCCAACTCTTCATTATGAGATCTTCAATAAGAGTAATTCGGGGTTGAATGACTTGAACGTTGATTGAGAGATGTAGTCTTGAAGCTTGATCGAAACGTCCGAGAGAAGTGATCTTGAAATCATGATGTGATCGTTGAAGTCCGTTAGTTGAAACGAGCTTGATCTTTGGATGTAAGCTTTGAGTTCCTTGATCGAGTCGTTTCTTGGCTTTTTGCTTTTCCTTTGGTGCAGAGATAAGTTTTTGAAAAACGTTTGTTAGCACCGAAAAATACTTTGTTTGTGATAATTAAAATATACTTCATCAAGTATACTTTAGGGATGTGTTAAGGATGAACTATATGGGTTAACACATGGTCAGCTCCGATTATCCAACAATTTTTATTTATTTATTTTTTCTTCTATTTGAGGAATTAATAAAGTATCTTATTCATAACAAAGACTTTATCATTGAACACAAACTTTGTGCTCATATTTGTGTTGCTTTTTTTTTTTAATACTGGTTAGCTAGATTGTCAGAACTTGAAGCTTCATATGAGAATCCTCTTTAGTATTGAAGATAATTTTTAATTTGTAAATTCATAATCCTAAATAATTATTTTCATTTTGATGATAAAACCTACTTATTATTGGTAGATGAAAGTTTAAAGGGATTATAAAATTAAATTTTGGCAAACAAATCTTAACTTGTTTGGATTAATTAATTTTATGGCGTATGATTTTTTTTTTTATTTTTACTTTTTCTTAGTTTGCTGAGATTAGATCTTTGAATATAATTTTCCATTCAAATCTTCGAAATAATGTTATGGGAGGATTGCACGCTTGGCCTAGCCTATAATGAAAGAGTTAACATGGAGGACACATGTACCTTAATTTGATTTTGGCGCACGAGGATGATCGGGTGTCACTGGTCTAGCCAATTAAATTGCGATACCAAACCAAACTGTTACTTACAGTTTGGTTCGGTTTAATTTTTAACATGTTTAGTTCAGATTATGGGTTAAGAATTTGAAAACTATAATGACCCGAGTCAAACTTATTAAAATCATAATTTATGTCAAATATATTGTAATATGTATATGTTATATTATTACAAGTATAATTCTTGACGGTAAAATTATATATTTTTATTACTTTATATTTAAAATAAAAATCATTATAGGTTAAATATCTAAATCGATTAATCCAAACCTACTTCATTCAGTTCAGTTCGATATGGTTGAACGTGCATCAAGGGACTTAATTGAACGCCCTAAAAAAACATAAAAGAAAATAATTTGAAAACACATTTTCATCACTCACTTTGGGCACTATATCCATTTGCAAGTAGATCTTGGATTAGCTTCAAAATAATGAATAGAAGTTGTCAAATTGATGCATTGGTTAAAAATCACCAAATTTAATAATTTACTCATTTTTATCATAATATAAAAAGAGGGCTACTAATTGAACCACAAAAAAAAATACTCTTTACACCATAAAAAATCACAAATTTTGATTTCCAATAATACACTTATGTGATTGTTCCAAAATGTCTCTATTTTTTTGTTTTTTTCTAATTTCGCTCTGGGTTTGGTCTTATGTGACTGAACAGGAACATAGTTGTTCAAACATACAGACCAAACCATCCATTTTTTGTGTTTTAACTACATTAAAAAAATTGTATGGTTCGGTCGATGAAGACACAACCCAAAACGTAAGGTTCTATTATCTCCGATTGAACTACCGCAATCGGTTCGGTATCGTAAGTCTGAATCAATTGCGGTCTCGTTTTTTCCATGGTGATTTTTTTCGGACACTCGATGACGTTTTTTGTGAACAAAAATACCAAAATATATTATTTTAACAACAAATCTCTTATCGATTTAGTAATTTTTGTTCGCGAAACTTCGAATCGTAATCGTCTTTCGTGTCGAAAAAAATAATACAAATTGTAACCGCCTTTCGTGTCTGAAAAACAATACCAAATCAGCCAATTTTTCGCTGAAGATGAGATAGTAGCAAAAAAGTAAGTGATTTTGAGGGTTTAGATTATTGTGATTTAAGGATTTTACTGTTAAGAATGAGAGAAAAATAAAGAGGATGCGTTGAAAACGATAGGGTTGGGTTGGACGGAGATGAATTTGTTTGAAATAATGAAAAGAATATTTAAGGAAGTTCAATGTGGTAAGGATAGTATTTCTTCAGATTTTTGAAGTTGGAATAGAATATGGTAGAAATAACCTTTTTGTGGTTTATCTAGCTGTCCGTGTATAAAAATGTAAATAAATAAATATAAGTTTTAAGTTTTTTTTATTATGAGAATGATTATTTATTATCTTACAATTTTTATTTTTATTTTGTTCAAACATGCAAAGATTGTTATTTTTCATAAATTAAAAAATTGTTATAATATACATTCAAAGCTTAAAGTGATAAAAACCAAAAACCGTTTAAGGGCTTGGGAAATTACATTGAAAGCTTCAAAGACTTGGGTACGGGGCGCTTAAAGATGTAAAATAATACATTGCTACCTTACCTAGCTTATCAAAGAAGAGCAAGAGTACAGAAAAAGAGAATAGAGTATAACATTGTCCACTGAGTAACAAATTGTTTGCAACATAATAACGGACTCCCAAATCTTCTATTTATAAGCTTTTAAAATTATGTAATTGTATTGATTTCATCTATGTCCTTTTTTATTTTTCATTTTAACGTATTGTAATGTATCACTTTATTTTATCTTGTTATATCCTACTTTGTTTTGTTTTGTTCTTTTTTAAATCATTTCTCATACATTATTGGGTTCACAGATTTGCTTGTCTTTCCTTTCACAAAACTTTTTTATTTTCCCTCCATTATTACGCACACACCACTTTCTTTTGTTTTATTTTTTTAAAACCTTTTCTCATCCATTATTGAATTTACAGAATTGCTTTTGTTATTGGTGTGTCTTTCGGCGGCGAGTACAATTCAATCACCAATTTTGTAAGTTACTTTGATTCCATATGAGTTTTTTTTTTGAATTTTTTTACAGATATCTTCGTCGTGAGTCAATGAAAATATCATGAACTACCTTAAAATACCATGATCTACACCTGTTCTTAGCATCAGTTCGGTAAATCTAAGCTTAATGGCTTTATGGTGGTGACACTGTGATGTTCAAGCCTCCATGCCGTCTTTGTTGGAGGAGGGAGAAAGATTTGCTTTGTCTTCGTGTTCTTCGCGACCGGAGGATTCGGAGAATTCAAGGGTTGGAAGAAGAAGAATTGGGGATTGGGATGATGGAATGGCTAATTAGTAATATTTTGTCTATTTTGGCCTTGCTTTGTTTCGAGAATTAGGTGGTTCGATTCATGGTTGACATGTAATCAAGGGTATGTCTGGAAAATTAAATGGTATCTGAGTTTTTTTTTATTTTGGCAATGTTACAGTCGAACACCATCACAATACGATTTGCTTCTCTTACATTGTTGCGTGCTCTTTCTCTCTCACCAACCTCTATCTTGTTATCACAGCCAAGGAGAAGAAGATGAGGTAGAAGAAGAAGAATCAGAAGAGCTGATCAACTTCCCCATTGCCGTTT
The DNA here is from genome assembly GCA_035771175.1 of Paratinospora sagittata. Lineage (NCBI taxonomy): Eukaryota > Viridiplantae > Streptophyta > Magnoliopsida > Ranunculales > Menispermaceae > Paratinospora > Paratinospora sagittata. The sequence continues at coordinate 42,427,109 of CM069598.1, forward strand.
ACTGGTTCTAGACATGGTAAGGTATTCTTCTTGGATACGTTGAGGCTTTTGCATTTCGGCGGACGTCAAAACTGGCTTTTCTTTTTCATCACAATATAATAACGGACTCTCAAATCTACTGTTTATAAGCTTTTAAAATTATGTAATTGTATTAATTTCATCTATGTCTTTTTTTATTTTTCATTTTAACGTATTGTAATGTATCACTTTATTTTATCTTGTTATATCCTACTTTGTTTTGTTTTGTTCTTTTTTAAATCATTTCTCATTCATTATTGGGTTCACAGAATTGCTTGTCTTTCCTTTTACAAAACTTTTTTATTTTCCCTCCATTATTACGCGCACACCACTTTCTTTTGTTTTATTTTTTTAAAATCTTTTCTCATCCACTATTGAATTCGCAGAATTGCTTATGTTATTGGTGTGTCTTTCGGCGGCGATTACAATTCAATCACCAATTTTGTAACTTAATTTGATTCCATATGAGTTTTTTTTTTTGAATTTTTTTACAGATATCTTCGTCGTGAGTCAATGAAAATAAAGATCCCAACCCCGACAACCAAACTATCTTTAAATATCATGAACTACCTTAAAATACCATGATCTACACCTGTTCTTAGCATCAGTTCGGTAAATCTAAGCTTAATGGCTTTATGGTGGTGACACTGTGATGTTCAAGCCTCCATGCCGTTTTTATTGGAGGAGGGAGAAAGATTTGCTTTGTCTTCATGTTCTTCGCGACCGGAGGATTCGGAGAATTCAAGGGTTGGAAGAAGAAGAATTGGGGAGTGGGATGATGGAATGGCTAATTAGTAATATTTTGTCTGTTTTGGCCTTGCTTTGTTTCGAGAATTAGGTGGTTCGATTCATGGTTGACATGTAATCAAGGGTATGTCTGGCAAATTAAATGGTATCTGAGTTTTTTTTTATTTTGGCAATGTTACAGTCGAACACCATCACAATACGATTTGCTTCTCTTACATTGTTGCGTGCTCTTTCTCTCTCACCAACCTCTATCTTGTTATCACAGCCAAGGAGAAGAAGATGAGGTAGAAGAAGAAGAATCAGAAGAACTGATCAACTTCCCCATTGCGGTTTACTGCTTCTAGACATGGTAAGGTCTTCTTCTTGGATACATTGAGGCTTTTGCATTTCGACGGACGTCAAAACTGGCTTTTCTTTTGCATCACAATATAATAACGGACTCTCAAATCTTCTATTTATAAGCTTTTAAAATTATGTAATTGTATTAATTTCATCTGTCCTTTTTTATTTTTTATTTTAACGTATTGTAATGTATCACTTTATTTTATCTTGTTATATCCTACTTTGTTTTGTTTTGTTCTTTTTTAAATCATTTCTCATACATTATTAGGTTCACAGAATTGCTTGTCTTTCCTTTTACAAAACTTTTTTATTTTCCCTCCATTATTACCCCCACACCACTTTCTTTTGTTTTATTTTTTTAAAATCATTTCTCATCCATTATTGAATTCACAGAATTGCTTATGTTATTGGTGTGTCTTTCGGCGGCGATTACAATTCAATCACCAATTTTGTAACTTAATTTGATTCCATATGAGTTTTTTTTTTTTGAATTTTTTTACAAATATCTTCGTCGTGAGTCAATGAAAATAAAGATCACAACCCCGACAACCAAACTATCTTTAAATATCATGAACTACCTTAAAATACCATGATCTACACCTGTTCTTAGCATCAGTTCGGTAAATCTAAGCTTAATGGCTTTATGGTGGTGACACTGTGATGTTCAAGCCTCCATGTCGTCTTTATTGGAGGAGGGAGAAAGATTTGCTTTGTCTTCGTGTTCTTCGCGACCGAAGGATTCGGAGAATTCAAGGGTTGGAAGAAGAAGAATTGGGTATTGGAATGATGGAATGGCTAATTAGTAATATTTTGTCTATTTTGGCCTTGCTTTGTTTCGAGAATTAGGTGGTTCGATTCATGGTTGACATGCAATCAAGGGTATGTCTGGCAAATTAAATGGAATTTGAGTTTTTTTTTATTTTGGCAATGTTACAGTCGAACACCATCACAATACGATTTGCTTCTCTTACATTGTTGCGTGCTCTTTCTCTCTCACCAACCTCTATCTTGTTATCACAGCCAAGGAGAAGAAGATGAGGTAGAAGAAGAAGAATCAGAAGAACTGATCAACTTCCCCATTGTCGTTTACTGGTTCTAGACATGGTAAGGTCTTCTTCTTGGATACGTTGAGGCTTTTGCATTTCGGCGGACGTCAAAACTGGCTTTTCTTTTGCATCACAATATAATAACAGACTCTCAAATCTTCTATTTATAAGCTTTTAAAATTATGTAATTGTATTAATTTCATCTATGTCGTTTTTTATTTTTCATTTTAACGTATTGTAATGTATCACTTTATTTTATCTTGTTATATCCTACTTTGTTTTGTTTTGTTCTTTTTTAAATCATTTCTCATACATTATTAGGTTCACAGAATTGCTTGTCTTTCCTTTTACAAAACTTTTTTATTTTCCCTCCATTATTACGCGCACACCACTTTCTTTTGTTTTATTTTTTTAAAATCTTTTCTCATCCATTATTGAATTCACAGAATTGCTTATGTTATTGGTGTGTCTTTCGGCGGCGAGTACAATTCAATCACCAATTTTGTAACTTAATTTGATTCCATATGAGTTTTTTTTTTTGAATTTTTTTACAGATATCTTCGTCGTGAGTCAATGAAAATAAAGATCACAACCCCGACAACCAAACTATCTTTAAATATCATGAACTACCTTAAAATATCATGATCTACACTTGTTCTTAGCATCAGTTCGGTAAATCTAAGTTTAATGGCTTTATGTTGGTGACACTGTGATGTTCAAGCCTCCATGCCGTCTTTATTGGAGGAGGGAGAAAGATTTGCTTTGTCTTCATATTCTTCGCGACCAGAGGATTCGGAGAATTCAAGGGTTGGAAGAAGAAGAATTGGGTATTGGGATGATGGAATGGCTAATTAGTAATATTTTGTCTATTTTGGCCTTGCTTTGTTTCGAGAATTAGGTGGTTCGATTCATGGTTGACATGCAATCAAGGGTATGTCTGGCAAATTAAATGGAATTTGAGTTTTTTTTTATTTTGGCAATGTTACAGTCGAACACCATCACAATACAATTTGCTTCTCTTACATTGTTGCGTGCTCTTTCTCTCTCACCAACCTCTATCTTGTTATCACAGCCAAGGAGAAGAAGATGAGGTAGAAGAAGAAGAATCAGAAGAACTGATCAACTTCCCCATTGCCGTTTACTGCTTCTAGACATGGTAAGGTCTTCTTCTTGGATACGTTGAGGCTTTTGCATTTCGGCAGACGTCAAAACTGGCTTTTCTTCTGGTTTTTGGAGTCCAATTTTGGTTATTGTTTCTGAGTTTTTCATAGTTTGAAGAGGGTTGGTTTGGATTTTAGTGTATTGGTTTGGATTTGAAGTTTTATATATATAGAGAAAAAGATTTTCTGGGCTTGAGTTCAAAGGATCCACTTTCTTACGTGCTTTAGTTTTTTGAAATTTTATTTTGATATGAGAACCTTTGAATTCCACCATGAACAACAGTTAGGGTAAGGCCTTCTTCTCTTCATTTCTCTGTTTCCAGTTACGATAAAGGGGCTTTAACATTTCCTTACAAATGCGTTGAGGGTGCCCAACACTATATTTGTTTATTAATTTGAAGATTCTCCTTGCCTACTTCATATATCCTCACTCAATAAACTATTAATTTCTTCATAAAAAAGTGAACAAATAATTATCCCTCAAAAAAAAAAAAAAGTGAACAAATTATTAATTAAAAAGAATATGCCAAAACATTAGCCAACAAAACAACATGAGTCAATTGGGACTAATTAAAGTAACCAGCATCAATAATCCGTTATGTGGTAGTAATGTTTTTTTTTTTTTTTTTTTTTTGAGGGATAGGTGGAAGTAATGTTGCAATACATTATTGACTATAAATGAAATCAATCATTTCGGTTATGAAGATTTAATAGCCCATCCGTTACAACGTGACAGATCAAAGAAATAAACCAAAAAAAAAAGGGAGAAAACATGTTAAATAAATATTTAAAATCGCTTTTCTAAAATCGCTGTTTTAAAAGTATTGAAATTGTAAAATTTTAAAAAAATTATTCGTGTCCTCCTCTCCTACTCCTTTCTCTTTGATCGTCATTTCATTTTTAATATATAATAGCATACTCCTAAATACCTATTCATAACCCGCTCAGATCGTTAAATTTTATAAATTTCCTTTATGTCGTGTATGAACTTTTCTTTTCAATACGTTACTCTCTAACATGCTCCGACTTTTAATTTTTTAATTCACTATATTTTCTATTTTTTAGTTTTTAATTCAACCCACCATTATACATTGTACTTTACTAATTATTAGTAATAGCATTACCTCTACACAATACTCATCTCTCTTATTGATTCTATTATCTTTTATCAATAATAAATACATAAACAACTAAAATATAACAAAAGATATCCCACCACTACATCAACAAAATATTTTAAAGTTATGTTGGACCCGCCATAAATAAAGAAAAAATATTTCTAAAACATTTTGTCATAAAGGAAAAATTTAAATATTTCAATTATTTTTTAAATATTTCTTCAAAGTGACTAAATTGACATTTATTATTATATTTAAATTCATGTATTTTTTTTTAAAAAAAATAATGATTTTAAGTTAGAAGTGAAAGCAATTGATTTCTACTGCTTAATATAACTGGTCCTGGATATGGCATCTCCACTTTATCTCTACTATTTAGTTTTTAAATTAATCTATTGTTTATTATATTTTTTTTGGGATCATGCATAGCCACTAATGGGTGGGTTTTTTTCCTCTCTTTTTTAACTGGGTGTGGTCTTAACATGTAAAAAATATAACATGGATAAGCCACTTTATCTCCACTTTATATTTTCACTCATCAAAATTAATAATGTCACTTATTTCCATTCCATTCTCACCAAATTATTATTACTTTATTAAAAGTAGGTATTTATTCCATTTCATCATCACAACCCACACCATTACATACTTAAAAAACTTTATAAGACAAGTTAGACATACACCGTCATTTTACACTAACAATCCTATAATACTTTTTTCTATAATAGAATTTTATTTTTTAATTTTCACACTAAAATTCTTTTGCCTTTATATTCTCTCAAAAAAAAAAAACTCTGTCATTAAATCATTATTTTGTGTATTAATACCGGTACCCCAAAAATTCTGTTTCCAATCTAATCATTAATGAATACCTTTATTTATGTATTAACACTAATGATTATGATTTTTAATCCAAATATCTTTTAACGACATCCCAAAAAAAAAAGCACCATTCAATTATTCTATGATAGAATTAAAATATAATTTAGCTCACATTCCTATAATAAACTTAATTTAGCTCATTAATGCCAATTCGATATTAAAATAATTATCAACTGAATTTATCCATACCTATCATAAGAAGATTAAATTACAACTACTTTAATTTAATATAAAACTTTTAAGTTTTTTTTTTAAAAATGTATACAAAGTCTTTTTAAAAATAGTATTTTCGCTCGTAGGATGGAGCTGCGAGCTAGTCACATTAAATGTGAATATAACAGAGGTACACATGCATTAATAGAGTCTCCATTAAATATTGCTTTGATTAATACAAAGAAAAGAAAAATAAACAAGAAGACAAATTTTCCTAAATAATGCTACAATAACATTTAAAGAGTATCAATGTAACATCATCTTAATCTTCAAAGAAATGAAAAAAAAAAAATTGTCTTAAAATCTTATTAGGGATATATTTCATGTCAGCAAAGACAAGGTAGCACAAGATTCAGGCCTGGTACGTTGCTTGACCGCTAAAATGGCTTGTTTTTACTTTACAGTCACTTGGCTTCTTCTTCTTATCTGCAACTACTTCTACTTGTTATATTTTTTTCTCATTTTCTTCTTCTCTCTTTTTGGTAATCAATTCTGAAGGCCAAATCGCTCTTTCTCCCATGTTTCTTCTTATTCTTCTTCTGCCATTTTGATAATCTTTGATATCCCTTTTTTGGTTGTTTCTTGTTGCACTTGAGTTATGATTTGTTTTTCATATTAGGGTTTTGGACATGGACTTCCTCTTTTAAGATGTGGGTTTGCAGGGATCACATTATTATTAAACCCTAACATATCAGAGTTTTCATAACTCTGATTTAGTGATGCTTGGAGGGAATTTATAATATTAAATTAATTAATCTATATTTTGTCACTTCACTGTGCTGGTAAGTCATTTGGAATTTTTTTGAAGAATTTCAACTAGCCCAGTAAGGAAATCTCCTTAATCTCTTCAAATGGAATGGTAAGTACCATGACTTCTTTATAGCAATCTTAAGATGACGGTGAAGTAAATTGTTGGTTCCATTGAATGTTGTAGAAGAATAAATAAGGTTTCTGTTTTGGTGTTGCTTGTCAGCATTCCTCATGCTCTTTATCTGTATTGTCTTTTGACTATGATATCTTTGTGTAAAAATAACTTATTTTGTCTCTTCTTAAAAAAAGAAAAGAAAAAAAGAACGAAATATTTTATATTGATGATTATATTTCTTGTGATATATTTTAGGAGCTGGGAGCAAGAAAATAATTACTTTTGTTTGGCCCGGGTGGCATTGGAAATTACATTAAAAGCTCCAGAAAGACTTGGGTACCGGGCGCATAAAGATGTAAAATAATACATTGCTACCTTATCTAGCTTATCAAAAAAGATCAAGAGTACAGAAAAAGAGAATAGAGTATAATATTGTCCACTGAGTAACGAATTGTTGCCAAATTCTGTAATCACATTAAATGTAAATAGAAGTACACATGCATTAAGAGTCTGTATAAGGAAAATGATTGGTTGATATATTTTTTTTATATTTATTTTTTATATTATAAATAAAAATGATTAAATGATCGACAATACTTGATATTACGTAATTAATGCATAATATAAGAAGTTATTACATAATTTAAGATAATTTAATTATTTTTACATGTCAAAATATGTGTCAAAAAATATATTATTTCAACATTACCCTACATTAAATGTTAGTTCTAGTAATACGGAGGAAAGAAAAATAAACAACAACACAAATTTCTCAAAATAATGCTTCAACAACATTTAAAGAGTATCAACGTAACATCATCTTTATTTACAATTAAAAATGAATTTTTTTCTATTTCATTGGATTTTGATAGCAATCTTAGATAAAAATGAATTTAATATGGCTTATGAATTGATAATAGAAAAGTTTAAGATCTCTGCCTGACCCACCCACCATTATTCTCACTCTCTTTGCTTTAAATATTACTTGAAGTCTTGAACACTAGGGAATGGAGGATATTGTTAATCTTTTGAGTCCCTTTTCAATGGTTTGGGTCTAGTCACTTCTAGTTGCTTTGGGTTTCTGTTTTGGTGTTGCTTGTCAGCCAGCATTTCTTATGCTCTTTATCTGTGTTGTCTTTTGACTATGATAACTTTGTATAATATAGCTTATTTTGTCTCGTTTTCAAAATAAATAAATAAATAAAATAAAGAAGAAATATTTTATATTGATGATTATATTTCTTATGATATATTATAGGAGATTGGAGCAAGAAAACAAATACTTTTGTTTGGCATGGGTGGCATTGGAAAAAAACATGGTATGCTTTTAATAATCTTATTTTACTTTAATTTTTCTTGTATTTTTCTAAATTTTTTTCTTACAAGGTATTCATTGGGAATTGACGTTAATGGGCACCGTGATGGAACTATAGCTTGTTGACATCAACTAAAATTTTCAAATATAGTTGAAGATTCTCACTAAGTCATGTTATTAACTAATTACATAAGTGTAAAAATAAATGAATTATTAAACCATAGGTCTTAATAACATGTTAATTTAGTTTAGGGCATAGCTTACTTAAAGATGAATCATTTACAAATTTCTTGCGGTAAGAATATGGAAAATGGTTGTATGTTCTTAAATAATGAAACATCAATACAAATGAGGATTAGCTGAGTTATTATAATTATTCTCTTAATGGAAGAAAACCCGGGACAAAGTAAAAAATTTGTTGGATTCAACAAGCCCTTATATGGTGAAACATCAAACACTAGTGTGTTGGTTTCATCATTGATCGCCCTTTCTGCTCCGTCTACCAAGGTTTGAAAATTTGTTGAATTTTGACGAAATTCACATAATTAATTCGGTTTTTCAGACCATTGAAATACTGTTCAAATGTAACAAAAAAATACAAAAAATGCCCAGAAATTAGCAAAATTCAGCGAAAATCAACAAGTTTTGAATTTCAAGAAAAAGTGTCATTTTTACCGCGATAATGTAAAAAATCGTCGAAAATTAATGTTTTGTACGAAAAATCTCTCTGCCACATAGAGATTCTTTCGGAGCTTTTGACATTATTACCTTTAAAAATAAAAGAATTTTATAAATGTCACTAAAACACAAATATTGATTAGTTTGTCCTATTTTACTATTTAGTGCCCAGTCAGTCTACACGCAAGCGCCACGCGGGTGGTGGAGGTGGAGTTTTTAAAAAGGCATTTTTTGAAAATGTCTTCCACAGAAAAGGCGTTTTCAAAATACGTCTTTTCTTTAAAGAATTTTTTTTGCGCTGGCAAGTGAAGGCGTTTTTTTTTAAGGCAAGGGAATGCGTCTTTTGAGAAAATGTTTTTCCTTGAAATTTTTTTTTTTAAGTAATGGGAAGCGTTTTTTTAAGCTTTGCCAGATTATTTGATTGATGTCTTGTCAGATTATTGCAAGCATGGGCGACACATTTGACACGCTGTTTCTTCACTCATTTGTTTTGCCATAGTTGAGTTACATCGGCCATATCGAGTGTTACGTCAATTTGGCATTAGATAAACTATTCCGGAGCCATGCGACACAAGTGTTGACCTTCACAAGTGTGATATGAGGAGCCAATGTGACAGTGATTGGATTCAAAAGCACAGATCTTATGTTGATGAATGAGAGCGTCGTGTTGATAACTTGGCAGTTGGTGAAAATAATGATTCGTCACATATGGAATACAATGATCCATACATAATTTGGTTTCGATCAATAACTCGGAGGTATATGACTGAAAGTAGTGCAACTATCGATTTTTTGGTAAGATAGTACATTATGCAATTTAGGTTTTCACTTATTACTAAGCTAAGTTGTAGTTAATTTTGCTAAGGTATGACTTTTTTAATTTATTTAGGTTCGCAACGTAGTTCAAATTAATTTGCGCAGTGAGGTTAATGATATGACTGTACTGACGGACATTAAGAGGATATTAATGACTATGCTGCAAACAGTGCAGGCTGATTACATGATTAGGAGGGACAGAACAGAGGGACAATCGTCAGCATATCATCAGAGTCCCATCACTCCTTTCGGTCGTGTTGATCCATTCACGAATGTCCACACGTCACCATTGCAGCACGATCCTTCCCCCTTTGGCGATGCAATAACAGATGTTGATATGGACCCGACAACTACTTCATTCGAGGACAATTCAACGTTGGGTGAAGAAAGAAATTGGATAGGTAGACAAAAAAGAATGCCAAGGCGAGGACGTGCATTTATAGCAGATACGGCTATTGAGGCGCATGATGATCGTGAGGATGAGCACATATCAGTTATGTCCGTTGACGATGATCCAACACCATCTGTCGAGCGAGTTGTTCAGGTGTCTTTGCAGCAGTATACAAGAAATCACTTATGTCGCAATAATTGACCTAAATGGCTAATATGTGGCACAGATTGACAACTTATTTTTCATTTAAACTTGTATATGTTTTGATAATGTTGTACTCAACATGTATGTATACTTGCTACTTTAATTTAATAAAGTTTTTTAAACAGAATTACCTTGTATATGTTTTGATAAAAGCTTATATTTTTCATTTAAATTTGAATTCGGAACAAGGGTCCAAAAATTTAATCGGACATAGAAATGAGATTTTGTTGACTTGGGGGATCGGAGGAGGATAGTGGTCGGGTTAAAAAAAATTATAATGATCCAAGTCGAACTGATTAAGGTTAAAATTATAATTTATGTCAAATACATTGTAATATGTATGTGTTATATTATTACAAGTATAATTTTTGATGGTAATATTATATATTTTTATTACTTTATATTTAAAATAAAAATTATTATAGGTTAAATATTTCAATCGATTAATCCAAACCGACTTCATTCAATCCAGTTCGATATGGTTGAACTTGCATAAGCTATATCCATTTGCAAGTAGATCTTGAATTAGCTTCAAAATAATGAATAGAAGTTGTCAAATTGATGCATTGGTTAAAAATCACAAAATTTAATAATTTAGTCATTTTTATTATAATATAAAAAAAGGCTACGAATTAAATCACAAAAAAAAAACTCTTTACACCATAAAAAATCACATATTTTAATTTTGTATCAAAATATTCTTATTTTTTTGTTTTTTTTTTAATTTCGTTGCGGGGTTCGGTCTTATGTGACCGAACAGGAACATAGTTGTTCGGCCATACAGACCGAACCATCCATTTTTTGTGTTTTAACTACATTAAAAAAAATTGTATGGTTCGGTCGGTGAAGACAGAACCCAAAACGTAAGGTTCTATTGTCTTCGATCGAACTACCGCAATCGATTCGGTATCGCAGGTCCGAATCGATTGCGGTCCCATTTTTCCCACGGTGATTTCTTCGAACACTCGATGACGTTTTCGCGAATAAAAATATCAAAATATATTATTTTAATAACAAATTTTTTATCGATTTAGTAATTTTTGTTTACGAAACTTCGAATCGTAACAATCTTTCGTGTCAGAAAAATAATATTAAATCCACCAAAACCACTGATTTTTTCGCTGGAGATGAGATAATAGTAAAGAAGTAAGTGATTTTGAGGGTTTAGATTATAGTGATTTAAGGTTTTTAGTGTTAAGAATGAGAAAAATAAAGAGGATGTGTTGAAAATGGTAGGGTTGGGTTGGAGGGAAATGAATTTGTTTGAAATTATAAAAAGAGTATTTATGAAAGTTTAATGGGTAAAGATAATATTTCTTCGGATTTTTGTAGTTGAAATAGAATATGATAGAAATAACTTTTTTTATGATTTATTTAGCTGTCCCTCCCTGTATAAAAATGTAAATAAATAAATATAAATTTTAAGTTTTCTTTTATTATGAGAATGATTATTTATTATCTTACAATTTTTTTTTTTTTCAAACATGCAAAGATTGTTATTTTTCATGAAAAGAAAACTTTCAAGTAGAAAATTATTTTTCATAAATTAAAAATTGTTATAATATACATTCAAAGCTTAAAGTGATAAAAATCATAAACCGTTTAAGGACTTGGAAAATTACATTGAAAGCTTCAGCAAGACTTGGGTACAGGGCGCATGAAGATGTAAAAATAGAGTAACCAATCATTGCTAAACCCTATAATCACATAAAATGTGAACAAAAGTATTCATGCATGCAGAGTTTATATTAAAAAAAAATAATTAATTAATATATTTTTTTGATATATATTTTTTATATTATAAGTGAGAGTGATTGAATTAACTTAAATTATATGATAATATTTTATATTATGTAATTAATGGGTGATATAAGATGTTATTACGTAATTTAAGATAATTTAATTACTTTTAGTTATAATGTCAAAAATATATTTTAAAAAAATATATTCTTACAGCATTACCCTACATTAAATGTTAGTTTGATTAGTAGAGAGGAAAGAAAAATAAAAACACCTCAAATTTTTGAAAATAATGCTTCAATAACATTTAAAGAGTATCAACGTAACATCATCTTTATTTACAATTAATGATCTTAAATCTTTAATGAAATAAACAAAAAAGATTTATCTTTAAATCGTATCTAGGGATATATTTCATGTCAGCAATGACAAGATAGCACAAGATTCAGGCCTGCCTTGTACGTTGCTTGACCGCTAAAATGGCTGTTTCCTCTTTCTCGTTTTTACTTTACGATCACTTGGCTTCTTCTTCTTCTTCTTATTTAAGTGCGCCAGGTCGCAATCTTCTATCTGCAACTACTTCTACTTGCTACATTTTTTCTCATTTCCTTCTTCTTCTTCTTCTTTAAGTTTTTTTCTCTAAATGGTAATCTGTTCTTTTTCTTTTTTCTCTCCTTTCCGGCGCTTCTTAAACTGTGATTTCTGGGGCGAATTACCGTGAGGTATGAAGATTGGGAAGGAAGTGATTTGGAAACCAGGCGTTTAGACGTATGTATAATACCTCTCTCTCTCTCTCTCTCTTAATCATCTTTGATTTCCTTTTTAGGTTGTTTCTTGTGGCACTTGAGTGATGATGTTGTTGTTGTTCATATATATTAAGGTTTTGGACATGGATTCCCACTTTTAAGACGTGGGTTTGCAGGGATCACATTATTAAATCCTAACAGATCGGAGTTTTCATAACTCTGATTTAGTGATGCCCGTAGGAATTTATAATATTAACTAATCTATATATTTTTTTCACTGTGCTGGTAAGTCATTTGAATGTTTTGAAGAATTTCAACTAGCCCCGCAAGGAAGTCTCCTTAATCTCTTTAAATGGTTGCCTGCATTGGAAATACAATGACTGCTTTACAGCAATCTTTAAGATGGGTGAAGTAAATTGTTGGTTCCATTGAATGTAATAGAAGGATTAAATAAGGTTGGCAGGTCGGCAGTTGGTGTGAATTTTTTTCTATTTCATTGGATTTTGATAGCAATCTTAGATAAAAATGAATTTAATATGGCTTATGAATTGATAATAGAAAAGTTTAAGATCTCTGCCTGACCCACCCACCATTATTTTTCACTCTCTTTGCTTTAAATATTACTTGAAGTCTTGAACACTAGGGAATGGAGGATATTGTTAATCTTTTGAGTCCCTTTTTAATGGTTTGGGTCTAGTCACTTCTAGTTGCTTTGGGTTTCTGTTTTGGTGTTGCTTGTCAGCATTTCTTATGCTCTTTATCTGTATTGTCTTTTGACTATGATGACTTTGTATAATATAGCTTATTTTGTCTTTTTTTCAAAATAAATAAATAAATAAAATAAAGAAGAAATATTTTATATTGATGATTATATTTCTTATGATATGCTTTTAATAATCTTATTGTACTTTAATTTTTCTTCTTGTATTTTCAAATTTTTTTTCTTACAATGTATTCAATGGGAATTGACGTTAATAGGCACCGTGATGGAGCTATAGCTTGTTGATATCAACTAAAATTTTCAAATATAGTTGAAGATTCTCACTAAGTCATGTTATTAACTAATTACATAAGTGTAAAAATAAATGAATTATTAAACCATAGGTCTTAATAACATGTTAATTTAGTTTAGGGCATAGCTTACTTAAAGATGAATCATTTACAAATTTCTTGCGGTAAGAATATGGAAAATGGTTGTATGTTCTTAAATAATGAAACATCAATGCAAATGAGGATTAGCTGAGTTATTATAATTATTCTCTTAATGGAAGAAAACCCGGAACAAAGTAAAAAAATTACTGGATTCAACAAGCCCTTATATGGGGAAACATCCAACACCAGTGTGTTGGTTTCATCATTGATCCCCCTTTCCCATGGAAGATCTGTTTAATGATGCTCTGTCGACCAAGGTTTGAAAATGTGTCGAATTTTGACAAAATTCACAGAATTAATTCGGTTTTTCATACCATCGAAATAGTGTTCAAATGTAACAAAAAAATACAAAAAAATTGCTCAAAAATTAGCAAAATTCAGTGAAAATCGACAAGTTTTGAATTTCAATAAAAAGTGTGATTTTTACCGCGATAATGCAAAAAATCGTCGAAAATCAATGTTTTGTACGAAAAATCTCTGTGCCGCACAGAGATTATTTCGGAGCTTTTGACATGATTACCCTTCAAAAATAAAAAAATTTCACAAATGTCATCAAAACGTAAATATTGACTCATTTGTTCTACTTTACTATTTAGTGCCCAGTCAGCCTACACACAAGCGCCACGGGGGCGGTGGAGGTGGAGTTTTTAGGAAGGCGTCTTTTGAAAAAATGCCTTCCACAATTATTTTTTTACGGGAAAGATGTTTTCTCAAATTAATTTGCGCAGTGAGGTTAATGATATGACTGTACTGACGGACATTAAGAGGATATCAATGACTACGCTACAAACAGTGCATGCTGATTACATGATTAGGAGGGATAGAACAGAGGGACAATCGTCAGCATATTCTCAGAGTCCCATCACTCCTTTCGGTCGTGCTGATTCATTTACGAATGTCCACACGTCACCATTGCTGCACGATCCTTCCACCTTTGGCGATTCAATAGCAGATGTTGATATGGACCCGACAATTCGAGGACAATCTAACGTTGGGTGAAGAAGGAAATTAGATAAGTAGACGGAAAAGAATGCCAAGGCGAGGACGTGCATTTATAGCAGATACGGCTATTGAGGCGCATGATGATCGTGAGGATGAGCACATATCAGCTATGCCCGTTGACGATGATCCAACACCATCTGTCGAGCGAGTTGTTCAGATGCCTTTGTAGCAGTATACAAGAGATCACGTACGGCGGAATAAATGGCTTAAATGGCCAATTTGTGGTACAGATTGACAACTTGTTTTTCATTTAAACTTGTATATGTTTTGATAATGTTGTACTCAACATGTATGTATATTATCACGTACGGCGCAATAAACGACGTAAATGGCCAATATGTGGCACAGATTGACAACTTGTTTTTCATTTAAACTTGTATATGTTTTGATAATGTTGTACTAACATGTATGTATACTTGCTACTTCAATTTAATAAATTTTTTTAAACATAATTACCTTGTATATGTTTTGATAAAAGCTTATGTTTTTAATTTAAACTTGAATTCGGGATGGGGGTCTAAAAATTTAACCGAACATGAGAATGAGATTCCGTGGACTTCGGGGGAGGATAGTGGGACGTGCTGAAAATGGTCGGGTTAAAAAAGATCATGTGGTTTGGTTTCGGTGAGGCCGACCAGTTTAGTAAAAGCACGTGATCTTTCATTTAAACTTGAATTCGGGATGGGGGTCCAAAAATTCAACCGGACATGAGAATGAGATTTTGTCGACTCCGGGGGATTGAGAGCGGATAGTGGTTTGATTTCGATGAGACCGAAGAGTTTAGTAAAAGCTTATGTTTTTCATTTAAACTTGAATTCGGGATGGGAGTCCAAAAATTCAACCGGAAATGGGAATGAGATTCCGTCGACTCCGGGGGATCGGGGGAGGATAGTGGGACGTGCTAAAAGTGGTCGGGTTAAAAAAAATCACGTGGTTTGTCTTCGGTGAGGCCGAACAGTTTAGTAAAAGCTTATGTTTTTCATTTAAACTTGAATTCGGGATGGGGGTCCAAAAATTCAACCAAACATGAGAATGAGATTCCGTCGACTTCGGGGGATCGGGGGAGCATAGTGGGACGTGCTGAAAGTGGTCGGGTAAAAAAAAATCATGTGGTTTGGCTCCGGTGAGGCCGAAGAGTTTAGTAAAAGCACGTGATTTTTCATTTAAACTTGAATTCGGGATGGGAGTCCAAAAATTCAACCGGGCATGGGAATGGGGTTCCGTCACCTTCGGGAGATCGGAGGAGGATAGTGGGACGCGCTGAAAGTGGTACTTGATTGACACAAGTACAAAAAAATTTGAAAAAAAAATTCAGTATGGAAGGCATCTTTTGAAATTTTTATGAAAAGACGCATTCCCTTGTCTTAAAAAAAATGTCTTCCCTTCTTGTGTAAAAAAAATTCTTTAAATGGAAGACGTCTTTTGAAAAAACGTCTTCTCTGTGAACATGTTTACCGATCAATGTATAAGTTTACCGATCGATAATATTAGTTACCGTTCAGTGAAGTTACTTACTGATTGGTATATCGTTTTACTTGTCGGTAATATTTGTTACCATTTTACCTGTGTTTTTTCTGATCAAATTTTGACATTTTCTTTGTAATCTTTGGATGATGATATTGTTCCATGCAACAACAACCTAAAGCCAAAACTATCAAATTTAAATGTTCAATGGACTCGGTGCATCTCACAAGGTCTCGCGTGCAACCTAATTTAAAATTGACTTCACTTTCGAAAGAAGCTAAAAGAAAGAGAAGTGATCGGGAAGATTCAACATCAACTTTTCTTCCCAAAAAACTTAAAAGAAAGAGAAGTGATGGGGGGGATGCTTTGCCTGCTCAACAAAAGAAAACCATGAGACCGATGATTAATGAAGAAACCTTAGAGACATCAATTAAGGAGATGATTAATCAAGTTAATGCCTCCGTCAAACCCTCATCCAAAGGCGTTGATGAATTAGCGAACTTCTTGTGGGGGTTGCCAAAAGAGGCAGATAATGTGGTTGTATGCTCGATTGAGTGTTACAAGATCACCGTTGGACAACATGGTCAGTAACTTCAAGTGTTATACTATTTTATTTATTCACTTACTTGTGTGTGGGATACTAAATGTTTTTTCATTTTATTTAATGCAGCTAATCGACAACATTGCCACGACACTTGAGCAGATGGCACAACTGAAGATTTACGAGTTCTTGATATTAGTTTTGTTGTGAGTGTATCATCTAAACTGAAGACCTTTTCACTTTTTGTATAGCAAATACGTGTTTGGCCGTTTGAAATATGAATGCAACATGCACTGCACAACGAGTGTGATATGTTTAAGAAGTTTATTTTGAATGGCAGTGGCGCATCTCAGGTGAATACGATGGGCCAATTAACCATCTTTCTGGCCACGACAGACACTTGTGTCGATCGTGTGGGGCAATTGACACAAAGCAAGGTTTGTGATATTATTCTTATACCTTTGAATCAGCCTTCGCAGCAACATTGCATCGATCGGTACGCAACAGATGCTGAGGTGCTAGTCGATTATCTCCCTCGCCTACTACTGTACGCAGGAATTATCCCTGATATCGACATGCTTTCGTGGGAGATCTCAGTGCAGTAGGATTTGCCAATGTAGCCCAATTATTCAGATTGTGGGATTTTTTTTTTAAAGTACATTGAATGTTTTTTTTTGGAAAAACATTGTCCTTTGGAGCAACCGATGACGACTGTAAAAGATACATGATGAAATTTTTGTACCAACTAATCCGTTGTAATAATTTAAAATTTGGTCGAGTTTTATAAAATGTTATTTTGTTAATGTTAGTTTAGAGTCTTAATGGAAGTTTATAAAATGTGATTTTTTTTTTCTCAGTTCCTTATTAGTGTTCGTTCGGTACTAAATTTCTTAACCGATCGGTCAAAGATCCATGTGTTACCACTCGGTCAATGATCCATGTGTTAAAAACTAACTGATTGGTATAGGCTCTTACCGATCGGTTAACAATCATACTAATAGCTTAATTAGCGGTCCCCATTAAATCTCTAAAAGAATTACGAAATCTCTAAAAGAATCTCGAAATGGAAGATAAATATGAAAAAAAGAAAAAGAAAAGAAAAGAATGATCATTGAAACTCACCTATTGGTTAAGGGTCCTATCGGTCGGTTTAAAACTATTCGATCGGTATAGGTTCTTACCGATTGGTTAACCATCATACCGATCGGTTATTAAGCCTTCACCATTGATTTCTTGATAGTTATTCGGTAACAGGTTATTATATATTTCTTAACCGACCGGTGAACTCTTCTTCCACCCTTGTGGTGCATATATAGATTTATAAGTTCACACTGCTGCTTAACCGTTCGTTCACCGATGGGTGACTGATTTACTTCTTCCTTTCTTCGATTATTTGGTGCTCGATAACCGTTCGACCAGAATGTTAGTTATCGATCTGTAACCGGTCAGTGGGATTCCACGATCGGTAGGGAATAACAATTAAGGCGGAATGCTCAGTTGGTTCCTTTGGTTTTTTTTTTTACCGATGGGGTCTTTCTGCTTACCGAGGAGGTCACGTAAGTTACTGTTACGAAGAGGGGCAAAACAGTCAGACACACCAACAGAGTGACAACGATTTGATTGAAAGATGACCAATGAGTTGTAGAGGACCCAAATTTAAATTTCAAAAATTTGGGACATCCGCTGTAGAAACATAAACTTTCCGGATGCAAACTCTAAAAATTCCTATTCATTTTCATTTGCTCCTCCAAATCCCCAACTCCCCTGGATCATTTGTAATATAAATGTAAAATACATAGAAAATAGTTAAATGCTTCGTGTTACTCTGTTACTTAACGCTGCCAATCCACTACTAGCAAAAATATGTGATTTTTACTGTTTTTCAATCCACTACTTTTTTATAAATATTTGATTAAAAGAATAGTTAAATGCTTTGCCAACTCTCAAATGAAATTCCTATAATTATTTTGTGAATAACATCCATCATATGCTTTTAAAAGGTGGCAAAGCATAAACCCAACCAAGCTCCAAGCAATATAGTTTACCATCCATCGAAACAAGAAGGTTGCATAAAAGTCCAACAATACAAAAGGCTCGTTATCGAACTGGAAATAAGGGGACTGGTGGTAAGAATCGGGCTACTACAGCTAGTTACATTTGTTTTTTGTAAATGACCGGCAGAATAGAAAGAATGGACTTGTTGCCGAGTTGAAAGCTACTTGTCTAGTTCTTGATGAGGTTGTTCCTCCGCCTCAATCTATTGAAGAAGAACAACATCATCAAGTTGGTCCTGTTGAGCTACCTTTAGATCTTTTATCTACCGCAGACCGTCCAATTCTTAATGAGGTTGTTCCTCTAGCTACGGCAGACCCTTCGACTACTGCAGACCATCCTGCCGATGACGTTGTTCCTCCTCGGCAATCTTTCCAAGAAGAAGAACATGAACAGGATGGTCCTTCTAATCTCAAGCTAGCTGAAAAAGAACAAGAACAGGTTAGTCTTGCTGATAGGTTGTACGTGTGAGCAATTAATAAAATTAACCTCTTTTCCTTCATCCATTCATGTGACGTAATTTTGATATAATTTATCTTCATGCTTTCTGTGAGCAGATTGCAGACTTATCCTAAAATTACTAAAGATGTTGAGCAAATTGAAAAAGACGCAAAAAAGGGGAGGTAAGCTATAGAAGAATTTAGATGAAATCCCCAAAAATATTGCCCTACACCGCTATTTGAACTATAACACCGCCCTACTTGGGTTTCTGGTTGTTTCACTAACTCTTTGTGCTGTTATGTGGCTTTACTCCAAGTTGATAATATAAGAAAAAAGCTAGATGTTGGCCATTGTCAAAAGAAGCTTCTAGTGCTTGATATAAACAAAATTCTTGTAGACAATGCAAATGTTGTTGGTGAAGTTTCTGGTCATGTTAATCCGAAGCCAATTCTAATACAAAACGGGAGAGCAGGTAAAAATTGATTTTTTAGATACTTTTTTTCTTACTAAAATCGTTTGAATTTAGCCTTCTTATCATATATGAAGTCCAACTTGATTTTGACATGACATTTTCAGTGTACAAGAGACCACACTGTGATAGTTTTTTGCAATTTTGCTTCGAGAGATTCACCATGCTTTTTGATTTCTTTTCAGGAAAAATTTGCTTCCAATTATTGAGAAATTTTTCTTTGATCTCAAGCAAAATCTACTTTTCATTTGGGTACACCATTTCTTAACTCTCTTATCATAATATGGTTTCCAACATATAAAAGGTGTTTCCTTCATTAGTTCTATCATATATAGGATGGTTCACGCTATACTCCTAGCGGAAAAAATACAAAGGAGAATGAAGGCAAGCCTCTTGTTTTTAAGGAGCTGAAAAAATTGAGGAAGGAGCGTCATTAAACAGTGTAGAAATTATTTAAATATAAATCATGTAAATCAAAATAAATTAAATAGAAAAAATGGGGTGCTCTACGCGTTTAGTATTGTCACGGTAATTGAGACCACAATGTCATGGGTTCTCAACATATTTCACGATCCAAAAGCCCCACTTTCTACTCAAAATGAAAATTTTTTGTAATTTTTTCGTGTATTTTATCACGTTCACACCCCCTTAATTTATTGACATTCTAGAGAATTAAATCTCCTTGATTCTCTTCAATTTGAGATGTGGTGAACATAGAATAACTATTAAATAGTAGCTATATTAAGGTGATTATTAAGGAGTTATCCAATTAGATAACTTAATAATAATTTGATTATGATAAACATTATCAAAATCTAAGATCTCTAACTGCATCATCAAATTCCAACAAACAGATCTCCTATGGGAAAGGGGTCTATTATGAAACCAACACCTTGTTGTTGAATGATTCCCCGTACAAGGGCTAGTTGAATCCAGTAAGTTTTTTATTTTGTTCCTGATTTTCTTTCATTAGGGGAATAATTACAATAACTCTGCTAATCCTAATTTGCATTGATGTTTAAGAACATACAACCATATTTCCATATTCTTACCACAAGGAATTTGTAAATGATTCATATTTAAGTAAGCTATGCTCTAAACTAAATTAACATGCTATTAAGACCTATGGTTTAATAATTCATTTATTTTTACACTTATGTAATTAGTTAATAACAGGCCTTAGTGGGGATCTTCAACTATATTTGAAAATTTTAGCTGATGCCGAAAATGTTCAAGAGTGTGTCCAAAAACATCCTTACAGTCAACAAGATATAGCTCCATCACAGTGCCTGTTAACGTCAATTCTCGATGAATAGTGTAAGAAAAAATTTTAGAAAAATACAAGAACAAAAATTAAAGTAAAATAAGATTATTAAAAGCATACCATTTTTTTTTCCAATGCCACCCATGCCAAACAAAAATATTTGTTTTCTTGCTCCCATCTCCTATAATATATCATAAGAAATATAATCATCAATATAAAATACTTTTTTTTTTTTTTTTTTGGAGAAGAGACAAAATAAGTTATATTATACAATGATATCATAGTCAAAAGACAATGCAGATAAAGAGCATAGGGATTTTGACTTGATTAGGTTAATTAATTAAAATTATGACACTAATACTAAGTTTTTAAAAATAATGATCTATACACCCAACTTTCAACCGTGATTTGTCTACGTGGGTTTTGATGCAATTTTTTTTTTGCCACGTTGAAGGCGTCTTATGAAAAAATGCCTTCAGTTCAAAACTGATTTGAACTGAAGGCGTCTTCTAAGAAGACACCTGTAATACATACATATTTTTTTTAAAAAAGCAATAAATTCTTATACCACAGCGAATTCACGGTCTTTTCTCTCTGCCCGCCATTTGGAGCGAATCTCAATATCTTCCTAGGAACCCTCGGAACCGACGAAACATAAATTTCATGCCTCGGTGAATTTTTCACCTCCCAAGCAGTTCATCACTTAGCACACTCCTCAGTATACTTTGATGAAATATAATTTGATGATTATAAACAAAATAATTTTTAGTGCTAACGAAATTGTAGATTGATACATCTGAACAGAATATTAAATGAAGAATTGGTAGGGTTGCTTGTATTAGACCTAAATTTAGAACATGAACTTAGACATTTTCAAATAGCTTGCATATCAACTATGTTGACCTAGTTGTCATTGTTGATGAACCCATGATGTAAAATCAGTGATATACATGGCTGAACATGGTGACCTAGTGTAAATCGGCAATATGGCCTAAGTATGGAAATTTTCATATTTTAGGGCTTTTGATGCTTTTGGCCTAGAATCATTGAATTGATGCAACTTATGTTTAATTAAGCATGATTAGGGTTGATTATGCTACTGATTTGGTGGTTGTGACCATATTATGGGTTAGGCCTACTTGTGATCAAGTAACCCAATTTGGGCATGTTTATGCCTAAGGAATTGAAAATCAGTATTTTTGATTAATAGAATGGTTTATGAATGAGAACTATGCATTAGAGGCCTAAGTTATGTGATTTGAGTTGAATGATGGGATTAGATGGGATTTAGGCCTATTGTCTATATGTGGGCTGATTTAAGGTTGATGTGTAATGTCCATGTGATTGAGCATAAAAATTGATGTATGGTAGGATATTGATGTATGTTTTAGGATCTTGATTGGGTTGATTCGGTTTGGTGGTCATGTGTGGTTAAATACTCTCGCGAGGCTTGGTTGTGAGTAGACTTCATTTATGATTATATCTTTTATGTCATCATATCACTTATATATATTGTATGTTGAAAGCACGAATGTGTTCTAATGTTTTGAATGATCCATTGATTTGAGAAAACCTTATGACTTTGGTTGGGCCCATCTATCTGGCTAATAAGGGGACTTAACCTTGTCATAGGAGGGTTTTAAAAAGGAAATGATTGGGGTCAACGGTACGGTGAACTAGACGTGCACTAGTAACCCAAAATAAACATGATTGGGGTCAACGGTACGGTGAAATGGATGTGCACTAGTAACCCCAATGCATGTGGCATGTGGATCCAAATTGATAAGCTTTTACTTGCATCGAACTTATTATAAATGCTTGATATCTATATGTTATGAGCTTTTAATCATGCTACACATTGACATGCATACACGATATTTATTGATGAGTATTGATAGCATATTTGAATTCTATTCACTGGCCACCGTTGGCTCACCCTCATTTTCCTCTTTCAGGTCCTTCTGTCCCGAATAAGGGCAAAGGAGTAGTCATATCTTGAGGGTCTTGCCTGCTAGAGAATCCAAGGCCTCGATGTGAGTTGAGAGGCATTTTGATTGAACTGTGTTTTAAATTATGAAGTATTATATTTTGGATTATGTAATTATAACACTTACCACATTGTAGTATGGGTGAGTTGGGACTTGTTAGATAGACCATGTGGGCATATGACGGTTTTTATTTGTACCCACAATTTTGGACTTTATGTGTATGTCAATTTTAATGGACTGTAGGGATTATGATTTTATTTATGGTTCATTTTTATGGATTATCTCTTGTCTTGGATGATTAATACGGTTGGTAGTTTTGTTTAGTACCTTTTGATATTATGTCGTTGTTTGAGATAAGGCTCGTAGGGTCTCAACCACCTCACGGGAGTTGAGGAGTGGTCGGAGATGCCTACGCCGGGCGTCCCGCCCTGACATTCCGCACGTCATTCCCAGCGGGATTGGTGGTCCGGGGTACGGGGTCGCCACACTTAGAGTCAACCTTTGAAGTTGTCAGGATGCTGATTGTGAATCAGCTTGCTGAAAGATCTCTAAGAGTTTAAGTTCTTTAAAGATTTTATCTTTGAGGACACTGATAGTTATGACTAATATAATATTATAATATTTGTTTAACTACTCTTGTTGACTTATTCACCAACTAGTTTTCAAATTTTATTTAGTTGTTTTTGTTGTTCTTTCTGTATTTTGTTTATTCTTTCTATTTCAAATAATACAAAAATTGACAAGAGACCAGCCAATGAGTATTATACCTTTCTTGGTGGAAATCTAGTAACATGGAGAAGTAAGAAGCAGAATGTAGTACCTCGATCTAGCGCCAAAGTGGAATTCAAACAATGGCCCAAGGGATTTGCGAACTACTATAGTTAAGAAGTATTTTGGAAGACCTACGGGTTAAGTGGGATGGCCCAATAAGACTCTATTGTGACAATAAATTTGCAATCAACACTGCCCATAATCTAATGCAACATGATCAAACTAAGCATATCAAAATTGACAGACACTTTATTAAGGAGAAGCATGGCAACAGACTCATTTGCACTCCATATGTGCCTACTCATCATCAGTTGGTAGATGTACTCACCAAAGGACTAAGTAGTGCTACATTTCAAACACGTATGTCCAAGCTGAGAATGGTAAATCTTTATTCACCAGCTTGAGGGGGAGCGTGGGAAATAAAATCTCTGTAACATAGAAAGATTGTGATTTGGAAAGATTGTGTATTAAGAAAGTGTGTGCATATGGTAGAAATAGAAATTTCCGTAATTATAAGAATCCATGAGAGTGGAGAAATTTCTTGTTTCTTGTTGTATAACAATTGTATATATAAGGGTCTTTGTACAAAGTTAAGCATCAAGGGAATACATTAATTTTCCAATTATTTCAATTTTACAATATATTTAAATTCACAATATCCCCTTTCAAAAAAAAAAAAAAATTCCACAAAAGCCACTTGATTTTAATTGGATGTTATCATGTTTCTACAACAAAAAAAAGGGGCCAAAAGTTAATGAACATATTAAGTAGACTTCTTAATTCTCGGTTTATTGATTGGATTTCTAAGTTGAATAATTTCAAATATTAACATTCAAGCATATAACAATCATTCAATTAAATCACAATATTAGCACGGAATTACCAATAATAAAAATTTCAACAAGAATTTCATGGGCTTTTACATGAAATGCCATTAAAATTTTGGCATAAATAATATTAAATAAAAGTTACAGCCACGAAGTCTTGAATGTAACTTTTATCTTTAAAGACATCAATCAACTTGACAATTTTTTTTTAAAGAAACAAAGAAAAGATTTTGTATATATGAATATATGAGGCAAAAAAACTATACACACCCAACACCAAGGCCCCAAAACCAACAATTACACCAAATTACCCCACCCACGAAGCCAATCCCTAGGGCATAACCATTTGACAAATTGCTATTTGCCACCCAAAAAAAGGCTAAAAGTTGAGATTGCTCCCAAACTTTAGCAGCCGACAGTGCCACACCATCAAAGATTAGATTGTTCATCTCCTTCTATAATGACCACAAAACCGCCAAACAAACTACATTCCAATGATCTCTCAACGAGTGGAGAATGTGATCTATAAACTGAAAGATATTTATGGGACCCCCCCACTATCAACACCACTCATCACTGGAAAGTGGAGGCACCACCTACTCCAAACCACGTTAGAGAATGGACAACTCCAACATAAATGGTCGGCAGATTCCAGATCTTGCTGACATAGATAACACCAATAAGGGGACAAACACGTAGTTGGAAATCTTTTTTGCAGCATATCCCCAATATTGATCTTTCCATGGGCAGCTACCCATCCCAAAGATTTTACTTTTGATGGCACCTGTGCTTTCCATATTAGATTATGATAGGGATAGGAATGGACACTAGAGACATTTAGAATGGTTGCATGGAATGATTTAGTAGAAAATAAACTCGAGGACTCCCAAGGCCAAAAAACTTTATCGTTGTCCCCCGACAGAAAACATCCCTCAAGAAGGCTAACAAGGGACACAAACTCCTGTTCGTCCCTAGAGGATAAATTCCCCCCAGATGCAAGTCCCAAGACAAAGGGCCCCCGCCCCTTGCCACAAACTCAAAAATGGGTTTATTGTGTAGGGAAAAACGTGAAAAAAGATTGGGAAAGAGAGATTGGAAGGAATCATTCCCACACCATAGATCCTCTCAGAACTGGATCGAGTTACCACACCCAAGTTTAAGTCTGATTAAAGGTAAGAACATGAGATAAATTGAATGAATAAATTTTCTGGGGCTCCTATAGGTTATTTTACATGCCAAACCAGCGTCCCGAAAGTTATCCTGCATCTCATGCCTACTCTTGATCAAGTTCGCCCACAACCGTTCTTTCTCGCTTGAAAACTTCCACAACCATTTCCCTACTAGAGCGTTATTCCTAATAGAGATGTTCCCAATTTCCAATCCACTTTGATCCACCACCCTCTGAAAAATATTCCAAGCCACCAAATTGGAACCATGAGCCTTATCATCATTCTTCCATAAGAAGTCCCTCATTAATTTCTCCAAAATAACCACCACCTTCTTTGGAGCCCGAAACATAAAAAGATAATAGGTTGGAAGTGCATCCAACATAGACTTGATCAATGTAAGTCGATCTCCTTTAGAAAAAAATATCTCTTCCACCCATCAAGCCTTCTTGACACTTTGGATACCACCGACTCCCAAAAATCAAGTTTGGAAGGGTTACCTCCCAATTTCATTCCCAAATACTTCATAAGCCTTGAAGCAGTGGAAACCCCAAATGACCCTCCATACACCTTAGCCACTCTCGTTGCACGTTGATTCCTGCCAACTGACTCCTCGCCATATTAATGGACATGCCCGATATCCAACAAAAACATTTAACCACCATGGTTGCATTTAAAATGCACTCCTCATTGCCATCCAAGAAAATCAACATGCCATCCGCGAACTGTAAATGGGAGACCACCACATTCTCCCTCCCCACAACAAAGCTGGACAACAATCTAGATTCTGTTGCCTTATCACATATCCTCCCCAACACATCCACCACTAATGTGAACAAGAATGGGGAAAGAGGGTCACCCTGCCTTAAATCACGCTCCCCAAAGATCTTTCCCCTAGGCCGACCATTGATGAATACAAAATATGGCATCGACCTCAAGTAGCCTTGAATCCATTTTCGCCATCTCTCACCAAATCCCTTCATTTTTAACGCAGTCAAGAAAATCCCAATTGACCATATCATACGCTTTAACAAAATCTAGTTTGAATACAACCCCCGCCTTCCTTTTAGATCTATATTCCTCCACCAAGTCATTTGCAACTAACACTGCATCAACAATTTGACGCCCTTGATCAAACGTCATCTAGTTTTTCGATATAGTGCCATGTAACACTCCTTTTAACCTATTTGTCGAAACCTTCGCCACAATCTTGTACAAACTTGTTGTGAGGCTAATGGGCCTAAAATTCGCAACCTTTCGAGAAACTATCTTTTTAGGAATAAGACATATATATGTTTCATTTGTACATCCATTGACAAAAACTTTCGCCCACACCTTCATGAGGTCATCTTTAATAATATTCCAACAACTATGGAAGAAAGACAAGGTCAAGCCATCAGGCCCCAAAGCCTGGGAGCCCTCACAATCAAACACAACTTGCCTCACCTCCTCCACATCAAAGGAACTTCAATCTCATTCCTAGACTCCACCCCAATTGGGCACTAATCAATTCCATCCACCCCCCAAACACGTCTCCCGTGGCTCGAATATAGATCATGAAAATATTTCGTAATCTCAGACACAATCTCCTCCTCACCCTCAACTAAAGTTCCATCATCCTTTTCCAGTATGGAAATTGTATTAACATATCTTCTTCCATTCATAAGCCGGTGAAAGAAATTCGTGTTTGCATCAACTTCCTTGAGCTACCGAACCCTTGATTTTAGTAGCGCTGCACGATCCTCACTTATGCATAGTTTCCATAGTTATGCTTTGGCCAGCGATTTGTCTCAAGCCAACACTTCTATTTGGCTGAGCAATTAAACTTATCTAATAAATCATATATTCGAGCAATCAACATGACTATGAAACTTATCTAACAAATCATATAGAAAATATGCAATCAAGTTAATTAAATATCCATTAACTCTATTTGGTTGAGCATTCTAGAGGAGTATTTGAAGTTTCATTGTAAGTTGTTTGAGGTTTACTTGGTAAGAATATCCTCGTATTTAAGTCGTTTGTTAGCCACTGGGAATTTTTCTGTTTAAAGAACAATATATGTAAAGGTTTCTCAAACCTAAAAGTTGAGGAGTGTAACCGGTTTGATCCTCACCATTGAAGTAGGATCACTTGGTGGGTTTTTGGAATATCTTGAATGAGGGATGTGGGCTTGAAGAGCCAAACCAAGTAAAAATTCTTGTGTGCCAATTTTATTTATTTTTTAACACGTTATTTTTATTTTGAGAAAGGTTTTAAAAATCCTGCATTAAGTCCAATTCACCGCCCCTCTTGGACTCTAATCTAGGCCAACAATGTTGTCCATGCAATGAATATGAGATGATGATCCCATGTTAACTAGATAAAGTTTGAAGTTCCTTTTTATCCAATATGGTGGTTTCAAATGTTCGCATGTCTCCATAGAGACATACATAATGTGGCCTACATGTCATATAAATAATTTTCGCATGTGACACATGTGAGTAACCCATAATAGAGAACATGGATTATTGGTAAGTAGTTTACCCCATTATTGGTGGTTTTAATTTAGTGGGAGGTAGATAGTTATTGTAGAGAAACTACCTAGAACCACTCTTTGATGTTGAGAGGGTTGAGGTTTATATATTGGAGGGTCCCTAGTCTAGTAATTTTTGTCCTGTGATCAAATTCTATCAAATCTCAAGCTTTAATAGATTGTTGCATAAATTAGAACTTAGTCTATTATGTCGAGTGTGTGTGATTAAAGAAGAATGGGTAGATAGATGTTTGAATGTTTATTGTAGCGTCATAATCAAAATCAGCCATGAATGAGACAAAAGGCCTCATTAGGTTCTTGTAACATACTTTCAAAATCTATAGATAAAAAAAAAGCTATTGCAAGCAAAATTGTTCGTTTTCAAATTTCAAATCTTTTCCAATGAATCAGATGAGTGTTGCTACTAGATTCTAGTATCCCTTCCAAATTTCACCACTTTCTCAGCATCTATTTCATCATTCAAATTCAAACAAATTATGTTACTATATATAATCCGTTTATCATTAGAATCAAAACAAATGGGATCTATCAATTTTATTTGTTCTTTCTTGAAGATTTTTCCTAGGCTCCAAATTTTAAATCATGCATACTTGATACTTGTTGTCTTTTGGAGCAATCCGTTTCTCCTCATTATGATAACATTTTAAATTGCTAAATATATAAGAAAACCAAACTATTTAGTTTCAAGATATAAGTAAGGTTTGAAACTATTGTTTGCATTTTCTAGGGAGTTTTCATGTTGAGTTTTTCACAAGCCTTCTTCTTCATACTTGATAGGGCTAACATGCTTGAGACTATCATGAAAAGGAATAGGTTGTCTTCAGGTAATTCTTTCCTTTGCAACTTGTTCAAAGGTGCTTCGTTTTCCTTAATGACAATGTGACCCTACGCCCAAGTTTAGAATCTAGGAGGGGAGAGATTTAGTTCTATGAAAATTTCAAAATTTAATTTATAAACTTTTCCATTTTATGGAATTTATAACATAAATTTTACCAGGGACATCGCCTCATTCTTAAAGAAGGTGCCAAACCTATAAATAGGGTGTGGAAGATAGATGGATTGGTTCCTCCACTCTTGCTCATTCCTTCCCACGCCTCTATAGGCTTTCCTCTCTCCATTACGCCCCCATTCTTTCCTTCTTATCCTCTTCATCTAATTTATCAATTAGCCCACCTTCTCGGAACTTCCATTTTAGCAGAAGTCTCTCTATTGGTGAACTAAACGAAATTGACCTTTTCCTTTCGAGTCTAAACCAAGTGCGTTTAGCAAACTGTCTTGACAGGCTTAAGTGGTCTCTTCACTCATCTGGTTCTTATACATGTAAGTCTTTCTTCTCTTCTCGCATTGACGACCCACCAATCCCTCCATTTCCTCTTTCTCACATAATTTGAAATGCTCAAATTCCTTAAAAAATAAAGATGTTTGGGTGGCTACTTGCTCATCGAAAACTGAATACGTCGGATGTCCTTCCCACGTGTTCCATCTCTCCACATTGTTGCCCTTAGTGCTTATAAGATGGAGAGTCTATTTTCTACCTATTTTTTGAGCATCGTGTGGCTTTTAAAGTATATGGGAATTTCAGGTGGTCTTTTCGGACGAGGGATTTAGAGTCCTGTCTGACCTCCAAGAATGCTTATCTTTGGCTCATCTCCCACAACTTTCTAGTAGAGCCAAAGAGGTTTTGTGGGTTGCGGCTTTTACAACGTTATGGGTTATATGATCGGAGTGTAACAAAAGGGTATTTTCTGGTTTAGCTTTGGATTGCATAAGCATTTGGGAAGAAGCTAAGTGGCTGGCCTGTAATTGGGTTGCTCGTTCTAAGCTTAGTGGTGGGTTCTCAATATCAAAGTGGTGTAGAAATTGGGCAAACTGCATGTAGGTTGCTGTTGGGTTCGTCGGCCATAGGTTTAGATATGCCCTAGCTATTGCGAGAGGTGCCATTTTTTGTTTAAAGTAGAGACATGGTTGCAGCTTGTTTTGGTACAACATCCTTGGTGCTCCTTTGTGTGTTTGTTTTTTGCCAACTTAATGTGATCACTTTGTTTCCTCTCAAAAAAAAAAAAAAAAACAAAAAAAAACAAAACAAAACAAAAAAAAAGACAAAATACAAAAAAATAAACAAATAAACAAAGATACACGATGATTCTATATTGTTCAACAAACCCTTGCCTACGTAAACAATTAGAGAACCCTCTCTCTAGTATTCGACTACGCTAATCCTCTATAGTCTTGGATCAAGCCTTTTACAAATATCCTTTTTCTAGGAAGAGGATGGAACTATAGATAAACACCTAGGAATTAGGATGCCCTTCTTAGTATATCCAATCGATTGCCTTATTGTTGGGATAACTCACCCAACTACTTACAATATCAACCTAATTCAAAGCAAAAGGTATGCCTCACCTTATGCAAATGGTCTCTCCCCAAGGTTACCACACCTAGTGCTATTGAATTAGGATGCCTTGCCCAACCCTTTGTTAATTATACAAAGGATGCCCCCACCCTTATAAAATTAAAACAACAATTATTAGAATAAAGGAGTAATGTTCACAAAAATTGATACCTCTAAATAGGTTGAGTGTGAACTTGTTTGAACTTTCTCCAATCAAGTATTGATGAATAGCTTGGCTCTTAGATTGAATATATGAAAAACTTCCTTATTTTAAAGACAAATTGAAGTTCAAAGAGGCTTATTGCAAACAATTTCAAAATTATGCCTAAATCATTTCTTGTTGATTTTTTTTTTTTGAATTTCAAAGCATAGTTGTCCAAATTGCGATTTGGTTAATCATACAATTCACGATTCGATTCATTCCAATATGATTTGAATCAAATTCTTGATTGGTATACATGTGAATCATAACTGAATCGGTCGGAATCATAAATGAATCTGTCTGAATCGGTGGTGAACCATAAGTGAGGCAGAATGGATTATGAAACGTAAGTGAAGCGAACTGAATTGTTAGCTAAATCTTATGGAATTGGCTTGAATTATTAATTAGCTAAAAACTACTAATATCTTTATAACTTTATGGGTACTTAATATATATAATATATGATTCACAACTGTATTGTAAATTTTACTATTCATTGATTTGAAAACTGGTTCAATTCACCAAGGTTCGAAATTTTGAATTTCTGATTGACGATTTTAACGACAATGCTTCAAAGTTTCATTTATTTATAACCCAAATGAAAGCATACAGACAATGGAGCCCATGGGCTCATTATCTGACTGTTGGAATCCCCAACAATCATATTTGTTCTATTTAGAAGGTGTAGTTGATCAAATCACAATTGGACCCTCTTTTGGGGACCAGCAGCTCTTTGGTTCATCTCAGTTGACTATAACTTTTAACGTGAGTCAAATAAACCTATCAAAAACTACAACTCTCAAGATTTAAACATCTAATGAAAACAATTTAAAAGCATTTTGAGAATTAATTGAAGATGACAAAAAAATGGATGTTTTGAAGTTTCTTTAACTTTGAAAACAATTTTGAAACTTATTTGATTTTTGAAATATAGTTTTGAAATTGAAATTTCACAAATCAAATGACTTGGAAAAATGAGTTTTCTAAAGATTCAAAACAATAAGCCAGATTCTTAGAGAATTAAGGAAAATGAGCCCATACCTTTGATTCTTTACTTGTTTTCCTTTTTAGATTAAGTCTACCTGTTTACTTGTTTTCCTTTTTAGAGTGCGGTCTGTGGGTTTCCATGAGTGAATGAGATTCGAGAGTGTTGAGGTTGGTTATGAGTTGTGAATATTTGGAAAAAATGAAAAGAACTACGTTGGTTAATACCACATCGCCTCGTGAGTGCTCCCCCCTCTCCTCGTAGACCTATGGCCACTGCTCCTTTTACAACATAATCTGTGGGTTTCTCTGAGTGAATGAGATTCGAGAGTGTTGAGGTTGGTTGCGAGTTGTGAGTATTTGGAACAAAAAAGGTCTACTTGCTCCTTTAAAACTCTGGTTCTTTGCGTTCTTTCGTTTTTAGCTTAAGTCTACTAGGCACTTTGTTCTTGACCTGGTTGGATCTTGGATACTTCATTTGTCATGGTTCTTGAACACTTCAATTGTGGCTCCCAGGTTCTTTGCTTCTTGGGAGGTCTCCAAGACTTGGAGCTTTTTGCTCTTCGCTTGGGGATCTTAGCACTGGGCTTGCTTGATTGGCGTTGAGGAGCTTTGGCAATGTAACTTTATCTTGGATTGGATGATCCAGTTGTGTAGTTAAGAGGATCTTTGTCTATCTGGGAACATTACTCAAATAAATCGTTGGCAATGTTTCGTTATCATCAATATCCATTGTCAGTAGGAACCTTAAATATATGGTTCGATTGAATTTATTTGTTCGTTTGTAGTTTTTATAGCTATTAGAAGCTAGATTTGAGCTTGGATTCCTTTGGAACCCTTAGCTTTGATCATTGAAACCTTTCGAATCATATTAAAACCCGATGAAAATCCAGTTTAAGGCTATAGAATGGTAGAATGCACTGTTGCAAGTCCATCGATGCTAATTTCATGATTTTTGGAGACCGTTTGATAATTTTAGTAAAAAGTCACATGTTTCTAATGAATAGTGAATAGCGTGAATAGTACTATAATCATATCCAGTGCATAAAATGGAATTAGAATCCAATGAAACTCCGGTTTGAGAGCATAGAATCCTAGAGAACTGAATTCCGGACGTTTCGATGTTAAGAACATGATTTTTGGATACGCTTTGATATTTTTAGTAGCTAAAGATATAATTTTTATAATTTTTGTGAGTAAAATTGACTGTGAATGCCTCGCGAACGTGTCAAACCTTAATGAAATACCAGTTGAAGGTAGTAGAATGATAGAATGACTGATTTGACCCGTGTCGATGTGAACAAAATAATTTTAGGAATGTCCTAGATTTTTAATAAAATTGACATATGTTTTCATATGCTTATATGAGTACGTTGGTGTTGAAATCTAGTGTAAATGTGGCATTTTCATGGTGAAATAACTCCATCTTAGCTGCTGAACTAGCTAGGAAATTTGAGTGTTAGTAATGGTGTTTTGGTGAGTTTAAATGGTAATTCTCATGATGATTTATGGTTTGAATTACCAAATTGCAGTGTTTGAATTGAGAGATTAAGTGCATGGATAAATGCTCTTGAGGGTATATTGGCTTAGAAACCTCGTGTAACCACTGTGAGTATAGTTTTCTTGATTTGGTTCTTGTATGACATTGTATACATATAAAATGTTTGATTTTATGCACGTTATATTTATATGTACTGCATTGAGTGTTTATTGATCATGCAAACTGATTTTAGCAATTGGAGCTGATAATAATGTCATTTCGTTAGGAATTAGACCCGGATGAGGTTTTGCGAAACCTCATTGTCAGCAGGCCTGTGCTAACAAGGGTTGCGATCCTTGAAATGACTGTGAATTGGGTAATGAGAGGTTGTGGCTACCTTGTACGGCCATACAATGGTTAGACTCGCTCTCTTGCCTTGAAGGAGGGAGATGGAAAAATTTTTATGAATGAGCATAAATTATATATTGTGTGCATGTATAGTATTTTGATGAATGTTGCATATGTGTTTTTGAAATATTTTAATTTAAAGGATCTGATATGCCATGTTTCTTTAAATGCATGCGAGTGTCATGTCAAGAACTATATTCACTGAGCTGTTGTTTTTCATCACTATTTCAGGTACAAAAGAAAAAGGAAAAGGAAAACTTTGAGTGTCATCAGCACGTGACTAGGACGTAGCCTTGCTGATGTACGTATGCTTTGTAAGAAGTAGTTACATGTTTTATATATTTTGATATATATATAATTATCACACATCTTATATATGGATTACCATCTAGAGGGGTTAGTTTGGGAGAATAAGATAGCAATAATTATTTTGGATTGTTAAGATATTTGGCGAATATATACATATATATTTGGATGATGGAATGTTTGATTTATGAATGACAATGGTTGTCTTTTGGATTCTGGTATACATGAATGGAATGATTAGATATATCTATATTGGATTTGATTCGTGATATATCAGGAAAAAAATGTGAAATGTCCATATTATGGGGAAATGCTGTCGAAATTTTTGAAAATTTTGGGAAGGATTATGAGACTATGTTGAAGGCTGACAGTATAGTATATACTGTATACGAGTATGTACAGTATATAGTATACTGTGTCGGTCATGACGTCAGCCTATGTCAGGGGCATCGTGACAATATTGGTATCAGAGCCACGTTTAGGATTAAAAGCCTAAAAGATTAAAAGCTTTATTATCTTATGTTTGTTTGTATGGGTATATGTACGGTAAATAAAATATCGTATAAAGACTTAGTAATTGGATTGTCTGACTTATACGCTCCTCTATCTCTGTGAATGGCAGATTGAAAGGGAAGTATCAAGCAATCATGGACCCACAAGAAGAAAGGTTAAAGAAACTGGAAGAAATGGTTATAGCACAGCAGAGACAAAATGCTGAAATGATGCGTATGATGACACATCTTCAGGATAGTTTATAGGGGCCTCCAGCACCTGTAGTACCCGAGGTTGGCGCCAGTAGTGCGGGTGCGTCTGCAGAGCGACCTGTGCCAGTGCAGGAGACAGTAGAGACTCATGATGATGTAGATGAGACTCGCAGATACGAAGATGTGATGAAAGCATTTAAGAGACGTGAACCGCCTATATTTGATGGCAGTCTAGAGTTAGAGGTTGTTGAGGATTGGCTTCTGCGGATATAAGCTATATTTGAGGACATGCATGCACTGGATAGGGACAAGATTAGACTTGCTCGATTTAAATTTTCGAGTAAGGTTGAGAAATGGTGGCAGACAATAGGCCGAGCTCAGGGACCCATAGATACCTGGGATAAGTTTAAAGAAGTATTCTACAAGACTTATTATCCCCCGTCTGAGGTTGATAAGAGGCATAAGCAATTTATAGAATTGAAGCAAGGGAACATGTCTGTGAGAGAATATGAATATGAGTTCAATAGGCTAGCCTTGTTTGCCCCTGAGATGGTTCAGACAGATCTGATGCGAATGAAGAGGCTCAGGGAAGGATTTAATGACCCAATCAATAAGGGTTTGGCTCTTGCTGGTGTTCAGACCTATGATCAGGCAGTGCGACGGGCATTGGATTATGAGACAATTGAGATGGCAGATAGGCCAGTACGGGCAACGCCCCCAGTACAGGCAGTTATAGAGCAGCAGGTATCCTATCAGGGTAAGAGAAAGTAGAGATGGGGCAGAAAATGGTGGGGTGAATAGAAAAAAACAAAGATAGCTGAGATTCCTACTAGTATGGAGATTCCCGTTACTCCTCCAGTAGCAGCGCTACCACCACCAGCAGGCAGAATATCACAGTCTGTTACGAGGCCACCGACACAGGGATCGTCTGTTAGGGCACCGTGGCCGTATAAGGGAGCAGGCAGTCAGAGTGGTTGGCGTCCCATGCTAGGCACTGAGTCGCAGACAGCTTCATCTGCACCTCGCCCTCCTATCACATGTTTTCGATGTGGGAACAAGGGACATAAAATGTACCAGTGTCCTTTTCAGCTAGCTCCACGGACTCCAACAAATCCATCTACTACTATTACTATTCCCACACCTGTCAGAGAGCAAGCCAGGGCTGTTACAGAGCCAGATCCAGAGGCAAACAAGAACTTGGTGGAAGGTATGATTTCTATTTGCAACACTATGATGTATGTGTTAATCGATGCTGGATCCACCTTGTCATTTATTGCTGGCCATATGGTAGATAGGTTGCATTTAACTCCTGTTAGGAATAGTACACCGTTGGTTCTGAGTACTGCAGCAGGAGACCAAATCTACCCGAATATGTTGTGTGAAAAGTGTGTGGTGAAATATGCAGATCATGAAATGATTGTGAATCTTAGGGTTTTAGAATTCTTGGAATTTGATGCTATATTGGGTATGGATTGGTTGGCTGCCTATCATGCCCATGTGGACTGCTTTGGTAAGAAAGTAGTCTTTCAAATACCAGGACAACTCGCATTTATTTATAGTGGCAAGACATCTTCAAACCCTCCCACTCGAGGCAGGATGGCCACTAATGAAGAGATAGGGATGTTGGCTAGTATAAAGCCAATAAATGAGAAGGACTTAGGCGTTCAGATATCAGATATTCCTATAGTATGTGAGTACCCAGATGTTTTTCCAGATGATTTACCAGGATTACCACCAGTACGGGAAATTGATTTTATTATTGAACTAATGCCTAACACAAAACCTCTTTTAATTCCACCCTATCGAATGGCGCCAAAGGAGTTAACGGAACTCAAGGTGCAATTAGAGGAGTTAGTGGAAAAAGGGTTTATTACCCCAAGTATGTCACCCTGGGGCGCACCTGTACTGTTTGTGAAGAAGAAGGATGGTAGCTTGAGGTTATGCATTGATTATAGACAGCTGAACAGGGTGACAGTGAAAAATAAGTATCCTTTACCCCGTATCGATGATTTATTCGATCAGTTGAATGGTGCTAAATTTTTCTCTAAGATTGATTTAAGATCTGGATACCATCAGCTAAGAATATGGGAAAAAGATGTACCAAATACTGCGTTTAGAACACGGTATGGTCACTATGAGTTTCTTGTTATGCCCTTCGGACTGACCAATGCCCCAGCCATGTTTATGGATTTGATGCAAAGGGTATTCAGACCATATCTGGATCAGTTCATTATTGTGTTTATTGATGATATACTCATTTATTCCAAGACTCAGGAGGATCATGAGCAGCACCTTCGCATCACTTTGCAAACACTGAGAGAGCATCGGTTGTATGCTAAATTCAGTAAATGCGAGTTTTGGATACATGAGGTGAGATTTCTAGGTCATGTGGTTAGTGCAGAAGGTATTTCTGTTGATTCTGCTAAGGCTGAGGCAATCATAAATTGGCCAAGACCAACCATAGTGACTGAAATCCGTAGTTTTCTGGGTCTCGCTGGTTATTACCGAAGATTTGTGGAAGGCTTTTCCCGATTAGCTTCCCCACTCACAAGGCTGACTCAGAAAAATGTGCCATTTGTGTGGACTTCTGCATGTGAGGATGCTTTCACCGAGTTGAAGAAGAAACTAACTACTACTCCAGTTTTAGTACTCCCAGAACCTGGAAAGGAGTTGGTGATTTACACAGATGCATCACATTTAGGTTTGGGATGTGTATTGATGCAAGAGGGTAGAGTGATTGCTTATGCATCCAGACAACTGAAGATACAAGAGAAGAACTACCCTGTGCATGATTTAGAACTAGCAGCTGTGGTATTTGCATTGAAATTGTGGAGACATTACCTCTATGGGAAAAAGTTCACACTGTACTCAGACCATAAAAGTCTGAAATATTTGTTTGACCAGAAAGAGTTGAATATGAGACAGCGTAGATGGTTGGAATTCCTAAAAGATTATGATTTCACATTAGAATATCATCCTGGAAAAGCCAACGTCGTAGCTGATGCATTGAGCTGAAAACGGGTTGAGACCCAGGTGGTAGCTTGTCAGATGGCCCAGGAGTGGCAACTTTTAGAGAGAGCGACTATGATGAGTGTTCTCTCCATGGCTCCACACATTGACATTTGTGCTCAGATGCATATACAGTTGTCAGATTCTTCTATTCAAAAGATTAAGGATATGCAGCAGCATGATCCTGATCTTGGTATGCATGAGTCTTGGGCAGATAGTGCAGACATGGCAGATTGGCAGAGAGGTCCAGATGGTGTCCTGCATTATCAAAGGAGATTATGGGTACCCGTGGATAGGGGATTGAGGGCTGAGTTATTAGAGAAAGCACACAGATCTCAGTATACCATTCACCCAGGGTCTACAAAAATGTATCATGATATGAAGAGAACAGTATGGCGGCATGGGATGAAGAAAGATATAGTTGAGTATGTGCGAAATTGTGAGGTGTGTCAGCAAGTGAAAGCTGAACATCAGAGACCAGGAGGTCAGATGCAACCATTATCTATTCCAGAATGGAAATGGGAGCATATCACGATGGACTTTATCACAGGACTGCCCAGATCTCAGGGTAGATTTGACGCCATTTGGGTAATAGTTGACAGATTGACTAAATCTGCACACTTTCTTCCAATGACCACCAAAGACTCGATTGATAGACTGAGCAGATTGTATGTGTGGGAGATTGTCAGGTTGCATGGTATACCTGTTTCTATTGTGTCGGATAGAGATCTGCGGTTCACATCGAGCTTTTGGCAGGCCATGCAGACCCGGTTTGGTACTCATCTCCTCTTTAGTACAACGTTTCATCCTCAGACTGATGGCCAGACTGAGAGGGTGATTCAGATGCTGGAAGACATGCTCAAATCATGTATTTTAGAGTTTGGTGGGACTTGGAGTGAAAGTTTACCATTGTGTGAGTTTGCTTATAATAACAGCTATCATGCCAGTATTGGCATGGCACCTTATGAAGCTTTGTATGGTAGGCCGTGCAGATCTCCGACTTGTTGGTATGAGGTTGGAGAATCACAGTTGTTGGGACCGAAAGTTGTTATTGATCACACTGAGCAAGTTAAACAGATCAGACAGAGACTGAAAGCTGCCCAAGACCGACAGAAGAGTTATTTTGATAACCGCCACAGACCTCTAGAGTTTGCAGTAGATGACCTCGTGCTGCTTAAAGTCTCGCCACGGAAAGGTCAGATGCGGTTTGGGGTGAAAGGAAAATTGTCTCCTCGCTTTATTGGACCATTTAAAATCACAGAGAGGATTGGTCCGTTAGCATATGGGATTGCTTTGCCTCCTCAGTTAGTCGGTGTTCATGATGTGTTTCATATTTCTATGTTGAGAAAATATCATACAGACCCGACGAAATATCCATGCTCGACACATCTTTTAGATGTAACACAATTACAAGTTGGGGAGAATGCTACATATGAAGAGGGGCCCATTCAGATTCTTGATAGGAAGGTTTAGCAATTGAGAAATAAAGAAATTCATTTGGTCAGAGTCAAATGGCAGTTTCATGATAATGAGGAGCAGACTTGGGAACGCGAGGACTGGATGAGGGAGACATTTCCTGATCTCTTTACCACTTGAGGTACATTTCTCCTTATCTGTTAAATTTTAGGGACAAAATTCTTTAAGTTGGGGAGATTGTAACACCCCGTACTTTTAATTATACACCTACCTTGAGGAATACGTAGACGTACGTGTATACGAACGTAGGAGTTAAACGTATATGTGTAACATACCTAAATTAAGTAGATTTGCATTCTTAAATGTCATCTTATCATTAGATTATAAGATGATTATAAGATGATATATATATTAGTATAATATGATATACATTAGTATTATAATATCTCATTTTTTTTCTCATTCTCTCACCTTTCTCTCTCACACGTTAAAAAAAAAAACAAAAAGAAAGAGAAGAAGAACCAGAGAGCGAGAGAACGAAGAGAAAGAAGAAAAAAAAAAGGGGAACGCGAGATATTCGCTGAATCGAGACCCACGGTAACTATTTTTCACTCTATTTCTTCGTGAAATTGATATCTAAGATAGATGTAACATTTCTTTCGGAGTAATTTTTGTTGTGGGAGCCGTTTTATGGCGTTTCCAAAAAATAGGGTTTTGACCCAACGTGAATGAAAATCCGCTATGAAGGTTGGAAAACGCTTCCTAGGCTGTAGGAACCTTAAATATATGGTTCGATTGAATTTATTTGTTCGTTTGTAGTTTTTATAGCTATTAGAAGTTAGATTTGAGCTTGGATTCCTTTGGAACCCTTAGCTTAGATCGTTGAAACCTTTCGAATCATATTAAAACCCGATGAAACTCCAGTTTAAGGCTATAGAATGGTAGAATGCACTGTTGCAAGTCCATCGATGCTAATTTCATGATTTTTGAAGACCGTTTGACAATTTTAGTAAAAAGTCACTTGTTTCGAATGAATAGTGAATAGTGTGAATAGTACTATAATCATATCCAGTGCATAAAATGAAATTAGAATCCAATGAAACTCTGGTTTGAGAGCATAGAATCCTAGAGAACTGAATTCCGGACGTTTTGATGTTAAGAACATGATTTTTGGATACGCTTTGATATTTTTAGTAGCTAAAGATATAATTTTTGTAATTTTTGTGAGTAAAACTGTGGATGCCTCGCGAACGTGTCAAACCTTAATGAAATACCAGTTGAAGGCAGTAGAATGATAGAATGACTGATTTGACACGTGTCGATGTGAACATAACAATTTTAGGAATGTCCTAGATTTTTAATAAAATTGACATATGTTTTCATATGCTTATATGAGTACGTTGGTGTTGAAATCTAGTGTAAATGTGGCATTTTCATGGGGAAATAACTTCATCTTAGCTGCTGAACTAACTAGGAGATTTGAGTGTTAGTAATGGTGTTTTGGTGAGTTTAAATGGTAATTCTCATGATGATTTATGGTTTAAATTACCAAATTGCAGTGTTTGAATTGAGAGATTAAGTGCATGGATAAATGCTCTTGAGGGTATATTGGCTTAGAAACCTCGTGTAACCACTGTGAGTATAGTTTTCTTGATTTGGTTCTTGTATGACATTGTATACATATAAAATGTTTGATTTTATGCACGTTATATTTATATGTACTGCATTGAGTGTTTATTGATCATGCAAACTGATTTTAGCAATTGGAGCTGATAATAATGTCATTTCGTTAGGAATTAGACCCGGATGAGGTTTTCCGAAACCTCATTGTCAGCAGGCCTGTCCTAACAAGGGTTGTAATCCTTGAAATGACTGTGAATTGGGTAATGAGAGGTTGTGGCTACCTTGTACGACCATACAATGGTTAGACCCGCTCTCTTTCCTTGAAGGAGGGAGATGGAAAAGTTTTTATGAATGAGCATAAATTATATATTGTGTGCATGTATAGTATTTTGATGAATGTTGCATATGTGTTTTTGAAATATTTTAATTTAAAGGATTTGATATGCCATGTTTCTTTAAATGCATGCGAGTGTCATGTCAAGAACTATATTCACTGAGCTGTTGTTTGCTCACCCCCTTTTCCTCACTATTTCAGGTACAAAAGAAAAAGGAAAACTTTGAGCGTCATCAGCACGTGACTAGGACGTAGCCTTGCTGATGTACGTATGCTTTGTAAGAAGTAGTTACATATTTTATATATTTTGATATATATATATATATATATCACACATCTTATATATGGATTACCATCTATAGGGGTTAGTTTGGGAGAATAAGATAGCAATAGTTATTTTGGATTGTTAAGATATTTGGCGAATATATAGATATATATTTGGATGATGGAATGTTTGATTGTTGTCTTTTGGATTCTGGTATACATGAATGGAATGATTAGATATATATATATATTGGATTTGATTTGTGATATATCAGGAAAAAAAATGTGAAATGTCAATATTATGGGGAAATGCTGTCGAAATTTTTGAAAATTTTTGGAAGGATTATGAGATTATGTTGAAGGCTGACAATATAGTATATAATGTATACGGGTATGTATAGTGTATAGTATACTGTGCCAGTCATGACGTCAGCCTATGTCAGGGGCGTCGTGACATGTTTTATAACACCCCGGTCAGGGTATCCTGTTCCTCGTATTAACTGAGGGAGGAATTTCTTGTTAGAACTTTGAATTATCTACCTTTGGACAGAGCTGCCATTACTCCCAACTTCAACTTTTTCGCATGAAGCGCTCGTAGCCACTGCACTGGCTAGACTCACTCAACCACTCACAATCCGCTCAACATCCAAGTATCACAACCCCTACTGGATGTACCCATTAGGAGGGAATGGGAGCCGACTAATCCTCTGGTCAAATGGTTGACCCACTAATCTGCTGGTCAGACGGTTAACCCACTAATCTGCTGGTCAAACGGTAATACGACATCTGTAGATACTCTAGAGATCTAGGGTCGACGTGACCCTCGGCGTCTAAGCCTATTAGGCAAACATATATCCTAGGTTCGATCACTTCATTCTTTTAATCATTAATCACATTTTATCATTTGGAAGTTTGATTAATGCAACAATATGTGAGTGATCGATAAATTACAGAAAACTATGCATAAATGCATATAAAGTATAAGTAGGATATTCTACAAAAATTATCTTTCTTGAAATACAATTTTCCTATATGATGCTAAAATCAAATCTTGGTGATCGATTAATTAATGACCTAATAACTAATCATATATTGTTTATTTTCCTTAGGAAAAGTGTCAATTTGTAAATCTATCAATCATTTTTTTCTTAAATGAGCCAATGTGTGATAACGGAGTCGCGTAGGCAATTTAGATAAATATCACTGACCACTGATCCATTTTCAAAGGATGGGAATCAATCGCCTTTGTCAATTAATCAATAGCCTAAGAAAACTCTCACAAATAATCTTGATAAACCATCGAATTTTAATACTGTTTAAAATATTGACAAACCTTGATAACTAGGGTATACTTTATTTAATATGATAGTTTAGTATTTCATAAAACTTAATTGAATATATAAGGTGGGACGTGGTACTTGGGTTACACCTGTAACATTTTTCAACCTTAGAGTCGTATAGGTAAAATAATCATTTTTATGCTTTAATTTAGTTATTATCTTTGAATTTTTAAAGCGGAAATCCCTACTAAGATTGTAGTCTTACTAATTTATATTTTATCAATTATTTGTTACCAAGGGCATTATAGTAATTTTTTCTTCATCTTTGGGATATATATATCTTGACTATGTTTGCACCTAAAATTAGGTAGGAAGCCTAATTAAGCTTGGTTAGATAAATTAATTAGCTTATGTTTATTGAAGATTTGATTAGTTTAGATGGGTCAAGACAATATAGCTTGATTGAGTTGATTAAGCATCTATTCAATCCAATATTAACTTATTGGGTCAATTAGATAGGTGGTTTTGATTTGTATTGTAATTAATTAAGTCTAATAGACTTTAATTAAATTAATTTCGACTTATATATGAGGTTAAAAAGGACAAAATTTAGTTGGACTATCTTGTTATATTTCTATGGTTTAGCAAATTTACAATTTTTTTCTAAGTTGATATTTTAGGCCACATGAAAATAAGTTGCACTTATTCACTAATTTAATGAAACCAAATTTTTGAAAATAAATTATTTTATTATAGCCTAAGGTTCAACCCACATTAATATATTCATTTTCATTTTTTCTATTTGGGGCAAGTCCTATTAAATGTGGTTTCAAAAAAAAAAAAGTCCTATGGGTTAGTCAAGTATCTCCTTTAGCATGAAATAAGACTCAAATTGATCAAGTCAAAGGGGTCTTGCCGGGTCAAAATTGGTCAACAATTTACTATTCATCATCTTCCTCATTTAACATTGTAACATGTTTTCCAACAACTTTTCTCCTCATTTTTCTCTCATCTTCCTTGCTCATTTCCACCACATGGATCCTCATATACCTTATCCAATCTTCCTATTTTAATTCATCAAACCCACGGATTCAATCAAACTCATTTTGATGGTGAAACTTTGCCCCAAACATTGGTTGAAAATCAGCCTGTCCGCCCCTTTAATTTTCATGGTGGACAGGCACTGTTCCATGTCTGTAAGTGGACAATCTACCTCAAAGTTGGGTCGTTGAAACAGTTACACTCATCATACATGTATATAGATAATTTTTTTTTTTTGGATTTTTTTTTGAGAAGAAACAAACAGGTGTTAGACAAATGTTAGACACTAGACTATTACACGGGACACCCCCCACTGGGTATCCGGCCTGTTGAGACCGACTAGTCCCCGTACCAACAAATGGGCCTGAGACCGCTGCCACCTCCAAAGGACCGAGCCAATTACGTTCCGCCCTTCATACGACCAAATGCCGCTCCCTGAATTAAACCCGCAACCTCCCGCCTTCCCCCAACGTGTAGCGACCACTGAGCCAAGCGCTTGTTGGCTATATACAAAGAAATTTGAACAACTAACTAGCATTTCCACCAAGATAATAAACTATAAATTGATGAAAATCAGTAATTATCAAGATTAAGAATCAAAGAAGCTAACAAGTGAATGAAGAAGAAAAAAGAATCAAACCCAAATGTGAAAGTAAAAGAAGTAGTAATCACTTGCCTATCCTTGAGC
Organism: Paratinospora sagittata; assembly: GCA_035771175.1. Lineage (NCBI taxonomy): Eukaryota > Viridiplantae > Streptophyta > Magnoliopsida > Ranunculales > Menispermaceae > Paratinospora > Paratinospora sagittata. The sequence goes on from CM069598.1 coordinate 42,471,194, forward strand.
TTCCTTGAAGTCTTTAACGGAGAGTTGAGAAAAAAATAGAGAGAAGGGGTGGAGAGGTTTCTCGGTGGTGAAGTGTAGAAGAAAGAAGTATAGGGGGGGTTTTATGGCTTGCATGCAAATTTTTTACCAACTCATGGGAGCCACTCATAGTTATTTTTATTTTAATGACACATGTAATGGGTTGAGTCATTTCAACTCATGCTTTGAATACTTTTGTGGCCCAATGAGAACTTTCTACTCATGCATTGTGTCACGACCCACGATACGTGACGTCATGACTGGCACAGAACCCCCGGGTATACCATTTGACGATATACCCGACGTTCTGTCAGCCTAACTTAAACACAAATTCCAATATGAATAATCTTATATAAACATCCACCTAAACATGATCAACAACAATAAATATTACATCTCCAAAAATATCATAATAAAATTCTAAAAGTTTAAATAATACAAAACCATACCTAACCATAAATTATATCCCATCTATCTGTTAAGTATATAAATAATAGGTGTTCATGTACATACTATAAAAACACAAAAAAAAAATGTACAACACCTACATCAACAAAATATTGAAGGGAGTGCTCCGCAGTCAAGCATTCCCTTTCCCCTTCGTATCAAAACCTGAAATGATAAGGATGAGGTGTGAGCTACAATAAACTTAATAAATGTCTTCTACAAGCGACAATATACATACATTTATGTAAAACATGACAAGATCATAAAAGCATTTGAAATAACATGGTAAGAAATAAGATTGCATACATGTCAATATAATGCATCATGTTGTTACCCAAGACAATGCATATCATTTACTAAATATGCCAATGCAAATCCTAACAGCTCCTGAGCAAGGGCGATCAAGGCTTGGGTTCGCAACACTCACAACCTGATTCTACCAAACAATACTCGTATCTAATAGGATTCCCGGGATCGTGTAGCTCATAGGATCGACTCACTAAGACATGTACCATGTCTAAGCGATCCTATCTACACAAGCTATAAAATCCTCTGCAAGGTACACAACTAGAGATCACCGCAAGACTTACGAGAATTCCCAAAAAGAACCCCAACTAGGAGACCTCACAACCCAATTGATAACCTAGCCAGACTATGCTCAAATTCATTTCATGAATCAATTAAAACATGCATATGGCATATCTATATATCTAAATATATATCAATTTAAATCAATTTATGCACTACAATTCCACATATATGAAAACCAACAAGTAAAGAGAACAGTCACAAATGATTGGCTAGTCTTAGCCAGTCCAAATCCAACCACAAAAGCACTAGGATGGCTCCAAAACACTCCTATGCTTGACCCCCAATTGGCCTAATCGGGTCACTTAGATCAATAACAATCCCTGCATAATACATGGTTCATACAATACTAATGTCGCACCTTGGTTGCACACAGTGCTCCCTACCCAGGGTGACGAGTACCCCCGCAGGGCATACTCCAACCTCAGTGGCAACTCGGATTGCGAAATCAACCTATATGAGGTTTGGGGTTCGAATCCGGGGGAGGCCCTGCACTATTCATTTGTAAATAGTGTGGACAAATGATCTCGGGGGTACTAAACACTGTTGAGTGGGTTGTGTACTGGGATGAGACAATATTATGTGGTGCTATGACTGGAGTATGCCCTGCGGGGGTACTCATCACCCTGGGTAGGGGGCACTGTGTGCAACCCAGGTGTGACAAAAAAATACTTGCATTTATAAAGCATGGTAAGATCATAAAATAGTTGAAATATCATGATGGTGAAATAGATTATATACATGCTAACATAATGGATCAAGTCATACATAAGACGATGCATAACATTTGTAGTCATGCTCATGCAATCCTAACACCTCCTAAGTACGGGGGTTAAAGGCTGGTGAGCTACACACAGTACCTGAACACTCACACAATACTCGTATCCTAATAGGATTTCTGGGGTTGTGCAACACGTAAGATTAGCCTAAACTAACCTACCCATACACAAGCCATAAAACCCTCTGCCAGGTACACAACTGGGATCACCGTTAGACTTACAAGAACTCCCAAAAAGAGGAAATTCCAACTAGGAGCCTCAACCCAAATTGTCATCCCAATGAATTGTGCTCAAATGAATTTCATGGAATATTAAAACATGCATACCATCATACATAAGCATTTAAAACATTTCTATACTACAATGCCACATATAAATAATCCAAAAGTAAAAAAATACTCACTGTTGATTGGCTAAGTCTAGCCAATCCAATCGCCAAAACTCTCCAATTGACTAAACGGGTTCAAGATCAATCACAAGACCTGAAAATAACATGGTTCACACAACTGAAAATCAGTCATAAAGTGTGTCAAAACCCCATGTTCAAACCCAATCTAAAGTCAATTAGATTCTAAATTGATTACCCCCTTGAGCCAATTTTCATATTGCCCAACTTGATCATTTAGACTCAATTAAACTAAGATTGACCTAAATTGAATGTAATAGGGTGATCCCATGATCCAACCACGAATATATATAAAATCCAATTATAATTAGGGTCAATTAGACTATACATCAAGTCAATTTCATCAATTGACTAAGTCTTGGTCAAAACCCCCAATTAGGCTAATATAAAACATATGGTCAAAATGAACTAAATCATATCAATTTAATATAGGTTCTAACATTTTAAACCCATGATTTTACTCAATTTGGGTCCAATTAAACAATCCCCAAGTCAATTTCATAAATTGACTTGCTTTGGGTGAAAAGTCCCAATTTGGGCAAAATCCCCAAATTACATGCAAAATTGTCAAAGTACATGAAAAATGTCAAATACTTAGCCTAGATCAAAATTAGTCAGCCTTAGGGTGTCCATTATGAGAACCCATTGAATTCAATCATCAAACAACCCTAATCATGTCCAATAAGACCTACATTGCATAATTTTTCAGGTTTTATATCAAGAGCATCAAAAGCCCCAAATCTAAAAATTTTCATACATACGCCATATTGTCAATTTTACACTAAGCCACCACATATAGCCACAAAATTTACTGATCTAACAACATGGTTTCATTCACAATGCCACCTAGAAAAACATAGTTGACATGCATGACTTTTGGAAAAGCCTAAGGCCATGAACCAAACAATGACCATTTACACTAAACCATATGATTTCACCATTAAAATCTCAAGTTAAATACATGAATCAGTCCCTAATACTGATCAGTCCATCATAGATGGCATGCAAAGTTTAAGTCAAAGTCTAGGTCAATGAACAAAGACTAGGTCATTTGTACTAAACCCTACCAATTTCTTGTTAAAAATTGGGGTTTCTACCTTTAGAGGGTTCCCAACTCACTCTAAATACAAATATCAAACATGCAAAGCATTTGGACAACATTTGATTTCCACTACCCCTTCAAATCTGGGTTTCATACAATGCATGCATCAAAACAATACTAGTATGCATGAACCAAAGATATTGAAGGAAGAACAATGAGGAAAAACATGCAAGCCTTAGAGATTTTGAGCAAAATCCACCAACCCTAGGTTTCATTTCCTTTTCTCCTCTCCAGCTCCTTTCTCTCTTTTCTGGCTGAGAAATGAGCAAATGAGCCTAAAATTACATTTTGGTTGCTTATATAGACAAGCTTGGGCCCACAACTAAAAGTTGTCAAAAACTATCAAAAAATCAGTTTTTCTGTTGCAATACTCGCACTTAGATAGTCAATTACTTGTAAAATACCCATCAATTTAACATCTTAACCGTTCAAAAGTTGCATGATTTAGTTACTAACATTCTGGTAAACTTTAAACTCAATCCAACGGTGGGATTGAGAGATCTAACTATTTGATAAAAACTGCGTAAGAAAATTCAAAAATCCATGAAACAGTGTTTGGAGTCTTATAACTCATAGTAGGTAAATCCGATCAAGATCTTCACCGTTCATAATGAAGGTGAGCTGAAAAAATATCAGCTCAATCGGACCACGGATCTAGGAGAGCAAACCATTGATGTAATTTGGGACAAAAATTTCTTCCTCCATGGAGCGAGCTTCACTTGATCCAAAACACCGTTCTCGACATGTTTTGACGTCGAACGGGTCTTCGATGGTTCCGAAACTTCATGCGCACTCTTTATGACCTAAAATCATGCATAGACACTCGAACTTACGTGCTTCGAGCATCAAAATACATATACACATACGTATTCAAATACGTATACATGTATTCTGCAGGTACACTATGGGTCAAAATGACGTCACCTAAAGGCACGGGTGCTACAACTAAAATCAGTCCAAAGTGTGCTATACAACCATGTTTAAACCTAATCCATAGCCAACTAATGATTCTAGAATGGTTAAACCCATGAGCCAATTCCATATTGCTTAATTCAACCATTTAATATCCTAATTAACCCACATTTAACCCAAATGAATGCATTAAGTTGATCCCCATGACCCAACCACTATAATACTAGACATTCAATCATACTTAGGGTCAATTAGACTAATTTCATGTCAATTTAATCAATTGACCAAGTCTAGGTCAAAATCCCCAATTCAAGCCAATATATAGCATATGTCCCAATTTGAGAAAAAATCTCTACAATAGGCATATAGCCAAATTGAACTAGGTCATTCAATTCTAATACATGCCCAACCATTCTAAACCTATAATTTCATTCAATTTGGGTCCAATTAGACAATTCCCAAGTCCATTTAATCAATTGATTTGGTTTAGGTCAAAAACCCCAATTTGAGCAAATTCCCAAATTACATGGCAATTTTTCAAATTTCACTACACTAGGGTTATCCACTAATCAAGATCAGTAAATTGGAGTTTCATACCTCCACATTTACCCATCTAATCCACATAAATCACATCCACATAGAATAGGAAACCCTAAGTCCAAAATCCTAATTTAGGTCAAATCCATATAACCCCTCCAATTTCTTGTTAGAAATTGAGGGTTTTACCATTTATGGATTTCCAACATCCTCTAGATTAACATATCTCAAATTCAAGAACTAAGTCCAACATTATCTTTCCACCACTCCCTTAAATTCTGGGATTCATGGGTGGAAAACACCCATTAGGTGTTGATATAGGTTAGGGATGGCCATTTACACCATAAACAAATATAAATTAGTCTAAACATGTAAACCCTAGGTCTAGAACCCTAAAAATCCGGGATTCCTAGAAACCCTAGGTAAAAAACAAGCTTGCATGCATGAATGAAAGTGATAGAAGGAAGAAAAATGAGAAAGAATGAGAAAGAAATGTAAACCTTAGGGATTTTTGAGCAAAAATCACCAAAACCCTAACTTTTCTCCTGTCCCCTTCATTTTCTCCTCACCAAGCTCTTTTCCCTCTTTTCTAAGTGAAAAATGAGCAAGTGAGCCGAAATTGGAGTGTTGGTGGCTTTTATAGAAGTATTTTGGGCCCACATGAAAAAATACACTTAAATAAAAGGAATAGTTTTCTGCTGTAATTACTTTCACTTAGATAATTAATTTCTTGCAAAATACTTACCAATTTAACATCTTAACCATTCTAAAGTTTTATGAGTCAGTTACCAACATTCTGGTAAACGTTCAGCTCAATCCAACAGTAGGATTGTAAGATCCAACCGTTTGATCAAAACTGCGCAAGAAAATTGGCAAATCTGAAAAATAGTGTTTGGAGTCTTATACCTCACAGTAGACAACTCCGATCAAGATCTTCACCGTTCATAATAAAGATCTATCAGAGAAGAATAATCTGACAAAAGTTTAGCTCAATCGGACCACAGATCTAGGAGATCAATCCATTCATGTAATCAATAATAGAAATTTCTTCCTCCATGGAGCGAGCTCCATTGATTAAAAACACCGTTTCCGACATGTTTTGATGCCGAACGGGTCTTCGATCATTCTGAGACTTTGTGCACACATTAAACAACTTAAAAGCATACAAAGACACTCGAACCAACACGCATAGATCATCAAATAGGTATACGCACACGTATACGGGTACTCTACAGGTCAAAATGACGTCATCCTAAGGTACAAGCGTTACACATTCGGCACTTTTGTGGCCCAATAAGGGCACGACATGTGTCACATGCTGATGTGACATGTCAAAATTTTTTTGATTTGCGTATCAACACATTTAAACTTAATTTATGCTCTACAGGTTCGTTTGACGTCCGATTTGGACGTAGTCAGTTCCGCTGGACTCATGACAAAGTCACAATCGATTTGGTACCAATTTTATTTCAAAATTCTCAATAATTCAAAATTTGATATTTTGCCCTTCGAACAGTCTAAGAATTGTCACAGTGAACCAATCGACGAAAAATGTACAACCGGTAATGTTAGAACAAATTGACATTAGGTTGAATAATAAGGGGTGGTTTACCTCATGAGTCAATAACATTGACTGAAATTGTTAGCGAGGCCCACAATTTTACGTTTTCGCCTTAGGTATACTGCAGGATATCACAATTGTCGTTCTTCTTCTTCTTCTTCGATACGAACCGTGTTTCATCCAAAAATCGTCAAACGAACCCTAACTCGAATCACCCTTAAATCAAGCTTATATGATTAAGGTTTTCACCATTGTTTAGGCGTTGTTTCGGCATCTTCGAAGAATATTTCCAAATTTTTTGAGGTATTTTTTTTTCATAGAAATTTTGGGTACATTTGTGTATTCATGCATGTGGTGAGCGTATTTCTTTGCCTTTTTCCTTGTATCGTTGTTTGTTTATTGTATTGTTGTGTGTATGGACAAAAGTGTTAACACAGCCCCCGAAAACCATGGTTCGGTAGGCACTACCAAACCGGTCTCCACGATTCAGTAGTGCAGGACCAAATTGACGCATTAAGTTCGATAGTGCCTACCGAACCATGGTTTTCCCATTTTTTTTGTTCTTTGTTTTTGTGTTTGAGGTTTTGTCATTACAGAAACTATTCTACCGAGCTCGTTTTTTGATGTGGTATGTAGATATGACGAAGAGACGTGATACAACCCAATCCGAGGAAAGTGTTACATGTGCTCACCAACCCGCAACAACTAGGAGACAATGACTCCATTCCAATTTACGAGATGTCCAAAACAATGTGGAGGAAGAAGAAGAGATCGTTGAAACAAGCACGCAAAATGTTGCGCAAAAGAGTACTAATACTGACGAAGGGACAAAGTGTTGCACGTGCTTGTAGTTTTTGTTTTGAGTTGTAATGATATACTACTTTTGGACTAAACTATAATTTCAAATTGAAGTTCGTTTCTTTACTTTACGTTAAAATGGAGGTGTATTTTGAATGATATCCTTATATGGTAGTTCCTATAGTTTGAATGATACCATTGTGTTAAAATGCTTTTGTTGAACATGTTATTTTTGTACATATGTATTTTAGGTACCCACCGTAACTTACTAGAGGGGTCATTCCCTAGTAAAACATCGAAGATACAAGGTTGGGTTGGGTCCAACCGAACTTAAACTCTCAGTGCAGTTGGATACAATCGAACCTAATACATAAGTTCAGTTGAACCTGACCGAACCTGTGTATTAGGTCTTGTATTTTGTGTTTTTTATAGATGAGATGGCCCCTCTAGTAAGTTACGGTGGTCGCCTAGCCCATTTGTTGGTATTTTCGGTGGATTTCGATTCAATTTGTGTTTCGGTGCACTGTTACCCCCTATATTGCTTCTTATTGGTGGGAAACGGTACACCGACGTTCCAATGAAGTGGAATGTAGGTAGAAATGGACTCACGAGGCTTCAAGGGCCATGAAAGTATAACTGCAACACAAGGATCATCATAAAAAATCGAAAATACAAGGTTCGGTTGGATCCGACCGAACCTAATACATAGTTTCAGTTGCACCTTACTGAACCTGTGTATTAGGTTTAGCTGTATCCAACTGAACTGAGAAGTTAAGTTCGATTGGACCCGACCTCTAACGACGCCCCTTACGTAAGGTGATGTCATGACCGACACAATGTATTGTACACTGCACATACTATGTATATAATGTACAATACACTGTCAGCCTCATCAGAAATACACAATTTTCAAAAATTTTGACGGCCTGTCCCCATAAAATGGACATCTCACAAATTTTCTTGATAAACCACAAATCCAAATCACATATATATATATAACCTAATCATTTTAGCCACAATAATAACACCATTGCCATCTCATACATATAACCTCATCTAATTCATTATCAAAACTATTTACGTCATCCAACTCATTGTTATAACAGTGATTCATATCCCAAAATATCAACTACAATTCATATTATCACCCCACTCATCTAAGTGATAATATATATATATAACATGATAATTATACATATCAAAAGTAAGCAAGTCTAAACACTTCCCTCCATACATACATAACAAAAGAAGATTTCCAGAAGAGTTGTTATCATTTTCTTGCTTTTCCTTTTCCTTTGAGGTCTTTACTTGAAATATTGGAGGAAATGGGTAAGCTACAACAAGCTCAGTGAATATTTCCTGTCATGGCATTTATATGCATTTATATAAACATGAGTTTAAAACCTTAAAACATTTATCAAAACACATATGCAATGTTAAAATAACACATACATGCTCATAATATACATTGAGGATTTCATTCAGTATTTTCAACAAAACATGTAAAGTTATCAATGAAATCCCAATCTCCTACCTTCTAAGTAATAGAGCGGATCTAACCCTTTGTATGGCCTCTACAAGGTAGCCATGACCTCCCATTACTTAATACAAGTCATTTCAAGGATTTATAATCCTAGTTAGGACAGTCCACTGTATAATGGGTTATCTATAACACTCGCCTGAGACTAATTCTGTAACGACCCATACTCACACCTGACGTCGTGATGACTTGTATTGCTCGACTCTAGATGCTTGTGTAGACGATTGATGTGTATTGTGCGTATATTTTGTATGCTTGTAGAGAAAATTATTAATCTTAATTTTATTATTAGTGGCTTATGGGAATGCCACAAACAAATTAACTTATTTAATGCATTAATTATTTTCACCCTTTCAACCTTAGATTTTGATCCAATATTATGGGTCCAATACATAAATTAAATTTATTGGGTTGGTTGTAATTTGGTGAAATTAATGTATAAAAATCTTATTTGAATATTGGGTAGTTGAGATGGGGTGTTATTTAGGTAACTTGTGCATTGGAGCATGGAATACTAGTCATAACAAATCTCATTTATCCCATCTCCCTCTCTCCCCACGTTCTTGAGAGAAAAGAAGAAGAAAGAGAAGAGAAAAGAAGGGAAGAAAGAGATGGAGCTAGGGATTTGAAGGTTTTGCTCCAAGGTAATGATTCTTCCATTTTTCTTCTAAGATAACATTTTTAATCTTGTTTCTTTTTAGCTTTCAAATGGTGTAAAACACACCATGAATTTCGGATTTGGGAGAACCCAAATTGGGGTTTTGATGTTTTAAGGTTAGAAATGGTGGAAATGAGAACCCTTATGTCACACCCCAGTACACAGCACACCGCAATGTCTAGTACCCCGGGGATGTGATAGGTACCTCATACAGAGCGTACCCCAGCCATAGTACCACATAATATTGTCACGTCCCAGTTCACAGCCCACCGCAGTGTCTAGTACCCCCGGGATCATTTGTCCACACTATTCACTCATGAATATTATAGGGCCTCCCCCAGACTCGAACTCACAACCTCGTAAGGTTTGATTTCGCAATCCGAGTAGCCACTGAACCTGTCAAAAGTGAGTTCACATGTGTATTCCTCATTGATTTATCACATGTGTATTCCTCATGTAGATTGAGTGTATAGAAGAAAAATGAATAAAACAGTACTGTGAACAATATTCATATGGAAAGATAAAAAAAATTAAACGAACGAAAGAAGTCGCTGGAACGAAAAGGAAAGAAAGAAGCAGAGAGAAAGAGAACCGAGAATAAAGGAAGAGAAAAAGAAGGGAGAACGGGCGATTCACGCGAAATCGGGACTCGTGGTAAGTGCTTTTCACTCTATTTCTTTGTGAAATTACTATCTAAGCTAGATGTAACGATTCTAGCGGAGTAATTTTTGCTGTGCGAGCCGTTTTACGACATTTTCAAAAATTGGGGTTTTGACCCAACGTGAATGAAAATTCGCTAAGAAGGTTTGGGATTGAGTATCACTTGAGGAAGTCCTTGATTTAAATTTCAAGGACGAAATTCTTTAAGTTGGGGAGATTGTAACACCCGTGCTTTTAATCAAGGTATTTGGTTCAGTGGTTACTCAGAGTTCGGAATTAAACCTTATGAGGTCTCGAGTTCGACTCTGGGGGAGGCCATGCACTATTCATGAGTGAATAGTGTAGACAAATGATCCCATGGGTACTAGACGCTGCGGTGGGCTATGTACTGGGATGTGACAATATTATGTGGTATATAATGGTTGGAGTATGCCCTGCAGGGGTACTCATCACATCCCGGGGGTACTAGACACTGCGGTGTGCTGTGTACTGGGGTGTGACACCTTGACCCTAAATCACGCCCAAAGGGTGTTTTCCAAGCATTTCATCTTGGCTTTGAGTAAGCTTGAGGTTAGGGTTTCAATGGAAACCCACAAAACCGAGATGCATATGTATAAATTGAAGTCCGTTAGTTGAAACGAGCTTGATCGTTGGATGTAAGCTTTGAGTTCCTTGATCGAGTCGTTTCTTGGCTTTTTGCTTTTCCTTTGGTGCAGAGATAAGTTTTTGAAAAACGTTCGTTAGCACCGAAAAATACTTTGTTTGTGATAATCAAAATATACTTCATCAAGTATACTTTAGGGATGTGTTAAGGATGAACTATATAGGTTAACACATGGTCAGCTCCGATTATCCAACAATTTTTATTTATTTATTTATTTTTTCTTCTGTTTGAGGAATTAATAAAGTATCTTATTCATAACAAAGACTTTATCATTGAACACAAACTTTGTGCTCATATTTGTGTTGCATTTTTTTTTTTTAATACTGGTTAGCTAGATTGTCAAAACTTGAAGCTTCATATGAGAATCCTCTTTAGTATTGAAGAGAATTTTTAATTTGTAAATTCATAATCCTAAATAATTATTTTCATTTTGATGATAAAACCTACATATTATTGGTAGATGAAAGTTTAAAGGGATTATAAAATTAAATTTTGGCAAAAAAATCTTAACTTGTTTGGATTAATTAATTTTATGGCGTATGATTTTTTATTTTTATTTTTACTTTTTCTTAGTTTTCTGAGATTAGATCTTTGAATATAATTTTCCATTCAAATCTTCGAAATAATGTTATGGGAGGATTGCACGCTTGGCCTAGCCTATAATGAAAGAGTTAACATGGAGGACACATGTACCTTAATTTGATTTTGGCGCACGAGGACGCTCGGGTGTCAATGGTCTAGCCAATTAAATTGCGATACCAAACCAAACTGTTACGTGCAGTTTGGTTCGATTTGATTTTTAACATGTTTAGTTCAGATTATGGGTTAAGAATTTGAAAACAATAATGACTCGAGTCAAACTTATTAAAATCATAATTTATGTCAAATATATTGTAATATGTATATGTTATATTATTACAAGTATAATTCTTGATGGTAAAATTATATATTTTTATTATTTTATATTTAAAATAAAAATCATTATAGGTTAAATATCTAAATCGATTAATCCAAACCGACTTCATTCAATTCAGTTCGATATGGTTGAACTTGCATCAAGGGACTTAATTGAACGCCCTAAAAAAACATAAAAGAAAATAATTTGAAAACACATTTTCATCACTCACTTTGGGCACTATATCCATTTGCAAGTAGATCTTGAATTAGCTTCAAAATAATGAATAGAAGTTGTCAAATTGATGCATTGGTTAAAAATCACAAAATTTAATAATTTACTCATTTTTATCATAATATAAAAAGAGGGCTACTAATTGAACCACAAAAAAAATACTCTTTACACCATAAAAAAATCACAAATTTTAATTTTCAATAATACACTCATGTGATTGTACCAAAATGTCCCTATTTTTTTGTTTTTTTTCTAATTTCGCTGTGGGGTTTGGTCTTATGTGACTGAACAGGAACATAGTTGTTCAAACATACAGACCGAACCATCCATTTTTTTGTGTTTTAACTACATTAAAAAAATTGTATGGTTCGGTCGGTGAAGACAGAACCCAAAACGTAAGGTTTTATTGTCTCCGATTGAACTACCGCAATCTGTTCGGTATCGTAAGTCCGAATCAATTGCGGTCTCGTTTTTACCATTGTGATTTCTTCGGACACTCGATGACGTTTTTTGCGAACAAAAATACCAAAATATATTATTTTAACAACAAATCTCTTATCGATTTAGTAATTTTTGTTCGCGAAACTTCGAATCGTAATCGTCTTTCTTGTAAAAAATAATAATACAAATTGTAACCGCCTTTCGTGTCAGATAAACAAAACCAAATCCGCCAATTTTTCGCTGAAGATAAGATAATAGCAAAAAAGTAAGTGATTTTGAGGGTTTAGATTATAGTGATTTAAGGTTTTTACTGTTAAGAATGAAAGAAAAATAAAGAGGATGCGTTGAAAACGGTAGGGTTGGGTTAGAGGGAGATGAATTTGTTTGAAATAATTAAAAGAGTATTTAAGGAAGTTCAATGTGGTAAGGATAGTATTTCTTCAGATTTTTGTAGTTGGAATAGAATATGGTAGAAATAACTTTTTTATGGTTTATCTAGTTGTTCCTGTATAAAAATGTAAATAAATAAATATAAATTTTAAGTTTTTTTCATTATGAGAATGATTATTTATTATCTTACAATTTTATTTTATTTTTGTTCAAACATGCAAAGATTGTTATTTTTCATGAAAAGAAAACTTTCAAGTAGAAATTATTTTTCATAAATTAAAAAATTGTTATAATATACATTCAAAGCGTAACGTGATAAAAACCAAAAACCATTTAAGGGATTGGGAAAACACATTGTACAGGGCGCATAAAGATGTAAAATAATACATTGCTACCTTACCTAGCTTATCAAAGAAGAGCAAGAGTACAGAAAAAGAGAATAGCGTATAACATTGTCCACTGAGTAACAAATTCTTTGCAATATAATAAAGGACACTCAAATCTTCTATTTATAAGCTTTTAAAATTATATAATTGTATTAATTTCATCTATGTCCTTTTTTATTTTTCATTTTAACCTATTGTATTGTATCACTTTATTTTATCTTGTTATATCCTACTTTGTTTTCTATTGTTCTTTTTTAAATCATTTCTCATCCATTATTGAGTTCAAAGAATTGCTTGTGTCTTTCCTTTTACAAAACTTTTTTATTTTCCCTCCTTTATTACGCACGCACCACTTTCTTTTGTTTTATTTTTTTAAAATCTTTTCTCATCCATTATTGAATTCACAGAATTGCTTATGTTATTGTTGTGTCTTTTGGCGGCGAGTACAATTCAATCACCAATTTTGTACCTTAATTTGATTCCATAAGAGTTTTTTTTTTCAATTTTTTTTCAGATATCTTCGTCATGATTCAATGAAAATAAAGATTACAACCCCGACAACCAAACTACCTTTAAATATTATGAACTACCTTAAAATACCACGATCTACACCTGTTTTTAGCATCAATTCGGTAAATCTAAACTTAATGGCTTTATGATGGTGACACTGTGATGTTCAAGCCTCCATGTCGTCTTTATTGGAGGAGGGAGAAAGATTTGCTTTGTCTTCGTGTTCTTCGCGACCGGAGGATTCGGAGAATTCAAGGGTTGGAAGAAGAAGAATTGGGGATTTTGATGATGGAATGGCTAATTAGTAATATTTTGTCTGTTTTGGCCTTGCTTTGTTTCGAGAATTCGGTGGTTCGATTCATGGTTGACATGTAATCAAGGGTATGTCTGGCAAATTAAATGGTATCTGAGTTTTTATTTATTTTGGCAATGTCACAGTCGAACACCATCACAATACGATTTGCTTCTCTTACATTGTTGCGTGCTCTTTCTCTTTCACCAACCTCTATCTTGTTATCATAGCCAAGGAGAAGAAGATGAGGTAGAAGAAGAAGATTCAGAAGAACAGATCAACTTCCCCATTGCCGTTTACTGGTTCTCGACATGGTAAGGTCTTCTTGTTGGATACATTGAGGCTTTTGCATTTCGGCGGACATCAAAACTGGCTTTTGGCGGACGTCAAAACTGGCTTTTCTTCTGGTTTTTGGAGGTTCAATTTTGGTTATTGTTTCTGAGTTTTTCATGGTTTGAAGAGGGTTGGTTTGGATCTTAGTGTATTGGTTTGGATTTGTAGATTTATATATTTAGAGAAAGATTTTTGGGCTTGAGTTAAAAGGATCCACTTTCTTACGTGCTTTAGTTTTCTGAAATTTTATTTTGATCTAAGAACCTTTGAATTCCACCATGAACAACAGTTAGAGTATGTGGGAAGCAAAATGAGAATGAGGGAATCTGAGAGCCTTTGCAATATAATAACGGACTCTCAAATCTTCTATTTATAAGCTTTTAAAATTATATATTTGTATTAAGTTCATCTATGTCCTTTTTTATTTTTCATTTTAACGTATTGTAATGTATCACTTTATTTTATCTTGTTATATCCTACTTTGTTTTGTTTTGTTCTTTTTTAAATCATTTCTCATTCATTATTGAGTTCACAGAATTGCTTGCGTCTTTCCTTTTATAAAACTTTTTTATTTTCCCTCCATTATTATGCACACACCACTTTCTTTCGTATTATTTTTATAAAATCTTTTCTCAACCATTATTGAATTCACAGAATTGCTTATGTTATTGGTGTGTCTTTCGGCGGCGAGTACAATTCAATCACCAATTTTGTAACTTAATTTGATTCCATAAGAGTTTTTTTTTTTTTTTAATTTTTTTTCAGATATCTTCGTCATGATTCAATGAAAATAAAGATCACAACCCCGACAACCAAACTACCTTTAAATATCATGAACTACCTTAAAATACCACGATCTACACCTGTTCTTAGCATCAGTTCGGTAAATCTAAACTTAATGGCTTGATAGTGGTGACACTGTGATGTTCAAGCCTCCATGCCGTCTTTATTGGAGGAGGGAGAAAGATTTGCTTTGTCTTCGTGTTCTTCGCGACCGGATGATTCGGAGAATTCAAGGGTCGGAAGAAGAAGAATTGGGGATTTTGATGATGGAATGGCTAATTAGTAATATTTTGTCTGTTTTGGCCTTGCTTTGTTTCGAGAATTAGGTCGTTCAATTCATGGTTGACATGTAATCAAGGGTATGTCTGGCAAATTAAATGGTATCTGAGTTTTTATTTATTTTGGCAATGTCACAGTCGAACACCATCACAATACGATTTGCTTCTCTTACATTGTTGCGTGCTCTTTCTCTTTCACCAACCTCTATCTTGTTATCACAGCCAAGGAGAAGAAGATGAGGTAGAAGAAGAAGAATCAGAAGAACTGATCAACTTCCCCATTGCCGTTTACTGGTTCTAGACATGGTAAGGTCTTCTTCTTGGATACGTTGAGGCTTTTGCATTTCGGCGGACGTCAAAACTGGATTTTCTTCTGGTTTTTGGAGGTTCAATTTTGGTTATTGTTTCTGAGTTTTTCATGGTTTGAAGGGGGTTGGTTTGGATCTTAGTGTATTGGTTTGGATTTGAAGTTTTATATATTGAGAGAAAGATTTTCTGGGCTTGAGTTAAAAGGATCCACTTTCTTACGTGCTTTAGTTTTCTGAAATTTTATTTTGATCTGAGAACCTTTGAATTCCACCATGAACAACAGTTAGAGTATGTGGGAAGCAAAATGAGAATGAGGGAATCTGAGAACTTTTGCAATATAATAGCGGACTCTCAAATCTTCTATTTATAAGCTTTTAAAATTATATAATTGTATTAATTTCATCTATGTCCTTTTTTAAATTTCATTTTAACCTATTGTAATGTATCACTTTATTTTATCTTGTTATATCCTACTTTGTTTTGTTTTGTTCTTTTTTAAATCATTTCTCATTCATTATTGAGTTCACAGAATTGCTTGCGTCTTTCCTTTTACAAAACTTTTTTATTTTCCCTCCATTATTACGCACACACCACTTTCTTTTGTTTTATTTTTATAAAATCTTTTCTCAACCATTATTGAATTCACAGAATATTGGTGTGTCTTTTGGCGGTGAGTACAATTCAATCACAAATTTTGTATCTTAATTTGACACCATAAGAGTTTTTTTTTTTTGAATTTTTTTCATATATCTTCGTCATGATTCAATGAAAATAAAGATCACAACCCCGACAACCAAACTTCCTTTAAATATCATGAACTACCTTAAAATACCACGATCTACACCTGTTTTTAGCATCAATTCGGTAAATCTAAACTTAATGGCTTTATGATGGTGACACTGTGATGTTCAAGCCTCCATGTCGTCTATATTGGAGGAGGGTGAAAGATTTGCTTTGTCTTCGTGTTCTTCGCGACCGGAGGATTCGGAGAATTCAAGGGTTGGAAGAAGAAGAATTGGGGATTTTGATGATGGAATGGCTAATTAGTAATATTTTGTCTGTTTTGGCCTTGCTTTGTTTCGAGAATTAGGTGGTTTGATTCATGGTTGACATGTAATCAAGGGTATGTCTGGCAAATTAAATGGTATCTGAGTTTTTATTTATTTTGGCAATGTTACAGTCGAACACCATCACAATACGATTTGCTTCTCTTACATTGTTGCATGCTCTTTCTCTTTCACCAACCTCTATCTTGTTATCACAGCCAAGGAGAAGAAGATGAGGTAGAAGAAGATGAATCAGAAGAACTAATCAACTTCGCCATTGCCGTTTACTGGTTCTCGACATGGTAACGTCTTCTTCTTGTATACGTTGAGGCTTTTGCATTTCGGCGGACGTCAAAACTGGCTTTTCTTCTGGTTTTTGGAGGTTTAATTTTGGTTATTGTTTCTGAGTTTTTCATGGTTTGAAGAGGGTTGGTTTGGATCTTAGTGTATTGGTTTGGATTTGAAGTTTTATATATTTAGAGAAGGATTTTCTGGGCTTGAGTTAAAAGGATCCGCTTTCTTACGTGCTTTAGTTTTCTGAAATTTTATTTTGATCTGAGAACCTTTGAATTCCACCGTGAACAACAGTTAGAGTATGTGGGAAGCAAAATGAGAATGAGGGAATCTGAGAGCCTTTGCAATATAAAAACAGACTCTCAAATCTTCTATTTATAAGCTTTTAAAATTATATAATTGTATTAATTTCATTTATGTCCTTTTTTTTTTCATTTTGACGTATTGTAATGTATCACTTTATTTTATCTTGGTATATCCTACTTTGTTTTGTATTGTTCTTTTTTAAATCATTTCTCATTCATTATTGAGTTCACAGAATTGCTTGCGTCTTTCCTTTTATAAAACTTTTTTATTTTCCCTCCATTATTACGCACACACCACTTTCTTTCGTATTATTTTTATAAAATCTTTTCTCAACCATTATTGAATTCACAGAATTGCTTATGTTATTGGTGTGTCTTTCGGCGGCGAGTACAATTCAATCACCAATTTTGTAACTTAATTTGATTCCATAAGAGTTTTTTTTTTTTTTTAATTTTTTTTCAGATATGTTCGTCATGATTCAATGAAAATAAAGATCACAACCCCGACAACCAAACTACCTTTAAATATCATGAACTACCTTAAAATATCACGATCTACACCTGTTCTTAGCATCAGTTCGGTAAATCTAAACCTAATGGCTTTATGGTGGTGACACTGTGATGTTCAAGCCTCCATGCCGTCTTTATTGGAGGAGGGAGAAAGATTTGCTTTGTCTTCGTGTTCTTCGCGACCGGAGGATTCGGAGAATTCAAGGGTTGGAAGAAGAAGAATTGGGGGTTTTGATGATGGAATGGCTAATTAGTAATATTTTGTTTGTTTTGGCCTTGCTTTGTTTCGAGAATTAGGTGGTTCGATTCATGGTTGACATGTAATCAAGGGTATGTCTGGCAAATTAAATGGTATCTGAGTTTTTATTTATTTTGGTAATGTCACAGTCGAACACCATCATAATACGATTTGCTTCTCTTACATTGTTGCGTGCTCTTTCTCTTTCACCAACCTCTATCTTGTTATCACAGCCAAGGAGAAGAAGATGAGGTAGAAGAAGAAGAATCAGAAGAACTGATCAACTTCCCCATTGCCGTTTACTGGTTCTCGACATGGTAAGGTCTTCTTCTTGGATACGTTGAGGCTTTTGCATTTCGGCGGACGTCAAAACTGGCTTTTCTTCTGGTTTTTGGAGGTTTAATTTTGGTTATTGTTTCTGAGTTTTTCATGGTTTGAAGAGGGTTGGTTTGGATCTTAGTGTAATGGTTTGGATTTGAAGTCTTATATATTTAGAGAAAGATTTTCTGGGCTTGAGTTAAAAGGATCCACTTTCTTACGTGCTTTAGCTTTCTGAAATTTTATTTTGATCTGAGAACCTTTGAATTCCACCATGAACAACAGTTTGAGTATGTGGGTAGCAAAATGAGAATGAGGGAATCTGAGAACCTTTGCAATATAATAACAGACTCTCAAATCTTCTATTTATAAGCTTTTAAAATTATATAATTGTATTAATTTCATCTATGTCCTTTTTTTTCATTTTAGCGTATTGTAATGTATCACTTTATTTATCTTGTTATATCCTACTTTTGTTTTGTTTTGTTCTTTTTTAAATCATTTCTCATCCATTATTGAGTTCACAGAATTGCTTGTGTCTTTCCTTTTACAAAACTTTTTTATTTTCCCTCCATTATTACGCAGACACCACTTTTTTTTGTTTTATTTTTTTAAAATCTTTTCTTATCCTTTATTGAATTCACAGAATTGCTTATGTTATTGGTGTGTCTTTCGGTGGCAAGTACAATTCAATCACCAATTTTGTAACTTAATTTGACTCCATAAGAGTTTTTTGTTTTTAATGAATTTTTTTACTGATATCTTCGTCTTGATTCAATGAAAATCAATATCACAACCCCGACAACCAAACTACCTTTAAATATCATGAACTACCTTAAAATTCCATGATCTACACCTGTTCCAAGCATCAGTTCGATAAATCTAAACTTAATGGCTTTATGGTGGTGACACTGTGATGTTGAAGCCTCCATGCCGTCTTTATTGGAGGAGGGAGAAAGATTTTCTTTGTCTTCGTGTTCTTCGCAACCGGATGATTCGGAGAATTCAAGGGTTGAAAGAAGGAGAATTGGGGATTTTGATGATGGAATGGCTAATTAGTAATATTTTGTCTATTTTGGCCTTGCTTTGTTTCGAGAATTAGGTGGTTCGATTCATGGTTGACATGTAATCAAGAGTATGTCTGGCAAATTAAATGGTATCTGAGTTTTTATTTATTTTGGCAATGTAACAGTGGAACACCATCACAATACGATTTGCTTCTCTTACAATGTTGCGTGCTCTTTCTCTTTCACCAACCTCTATCTTGTTATCGCGGCCAAGGAGAAGAAGATGAGGTAGAAGAAGAAGAATCAGAAGAACTGATCAACTTCCCCATTGCCGTCTACTGGTTCTCGACATGGTAAGGTCTTCTTCTTGGATACGTTGGGCTTTTGCATTTCGGCGGACCTCAAAACTGGCTTTTCTTCTGGTTTTTGGAGGTTCAATTTTGGTTATTGTTTCTGAGTTTTTCATGGTTTGAAGAGGGTTGGTTTGGATCTTAGTGTATTTGTTTGGATTTGAAGTCTTATATATTTAGAGAAAGATTTTCTGGGCTTGAGTTAAAAGGATCCACTTTCTTACGTGCTTTAGTTTTCTGAAATTTTATTTTGATCTAAGAACCTTTGAATTCCACCATGAACAACAGTTATAGTATGTGGGTTGCGAAATGAGAATGAGGGAATCTGAGAACCTTTGCAATATAATAACGGACTCTCAAATCTTCTATTTATAAGCTTTTAAAATTATATAATTGTATTAATTTCATCTATGTCCTTTTTTATTTTTCATTTTAACGTATTGTAATGTATCACTTTATTTATCTTGTTATATCCTACTTTTGTTTTGTTTTGTTCTTTTTTAAATCATTTCTCATCCATTATTGAGTTCACATAATTGCTTGTGTCTTTCCTTTTACAAAACTTTTTATTTTCCCTCCATTATTACGCACACACCACTTTCTTCTGTTTTATTTTTTTAAAATCTTTTCTCATCCATTATTGAATTCACAGAATTGCTTATGTTATTGGTGTGTCTTTCAGTGGCGAGTACAATTCAATCACCAATTTTGTAACTTAATTTTACTCCATAAGTGTTTTTTGTTTTTTTTGAATTTTTTTACAAATATCTTCGTCTTGATTAAATGAAAATCAATATCACAACCCCGACAACCAAACTACCTTTAAATATCATGAACTACCTTAACATTCCACGATCTACACCCGTTCTTAGAATCAGTTCGGTAAATCTAAACTTAATGGCTTTATGGTGGTGACACTGTGATGTTGAAGCCTCCATGCCGTCTTTATTGGGGGAGGGAGAAAGATTTTCTTTGTCTTCGTGTTCTTCGCGACCGGATGATTCGGAGAATTCAAGGGTTGGAAGAAGAAGAATTGGGGATTGGGATGATGGAATGGCTAATTAATAATATTTTTTCTGTTTTGGCCTTGCTTTGTTTCGAGAATTAGGTGGTTCGATTCATGGTTGACATGTAATCAAGGGTATGTCTGGCAAATTAAATGGTATATGAGTTTTTCTATATTTTGGCAATGTTACAGTCGAACACCATCACAATACGATTTGCTTCTCTTACATTGTTGCGTGCTCTTTCTCTGTCACCAACCTCTATCTTGTTATCACAGCCAAGGAGAAGAAGATGAGGTAGAAGAAGAAGAATCAGAAGAACTGATCAACTTCCCCATTGTCATTTACTGGTTCTAGACATGGTAAGGTGTTCTTCTTGGATATGTTGAGGCTTTTGCATTTCGGCGGACGTCAAAACTGGCTTTTCTTCTGGTTTTTTGAGGTTCAATTTTGGTTATTGTTTCTGAGTTTTTCATGGTTTGAAGAGGGTTGGTTTGGATCTTAGTGTATTGGTTTGGATTTGAAGTTCTAAATATTTAAAGAAAGATTTTTTGGGCTTGATTTCAAAGGATCCACTTTCTTAGGTGCTTTAGGTTTCTGAAACTTTATTTTGATCTGAGAACCTTTGAATTCCACCATGAACAACAGTTAGAGTATGTGGGAAGCAAAATGAGAATGAGGGAATCTGAGAGCCTTTGCAA
The DNA here is from genome assembly GCA_035771175.1 of Paratinospora sagittata. Taxonomy (NCBI): domain Eukaryota; kingdom Viridiplantae; phylum Streptophyta; class Magnoliopsida; order Ranunculales; family Menispermaceae; genus Paratinospora; species Paratinospora sagittata. Next base: position 42,492,488 of record CM069598.1, read on the forward strand.
TATAATAACGGACTCTCAAATCTTCTATTTATAAGCTTTTAAAATTATATAATTGTATTAATTTCATCTATGTCATTTTTTATTTTTCATTTTAATGTATTGTTATGTATCACTTTATTTTATCTTGTTATATCCTACTTTGTTTTGTTTTGTTCTTTTTTAAATCATTTCTCATTCATTATTGAGTTCGCAGAATTGCTTGCGTCCTTCCTTTTAGAAAACTTTTTTTATTTTCCCTCCACTATTGCGCACACGCTACTTTCTTTTGTTTTATTTTTATAAAATCTTTTCTCATCCATTATTGAATTCACAGAATTGCTTATGTTATTGGTGTGTCTTTCGGCGCCGAGTACAATTCAATCACCAATTTTCTAACTTAATTTGATTCCATTAGAGTTTTTTTTTTTGAATTTTTTTTCAGATATCTTCGTCATGATTCAATGAAAATAAAGATCACAACCCCGACAACCAAACTACCTTTAAATTTCATGAACTACCTTAAAATACCACGATCTACACCAGTTCTTAGCATCAGTTCGGTAAATCTAAACTTAGTGGCTTTATGGTGGTGACACTGTGACGTTCAAACCTCCATACCGTCTTTATTGGAGGAGGGAGAAAGATTTGCTTTGTCTTCGTGTTCTTCGCGACCGGAGGATTCGGAGAATTCAAGGGTTGGAAGAAGAAGAATTGGGGATTTTGATGATGGAATGGCTAATTAGTAATATTTTGTTTGTTTTGGCCTTGCTTTGTTTCGAGAATTAGGTGGTTCGATTCATGGTTGACATGTAATCAAGGGTATGTCTGGCAAATTAAATGGTATCTGAGTTTTTATTTATTTTGGCAATGTCACAGTCGAACACCATCACAATACGATTTGCTTCTCTTACATTGTTGCGTGCTCTTTCTCTTTCACCAACCTCTATCTTGTTATCACAGCCAAGGAGAAGAAGATGAGGTAGAAGAAGAAGAATCAGAAGAACTGATCAACTTCCCCATTGCCGTTTACTGGTTCTAGACATGGTAAGGTCTTCTTCTTGGATACGTTGAGGCTTTTGCATTTCGGCGGACCTCAAAACTAGCTTTTCTTCTAGTTTTTGGAGCTTCAATTTTGGTTATTGTTTCAAAGTTTTTCATGGTTTGAAGAGGGTTGGTTTGGATCTTAGTGTATTTGTTTGGATTTGAAGTTTTATTTATTTAGAGAAAGATTTTCTGGGTTTGAGTTAAAAGGAACCACTTTCTTATGTGCTTTAGTTTTCTGAAATTTTATTTTGATCTGAGAACCTTTGAATTCCACCATGAACAACAGTTTGAGTATGTGGGTAGCAAAATGAGAATGAGGGAATCTGAGAACCTTTGCAATATAATAACGGACTCTCAAATCTTCTATTTATAAGCTTTTAAAATTATATAATTGTATTAATTTCATCTATGTCCTTTTTTATTTTTCATTTGAACGTATTGTAATATATCACTTTATTTATCTTGTTATATCCTACTTTTGTTTTGTTTTGTTCTTTTTTAAATCATTTCTCATCCATTATTGAGTTCACAGAATTGCTTGTGTCTTTCCTTTTACAAAACTTTTTTATTTTCCCTCCATTATTACGCACACACCACTTTCTTTTGTTTTATTTTTTTAAAATCTTTTCTAATCCATTATTGAATTCACAGAATTGCTTATGTTATTGGTGTGTCTTTCGGTGGCGAGTACAATTCAATCACCAATTTTGTAACTTAATTTTACTCCATAAGAGTTTTTTGTTTTTTTTGAATTTTTTTACAGATATCTTCGTCTGGATTAAATGAAAATCAATATCACAACCCCGACAACCAAACTACCTTTAAATATCATGAACTACCATAAAATTCCATGATCTACACCTGTTCCTAGCATCAGTTCGGTAAATCTAAACTTAATGGCTTTATGGTGGTGACACTGTGATGTTGAAGCCTCCATGCCGTCTTTATTGGAGGAGGGAGAAAGATTTTCTTTGTCTTCGTGTTCTTCGCGACCGGATGATTCGGAGAATTCAAGGGTTGGAAGAAGAAGAATTGGGGATTGGGATGATGGAATGGCTAATTAATAATATTTTGTCTGTTTTGGCCTTGCTTTGTTTCGAGAATTAGGTCGTTCAATTCATGGTTGACATGTAATCAAGGGTATGTCTGGCAAATTAAATGGTATCTGAGTTTTTATTTATTTTGGCAATGTTACAGTCGAACACCATCACAATACGATTTGCTTCTCTTACATTGTTGCGTGCTCTTTCTCTGTCACCAACCTCTATCTTGTTATCACAGCCAAGGAGAAGAAGATGAGGTAGAAGAAGAAGAATCAGAAGAACTGATCAACTTCCCCATTGTCGTTTACTGGTTCTAGACATGGTAAGGTGTTCTTCTTGGATATGTTGAGGCTTTTGCATTTCGACGGACGTCAAAACTGGCTTTTCTTCTGGTTTTTGGAGGTTCAATTTTGGTTATTGTTTCTGAGTTTTTCATGGTTTGAAGAGGGTTGGTTTGGATCTTAGTGTATTGGTTTGGGTTTGAAGTTTTAAATATTTAAAGAAAGATTTTCCGGGCTTGATTTCAAAGGATCCACTTTCTTAGGTTATTTAGTTTTCTGAAATTTTATTTTGATCTGAGAACCTTTGAATTCCACCATAAACAACAGTTAGAGTATGTGGGAAGCAAAATGAGAATGAGCGAATCTGAGAACCTTTGCAATATAATAACAGACTCTCAAATCTTCTATTTATAAGCTTTTAAAATTATATAATTGTATTAATTTCATCTATGTCCTTTTTTGTTTTTCATTTTAACGTATTGTAATGTATCACTTTATTTTATCTTGTTATATGCTACTTTGTTTAGTTTTGTTCTTTTTTAAATCATTTCTCATTCATTATTGAGTTCACAGAATTGCTTGCGTCTTTCCTTTTACAAAACTTTTTTATTTTCCCTTCCATTATTACGCGCACACCACTTTCTTTTGTTTTATTTTTATAAAATCTTTTCTCATCCATTATTGAATTCACAGAATTGCTTATGTTATTGGTGTGTCTTTCGGCAGCGAGTACATTTCAATCACCAATTTTGTAACTTAATTTGATTCCATAAGAGTTTTTTTTTTTGAGTTTTTTTCAGATATCTTCGTCATGATTCAATGAAAATAAAGATCACAACCCCGACAACCAAACTACCTTTAAATATCGTGAACTACCTTAAAATATCACGATCTACACCTGTTCTTAGCATCAGTTCGGTAAATCTAAACCTAATGGCTTTATGGTGGTGACACTGTGATGTTCAAGCCTCCATGCCGTCTTTATTGGAGGAGGGAGAAAGATTTGCTTTGTCTTCGTGTTCTTCGCGACCGGAGGATTCGGAGAATTCAAGGGTTGGAAGAAGAAGAATTGGGGATTTTGATGATGGAATGGCTAATTAGTAATATTTTGTTTGTTTTGGCCTTGCTTTGTTTCGAGAATTAGGTGGTTCGATTCATGGTTGACATGTAATCAAGGGTATGTCTGGCAAATTAAATGGTATCTGAGTTTTTATTTATTTTGGTAATGTCACAGTCGAACACCATCACAATACGATTTGCTTCTCTTACATTGTTGCGTGCTCTTTCTCTTTCACCAACCTCTATCTTGTTATCACAGCCAAGGAGAAGAAGATGAGGTAGAAGAAGAAGAATCAGAAGAACTGATCAACTTCCCCATTGCCGTTTACTGGTTCTCGACATGGTAAGGTCTTCTTCTTGGATACGTTGAGGCTTTTGCATTTCGGCGGACGTCAAAACTGGCTTTTCTTCTGGTTTTTGGAGGTTTAATTTTGGTTATTGTTTCTGAGTTTTTCATGGTTTGAAGAGGGTTGGTTTGGATCTTAGTGTATTGGTTTGGATTTGAAGTTTTATATATTTAGAGAGATTTTCTGGGCTTGAGTTAAAAGGTTTCACTTTCTTACGATGCTTTAGTTTTTTGAAATTTTATTTTGATATGAGAACCTTTGAATTCCCCATGAACAACAGTTTGAGTATGTGGGTAGCAAAATGAGAATTAGGGAATACCTTACTTCTCTAACATGTTCCTCCGACTTTTAATTTTTTAATTGACTATAGTTTTTATTTTTTAGTTTTTAATTCAACCCACCATTGTATATTGTTCTTTACTAATTATTAACAATACTTTCACAAGCTACTAAACCTTCCTTCCTTCACATAGTTAAATATAGAATTACATTACTTCTACACAATACTTATCTCTTTTATTGGTTCTATTATCTTTCATCAATAATAAATACATAAACAACTAAAATATAACAAAACATACCCCACTACTATACCAACAAAATATTTTAAAGTTATATTGGATCCACCATAAATAAAAAATTTAATATTTCTAAAAAATTTGTTAGGTATGTCTTTTTATTATTATCTTTTATTCTATTTTACCATCACTTTTATAACAATTTAAGCCGGTCCATTATCCCTTTCAAAATAAATTGACATTTATTATTATATTTAAACTTTTTTTTTTTAAATATTGATTTTAAGTAAGAAGTGAAATCAATTAGAATGGGAGACACACTAATTTACTTTTGTTTTAAAGATAAGTGTGTTTACTTTTTATTCGTTGTCTACCCGTTAACGCATGTTATAAGAAAAAAATATTTGTTTCTTTCACTTTTAGCGTATAATATAATATAATATAATATTTTATGTCATTGATTTCTACTGCATAAAATAACTGGTCCTGGATATGGCATCTCCACTTTATCTCTACTATTTAGTTTTTAAATTAATCTATTGTGTAGTATATTTGTTTTGGGATCATGCATACCCACTAATGGGTGGGTTTTTTCCCTCTTTTTTTTTTTAACTTGGTGTGGTCTTAACATTTAAAAAATATAACATGGATAAGCCACTTTATCTCCACTTTATATTTTCACTCATCAAAATTAATAATGTCACTTATTTCCATTCCATTCTCACCAAATTATTATTACTTTATTAAAAGTAGGTATTTATTTCATTTCATCATCACAACCCACACCATTACATACTTAGAAAACTTTATAAGATAAGTTAGACATACACCATCTACACTAACAATCCCACAATACTTTTTTCTATGATAGAATTTTATTTTTTAATTCTCACACTAAAATTCCTTTGCCTTTATATTCCCTCAAAAAAAAAAACGGTCATTAAATCATTATTTTGTGTATTATTACCGGTACTCTAAAAATTTTGTTTCCAAGCTAATCATCAATGAATATCTTTATTTATGTATTAACACTAATGATTATAATTTCTAATCTAAATATTTTTTAACGGCATCCCAAAAAAAGAGCACCATTCAATTATTCTATAATACAATTAAAATATAATTTAGCTCACATTCCTATAATAAACTTAATTTAGCTCATTAATGCCAATTTGATATTAAAATGATTAGCAACTGAATTTATCCATAACTATCACAGGAAGATTAAATTACAACTACTTTAATTTAATACAAAACCTTTAAAAAAAATTTTATACAAAGTCTTTTTAAAAATAGTCTTTTCGCTCATAGGATGGAGCTGCGAGCTAGTCACATTAAATGTGAATATAACAGAGTTACACATGCATTAATAGTCTCCATTAAATGTTGCTTTGATTAATACAAAGAATAGAAAAATAAACAAGAAGACAAGTTTTCCTAAATAATGCTACAATAACATTTAAAGAGTATCAATGTAACCTCATCTTTATTTACAATTAATGGTCTTAAATCTTCAAAGAAATGAAAAAAAAAAAAAAAATTGTCTTAAAATCTTATTAGGGATATATTTCATGTCAACAATGACAAGATAGCACAAGATTCAGGCCTGCCTCGTACGTTGCTTGACCGCTAAAATGGCTTGTTTTTACTTTACAATCACTTGGCTTCTTCTTCTTATCTGCAACTACTTCTACTTGTTAAATTTTTCACATTTTCTTCTTCTCTCTTTTTGGTAATCAATTCTGAAGGCCAAATCGCTCTTCCTCCCATGTTTCTTCTTATTCTTCTTCTGCCATTTTGATAATCTTTGATATCCTTTTTTGGTTGTTTATTGTTGCACTTGAGTTATGATTTGTTTTTCATATTAGGGTTTTGGACATGGACTTCCTCTTTTAAGATGTGGGTTTGCAGGGATCACATTATTATTAAACCCTAACATAGTGATGCTTGGTAAGTCATTTAGAATTTTTTTGAAGAATTTCAACTAGCCCAGCAAAGAAATCTCCTTAATCTCTTCGAATGGAATGGTAAGTACCATGACTTCTTTATAGTAATCTTAAGATGACGGTGAAGTAAATTGTTGGTTCCATTGAATGTTGTACGAAGAATAAATAAGGTTTCTGTTTTGGTGTTGCTTGTCAGCATTCCTCATGCTCTTTATCTGTATTATCTTTTGACTATGATATCTTTGTGTAAAAATAACTTATTTTGTCTCTTCTTAAAAAGAAAAGAAAAAAGAACGAAATATTTTATATTGATGATTATATTTCTTGTGATATATTTTAGGAGATGGGAGCAAGAAAATAATTACTTTTGTTTGGCCTCGGGCATTGGAAATTACATTGAAGGCTTCGGAAAGACTTTTGGGGACAGGGCGCATAAATATGTAAAATAATACATTACTACCTTATCTAGCTTATCAAAGAAGAGCAAGAGTACAGAAAAAGAGAATAGAGTATAACATTGTCCACTGAGTAACCAATTGTTGCCAAATTCTGTAATCACATTAAATGTAAACAGAAGTACACATGCATCAAGAGTCTGTATAAAGAAAATGATTTGTTGATATATTTTTTTGATATATATTTTTTATATTATAAATAAAAATTTTTAAATTATCTTAAATCATTCGATAATTTATATTACGTAATTAATGCATAATATAAGAAGTTATTACATGATTTAAAAAAATTTAATTATTTTTACATGTCAAATATATATATCAAAAAAATTTATTCTTCCAACATTACCCTACATTAAATGTTAGTTCGAGTAATACAGAGGAAAGAAAAATAAACAACACAAATTTCTCAAAATAATGCTTCAATAACATTTAAAGAGTATCAACGTAACATCATCTTTATTTACAATTAATGATCTTAAACCTTCAATGAAATAAACAAAAAAGATTTGTCTTTAAATCGTATCTAGGGATATATTTCATGTCAGCAATGACAAGATAGCACAAGATTCAGGCCTGCCTTGTACGTTGCTTGACCGCTAAAATGGCTGTTTCCTCTTTCTCGTTTTTACTTTACGATCACTTGGCTTCTTCTTCTTCTTCTTCTTATTTAACTGCGCTAGGTCGCAATCTTCTATCTGCAACTACTTCTACTTGCTACATTTTTTCTCATTTTCTTCTTCTTTCTTCTTCTTCAAGTTTTTTTCTCTAAACGGCAATCTGTTCTTTTCCTTTTTTTCTCTCCTTTCCGGCGCTTCTTAAACTGTGATTTCTGTGGCCAATTACCGTGAGGTATGAAGATTGGGAAGGAAGTGATTTGGAAACCAGGCGTTTAGACGTATGTATAATACCTCTCTCTCTCTCTCTCTCTCTTAATCATCTTTGATTTCCTTTTTAGGTTGTTTCTTGTTGCACTTGAGTGATGATGTTGTTGTTGTTCATATATATTAAGGTTTTGGACATGGATTCCCACTTTTAAGACGTGGGTTTGCAGGGATCACATTATTAAATCCTAACAGATCGGAGTTTTCATGACTCTGATTTAGTGATGCCTGTAGGAATTTATAATATTAACTAATCTATTTTTTTTTCACTGTGCTGGTAAGTCATTTGAATGTTTTGAAGAATTTCAACTAGCCCCGCAAGGAAGTCTCCTTAATCTCTTTAAATGGTTGCCTGCATTGGAAATACAATGACTGCTTTACAGCAATCTTTAAGATGGTGAGGTAAATTGTTGGTTCCATTGAACGTAATAGAAGGATTAAATAAGGTTGGCAGGTCGGCAGTTGGTGTGAATTTTTTTCTATTTCATTGGATTTTGATAGCAATCTTAGATAAAAATGAATTTAATATGGCTTATGAATTGATAATAGAAAAGTTTAAGATCTCTGCCTGACCCACCCACCATTATTCTCACTCTCTTTGCTTTAAATATTACTTGAAGCCTTGAACACTAGGGAATGGAGGATATTGTTAATCTTTTGAGTCCCTTTTTAATGGTTTGGGTCTAGTCACTTCTAGTTGCTTTTCGTTTCTGTTTTGGTGTTGCTTGTCAGCATTTCTTATGCTCTTTATCTGTATTGTCTTTTGACTATGATAACTTTGTATAATATAGCTTATTTTGTCTCTTTTTCAAAATAAATAAATAAATAAAATAAAGAAGAAATATTTTATATTGATGATTATATTTCTTATGATATATTATAGGAGATTGGAGCAAGAAAACAAATACTTTTGTTTGGCATGGGAGGTATTGGAAAAAAACATGGTATGCTTTTAATAATCTTATTTTACTTTAATTTTTCTTCTCGTATTTTCAAATTTTTTTTCTTACAATGTATTCATTGGGAATTGACGTTAATAGGCACCGTGACGGAGCTATAGCTTGTTGATATCAACTAAAATTTTCAAATATAGTGGAAGATTCTCACTAAGTCATGTTATTAACTAATTGCATAAGTGTAAAAATAAATGAATTATTAAACCATAGGTCTTAATAACATGTTAATTTAGTTTAGGGCATAGCTTACTTAAAGATGAATCATTTACAAATTTCTTGCCATAAGAATATGGAAAATGGTTGTATGTTCTTAAATAATGAAACATCAATACAAATGAGGATTAGCTGAGTTATCATAATTATTCTCTTAATGAAAGAAAACTCGGAACAAAGTAAAAAATTTACTGGATTCAACAAGCCCTTATATGGGGAAACATCCAACACCAGTGTGTTGGTTTCATCATTGATCCCCCTTTCGGGTCCGTCGACCACGGTTTGAAAATTTGTCGAATTTTAACAAAATTCACTGAATTAATTCGATTTTTCAGACCATTGAAATAGTGTTCAAATGTAACAAAAAAGTACAAAAAATTGCCCAAAAATTAGCAAAATTCGGCGAAAATCAACAAGTTTTGAATTTCAAGAAAAAGTGTGATTTTTACCGCGATAATGCAAAAAATTGTCGAAAATTAATGTTTTGTACGAAAAAGCTCTCTGCCACAGATTTTTTTAGAGTTTTTTGACATGATTATTTTTTAAAAATAAAAGAATTTTATAAATGTTATTAAAACACAAATATTGACTCATTTGTCTTATTTTATTATTTATTCTTCAGTCAGCCTACACACAAGCGCCACGTGGGCGGTGGAGGTGGAGTTTTTAGGAAGACGTCTTTTGAAAAAATGTCTTTTTAAAATACGCCTTTTCTTTAAAGAATTTTTTTTGTGCTGGTAAGGGAAGGGTTTTTTTTAAGGCAAGAACGCCTTCCCTTAAATTTTTTTTATTTTTTTAAATAAAGGGAAGGCGTTTTTTTAAGTTTTGCCAAATTATTTGATTGATGCCTTATCAGATTATTACAAGCATGGACGACACATTTGGCACACTGTTTCTTCACTCATTTGTTTCGCTATAGTTGAGTTACATCGGCCATATCGAGTGTTACGTTAATTTGGCATGAGAAAAATTATTTCGGAGCCATGCGATACAAGTGTTGACCTTCACAAGTGTGATATGAGGAGCCAATGTGACAGTGATTGGATTCAAAAGCACAAATGCTATGTTGATGAATGGCAGCGTTGTGTCGATAACTTGGCAGTTGGTGAAAATAATGATTACTCACATATGGAGTACAATGATCCATATATGATTTGGTTTCGACCAATAACTCGGAGGTATATGACTGAAAGTGGTGCAATTATCGAATTTTTGGTAAGATAGTACATTATGCAATTCAGGTTTTCACTTATTACTAAGTTAAGTTGTAGTTAATTTTGCTAACGTATGACTTTTTTAATTTATTTAGGTTCGCAATGTGACTCAAATTAATTTGCGCAGTGAGGTTACTGATATGACTGTACTGACGGACATTAAGAGGATATTAATGACTATGCTGTAAACAGTGCATGTTGATTACATGATTAGGAGGGACAGAACAAATGGACAATCGTCAGCATATCATCAGAGTCCCATCACTCCTTTCGGTCGTGTTGATCCATTCACGAATGTCCACACCTCACCATTGTATCACGATCCTTCCCCTTTTGGCGATGCAATAGCAGATGTTGATATAGACCCGACAACTACTTCATTCGAGGACAATTTAACGTTGGGTGAAAAAAGAAATTGGATAGGTAGACGGAAAAGAATGCTAAGGCGAGGACGTGCATTTATAGCAGATACAGCTATTGAGGCGCATGATGATCGTGAGGATGCACACATATCAGTTATGCTCGTTGACGATGATCCAACACCATCTGTCGAGCGAGTTGTTTAGGTGCTTTTGCAGTGGTATACAAGAGATCACTTATGTCGTAATAAATGACGTAAATGGTCAATATGTGGCACAGATTGACAACTTGTTTTTTTATTTAAGCTTGTATATGTTTTGATAATGTTGTACTCAACATGTATGTATATTACTTCAATTTAATAAAGTTTTTTAAACAGAATTACCTTGTATATGTTTTGATAAAAGCTTATGTTTTTCATTTAAATTTGAATTCGGAATGAGAGTTCAAAAATTTAACCGGACATGGGAATGAGATTTTGTTGACTCGGGGGGATCGGAGGAGGATAATGGGACGTGTTGAAAGTGGTCGGGTTAAAAAAAATTATAATAACTCGAATCGAACTGATTAAGGTTAAAATTATAATTTATGTCAAATATATTGTAATATGTATGGGTTATATTATTACAAGTATAATTTTTGATGGTAATATTATATATTTTTATTACTTTATATTTAAAATAAAAATCATTATAGGTTAAATATTTAAATCGATTAATTCAAATCGACTTCATTCAATTCAGTTCGATATGGTTGAACTTGCATCAAGGGACTTAATTGAACGCCATAAAAAAACATAAAAGAAAATAATTTGAAAACACATTTTCATCGCGCACTTTGGGCACTATATTCATTTGCAAGTAGATTTAGCTTCAAAATAATGAATAGAAGTTGTCAAATTGATGCATTGGTTAAAAATCACAAAATTTAATAATTTACTCATTTTTATTATAATCTAAAAAGAAGGCTACTAATTAAATCACAAAAAAAATACTATTTACAATATAAAAAATCATATATTTTGATTTTCAATAATACACTCACGTGATTATATCAAAATATCTTTATTTTTTATTTTTTTTTTAATTTCGTTGTGGGGTTCGGTCTTATGTGACCGAACATGAACATAGTTGTTCGGCCATACAGACCGAATCATTCATTTTTTGTGTTTTAACTACATTAAAAAAAATTGTATGGTTCGGTCAGTGAAGACAGAACCCAAAACATAAGGTTTTATTGTCTCCGATCGAACCACCGCAATCGGTTCGGTATCGCAGGTCCGAATCGATTGCGTCTCGTTTTTTCCATGGTGATTTCTTCGAACACTCGATGACGTTTTTCGCGAACAAAAATATCAAAATATATTATTTTAACAACAAATCTTTTATCGATTTAGTAATTTTTGTTTGCGAAACTTCGAATCGTAACAACCTTTCGTGTCAGAAAAATAATATTAAATCCACTAAAACCACTGATTTTTTTGCTGGAGATGAGATAATAGTAAAGAAGTAAGTGTTTTTGTGGGTTTAGATTATAGTGATTTAAGGTTTTTAGTGTTAAGAATGAGAGAAAAATAAAGAGGATGTGTTGAAAATGGTAGGATTGGGTTGGAGGGAGATGAATTTGTTTGAAATTATGAAAAGAGTATTTATGAAAGTTTAATGGGATAAAGATAATATTTCTTCATATTTTTATATTTGGAATAGAATATGATAGAAATAATTTTTTTTATGATTTATCTAGCTGTCCCTGTATAAAAATGTAAATAAATAAATATAAATTTTAAGTTTTCTTTTATTATGAGAATGATTATTTATTATCTTATAATTTTTTTTTTGTTCAAACATGCAAAGATTGTTATTTTTCATGAAAAGAAAACTTTCAAGTAGAAAATTATTTTTCATAAATTAGAAACTTGTTATAATATACATTCAAAGCTTAAAGTGATAAAAACCAAAAATTGTTTAAGGGCTTGGGAAATTACCTTGAAAGCTTCGTCAAGACTTAGTTACATGGCGCATGAAGATGTAAAAATAGAGAACAGAGCATAACATTGTCCACTGAGTAATCAATTGTTGTCAATAATCATATTAAATGTGAACAAAAGTACCCATGCATGCAAAGTCTATATTAAAAAAAATGATTAGTTGATATATTTTTTTAATTCATATTTTTTATACTATAAGTGAGATTGATTGAATTAACTTGGATCATATGACAGTACTTTATATTATGTAATTAATGCATGACATAAAATATTATTACATGATTTAAGATAATTTAATTATTTTTATTTATAATATTAATTTTTACAGCATTACCCTACATTAAATATTAGTTTAATTAATAGAGAAGAAAGAAAAATAAAAACACCACAAATTTTTTAAAATAATGCTTCAATAACATTTAAAGAGTATCAACGTAACATCATCTTTATTTACAAATCTTAAATCTTCAATGAAATAAACAAAAAAGATTTGTCTTTAAATCGTATCTAGGGATATATTTCATGTCAGCAATGACAAGATAGCACAAGATTCAGGCCTGCCTTGTACGTTGCTTGACCGCTAAAATGGCTGTTTCCTCTTTCTCGTTTTTACTTTACGATCACTTGGCTTCTTCTTCTTCTTCTTATTTAAGTGCGCCAGGTCGCAATCTTCTATCTGCGACTACTTCTACTTGCTACATTTCTTCTCATTTCCTTCTTCTTCTTCTTCAAGTTTTTTCCTCTAAACGGTAATCTGTTCTTTTTCTTTTTTCTCTCCTTTCCGGCGCTTCTTAAACTGTGATTTCTGTGGCGAATTACCGTGAGGTATGAAGATTGGGAAGGAAGTGATTTGGAAACCAGGAGGAGTTTAGACGTATGTATAATACCTCTCTCTCTCTCTCTCTCTCTCTCTCTCTCTCTCTTAATCATCTTTGATTTCCTTTTTAGGTTGTTTCTTGTGGCACTTGAGTGATGATGTTGTTGTTGTTCATATATATTAAGGTTTTGGACATGGATTCCCACTTTTAAGACGTGGGTTTGCAGGGATCACATCATTAAATCCTAACAGATCGGAGTTTTCATAACTCTGATTTAGTGATGCCTGTAGGAATTTATAATATTAACTAATCTATATTTTTTTTTCACTGTGCTGGTGAGTCATTCGAATGTTTTGAAGAATTTCAACTAGCCCCGCAAGGAAGTCTCCTTAATCTCTTTAAATGGTTGCCTGCATTGGAAATACAATGACTGCTTTACAGCAATCTTTAAGATGGTGAAGTAAATTGTTGGTTCCATTGAATGTAATAGAAGGATTAAATAAGGTTGGCAGGTCGGCAGTTGGTGTGAATTTTTTTCTATTTCATTGGATTTTGATAGCAATCTTAGATAAAAATGAATTTAATATGGCTTATGAATTGATAAAGTTTAAGATCTCTGCCTGACCCACCCACCATTATTCTCACTCTCTTTGCTTATTACTTGAAGTCTTGAACACTAGGGAATGGAGGATATTGTTAATCTTTTGAGTCCCTTTTTAATGGTTTGGGTCTAGTCACTTTTAGTTGCTTTGGGTTTCTGTTTTGGTGTTGCTTGTCAGCATTTCTTATGCTCTTTATCTGTATTGTCTTTTGACTATGATAACTTTGTATAATATAGCTTATTTTGTCTTTTTTTTTAAATAAATAAATAAATAAATAAAATAAAGAAGAAATATTTTATATTGATGATTATATTTCTTATGATATATTGTAGGAGATTGGAGCAAGAAAACAAATACTTTTGTTTGGCATGTGTGGTATTGGAAAAAAACATGGTATGCTTTTAATAATCTTATTGTACTTTAATTTTTCTTCTTGTATTTTCAAATTTTTTTTCTTACAATGTATTCATTGGGAATTGACGTTAATAGGCACCGTGATGGAGCTATAGCTTGTTGATATCAACTAAAATTTTCAAATATAGTTGAAGATTCTCACTAAGTCATGTTATTAACTAATTACATAAGTGTAAAAATAAATGAATTATTAAGCCATAGGTCTTAATAACATGTTAATTTAGTTTAGGGCATAGCTTACTTAAAGATGAATCATTTACAAATTTCTTGCTGTAAGAATATGGAAAATGGTTGTATGTTCTTAAATAATGAAACATCAATACAAATGAGGATTAGCTGAGTTATTATAATTATTCTCTTAATGGAAGAAAACCCGGAACAAAGTAAAAAAATTACTGGATTCAACAAGCCCTTATTGTTGAGGAATGTATTAATGCACAAAATCTGGGATCTCCTTGATTTTGTGCACTAACAACTTTTGCACAAAATCTGGGATCTCCTTGATTTTGTGCACTATGTTTAGTTTTCCTTAATTTTAGGATCCTAAATTGATCTCTGTTCTGTATATATATTCCTTCCTTTTCAATGAATAAAACAGTGAATTGAATTCTTTCATGGTATCAGAGATCTTTGAAAGATGAAGGTTATTCATTCTCTCTCCCTTCAATCTAGTCTGCTCAGCCAACTTTGAAGCAATCGTGAACAGTGCGGTCGTGAACAGTTGCCGCCGTGAACAGTGCGGTCGTGAACAGTGATACCCTGTTCATCTCCACGCGTGAACATCGATTTCTATTTTGGTTTCCGTGAACAGTGTTGCCGTCACAGTGCTGTGTGAACAGCGCTGCGTGAACAGTGCTGCGTGAACAGGGCTACCGTGAACAGTGCGCGTGAACAGTGCGCGTGAACAGGGTTGCCGTGAACAGAGCGCGTGAACAGTGCGCTTGAACAGGGCTGTCGTGAACAGTGCGCGTGAACAGCGCGTGAACAGTGCGCGTGAACAGTCGCGTGACAGTGCGACGTGAACAGTGCGGCCCCAGTCCCCGGCGTGAACAGTCATACTCCGTCTTCTTTGATTTCTTTCATCTTTCTTTCGTTCTGCGCCGCTGTTTTTTTTTAGGTTTTTCAGAGAGGCCACCGTGCTGAATCTTATTCTCGTATACAACAATCATTCTTCTCCTCTTCTAGCCAACACCCATGGCAGAAAAAGACCATATAACCCAAGACTCAGCCAAGCTTGAGGCAAACAACTACAATAATCCCAATGACCCTTTTTATCTCCACCACTCCGATCAACCTGGAGTTGTGCTTATTACTCAACCATTGAATGAAG